>CM073752.1:16481314-17681314 GCA_037127355.1 Schoenoplectus tabernaemontani
GACACGTTACTTAATGGCTATTCAAATAAAGTTAATTTTTTTTTATTTTTCATATACATACAATTGAGATGATATAGAATACATCTAACGGTTCATATTTTTAAATTTATATATAAATAAATAAATAAATAGGCACCATGGCACCAAAGAAATTGGTAATTGGATCCCTAATCACTTCAAAATGTATACTTGACTATTTGCATAATGTATACTGCATTAACAAATATGTATATCTGATTGTACTTTTTTTAAAAATAAATAATATAATTAGTCAGATGATAATCGAAGGAATGGGTTATTGTGAATTGACTAAGTATCAATTCTAATTTTTCAAATGTTTACGGACTAAAATAAGAAACCTTAAGAATTAAGGGTGCCTTTGAATTTATTGGGTAACTGAACGGAAATAACAGTGGTGTTTTCAAACATAAATTTATTATATATTTAAGAACAGTGAGAATAATTATTATTTTATTGTTTTGAGAGTTGAAATAATTATTACTTTTCTTAATCCTTCATTATTATTCCAAACACACCAAATAACATTTATATTATTTAAAATAACACCATATTTTCATTATCTTATACTAAAAAAATACTTTTTTTTTCAAGATTCTCATTTACTATTCATAATTTCTTTATTCTTATACTATATTTTACACGATCTAAACATATCCAAGATTATAAAAATCTAAAACAACATTTTTTTTAAGTCTCTTCGGGTATATATTCACTAAAATTAAATTGGATAATCAAGCATTAATGAGACAGGTGTAAAACTTGGACAAACAAGTTTAATCGGAGAGAAGAGGGGCATCTCTTGTGACAGGTGGGATCAAGCCTGTTAAAAATGATTCTGAGGCCCACTGAGATGTTAAATGACAAGATTCTCATTCAATTTTATGATGCAAAGTGAAATGTTTGTTTCTACACCGAATCTCAAAAGGCAGAATCTGTCCCCCCCACATGTGCCTTACTGGAACCAACTCATTACCAAAAGAAAACAATGTTGTCGGTGTGGAGCAAAGTAAAAGAAATAAACATTTGATTATATTCATATTCTGATTAGTCATGGGCATTTATTTAATAATTATTTTTAAGAATTTTTAGTGGGTTGTTTTTGTCCAACAAGTGAATTTATGTTGTACCCGTGGTCCCGTGGCTTTCTGAATTTATGTTGTCCACATAATTTATATTTTTCTTCAAACTTATTTAATTATTTGTTTACAGTTTTTGGATACATAAATTTGATAATTTATTAAGAAAATAACATATGAAATAGTCACAGAATGTAATATTGAAGAACAGGAGATCAATAATGAACACAAAATTACTGACAATCTCAATCTCAAATCATAAACATATCAGTTGAAATCGTTAAACACTAGTCAATCCATCACATGAATTAACTAACTAATAAAAAAGACCAAATTACAAAACCCAACATCAGCAGCCACTAAGAAGAAGTCACCCAAAAGAAACAAAACCCAAAAAAAATGCATGAAAGAATAGATCCTTCGTTGCGTCATCAAAAACTTCTCAGTGGCCTTTGTCAGTCTCCAGGGATTCATCAATGATCAATTATTTTCCGAGAACAATAGCAACACCTGACTTACTACCAAGTAGAGAAGAAGATAAATTGCTCCTAGTAGGGATATGGATAAATAGGGATATATAAACAAGAAGACAGATAAACACATATATCTACTGTGTAATCAGGAATTAAGAGGTGGCAATGCAATAGGTCTCCCAGATAAACAGTGGTCGTCGGAGCTCGATGCAGCGGCGCATGCTGCTCAACAACTCCGCGGTGTCCCTCCGACGTGATGTGAAAAGCAACTTGGTGTCCCCACTGTTGTACCCACATAACCCGGATGACATCTCTTTGTCTGTCACTACTGATGAGGACGCGGCTGCCACCACCGCTGCAGCTGCAGAAGTTGCAGCAGTAGCTGCAGCACCTCGTTTTGGTGGTGATGGCGGCCGCATTGGCACCTCTGCTGCTGGTTCAGTTGCCAGCATAGCATCTGGTGTACTTCCGAGGAACTTGTTGATAACCAATGATGATCGACAAGCGCCGACATTTTGTGTGCTCCCGACTTTTACCTCGATGACGGTACGCCTCTCTACTACTTCCACCTCTTCCTCTTCCTCCTCCAATTCCTCTTCTACTTCTACTGCTTCCTCCTCTTCAGTCACTACCTTCTCCACCTCTTCTTGCGGAACTTGTCTCTCTACTTCCTTCTCAGATACTGGTAATACCTGCGGTTCATTGGTGATTTCTGTAGTTGCAACACGGGAAGCACAATCGATGAAGCACAGGCGAAGGCGGCCTTCTTGTCGGTTAGCGTGCAGGTATGTATTGGACCGCACAGGAACCGCCTGTACAACCAGACGACCATTCTGGCGATGTGGCTGCATGCGAACACAGGGCCGCCCGTCACGCCTGGCAATTGATGGAAGAGGTGGCGGGAATGTTCTTCCAACACTGCTTCCACCGGAACCATGGTAATTGACTGCCATCAGCTCTTTTCCCTCCACTGGTGAATCGCTGTTGTAGCTGTCATAGCTAGTCAATGTGTGCTGCTTGAAAAATGTTTCAAATTCAGATTCATCCGAGTCGGAGTCAGAGAAGAAGTAACTGGACTCATCAGATGAGAACTCTGACCCTGTCTCAGATCCAAGATTCTCGGTGCATATCTTGAGGCTTTTCTGGCTCATCAGCTGAGATGACCGCCGGGAAAGCGGATGCACAAAGGGTATCAGTAGTTCTTTGCTTATTTTCGGTGTCGAGGCATCAAATACTGATTGGATGGCAGCCCATGTGTCAGCTTGGTTCAAAGCAGGCATCTTTCCTCACTGAAGTAGATGAAAGATGGGTTGAAGTGTGTTTTATTGCAAGTATGCTTTGGCTTGTGTAATTTGGTCGAACAGCTACGCTGGTCGCAAAGATAAGTTTAGAGATAGAGAAATTTTTGTTACCTCTCCGTTCTCTCTTGGAATTGCTGTGTGGTGTGTGCAATGTGTTATGGTTCGAGGAAGGCAGTGTGAGTATTTGTAGGAGACGCCCGAGAGAACCTCTGGACGGTCGTGGGCCCACATGCCACCAAATACCCAATTCACCTGCGCTCTTTCACTGTAGAATTTTTAGCCCTTTGTGCCATTATTCCTCACTTAAAGAGCGGGATATTTATTATGCAATATTGAATTATATTTATTATTCTATTCTATATTTCTATGAGATGCACCATCTGTCCATCTCTGTTTACATACATGCGTCCAAGTCCAGTTACTGTAATTTCAATTGGGACGTTCTGTAATTTGCATCATGCGTTGCTGGTTTAGTTGCAGAATGATACGACGACGATGAGATTTGGCACAGTTATTGCCAGTAAATTGTCGAATTTGCTTTTTGTTTAACTCGATATATAGCAGCTGACATTTTTGGCGTAATATCAATAGAGTATGAGTTGTCGGACTGATCACTCTGTTTGTATTTTATTTGATGATGATGCGTAAATGGACAAAAAATTTCTTTTTCTCCCCACATTAGTATGTTTAGGTTAGTGTTTTTGAAATAAAGTTTTCTGTTAATCCAACATTTATTCATTTTAAAATAATTTTACGATGAATTTGAACATGCAGAGAGATGAGACTAACCAGCATCTGTATTGGACTAGCGTTCTCTCTACATAAATAATTAATTGATGAGTTTTTTTCCTTTCATGTGCCCAAATATTTAGAACCAACTATTATGTGCAGGAAAAAAGGTAAATTCTTTTAGGACATTTCAAACTAACTATTATGGAAAAAGGTAAAATAATTATGCTAAGTTTTCCAATGGCTTTAATAATAGCATGTTATTAGCTTCAATCCTTCAAACTTGACGTAATAAATAATATAGCTGAATTTCAAATCTTGATTTATGGAATCAATCTGAGATGAGATTGTGAATATCAACATCTGAAAGGAGGCGACTCTTAGCAAGTAATTAACGCATGTTTTCCTTACAAAGATCACGCACGGGAAAAAAAAGAAATTAAAATTTTATTTGAAAAATAATGAAATAATAAAATAAATAGTTTTCCCAAAGAATTGTTTTAGCTCAAAATATATAAAAAGAAAAATACATAAGTTCATAAAATAGTCAAAATACTCAAAATAATAGAGACTTCAACCCAATTTTTAATAAAAATGAGACTTTTCTGCTATTCAATTTTAAATGTCTATTAATTAAAGGGGGAGGGATCCCTTGACAATGGGTTCTTTTGATAATCTTGACTGAATTTTCAAAGAAATATGTAAAAAAAAATACAAAAAAAATTATAAATATGTTTTTTTTTTCACTTGTAAATAGATAGTGATTCGAATTTCATCTAATTTCATTATCATTTGATAGTCTATCAAAAACCATTAAATTATAATTATTGCAAGTTTTTCAAGCGAAAGTTACATTTATTTAGTCTGAAAACTTATTTGCAACGTTTGTTGAACTTTCTCTGTTTTCTCCCTTCATTTTCCTTACCTTCTCTGCCCAGATGAGATAATTTTCAAGCGCCATCACAAAATATAAAATTGACAGACGTACGTAAGGATTTTGGTATATCACGACGCGGAAGATAACATTGTATCAAAACACTTTGGGCCCGTTCGGTAAGGGTGGAATAAAGAAAAAAATATTGAATTGTTTTGGAAAAGTAGCTGACGGAGAAAAAAATTGAATGAAATTATGAAAAAGTAGAAAAGTAAAATTGAAAAAATATTTACAGTCAAACTTTTTCTTTTTACAATTGAGTTCTTCTCTATTTCATAGAATGAACTCTTCATTATTCTATGAAGGAATAAAATAGAGGAAAAGTTTTTTTTTTCATAGATCGGAATAATCTCATTCCTCTATTTCCGTCTAACCAAATACGTTTGGAATAAATCAAAAAAGTGAACTAATCTCAATTATTCAATTTCTTTTTTTTTTCAGGTCTATTTTATGTGTTGCCGAACGGGACCTTTGGGTCATTAAAATTGTTACTAGAACAAAAGTAGTAACCAACATGTTACTTGATAACAAATTAACTATATATAGATATTTTAATTTTTGACACAAATAATTTTGTAGGCGATAACTTTTTATTAAAGGCATACGCTAAACAATAACATGATAGTTTCAGCCTCTTGAACGAGATGGGCCAAACGGATAAAGAACTCAATATTGTTAGATATATATCTTACTTGATAGGCGTGTAAATGGGTAGAGGTGGCAGAACCGATCCGACCCGAGAAACCCGTCCGACCCGTCCGGATCCGAATCCGACCCGTCCGATCCGAATCCGATCCGACCGAGATCAAATGGCCTTCAATCAATCGAAATCTATCAACGATCCGAAAAAACACAACATATAAATTGACCCGACCCGACCCGATTTCTTCTAGAAGGTCAAATCCGACCCGACCCGCCCGACCCGAACTCGAACCCGACCCGCCCGATCCGAACCCGAACCCGACCCGCCCGATTGCCACCTTTATAAATGGGTATAGGGTTGATAATGGACCACATAGGTGGGTAAAATATTAATTATGTTATTTGGTCCGTCTATTAAAATCGTATATTTATCCTATTTAGTATATATTTTTGGGTCTGAAAATCCTAGTCTATCCTACGAATGAGCCAATTTTTCTGACCCAGCCTGGTCCAACACGGCCCGTCTGTCAAGCGTAATTTTTTAAATCAGCTGAGGAATGTATTTTTTTTTAATATTTTAGGTTCTGAATTTGAGAAAACTTAAAATACCAAAATTATATATTTTTTTTATGAATCTATAAAATTTTACCTCATCTTAATGTGATATTCCAATACAAAGTTATGATTAAAAGTTATCATATGGTCTACAACTTCTCAACATAACATGGTTTACTAAAATACGTATTGTTTGAGATTGATGTGAATCGATTTTAGGAAATCTTAAAATATTAAAATTATAGATTTTATTGTATAAATTTTAGGAGATCTAATATCATATTAATTGGATTTTTCAGCAGAGAGATGTGATTTGAAAGGTATCTAGAGGTCTAAAGGATTTTAGCAAGTTATGACCTTCATAAATATGATTTTTTTATATTAATATGTTTAATTTTTGGAAGAGCTCAAATATAAAAATGATAGATATAATTATTATAATTTTAGAAAATTTAATTTCATGTTGATTGGATTTTTGAGTTAAAAAATACAACTAAAAAAGTATAAAGATGTCTGCTGAATATACCGTTTCAAAGAAAATATGTCTAACTAAATGCTTAATATAATTTAAATGATATTAGTATTATATTAAGATTGTACATAATTTTTAGAATATAATGATATATAATATCTATAAATATAAATAAATTTGATATATATATATATATATATATACAACTACTCTGGGCGGGACAGACGGGTCTAACCTCAAATCTGTACTCGTCCCAACCCATAGGATGGCCCGACTCGGCCTTCCGTTCACTATTCGGATCGGACGGGTTGGATGTCAGGCCAAGTTGGTCCAGGCGAGTCCACCGGACCGCGGACTATATTGGCATCCTAAGTGGGTATGACACAGATCAAATAGGTAGAGATACTTTTGTTATTGTATTTATTTGAAAGTATTTTTATTCATATCCTACTCTTACCCATTAAAATTATACTTATTCATACCATACACTTATTCGTTAAAATAAATGAATAATAAAATATTAATAAATACTAATGAATAATGCTAATATAATAATTAATTTTATCATCATTTATATTTAAAAAATATCTGAATTTCTTTCTTTCATACAAATGCACCTTTATTTTATTAATATAAAATTAAAATATAATATGAAATTAATTCTAACTTAAGCTATTTCATACAAATGCACATACGAATTTTTATATGACGCAATAATTAGATCTTCTTAAACTAACTATAAGTGAATCCATCTTGTCCTCTTGTGTGAAAAAACAGTTTGCTGGTGTTAATAGCACTCTTTTTTAATTATACACAGTCGTCTAGCATGATGCTATATTAAATTCCAGGCTATATACCAGAAACAAGTGGAGGAAAGGGAAGAAAGGTAGATCCCCTGATTCCATCTCTTTTATATCGATCTCTTTCTGTTATCTTTTCTATACCTGTCATGTGGTTATGTATCGCACACCAACTATTGACTTTTATTCTGTTCGAATGGCCTAGTAAAATTTTCTTAGACAACTCATATTGAAAATGATGAGTCAAGTTGCCATATTCGAGTTCATCAATTTCAGACCTTTCAAGTGCAACATATAGAATCCATGAGCATTATGCCAAACAGCTTTCATGCAGCAGAATAAATTTAGTATACTTTGAACTCGGTGGGAATTTGGAAACCATAAATATTTTCTTATCTTTAGATCTGGAGTCTATACCGTGTATAATTTTAAAAATACAAAAAAATAAAAAAGGAAAATTATGTATACAAGTATATTGCCACAAGCACTTGATTGATTATTCCTTCAATAATAGAAGTACAATTCCGTAGGTCACAATATATAATATATATACTTTCTAATAAATTAATCCTTTTGAATTTCTTTTTGTTACATCAACCAAAAAATAGACCCACTAAAAAAAAAAGTTTCGAACAAATTGCCTAAAGTTTTAGGTTTCAACGAGCAAAACATAGCCACGTGGAGAATGTGGAATTGAGCACGTCACCTTCATATACATTCTTTAAACAAAAATATTGAAACGCAAAGCATATCGCAGAGAATGACAGCCGTTGGATCCGCATTCACTTCACATCCCTTTCTTTTCCACTTTTATCTACTACTTGTGGGGATTCTTACTCTTAAGAGTTAAGAAAGAGGTCCTTTTGTTAAGTGGGTAGCTTTGATTACGTTGCACCAATTTATTATATTAATAAATAATCCTTAAAAAATTTGCACTGTTTTAGTTAGGTCCTATTTTCATTTTTATCATAAAGGCAATAACTAAATTTTGGGTGCTAAAAAGGTCCCAAGAAATAAATTTGATTTTTATGCGTTTGTAAGAAAATTTGGGTCCCAAATTGTGTCTGCACCGATTGACTTTTGAAAGTTGAAAAAAAAAAAGAGTTTCTCCTTGAATTTTGGAAAACAAATAGTTCCAATAGTCTCACAATCACAATTTTCATAATTTCTCTGAAAATAAAACAATTAATAGCAGTTTGATGAGATAATTTTCTTTTCTGGCATGACTTATCGAATTATTCCTTTAAATAGGGAATGGTTTTATACTTTTGTGATCTGCAATTCCTTAAAAAATATTTTCCGAAGTTTAAAGAGTAATTAATTTTGATACACTCAATTTCTTAAACAATCAGTCCTAATAAAGATGGCAAAAATTAGGATTTATGAATGAAAATTCCTACGTAATCAGCGGCGGATGTAAAGAGGGCTAGTATTTTTGGGTAATGTTTTCGGTAATTTATCATCTTAAAAGTTTTTTGTCCCCTGAATTATTTGATTGCTTTTATAGAGAAAAATATTTAATATCGTGCAAAATAAAATAATTATACTAAAATTTCAAAATATAAAGTTCCATAAAGCAAAACTTTCTTGGTCAACTTAATTATTTAGTACTTTGAGTTTTATTTTGTTGTTATTTTTAATATGTAAAAAAATATTATTTTAATATTTTTTATTAGATAAAAAATATATATTAAACTATCATTATTCATTTAATATCTAATTAGTTAATAAAATTAAATAATAAATTATTATAATTTAATAATTACTTCTAGACTAAAATCCTACGTCCGTCCGTATATAGCAATGCAGCATGTACCAAGTTGGCAAGTACCGACAATTCTAAATAGGGAGTGGTTTTGTACTTTTGCGATCTGCAATTTCTTTTACAAAGTTACCTTATACCATACCATATTGGCATGATGGCATATATATTATATTGTTATTATGTGGAGATGAGCAAACCGCACCAAGACCAAGCACATTCTTTACTTTTTTTTTCTTTTTTTCTTTAAGCTTTCTTTTGTTTTAGGAAAGAAGGATGAAGCATCTTGACACGACGCTGTTACTTCATAAAATGGTCGCCTCAAATGAACAATCCCTTGAAAATTATATGCCAATCTAACTTAATTTGGCTCTCCTTGATTTGAAACGTCATATAGGAAGCTGTATTGTATGATTCCTTTCGTTGATCAAACGACAACTGCGTATTTTTACATCTCATGCATGATAGATATATTGAAAAAGAACTGATAGAAATTTAAAACTGAGGAATAGGAACAACCAAATAACAGTACCACCAAAATTAAGATATATAATTTCTTGATGTAAAATAGCAAAATTGAAAGAAATTCATTCTTAAATTTATCTAAATTTTATTAATTTGTACAAAATTTATCTTAGATCTTCTGACAAAATTGTTAGCTCATGATGTTAATATGATCCAAAATCGACTCATCTTTATGGGCTCTAATTAAACTGAGTTTCAAGCCTACGATCTTTATGTGTTAGCAATTGTCTAGATCTAGGACATTCCAAGTGGCCAAATTAATATTTTTTAAAATAGTTCAAGCTGTAATTTATTTTTTTAGGTCAAATGCAAATGAAAGTACAGTAACTAACTAGTTTTTATTTTCTGAAAAGTTAAAGGGCCAATTTGGAAAAGCAAACAAAGTTTCAAAGACTATAATTTATATTTTCAATAAATTCTAAGAAATAAATTAGTTCCTACAATAAATGAAGTATTTAATTTACATGACAACGACAATCGAACAAGCATACGCGACATAATTCAAGCTTATCATAAACAACAATTCAGGATACTATGTAATTGACAGGGACAACAATTTCTAAATGTTTGAATTTTGTACTGAAACGTGCATACAGTAATTAATTAATAGATGGTCACAATGCCCTTTTTTGACTTATTATAATTAAATGAAAAAAAAAACTGTTCGACGTTTCAACATAGTATCCAATAGCATAATTTTTCATGTTAACTAAGCCGCAACATATCAATCTACACAAGTATCTTATACAATCTAGTAACACAAATATTTATATTGAACCGGGGTCTAACGCATATAGTATTGAACTTTATTCTCTTTAAGGAGTGGCACATGTTCAAATTTTATTAAAGACATATTAAAAAATAATATATGCTGGAATTATTGAGATCTTATTTAAGAAAAAAAAAACACACAAACATTTGTGTTTCAATTTACAATTCATAAACTATGTCATTCAATCCTCTCCTTTTTCTCTCTACCTGGTTTAAATCTGAAATCTCTGTTTTAGTCTTTTAGAGTTATTAGAAAAATGTTAAGTAAATTTGTTAGCTGAGCAACTGTGTGGGGGTGTAAAAAGGTACATGTAGCAATTAAGCAAGCCCCACTAGAATTGTTCCAATCTCCAAAAGCAACACCGACGAGTGGGAAGAGAGCCAGAGTCGCTCTGTGCTACTTTTGATCAGATGCTATCTCCATATCTTACAACCATGCATACACTCACAAAGCACAAGAAAATGGATCCAGATATGAATTCGGATCAGAGGGCTCATAAATGACAACAATTAAAAAAAAAACTATTAGTTTTAATAATTAAGAACGAACGAAAACTATGAGCGTCACCCACAAAACACCGGGTAGGAAAATGACGTGACAAAAACAATACTTAAAAAAAGTAGGCATTGATAAAAAAATTAATATTCTAGATCTATAATTACAAATTAATTTGTTTTATTTATCAGAAAAATCATTACACGGAACATAAATACTAGTGATTGTGCAATATTTGAACCACGAAAAGAATTTACGGACAACAACTGTGTTCTTTTCACTCTATCGACTTTTCTATTTGGCTCTGTTATCCATATTCAAGAAAAAGTATAATTTGACATGATAGGAACAAAAATTGTTCCATGCTCAACAATTAAAACAAATGAGCAATTTTTTTGCGTAGTATTTAAGAAATAAATCCTCAGAAAGTCGAAAGATATTCATTTATGAAAAATCGCCAAGCAAAACTTACACACTTTGTTGATTCTTTTTGTTCCCAAAAGAAAACACAAATAAGTCAAATTTTGGTTGTCATTATTGAAAAGGAGAGTGATAACTTCATTCCTCCTCAAATAACGTCAGATGCAGTTATATTATATAAATTATAATATTTAAATTAATGGTATTATTTTTTATATCTTGTGAGAACTATTTACACTACTAACGGTGTTGCCATAATTTTGATATGAAGCTTCCATTTTTTTTAAAAAAAATTGGATGGTCATAGTAATTTTTTTACAAAAAATATGTGTTATTTTTTATAAATTGTAATTAAAAAGAGAAGAAAAAATACAGTTAATATGGAAAAAACAGAGATCAAGTCCAATTTATGCCTAAATTAATTCACAAAGAGTCTATCACCACTGATTTCATGTTATTAGAAATTAAAGCTCTAAAAATTAAGTTTGGACTAATTTGACAAATTATTAAATTTTAAACTTTGTTCACAATTTAGAAAATAAAGAGTAATGAAGACTTACATGCTGGGCATACATATGCACTTGTGAATTTTGATGTCAACAATAAGCATAAATACTTTTAAAACACTTAAACAGAACTACAGGTGGGGTACTACTGTAAGATTAATTTTGCTTCTAAAACAAAATTGACTTGTTACATTGTTGTCCAGAGATAGTCACACCTAGGTATTGTCAGACTAACAATTTTTATTTTACATTGGTAATGAAACAATTGTCTACTTGAGAAAGTTACTATTTTTTCTAATGGCAGAGTTGCTCTTGGTTTAAAATACATAATGAAATTAAACCCTCTTGTAAATATTTGCATACTTGGTCCTCCTTTCCACTAACAGGCTATATGAAAGAGATCTCAAATCTGTCTGAAACCATTCAGTGCATCCCCTTGAAAACCATGGACTGTTATTAACCTAGCAACTCATGACCACATGTTGCCTCCTCAACCAGTCTTTAAAAGAATGCCATAGTTGTGCATATATATAACGATTCGATCATATCCGTACTGCACTTAAACCTCCGTTGGAGATGCTCTTCAGTCTTTGTCGTGACATGTATCAAAATTCGTAAAACATTTTTGGTAGCAACACAAGTTTAAAACTGGTAAAGCAAATAAAACTATATATAAGTTGATATTCCACATTTAAGGACAGTTTACTTTTTTTTTTTGCTTTGAATTATTCGGTCTAAAATAAAATCGATGCATTCGCAATAAAGTTCTGAGCGAATTTTGATAATAATTTTGATACCTTCATTTTGAATGAAATTCTCTGTACAAACAAATCCCACAAACCAGGTCCAAACTAAAAGTTGATACAAAAATTCTTTCATATATCTTGAGATTATGAAAAAAATTAACTCTAATTAGTACATTGTCCATGTTTTACTGCCGGATAATTTTTATATTGTAATCTTTCTACATTAAAATTTTAAAATATCATTCTATTTCAATTTAAAATATGATAATAAATAAAATAAAAAAAATAACACAATTAATCAATTGCTTTTATGTAATAATCTTAACTCTTCTAAAAAATGTATAATTAAACTTTAAATTTTATAAATATTTCAGTAGAATGATATCTTTTAGGAAAGAGATATTATCATAAATTTAACAAAATTTTCAATATTTTTGTTATAATCTATCACTTCACAAAAAATCTCTAGTCTATTTGATGATTTATGATCTCTCCAAAAACTAATTAATGAATTTCAGTCAATTATGATCGTTACAAGATTATGATACTTGCATGTTTAATAAGAAGTAGAAATAGAGACAAATATTTTGAATTTAAAAATTTTAGAAAAATAACGTTGATTTTTATTTCTGTTCCGCATACGGTATACGGATTGAAACAATAAATTAGCATCGTCAAATATATTTTTCTTTTCCTGAATATTTTGTTCAAGGTAATCAAATCACAGTACACACATTTTGATAAGTATGAACACATATACTCAAATCTAGAGCCGCTCTTTTCCTTCAAATCCTAGATCCATCTGCGCGGGGAGGTCGCCGCAGCCTCGTCTCTTCAAAAACCATCGCTTAATTCCTACTTGCTGTTGACTTACTTATCTAATTATTCCGAAATAGATTATTTTAAAATTTATTTCGAATTCTTTAAACTGAAAATATTATTTTGAGATCTGACATATATATTCACTCTGACAAATAAAAACAGACGAAAAATTAAATTAAATTAAATGAGAATAAAAACTAGTTATTAAATCAGAGAGAAGAAAGAGCACTCTCTAAAAACTATTTTCTTTATAACTTAACTTATTTACAACATATTTTTTTTTCTTATCTCTCTTATTTCTACTGGACAGGTGATAGTGATTTCATCTCTCTGAGACGAAACAAAGGCTTGTTCTCATAAGATTTAAAAAAAAAATGAATACTAGAGTTATGACGAGTCTTCTTTTAATAAGAAAAAAAAATAGTTAGGGAGCACTTGGTAGACACTAGCTACCATCAGGACTAAAGAAAGTAAGAGAATCATGTTTATTGTTATTATACATAGAGTTTGCACTACAAAATATTTACATAATTATATTTGTTCTGTAAAACAATTATAAATTTAAGCGATGTCTGCTATGAATCCAAAGAAATATTATTAATTAATGGCAAAAATATTTATTCATCAACCTTCGACGGTCTAAAATTATTTTAACCTCTCTTAAATTTATACCTCATCTAAATTTCGGCGGCTTCAAGCATTACTGCCGCAGGAAATAAAAAAATAAATTAAAAAAAATGAAAAGTTAAAAAAGCATGATCAGCGATGTGACATGTAAATCAAACTTCAGATAGCATCCGTCCAGACATGAAGGGGACAAATCTCGCGCATGTTAGCGTACCCCAATTCCACAACACAAAAATTGCTCCAAAATCAGAAACCCTCACTCACCTTTCACACGCATCTCAACGCCGCCACAAATGAACAAGATTTGCGTGCCAAATTTGTGCTGCACAGATAGGAGCTGCGTATCAACTTCCCAATAGAATTTGGTCGCTTTGGATCGGCAGCATCCAGGCCCCGGGGCGTTGGGCTCGTCTCGCTGGCACGTTCTTGGGCCGAATTTTGCATGGAGCCCACATGTCAATCTACCTCGGCCCCATATATCCGCTTCGAGGTACGGCGGCCGTAGAAATCAGGACACGTCACTGGTAAGATCGGCTTTTTTTGGGCCCGGATATCTAGAGCCTGAAATTTTCAGTGGGGCTTTTTGCTCCTTTTGTGAGCCTATTGAACTCTGATTGGTCCCGGGATTAAATAATGCAACGCAAAAGTAGTATACCTGTTCTCCCTCCCATAATAGCACCAGAAAAATATTTAAAAAATCAGAAAAAAAATAGATGGTGAAAATGAAATACCACATTAATTTGTTTCCTGTGACATCGTCGTTTTCCATGCTGAAACTGAAACTACCAGCGGGTTTCCTTCTCTTGTGAAACTACCAGCGGGTCTATCCGGAATTATTAAAGTATAGCACTAATATTTTCCTTTTCAAGAAAATTTGATACGATATATATGCTGGATATTGAAAGAAGTGTTTGGTTTCACATAATATTTTTTAGTACGATATAAATACTGAATCTGAACAATTCCCAGTCATTTCGAATGTGACCACTTACTTACTGTAAAAGATGAACCAAAGGAAAAATGTATGATTTTTTTTTCTTTTTAAAGTTCATTATGAATGCACCTGTTTTTTTTAACACAACTCGTAGTCCATTTCATTATCAAGAACTAAGAAAAACAAGCTGAGCAAAACAAAATATCCTATTTTTCACCCATAAACATCATAATCTACATCAAGAGAATAAAAACTATTCAATTTTAAAAGCAAAAACTTACACATGTTTTTTTCTATATATATTTTTTAAGAGAGTTTTTTTTTATAAATTTGATTTAGAGCAATTTATCTTGAACCATGATATCTATCAAAAAATGAATTCTGACAGATCAGTCTAAACTCAATGTTGTAGTTTTAATGGTGGTGTTGTGGCAGCGAGATCTATAATGAGGCGAGCTCTCTAGCTACTTTGGAGAGATTTCTTAGCATTTTCATATGTAAAGTGGAGACGGTGATGGTAAGAAAGACGAGGAGGCAAGTGTTGAGAGTAGTAAATTCTAAGTTCTGATTTTAAAATATTAAGAATTTGGGAATTCGACTATTTCGAGATGTTCCATGTCGAACTCGAAGAAGAAGCAGCAACACTAAGCACGAGCGAGTGTCAAAGATAGCTCGAGATGGATGAGAGCCTAACAGCTCGAGAACATCAGGAAACTCGAGATGAAACCCTTGCCCCGATGAAGAACATGACACTTTTGACATATGTCACATGTGTCAGAGACAGCTGATAAAAGCGGCAGTGAAAGTGACAGAAGTGCGGCTAAACAATTAATGCCGATATATAGCTAGAATAACTAGGATTATATTGATTGTATAGAATTACAAGTGCATTAATGACATCAAGCACTATAAATAGAGTAGTGTAGTCAGTGGCGGAGCCATGACAGGAGATCTTGTTGCCCTATCTTAATTTTTTTTTCAAAAATATACTTGTGATTCAACATTTTTTTTTAAATATACAGAAATTTAAAAATCTGTTCCATCCTGAAAAACATTTAGAAAACTACAGCTCTAAAATTATATTTTTATTATAAATATTATAAAAATATACTTAACTTTTAAAATAATTATAATATTATATATATTATTTTTTTTACCAACCTTATTTTACAGGTTGGCTCCACCCGATATTTTTATTAATAACGTAAAAAAAATTAAAAACACAAAAATAACACTGCATAGCCAGAAATCATGAAATTAACCAATCCACGTTTAACAAACACGTACTCATGTCCGCATTTGTTAAAAGCAGACCTGAAAAAAAATTACATATCCGAATTTAAGAGTTAAATATGAATATGAATATTAATATTAATAATTCATGTATTAAGAATTGAATATGAATAATTCGTGTATTAAGAGTTTAAGTTAATAATTAAGTTTATTCATATTTTATTTAAGCTATTAACTAAGTTTGTATTTTTTTCCTGATAAACTGAAATAATAAACTCAAGATGAATATGAATAATTCTTTGATGATAAAAATATTATAATTAGCTACACAATGATTTATTAAAAAATATAAAGAGTTGTATTAAAATATGAGAAAATATAATATAATATATTCGTTTTAATTTCGGTGATTAGAAAAGTCTCTAAATAATGATATGATTCTTCCAACAAATTACTTCCGTGCGGTTTGATTACCGTGTTGACTTGATGATGCACCTATGATGAAAAAAAATAGAATTATTTACAGATGTGGTTATATTATAAATTAACTTATATAATTATCTGACTCATTAGTGTTATGATGTACATTCAAAGATATTAAAAATTGAATGTCGAGCAGCATTAAAAATAGTATTGTTTATATTACTTCTCGATGGTGGAACGATGAGGGATTGATGGATAGATTGACTTACTTGTTGAGTGTTAAAAATTTTTTCTGTATGAAAATGTATAATGCAGAATTATATATACATAGCAAAATGTAAATCTTTATTTTATTTGCATACTAAAATATTAAATGAGTTGTTATTATTTGATGTAAGTCTTGATTCTCGTTTCACTCGTCGTCCTTCCATTTCATCTATAATCATTGGTAAACAAATATGTTTTCTATGACCCCTTCGGATCAATTGTCGCTTGGGAATGATTCTTATACCATTGTTCTCTGACCAATCAATTTGATTTGGATATGGATAAAAACATTTGGATCAGGTATTAAGAAGTGTTTGAGCACTATAAAAGGGACATATAAATCGATTTAACTCAATTTTTTTAATTTTTATTACCGCCAAAATATAAAAGCATGGTATACCAGTTAGGTTTGGTTTCAAACATGTACATTTCGACATCATGTCTTCTTCAATGTGGATAGTGTATTTATTTTTTTTGAAATCACCATTAGGTAATATTTCACTGAGGTGAATAATCTCGTAGTCCCCCGATCAGAGCTATAACGGTCAACCCTGTGTGGGCGGGATTTTCCAGCTCTTTTATTTAGCTTTTTGGTAATCTTCGTTGACCACATGTTCCCTCCATTCATTAATACCATAGATGCATTTTTTTGCTCGTCGAACCAATTAACGCATTTATATCAAGTACCTTCAACTATTGCTATAATCGGCAAACATCGACATATTATGAATACACAATTTTGTAATTCTTACCCATTACTTTTCATAATACCCAGATCTTTTATTCGGGTACTGTTGTCTAATAGATAATATATCTTTCTTAAATTGATAAGGTTTTTTCTTTGAAGCTGTCCATTTGAAGAGATCTTTAATGTCATGATTGGGATATACTTTGTACAAGTTCTTCAAAATATATTGCATACAATATTATTGCACAACATCTCCATTTTTTTTTCTGGTCCAACCATATTATGGATACTAAAAAACCACTTTGATTGCTTTGTGTTGATCGAAAATTATATAAATCCGTCTAGGTCCGGTCACTTCACGACGCAACCAACTTATAAACCAACCCTAATTCTCCAGATTTTTATTTCAACCAAGGCAAATGACAAGGGTATGAGTTAATTTTTGGCGTCATAACCACATGCCATCAATAATCTTCCATTATAGAATCCAGATAAAAAAATAATATCGATATTTATAACCAGTCGAAGGTATCGAAAAGTTTTGAGGTAGGGACCCCAAGCCCATACTACACAAAAACAAGAATAATATTTGATTGACGAAAATAATAAAAATGATAAATCCGCGTTTATTAAACGCGTATCCAGGTCCGCGTTTGTTAAAAACGGATCTAGATTTTTTTTTGTAGAAAGTGAAGAGTTAAATTGTATAAATTCTAATCAACGTATATAATTCAAATCATCTTATAATGTACTAATAAATTCATACCCGCTTTTAAGAAATATGGACCCATGTCCACTTTTAAGAAATATGGATATAGACCCATTATAAACTCGCAGTTCTTTCAATTCATTCTTTCGACTCTCTCTAAACATAATAAAGGTCAGTGAAAATTTTAATCTATCTTATATTAATAAAGTTAAAAGCATATTTAAGATATTAATTAATAATATTTTAATAATTTGATAGAATGATTCTGATTGTGATTTGTGTGGGTGGTAACATCATCACGGGATCAACTGATATTGATTATGATAATCATCCTAGATTTTCTTTTCTTGGAAATGAATATACGTATTTTGACGAAGTCAGAACTATGATATACAAACAACTCAGATTACTAGAGAATCAATATTTTTTTAGTATCAGGACTCGGTATAATATATGATGTACTAGTACTTATCATTTTTGTTTAATTCATATTCGAGATGAGAATGAGTGACGAATGATATTTTAAATGACAACAATAAAAATAAATTAGAGAATTATTGAGTTGTATGTGAAAATATCGTCAATTGATAATGCAGAGAATTCTTTGAATAACCTACCTGAAATCAGTAATATAATCGAGAATATTATACATTCACAATAAATCTAGCACATTAAATACACGAATTAGATCTGCAAAGACCCATTTATCTGACACCGGTCACTCCAAATACAACAGATGAATGAGAGCAAAATGATTGTGATGAGGGTGATGATATTCGTAATGAAGATAATCTTGTGTTAGAGGGAGAGGAGAGAAATAATGATGGTGAGGGTGATGATGATTTTGTACCCATTTCAATGGATGAATGAGAGATTAGAGAAGATTATTGGGACTAGTCCACAAGGGCGCAACAAATGAGGACCTTTGAACTTCACCACTTCTTTTTCATCAAACGGCGAAAATAAATATTCCTAAAAAATATGATTTAACTGAGAGGCATTCAAATATGAACCAACAAACTCTTTTCAAAGTGGCATGGAAGTTTCAAACCACGTATTTTTCACCTACTTACCCTCGACCGATGAAGTTTATAACCCGGATTATGATCCTCATGAACACATAAAGTGTCAATTGATTGTGAAAAATAGGTCTGAAAAATATTACCTGGTACGTAACTTTAGTGATATTTCTGAGATTAATGAGATAAATGCTTCATCACAGTCATAATTTGATAATCCATTATCAGAAAATTAAACATTTAATTCTAAAGATCGATTACAATGGACAACTAATGAATATCATATAAGAGCAAATATCGAGGTGAAAACAAAAAGAAGTAGTAAATCTATATTTGTGATGATATGCAAACAACGATCCAGATATTTTTAAAAATTATATGCTACGTGTCTTCAGGGTAGTCTTTTCTGAGTTATCAAGACTAATTCCTACAATCATACATGTGTTCAATAGATTAATTATTCAGATCATGCATAATTAACTACGAAAATGATAGTCGGTACATTAAAAAGAGAGTTGACAAAGGATATGACATTAATAATTAGAATAATTTGTTCATTACTAAGAGAAATTTTTTTGGGTGTTAATCCTTCTACTCTAAGATTTGACGAGATCACTAGAAAGCAATAACATACATTTTTAAAAGTTGGGAGGGTTCGTATGGTATACTACCTCGATTATTCAATGTCATTCAATCAACAAATCTTAAAATAAAATATAGCATCTTGACGAAGCCCGGCATTCGATCGGAAGTTTATTATTTTAATTTTATTTTTGTATGTTATTAATAAAAATATCGATGGCTCCCCCATTCCTTGTCCTATACCCTACGTTTCCTATTAAATAATTTAAATTACAATATTTGGATAATATGTGGCACTCCAAAAGGACGTATCTTCTTCTTGAATAGATACGTCCATTGACTTTGGCGAGAAAACGAGTAATGTAAGAGTGTAATACATCTTCTTTATCCTTAATGTCCAAATTAAAAGAAAAATGAGAATTCATTCCACGAACACTGTTGAGTAGCCTCAAGGTTCAAACATGTATCCCTTATCTACAACTTAATTGTCAAGTATTAATTTTCACTACGCCAGAAAACCCCTTTTGCAGCACACCATTTACAACGGTTTTCAGTTAAAAACCGCTGTAAATGGGTTTACAACGGTTGTTAAAAGAAAATCGTCGCTAAGTTTACAATGGTTGTTAGCTAAAAACCGTCAAATGGGTTTACAATGTTTTTTTTAGCTAACAACCGTCAAACTTAGCAACGGTTTTCTTTTAACAATCGTCAGAAACCCATTTACAACGGTTTTTAATCGAAAATCGCCGTAAATTAATTTTTATTTTAGAAAAGTTTTTTCTCACGGGATCAAAATCTTTCCCCCTTTCCCATAGCTCCATTAATGTGGAAAATCTAGTCACCGCATCACCTCGCCTCGCTCGCCTCGCCCGCCTCGCCTCGCCTCGCCGCCTCGCTTTCGCTCGCCGCTTCGCCGCTCGCTCGCCTCGCCTTCGCTTGGCGCTTCGCCGCCTCGCGCGCGTCGCCTCGCCGCCGCCTTCGCTTTGCTGCCTCGCCGCCTCGCTGCGCTTTCGCTTTCGCGCCGCCTCGCCGCGCTCGCCTCGTCGCGCGCGCTCGCCGCCCGCCGCTTGCCTCGCTGCGCCGCCGCCTCGCCTCGCCTCGCCGCCGCTCGCCTCGCCCGCCCGCCGCCGCGCGCCGCCCCGCCGCGCGCCCCGCCGCCGCATGCGCGCGCCATGCGTGCGCGCTGCCGCCCGCGCTTCGCCTCGCCGCCTCGCCTCGCCTTGTTTTGACATTTTTTTATCAAGTTTTAATATTTTGTAAATATATGTTATATTTTGTTGTATTATGTATGTATGTTAGATAAATTAGTTAATTAGATGTAGTTAATTAGTAATTAAATGTAGTTATTATTATTTTTGTGAAAATGCATGTGATGAAAATATTATATATGGCTAGCATATATGGGCTAGTCACGTAAATAAAAAGAAACAATTAAAAAAATAGTTTTACAAATGTTTTTACGAAGAAACCGCGCAAACGAATTTAAAAAAAAAAAATTACAGCGTTTTTATGAAAAAACCGTCGTAAAAATAATTTTACAAATGGTTTTTAAGATAAAAACCGCTGTAAAAGGTGATGTTTACAATGTTTTTAGTTAAAAACCGCCGTAAATGGTATTTTGCGGCGGTTGTTATATAAGAACCGCTATAAACAATTTACGCGGTTTTCAACAAAACCGTCATTAAACTTTGCGCGCTCAATAACAAATGGTTGTACAACCGCTGCTAACTGGGGGAAATAACCGCTGTAAAAGCCTATTTGTGGTGTAGTGTTTCTAAAAATATTACTCTCAATAGTATTATATACTCAGATGAACTTACTATTTTAATCTCTAATTGCAGTGAATATGTGCTGATTTTTCTTGTCTTTTCAAAATAAGATTTTTATGTCACCTTGCAAACCTCTCCCCCACCCACCACCACCACCCCCCCCCCCCCCCCCAAAAAAAAAAAAAAGAGAGAAAAAATAATCCTTCTTATCATTTTGTATTGGGTACTCTAGTGAATGGGTATGAACAAGTTAAAAAATTCAATTATTCAGGTTGCTATTTCTTTTGGACAACAAAGTATAATTTTTTATTAGAATAATGATAATTAAAATAATCTTTCCAAAATAGACTACAATTTGCCAATTCGTTGAAAGCAGCTCATCCTTGAATTCTTTTGGACCGAAAGCAATAGCAAGCTCTGTTGCTTTTTTCATACCTCTCATTGCATTATTCTATCAACATCCCCATACTAAGGGAGATGAATGGTAGAAAAAAAGAGCAACAACATAGATTTTAATCTCAAATAAATTGAAATTGATTAGAAATATAACACAATTTTAAATTATAGAGATAAGATATCTCAAAGACCAAAAATCAATGATATCGATCGAAATATTATGATGGAAAAAGAAGGATGATTGTGATATGACGTGGTGAGCAAGTGTAGATAAATTTCTACATAATCTATTTCAAATCAGGAAAAAAGAAGATGATTATAATTTGACGTGACGAGCCAGCAATACATAACTATTTTTTATGGAAAAAACCCAATCAAATGGTATAAAAAAAAAAGGAAAAAGAAAAAATCTAAAGTACTGATGCCGAAACACTGTGATGGAAACACGACAACTTCCCTCCGAAAATGAAATCACCTATAAATGTAGATATCTTGGGGACCTGAGAAGGGCCCAATTAAGATCTGTTATAAAATGAAATCTTTTAGTGTGATCTAAAGCTCGTGGTCGGTGGGTTTCAACCTTTATTTAATTATAAAGTATTCTTATTTAGTAAATATGAAAAGCCAAGATCAAGTAAACATACTATGAATGGAAAATTTGTGTGCACAGAATTTCAAACATTTCTTCAATCTCTTGCTTAGTTTGGAAGCATTGCGTTTAATGGGAAATACGTTGTAATGTAGAAAAATAAAAAATGTATTACTTTCAGCGACGCAATTCTTTTGGACTATTCAGTCAAATATTACGCCAATACAAAGTAGCTAGAAATACTTTCTTGTATCTATTTTTTTAAACTTCTACAACATTAAATATTCATGCTTAAATTATTATCTTCAGTTGATTTCTAAAATTCAAGCATAATATTTTGATGATATGGAATAGCAAACAATAATGAAATTGTATGAAATTTTGATCAGCA
This sequence comes from Schoenoplectus tabernaemontani, assembly GCA_037127355.1. NCBI lineage: Eukaryota > Viridiplantae > Streptophyta > Magnoliopsida > Poales > Cyperaceae > Schoenoplectus > Schoenoplectus tabernaemontani. Next base: position 16,503,993 of record CM073752.1, read on the forward strand.
TCAATCTATAAGTAGAAGAATATATTTATAAGATTTTTTTTCTATTTTTAAAAATATTTTATATTTATTTAGAGATCCATTGTTAAAATTGTCAAGATAACCCATTGTCAAGGATCCCTTCCCAAATAAATATTGGCTCCATTTACGAAGTAAAAATTCTTCCAAAAAATACCATTCTGAAATAAATGTAAGGAATATGCACAATATAAAATATAATTACTTCTCAAAATGCACGATTGTCGGCTAACTTATAAAAGTGTCAATTTTAAATATTGGCTCAGGGATTAGGGAGTGAAAGTGATTAGTTAGTGTGGCTCACATTATATATTCATGATTAAATAATAAATATACTAGAAAACTGTTAAGACCTAATATAATTAGAATGGGAATCTTTACAACTAATTATTTTAACAATTTTGACAACCAACTTCATATAAATTCATAAGAAAAAAATCTTAAATTAGAAACAAATTTACAAGCATATTCCTAAACTTATGGATTGATTGTGTTCAAGATTCATACAATTTGAGTATTATTTGATATTTCATCAAAGATCATTAAATTTAGTCGTTATAATAATTGTCATATTTTTTTATAATCTTTGATGAAATATCAATGATATTCAAATTGCATGAAGCTTGAAACACAATCAATTCATAAGTTAAAGAATTAATATATTTGTAATTTTTTATTTTTGAGACTTTTATTATTTATATGATGTATTGGTTGTTCATACTGTCAAAAATAATTAGTTTGTCAAGGGGTCTCAAACATATAGGGTAATTAATTGCAGCTTTAAAACTTTTTTACTTATAATTTATCAATTATCATGGTTGACACTTGACAGAGATCTAATAATATATATTACAGTGTTCTCTCTTTAAGATCATTATCGCAAAATGATCCTTTTGAACCGAAAAATTTAGCGACTAAAGATTTTAAAATTTGGGGGACATATTTCAGTCAACTATCATTTATTCCCTATCCCTTTTATTAAATAAGCAGTGGCCCTAACGCAGTTACCTACTTTGATCGTGTCATGCGTGGGGCTTAAATTAATTAAAATACCTTTTTCAGATTCCAACCGAGTTTGAACACTTGCATGTTTCAATTAGCTTACCTAGAGTTAATCCACTCGATCGATTTGCATTGTATTGCATAAATAATAAAGCAATTGCTTAATACAATATCGAAAGTGAGCGCACATATATACGCATACATTTGCACTGAAAAAGTGTCCCATTTATTTTTGGCTTTATTACTTTTCTTATTGAGCTATGATTAAGTGAGATCAGCAAAAAAATTTGAATATAAGCAGGTGGGAATATTTGGCAGCTCTGTTACTGTCATTTGCTACGTCATCATACTTTATTTTATTTTATTTCATTTCATTTCTTTACTAGAAAGAAAAAATTTATAAACGCACAATTAGCAATCATTTATTGAGATATCAGTTACTGATAAAGAACAGTGACGTTATAGAAATTTTATTAATACATCCCGTAATGCTTATATATGTAAGAACCATTTCAGAGAAACCAAAAAATTATCAGAAACGTTTTCTAACATTCAGCAACGATTTTCAGGGGAACATGCTTTACAAAAACACTTAAAAAGGAGGAGAAAAGAGAGAGTCAAAGGACACAATCTCAAGTTGACTTGGACGTATCTGCATGAAGGTTCAGCCCCATGAAAGAAAGAGCGAAAAGTAAAAGCGAAAAAAAAAATCTAGGCAGGAGGCTCCGCCGGCCTCCCTCCGTCTCCGCCTCCCCTTTCTGCTCTTTTCCCCTCCCCCCTCCTCTCTTCTCTTCTCCTCCCCTCTACCTCATCTTTCTCCTCCGGAGATCGATCATCTGTACAGCGACTGGCCACATACCACCGACGATCCCCACAGCCTCAACAAATACGACCACCTTCGCCACCACGACCATCATCTCTGTGCCAAGCCACCACTCTCTCGACTAGCGACCATGACCACAACCGACCATCTTCACCATCATCTCGACCTCCGCCTCATTTCACCACCACGACCGCCACCAGATTCGCCTCACCGTCTCTGTACAGCGACACCTCCTCGCCAACGACGATCTGTACCAGATCTTTTTTCTTTTCTTTTTTGAAAATGCTTGTGAAGCATTGTAGATTCTTATTTGTTCTTTTTTATTTTAGTTTTTGTAAATCTTTTTCTTTTTAATGGAAAAATGATTAGTTGTTGTCTCCCCTTCAAAAAAAAATGTTGTAGTGAAATAAAATGCTTCTTAAACTTAATCTATACAACCTAGCTACTATATGCAGGCACAATCCATAAAAGCTGAGTCTTTGAATTCGATCTGATTGGTCCGTCTTTTATCTGGTCCCCCTCCAACTTTGCCCGACTCTTCCTCCTTATAAGGGTCGGGTCTAACCCTAAAGAAATGAATCATTTTCATCTCGGCCCTTAACAAATTGGAGCCGACCCTAATCAAATCAGATCTTTTCAAACTCCTAAATTCTTTTCAAACTCGATCATTCTCAAACCCTTGTATTCTAATTGTATTTAAAAATATGAAAAATCTGAAAGTATTTTAAAATATATATTATTTTTCTACACTAATAGTTATAAATTTTGTTTTTTAATATTTTGTATTGTATTTTAGTTGTACCTGAAAAATCTAAAAAATAATAAAATCTCATTAAATCGAGCCCTTACCCAATCCTTCAAGCCCAATGGGTCTGATAGGGTCAGGCCTCTCAAGAGCGGTGCTCACCCCTCAAAAATTAAGATTTTTGAACACGGCTCTCAAAAAACTTTTTTCAAGTTTGCACTTACTCAATTTTTCTCGTAGACATGTTAGATCCGATTTTTGAGAAATCTGACCTGACAATACCTAACTCTACATGACACTTTTAGAAGTATTTTATCTCCCTGAGATCTAGTGTCCACTTCTGTAGAAATCCTTCAATAGACAAATATTAGAATCTTGATTTTCCTTTGTGAGGCATTTGGAAATGTTGACGTGAAAAATATAACTTAGCAATCTTATCGTATTAACTATATATGTAAAATGTCATGTCATAATACAATATATAGTTGATGAAAAGTGATCAAATTATTATATTTTGATGTCACATCGGTGTCATTAAAATTAAATATTAAATAATTATTATTAAAAATTTTAAACAATAAAACTAATTGAAAGCATATTTTGTAAATATCATTATATATATATATACAAAATTTTATATCATTTTAATATTATTTATATATGCATCAAACGTCAATGAACAATGGACCAAAATTTACCGTTTAGTCTCATTACTTGATGGTTATTCAAATAAATTCAAAATTTTATGATTTTTCATATATATATAATTGAGATGATATAGAATACATCCAATGATTTATATTTTTAAATTTATGTACAGATAAGTAAACATATATTATGGGCACCAACAATTGTGATAATTAAATCCCTTTTTATAGTTGATTGTAAGAATGTAAAATTTGTAATTACAAAATTGGTACTCAAATGAATATTCGAAGAAATGAAGACGACGGTGAAATTCTTTCTGGGTAATACAACTAAAACTTCTTATACAATATTTATGTCATCTTTTGTAATTTCTGGAGTAGCAAAAATATTTAGCTCGAAACAATTAAAATTGACTTACAGAGTTAAGCACATGTAAAACGGGCTATAGGGAATCATAATTACGTACTATATACATTTTATCAAATTTATGAATTTTTTAATTATTTTTCTCAAAAAGAAACTAAAAATGCTCTCCGCTATACTGACTCTATATTAAATAGTTTCTTTAACGAAACCATACAGAAACCCCATGAAAACCATGGACTGCTTTGACTTATTAGCAACTCACCTCGTTGCTCCATAAAGTCTAAACAAAAAGAGAGAGACATGCGTGCAACGATTCCATGGTATCCATGCCACAATTAAAGCTCTGTTCATTCTTTGTCCTGACTCGTCGAAAGTATTCCTAAAACATTTTGGATAACTATTTTAATCGTTAAAGTTTTCGCTCAATCTTCGTCCAATTCAAATTAAACCTTAATTATATCAGAAATATATGTCTAAAATATCATGTCAACTTATAAGAGATCATTATAAATTTGCAAACTTCTGAAGTTTAAAAATTAGCAAACAACTGCAATTATGGAAATAAAGGTAACATATTATAAAACTTCTTATGTAATAAATATTATATTCATTTTTGTAATTTCATGAACAATATCCTCTTAGCAAAAGTTTTCAGCTGGATATAATTAAAACGGAATAAAATAATGAAACATGTAAAAGTGGGTACGGATCTATAGGGTCATTCAAACTATTTTCTAAATTTTAATTACACTTGTCAAAAAAGCGCACAAAATTTCAATTTTTGAACTTTTTTACTATTTTCAACTCTTTTGTATATTTGCATGAATATAACCAAAAACTTAATTAAGAGAATTAAAAGTATAATACAATTCTAATATTGAGTCGACATTTATATTTAAAAAAAAATATGTTTTCTAATTATTATTTTTTCAATTTATAATGAGAACTATCCTCTCTTGGCGTTTCCTTCCAAATGCATGTAGATGTTAGGTAGCAAACCAATTTAATCCTGGCTCAGGGCATATTTCATATTTTTTTTCCCCAAAAAATTGTCGTGAACAAAAATTGCCACCGCCAAACTGCTGCTACAAATGGCATTTTTATTGGGTACTTCAATCAAGCATTATTTTGCATTTTTAAATAGAGTTGTTTTTCATTAAAGTGGAAAAGTAATATTCTTATGCATTATTCAACGAATAGCGACAGAGTTTTGGCACAAGATTTTTCTAGCGGGGGTCAGCGGCGCAGTATAATCTGTTTGAGAAAATTATAAACAAGAGAAAGAGGAGGCCACTCAGATTGTCATTATGACATTATCCATAAGGCAACATAAATATAATCATGAGGTATTGAGGTCAGCATTGTGGCAGAGGAAGAAATAATTGTATTTGGTCAGATCATCAAAAGGAATTTTGTTTTAGTGAAAAATATTTATGAAAATTTGTATGATACGTAAATTCAAACGGAAATTATATGACCTCGCTCATTTTAATGTGGCTCCACCATTATGAGCACATTTCCTTTCGATTAATCAACGGGTATGATTATTTTCAATTTGTGTGATTCTGAGAGTGAGAGATCCTTCAACAATTAATTTAAAAGAAAAACAACCTGTATATGGTCGGGTTCTTTTTAATTAGTGGGAATCTTTTTTTTAATACCATAGACATTTGAAGTACATATTCATATTAGATTAATTGTTTGCGCCTTTGTTTTCTTATATACATAAAAATAGCAAACAATGAGAAGTAATTAAGAAAAAAATTAAAATAGAAATTTGATATCGAAAATTAATAAATTATAAACGTGCAATAAGGATAAACCGAGAAAAATATATTATATATAGCTTTTATATATTGAAAAATTAATGTACTTGTGTTAGATTAATAGTTGAGAGCTAATTTCCATATTATGCTTTGGTATATATGTTTTATATGTAGTTGACTCTCGTTCGAAATATTAATGGGTTTATGTTAGATTGTGTTAAAGAAAATTTTATGTAACAAATTAAGGGAATATGCTGTAATTCAATTTGCAAAATTAATAAAAATAAATAAAATTAGTTGTTGAAATCAAGAGTCAATTGTGCGCATGTAGCTATATGCGTTGGGAACGAAATTGGCTCCTTTCTAAAAGGGATATTTTACACCAAATTTCTCTTTCAAGGACCCATCGAGACTCATCAATCTCCTAGTAGCATATGATTCCTAGGAGATATATTAACCCAAATCCATCAAAGTTCAAACTACCATATCATTAGAAAATTATCTTTGTTATTTTTCTCCTGTCCCACCTACGTACTGATGAGTTTACTGTCTTTAATCGGCCGACCGAACCACATTTATAAGGTGATTAATAGCGTGACAGTTTCTTTTCTTTTTGTTTAACATGCAATTAAATTAACTCATAAGCAAAACTGCTCGTCTCTCTATTTCCATCGTACCTTTTGTTTTAATAAATTAGATCGAGCTCCGGTATATATTATTTTTTTCATATGCTTCTCACGTAGGGGTGGAACTAGGCATTGGGTCTGGAGGGCAAAAATTAAAAAAAAAATTAGGGAGGATAAATTTTGAATTTTTTCTTCAATATAAGTATATCTTTTTTTTTTTTTTTTGAAAATACATATAATCACAGAGATATTTTTAAAAATCAGAGGATGCCCCCAAAAGATGGCTCCACCCCTGCTCTCACAGGATTTGAACTTCAGGCGAAATCTATTACCATTTGTACTTGAGCCGCGGTTATGTCACTCTAATTATTTTTTGACAAATTATAATTATCACGGTTGCCTATAGGCACTGGCCAGTAGGTAATAACGTTAACGTATCAACTCATATTTTCAAGAGAGGGAAAATATGATGTTTGTGTAAATTAAGTTTCAAATCTTATTTATATATCATTGTAAGTTTGTAACAGATTACTTTAGAGCTAATTGACATGTTATGCTTCAAGCGGTGCAATCCAAATCCGATCGAACCATCACTTTTAAATGAATAGTATAAATACTGTTCATTAATAGTTCAAATTGAATGTCACACTCAAATTAACTAAACACATAGTCTGATCTTGTCTTGTCTACTTCAATCGATTGGATATTTCGTATCTGAATGGCAATTAAGAGCTACTATGTTGGGTGGAATAGCAGCAGAGATATGAATCTACCTAAGGATTTTAATAATGTAGGAAAGGGCTTTGCTTATTTATTTATTTATCCTTCTTATCTTCTTTTCTTCAATTAAGAAGTAAATACTTCCTTTGGGAAAAACACTTTTATATATGTAATATAATTATTAAATTAAGCATAGTTCTGTATGATATTTCAAAATTTTGAATATCTGCTATTTTTTAGGCGGTTTTATTTATTTATTATATTTTTGAGATAAAAAATGATGTCAAATTTTTGAACTTTAAATATGTATAAAGGATATCTAAAAAAGATTTTGATTTTGAACTTGTGATTATCCAAGTAAAAATTACCATGATTACTCTTAATTAGTAAATTAAAGTCTGGTTCTCCAATTTAGGACTTTGGATTCAGCAGTGTTCAATCAGTCAGTGACGGATTTATATAGAGTGAATGAGGGTCAGTGTCCCCATTCATTTATGAAATACTACCACTTTTTAATAGAAAATTTTATTATATATAGTTGATTTTGTTATATGCCTATGTAAATGAACCCCATTGAAATTACTTAAAAATTCAACTTCATTTATTGAAACCCATTGTCTCATAATTTTATGAAATTCTATTTGGAATTTTGGGTACATTCAACATTTAGTTTTTTTTCGAATGAAGTTATTTTTGCCTTTATCGAAAAATATTCGCACTAAAATAAGAATATGAACCGTTATTAAATTCATTGTCTCTTCACCTTCAAAAGTGATTAATGGCCTCTGATAGCTTTGACATCACCTTATATTTTTATTTCCTCCACCATTTTTTTTAAGGAAACATGTCAAAAACTAGCACTTTAGAGATAGACAACACAAGAAAAAAGTATTTGAATTTACCGACTTATTCTTTTCACTGTTTTCATGCTATTCCCAGTTAGTCCATAAGATATAGAAAAAGAATCAGGAAACACAATCTTCGAAATAATATTTTGTATTATTTAGTGATTTTTATCGTTAAGCCCATAAAGTTATTCATTTATACTTTCATTATAATTCACAATTTATAATTTAGACCTCCATTTTTTTCTCTTTTGCAAAATAGTATTAGTTATTAATCTAAAATTAGAAAATATTTGATTCAAATATATAAATTATTCTCATTGCATTTTATGAATTAAGTAGATATATCTTCCCAAAATATGAAATGAGAACATATTTGTTGTGTGCGAAAAGTATTTCTCCTTTATATCTTAATCAAAATAAAAAATAATGATGTTTAAACTTTAACTTTTCATTCGTTGTTTATTTAAATTAGTTTATATGGTTTTTTTATTTAAAATTGATGATGTGTTATATGTGTAAGAGAATTGGTGTATGAACATTTGATGATTTATGAAAAAAAATTTTTATTTAAAAAAAAATAGTTAACCCAATATAAAATATTTCTGTGACTTGACCACTGCAATCAGTAATATATTTTCATGCAAAAAAATGGTAAATCCAAACAAGGAGAAAGCGCGCCAAATGTTTTACCGCTATTTGAAGTTCTCGATTAAATAAGTAATATATACAAGGACACTACAACAATATATATATATAGCTTTTCATTGTGTTACTGAATTTTCAAGATCTTCAATGAGTTACTAGTATCTTTCCTGCGTTGCTACGTTAATATCTTTTAAAAATATAAAAAAAAATCATATCTTCATATGAAAAAAAGGAAAAAAATTAAGAAAAATTAGTAATTAATATAAATTTCAATCATGAATACATAATTAATGTTAAATAAATACAGAATTAAGAGAAAAATTGACATTTAGAATTTAAAAAAATTCAAATTCATAATTGATGACAATCTAAAAAAATAAGTGGAGTAATTGTACTTCTAAATTATGCAGTATTTCATGTAACAATCAAAATTGAGAGAAAATTATAATTTCAACATAAATGGTTATAGAGATAGTAATATTATTTGATGAATAACTCAATCCGATAACCGATATTTACTCTAAAATTCAACAAAAAATATGGGCCATTGTAGAATCAGGATACTTACGTAATTAATAAGAAGTAGATATAAAGATAGAGATACAGAGAAATATTTGCGGATAAATACAAAAGTAGACTAATTGACAAATTCTACTAGCATATCTAATATAAGCATGAATCAACATAGTAAAATTAAATTGAGTTGTTCCATTAAGGAATGACAGGGAAAAGAACTGTGTATTCAATTTTTAATTTGTTTATATGTAATTTCTTAATGAAACAACTCAATTAACAGTACCGAGTTCACTGGACTTTTAAGTACGTAGAGATGTACCGAGTTCACTGTACTTTTAGGGTTCATTTGGCAAATCAAGGAATAATATTGGAATAGTGGTAATTTTGGAAGAGTGATAGAATAGTGTATTTTTGAAAGAGTTGTAGAAGAATGATATTGTTTACTATTCGGAAGAGCAAAAATATCATTTGACAGTTGTTAATCATAAAAGTTAAATTATAGATAATTATGATACTAACAATGATGATGATGATAATAATAATAGTAAAATAATAATAATAATAATAATAATAATAATAATAATATAATAATAATCAATAAAATCCATAATCACAATTATAATAAATAATAATATAATAATTAAAAATATAATTTTAGTTATAATCATAATAATAAATAATAAATAATCATAATTTTAATAATATAATGATAATATAATAATACAATATAATATAATCAAATAATAATAAAATAATAATCATAATCATGATAATAATAATCATAGTCGTAATCATAATAATATAATAATATAATAAGAAAAATTATAATAAAAATCATAATATATAAGAAAAATCATAATAAAAATCATAATATAATAATAATAAAAATAAATAATAATTATAATTATAATCATAATAATATAATTATAATATAATAATAATAATAAACAATAATCATAATAATATAATTATATATAATAATATCTATAATCATAATAATATAATATAATATAATATAATAATAAAAATAATAATAATGATAGTCATAATCATAATAACTATATCTTATTCATAATAACTAGATATCTTTCAGAAATATAAAAATTCATATCTTCATGTGAAAAATAAGGAAATAAAAATAAAAATAATTTAATAATTAATGTAAATTTCAATCATGAATACATAATTAATGCAAAATAAATATAAATTGATAGGAAAGCTAACATTCAGCGTTTAAGGAAAGTTAAAATTCATAATTGATGGCAATCTAAGGAAAAAAGGAAATAAAATAGAGCATTTGTACTCCTAAATTATATAGCATTTCGTGTAACAAACTACATTATTTGATGAATAACTCAATCTGATGAGTGATATTAGCTCTAAAAATTCAACAAAAAATTTGGACCGTTGCGGGATCAGAACGCATATATGCTTAATAAGGAGTAGAGATATAACCATAATCATAATATAATAATATAATAATAATAATAATCATAATCATAATAATCAATAATAATATAATCATATTTATAATAATAATATAATAATATAATACTAAAATCATAATTATTATAATGTAATAATAAATAATAATAATATTAATCATATAATAATAATAATTATTATTATAATAATATAATATAATAATAATAATTAATAAATAAACAATCATCATAATATTAATATAATATTAATAATAATAAATCATAATCATAATTATAATCATAATCATAATATAATAATAATAAATCATAACCATAATCATAATATAATAATATAATATAACATAGTCAAACAATAATCGCTATTCCACCTAGCTAATCCGATATACCACCTAGCTTGATATATCACTCTTACACTCTTCTACTTAGTCTAAAATTCATTTGACAAATTAATTTATTGAAATAGATATTATATTCCATCTTTTTGCTATTTCACTAAGAGCCAAACAAACCTTAAGTGTACCGAGTTCACTGGATTGTGATAATTGATAACTAGAGATGTACCGAGTTCACTGGGCTTTTAAGTACGTAGCGCTCTATTGATTTCGAGGATTAAAATGACTTTAATGCTGCAATATAACAAATTGAATTTAAATTGTAAAAGAAAATTTTAGTGCTCCAATTCAGTTAATTTAACCACATTTTTAATCTGCACATAAAGGTGCTGGGATGGAGGAATTTATTTCTATTGACTATTAAGCACATCAAAGAGGCTAAAAATCTTGTTCATATTTTGAAAGGACCCGATGAAAAATTCCACTGTTCCTCTTGGTAGGTTCTATTGTACATATTTTTAACATTGCCTTTTGCTCTATGATCTAGCTGGTTTAGGTGCCTCCTTTTTCTTAATTTCTTAAACTAAATTTTTGTTAATCTGAACCCACTTGATCTAATTTCTGATGTCTTCTAAATTGTTGGATTATTTTCATTGAGAAAAAAAATATTTAATACTGTGAATAATAAAATAATTATGAAAAAATATATATAAAGTCTCAAAGTTTTTTATTGATTTGATTGTTTATTATTTTAATTTTTTTAATATATAAAAGATTATTATTTTAATTATTTTATATTAGATAAGAATGTATTTTAGATTGATGAATTTTTTATTTAGTATTTTAAACCTGTTAAACTATTACAACCCGTTTACGACCCTGCCAAAATCCTTAATTAATTTATATATGCGCTTTCCTGTACGCCAACGCAAGAGGCGTACACTAATAACAACTCCGTTAATAAATGTTCCATATTGCTTTTCCATTTCCTTTTAGTATATAGGATAGGAGTGGTCGCTTATGAGAGCACTATACATTTGAAAGAAAAGAAAAAAGGGTTGATTAAGACGAGACACCACTACTTCAAGCGTCAATGTCCCCAACGCTCCATGCTTTGTTCTAGTCTCCCACAAAACTAAGCTGTGGCTTGCAAATTCTATCGATGTTCGTCCAATTTTGACCTGTATTTATCCCGTGCGACCGGTTAAATAATGCAGAGTTGCATCATCGGATCCATCTACTTTACATTATTGCAAAAGGGTTTGCTTTTGAGGCAATCCAAAGACGGATATCCATCTATACCTTTTCTTTTACCTTTTTTAATTATTTTTTTAAGTGGTACTATTATAAGGACAGCCCAACTTGTACCGGTTAAACTGCTCCCTGCTGTATACATACTTTGAAATCTAATTATACAGCCTAAACAGGAAGCATTGGCTGAAACAAACAGCCATGTCGCAGGATATATATAGTTATAGACCATAATTTATGCACACAGTCAAATGGTGAAGGGGGGCATGCGTTTGAAGTTCTTAGACAATTTTTATGTCCTTTTTGGTACTTGAATCCAAATTAATGTTTTCTGGTATGTAAACAAAGAATTTTTTGTTTACCATATTGGTGTAAGGATTTATAGCTGTGCTTGCTGATGATTAAAGCATTAATACTAAAGTTATAAAGGTATTTAGGCGAGGGAGCACTAAATTATAACTATAGTGCTCAGTTTTGTTTATGTATTTCGGGTATGTACTTGCAGCATAAGCTGGCATCATGTCATGATGTATTAAGAATTTAAGATTTATGGAATCCCATTATTTCAGAACTTTAAATGTCATTGCTCGCCGCAGTAATTGGGCAAGGTCAAAGGAGACATGCCCAAGTGGAAATACAAAGCAATATATAATTCCTCTCTTTTAATTATTATATAGCACCAGCCTTTTGAGCATTAAGACTGGCAGTCGACTACAACTTGACTTTGTATATATATGTTCTTTAATAATTCTTCTCATAAATAATTTTTGTGGGCGGTTGGTGTCCCCATTTAATTCCAGTCGGGGCAAGTTGTTTTAGTGTTGTCCGGCACTAATTGGTATGGAGATGGAGAAAGAGGCTTTAACACACTTTCAAAGCACAAGTGGCATCTGTGTTGGATTAAGCAAACACCTTATAAGTGCAGCTTTTTCACAGGTGGACAAGCAGTATTTGCATCCTTACCTATGAGCTGGAAAAAAAAAAGAAAATATATAGATACTTATCGTAGTTCTTTTTTTTTATTTTGTTGGATTTGAATAACTCAAGGAATACCTGACGTATAACTTAATTAATACTATTTTAATTTGAAAGAAATTTTATATTTTAATGCCTAATTATTTGAGGAGTAATTATTAAAGAAAACGAACAATGGTATTTTGTTTATTTTCATAAGGATGCTGCAAGTAGGCCTGACTGCTTTTTAGCCTAATAACGAAACCCAAAATGAGATAGACCGTTCAAAGGGCTAAACAGGCCCTTAAGTCTAATTTGTATAATTTTATGTACAAAGAAGAAAAAAGGTTTGGGCCTTTCAGCTTGGATATTAAAGAATTGGGCTATTTTCAGTGCTAAAAAATATTAATGATTGCTAATTCAGACATTCAGTACAATATATAATGCACGATCACATGCATGTATTGGGTGCGGAATGCCATCTCCCAACTTCAATTAATGCTGCATTTGGTGCATGAACCTAACTTTGATTTTTTTTTTTTTTGTTTAGAAAATATAGTTGAATCGAAGCCTTTTTAATGAGGGGCTGCCGAGTTAGAAACCAATTAATATTTTTTTTTATTTAAAATCCCTTGTCCCTAGGAAGAAACCAATTAATCTACATGAAGAAACTTTTTGTACGCAACTGTACAATGGACATGCTGTGCTTAGCGCAACAAATAAATTATTAATATTTTGCAGCTAAAGTCATAAACAAAACATATATTCTAAGAGAAAAAATAAATAAATCCTCAAGACTCCATTTTCAAATCTTTCCCAATTATTTTCTTTTTCAACTTTCTATTTTCAATAATATTTTTATTTTTAATAAAGTCTCATATTTCAAGATCAGATATGAATACCATAATAATTAGATATAGTATGAACACTTGTAATTATAGGTTTTCATGTTGAAACTGCTGAAAGATATTCATACTTATTGTATGTCTGTTAAAAACTGAAGATTCTTGTAAGGAGACAATTAGCACTCACCATTAATCAAAATCTTACAATATATATATATATATATATATATATATATATATATTTTACAATATATATATATCTATATATTTTAAGATTCTTACATATATATATATATATATATACTAAGATTCTTACATTGCATATATTAGTAAAATACTTATATAAATGAACAAAAAATTAAATCTGATGTATGATCGCGATTATTTAGATAGTTTTTCTTTTTGAAGAAATAGCATAAGCCTCAAGCCCACTTTTTATATATATATATATATTTTTAGATATGATATAAATCAAATTTAAATCAAATTTGAGTAAATTTTAAAATTGATTTCTCATCTATCATGACAGGCTAAATTCCACCGTTAATTTTTTTAATTGTTTGATGAAAGGCTAAATGTCTTCAATTGATTCAAATTTGATATACATATTTTCTACATAATTGAAAGTCCATGCGCATATTTATTTTATTTAATTACATTAATATTGTTTTCAATATATATAACATAATTCAAAAGCATTATATAAGGGTTCGGATCCCATGATAACTATATATTTTGGCAATCATAACAACTAACTTCATAAGAATACATAGAAAACCTTAAAAATAGAAAAAAAAAAAACTTTACAAACATATTCATGAATTTATAGATTGATTGAGTTTCAATTTTCATGCAATTTGAGTGTCATTTACTATCAAAGACCATTAAATTTAAACTGCTAAAACTATAAAAAAATTATAATGATCTTTGATGGAGTATCAAATAACACTCAAATTGTATGAAAATTAAAACACAATCAATCTATAACATTCATGAATATGTTTGTATTTTTTCCTATTTTTAATATTTTTTATGAATTTATATGAAATTTGTTGTTAAGGCTGTCAAAAATAAATAAAATTATCGATGGATCTCACACTTACACTACAAGAGAAACTATCATTCATGACCGTGATTTTTTGGTAAGGAGTAGCATTGTGCCCGTAAGGAATGGTGCATTTCTACCATTTCGGTATGTAATAAAGCGGTAAGTTGCGGGCTGGTGGGCAATGCGAATATGTATGATCGTCGCGGTAAGCAATAATAACAGTGGTGACCAGCGATTTATATTCCCTACCAATATATAGCGATCAACAATATTTTTTATTTAATTTGAACTAGCTGCATACCCGCGCATTGCAGAGGATATTTTTATTTAGTTACATAAAACAACAATATATTATTTTGACAACTTAATATGTTTATATTAGAAAAAGTAAAATTTGCTCGCCTCTATCTTTTAATATATCATGATGGAAGACATGATTAATATTTCTAAGAGAAAAAAATAAAATTTATTTTTGATTCTCCTCTATGTTTTTATACAACTATGATAGTCAATTTTTGAGGTTTTTTCTTTCCCATCTTTTCAATTATACAAATGATGTATTTCGTATCATTAATATAAAATATTTATCAATGAACAAACTATTATTTTCGTCAAAAACACGTAATATGATTATCATCTTCATCTTTAATATTTACATGTGTTTTTAAATATGAAATTGTAAGATATACCATCAGAGAGAACTTCTACAAAAGATAAAACAAAAAGGGAATAATTAAAAGGAAATAATTATTATAGAAGATCACCTAATAAGAGAAGTCAATTTAGGAAATAATTACTATAAAAACTAATATGATTAGTAAATCTCTGTCAATTATCAAGAAAGATGTAATATCATATTATTTCGGTTGATTGACATCAAATTTTTAATAAAATCTTTACCTTTCCAAAAAATATCGTTTCCGAATAGAGAGAAAGTTGAAAACTGAAAACGATATCTACCACCAAAGTTAATCAAATTGAATCTCAACCGTTGCATGAAGGATAAAATGGATAGGCAAAATTAGGTATATACCCCTGAATATATTTTAATTTGGATATTTACCCCTTCAAACTTTAAAATTAGATATTTATCCCTTAAAATGTTAAAATTTTGGATATTTACCCATAACTATTATTATCCAAATAGAAATTAAATCATAATTAATTAAAATTATAATACGATAAAAATACCCTTCCTTTTATTCCCGCTATTTACTTAAATCTACAACAGTCTCTTTAAATAGTCTTGTCCTTTATTTTCTCATGAATTTCATGAGCTCAAAAATGGGTGATTAGCAATCTTCGACACAATCATTAGCTTTTCTGAAAGACTGATCGAACTCCAGCAACCTTCCGAAGACACATGTGACTGGATCTTCTAGATTTTAACTGTGAAGAAAAATATATGTGTTTGTTGAGAGTTTTAGATTTGAGAGTTTGAGGAAATTAAAGTTTGAAATGTATACTGTTCACTTGATCAGATGGTAAAGATAAATTAATGCTCCTCAATTTGCTAGCTCTTAGCGAAATATTGATTGATTGAGGGATATTTTGTCCATTTACAAATTTAATTAATTATTTATTTGATTTTTATGAGAATAATAGTAATTTTGGATAAATATACAAGATTTTAATATTTTGAAGGATAAATATCCAATTTTCTAGTTTGGAGTGGTAAATATTTAAATTAAAATATGTTGACTACTATATACCCAATTTTGCCAAGATATTATGAAAGTTTGAATACCATGACAAAAAATGAACGCCTCAATTACTTAGCTGCTATATATAACAGTATTTAATTTGAATTTTTTATTCGCTATCATTTTTTCTGGTAAGGAATAATTTAATTTGGGCAGCAATATATTTTGTATTTAATTTAAATTACCAATTGGCTACCTCAATATATTACATATCTGGTCATAGTTAATTTATTTGAATGCTTTTATTACTTAATTTTTTTTTCTTATAATTGTTTCTATCCATATAGTCATAATTTTTCAATGACAATCAATGATTATATTATATAAAATAAAAATATGAATAAGCTTTGAAAATCAAGGCACGTTAATAACTAACTGTCATAAAAATTATAAACTAAAATATAATTCATAAAATACAAATTCGAAAATTTAGTACTACCACACTATATAGAGTCGTCTGAAAATTTTATCAAAAAAAGATCACTAAATCAACATCATAACAATATAATACTAGAAAAGGGGCATAGAATTGCATATGAAAAACTATTCATCATCACTTAATTCAAAAACAATTTCCTCATCATTGTTTTTGTCGTCGTTGTCTGACTGATTATACCAATTAGATAGATGATGAGAAATACCGGAAGAAATTGATGCACCATTCTACAAAAAAAAAAGTCCACAAAAATAGAGACACATCAGTTTTAATTTTATTTGAATTTAGTTTGATTTATTTCAGTTTTTTATATTACATGTGGTGCATTTCCAACATTCTTTGAATCCACTGATTTTCAATAATTTTTAATTTTTTACCAGAAACTAAAAAAAATATGAAATTTTTACAGGACATCTTTAGTATTTGTATACTACTACGGTAAAAATTTCAAATCAAAATAATTAATAATCAGAAAGTTATGACATTCTGATATCGACTGGTTTGGTCTGTCCCGGTTTTTCAAGTACCAAAGGTTTAAAAATCATAACCAAGCTTTTAAAAAATGGAAAGTTTTAACCGTTTTAACATTTTTGACATTCTCTGGCGTTAAGTTTTTGAGAAAAAACGGATTTAACAGGTTTTTTGTGATTTAACCGTTTTATCTCACGTTAAAACCGTTAAATTAATTTTTTTTTTGAAAAAAAAACATTTAATGACTGAATTTTTTTTGTTTCAAATCTTAATAGTTAGTGACTATAAATTTATATTTCTTTTTATTTTTTGAATATAAATTAATGCCCTAATAAAAATATAAAGCAAATTCATTATATAATAGTTTAGTATAATTTAAAATTTTTAACTTTTAAGTACATAATTAATATTGTAATTATTATTATTACTTAATTTAGTTAATTATTAAGTACTAATGATATGAGAATGTATTTCTTAGCCTTTTTAAATATGAATTAGTAGGTAAAAAGTGATTGACCATTTTTTAATTTAACGGCTGTAAAACCGTAAAACCGTTAATCGTTATCTTATCACCTCACCGTTAAGAGCCGTTAAATGTTTTTTAAAAGCTTGATCATAACTTTTCATCAGAATATCAAAAAAAATATGAAATTCTTATAGGACGTGTATATGTCCTACATATAGCTGTTATAAAAAATTTAGATACAAAGGGTTAAGCAACAAAAAGTTATGGCTTTGAAAATACAAATTTAAAACCAATTCAGTAATAGTGGGCCGTTAAAAATATCATTTTCTATTTAAAGCCAATTGAGTAAGAAAGCATTAATAATAAATTTGAATTTCTGTAAATACATTTCTAAACATGGAGTTTCTAAAAATAATTATTTTCATTAGTTTAATTGGCAAGAATATATATAAAATCTAGGTATAACTTGTAAGCGACAAAAATAATGTCTCTTGTCAAAATTAGATATATGATGTTGAAAATAGCAGCCTGCGGAAAATGATTTTAAATTAAGAAAAATAAAATGCATTTCTTACGGTTGTTGACGGAAATTATTTAGTGCTGATCAAATACACTGACCGTTACTTTATTCGTAAGTAATAGCCGATGCATTGCTGACCAAGAAGCTGACCGGTGTTTAATTGGTAAGTAATGCTCGACTTATTGCTGACCATAGATCTCCGGTAAGCAATGTGGTGAGTATTTATCCGTTTTTCTGTAGTGTTATAAAAATTAAATGTATTTGTAGAATTATCCTTAACAATTAGATAAGGCATAATATAAAGTTTCTCTTGCTTTCTAAAACAGTTTCAAATTATTGTATACCTCTCCTTGTGCCATCACCCATCAGCTGTGTTCATTTATGCTATATAGGTGGGTCCGCTAAAAAGTTACCCACACACGCTTTCAAAAGATTTCGACGTCTCTGAGCATCACACTTATCCTGAGAGGAGCTTTTTGCCTGAATTCTATTTTTATACAATAATCATAAATCTCTAAACTTCTAAATTCATTGTACTTAATGATTGGTTTCTAAGAATGTCAAATGACGTCCTAGCTACAAGGCAAATGTGCCCGAAGGTGTACCAATAACTAACAGTAACAACTCTACAGATTTTAAGTAACAATTCAGTTATCTCGTATGTGTGACGCAACCAGACAAGCAAGGCAATGTACCTCAGATTTTTTTTATAAATAAAATAAAAAGAGGTAAAAGATACGACTACCCCGCGCTTTTGCATTATTAATCTGAACCGAGTTCGAAACTAAAATTCAACCACTCTGGATTGAGTTTCAAATTCGGTCCTAATTTTTTTTTATAAAATTATCCTATTTTGATTTTTATTTATTATTTTTATATTTTTAATAATTTATTTATTTTATTTAGTTATTTTTATTCAATGATTTAGTTTATTTTTAATTGATCGTTTAATTATTATAATATTTTATTCCATCTGACGCTCCCAATAGATGTATGATTAATCATTTTGTTTTAGTTTTCTTTTCTATTTTGTTTTGTTTATTATTTATGTTTAATGGTTTAGCTTCTTTTAATCATATTTAGCGCCGGACATTTAATTAAAAATCAACACTCAATATTTGTCATTTAAAAAATATAATCAGAATAATAATAGATTAAATATGATATTAATTATTCAATAATAATATGTAGTTAGAACTAAAATATATCACATTAGCGGATATTACAACATATCATATACAAATGCAAAAAAGGACTAAAGATAACTAATTCAAAAACTATATCATAAATGCTATGAAATATAGCTATATATGATGAGCATAATGAATTATAATACATACAATTTCTACTTATAAATAAAAACATAACAAAAAATGGATTCTCAAAAACTTCAAACATATTTTTGAGGGCTTAGACGAGTTTTTTACCCTGAAAATTATCGTAATAACAATAAATATTAACCCTGTAGATCTCATTGTGAGTTTTTCATAGTTGTATAGCACATCTCCATCAAAGCTTTCAATTAAAAGTTATGGCCATTTAAAAATGAGGTGCTCGAATTTTGATTTTGTCTTCTGATCTCATCTTTGTTTGTTCAATCAAAGTGTGGGATGGAATAGGAAAGAAGAACAAATTGAAATTAGACAATCAATTAAAAATAAGCTAAATCATTATATATATAATTAAATATAATAAAATAACTAAATAAATAAATAATTAAAATAGAATAATTTCATAAAAAAAATTGGGACCGAATTTGAAACTTGATTTAGAGTGATTGGGATTGAAAAGCGCGGGGCACTCATATCATTTACCTTTTTTATTTTATTTACAAAAAAAAAACTGAATATACCTTGCATTCCTTTCTCTGTTTTTCTAAAAAGTCATATTGCTTACTTTTGCCTCTAAATCAAGTACACAAATTCGCATGGGACAAAGCAAGCCTAGTTATATAGAGGAATCCAATGTCCATATTATAATTGTGTCCAACATATAATTTTTAATTTTATTCGAGTTTAGCAAATTAAATGGTTAGACATATATAGTTTACATAGAGTAACTAACTGCATGTTAAGATTTGTGAGATTTTAATTTTGTTTCAATAACCATGAAAAACGTGTTAAAATTGACAAAAAAAATGGGATGTTAATTTTGTTAGCTCTTGAAGCATACCGAATAAATTTTAAATGTTAAATTTTTTATTTATGCATAAAAATGATACATACAATATATGCAGTCAATTAGCTTCTTTTTTAAAATTTAAAAATAGTTAATCAATTTCTCGTTTTATTGGTAATTATCATGATGTGATCATAAATATTTGAACTCTTCTGAAGAAAGATTTAAACTTTCAGCAAATATTAAAGTTTTCATTTTATTAATTTAAAGCATTGAAATTGTATCTATCTACATCAGAGATAGATCGTATAAAATCATTAAATGCATTGATTTTAGGGATGTTCTGTAATGTCGATGTAATTAATAAAGCATTGATTTAGGGATGCCTTTCTTTAAAAATAAATAAAATTTTCGCCTCATTTAGCTTGATAGTCATTTTTTTTCGATGTAGTAGTATGACCCAAGTTTTAATCCAGACCAAGGATTGTTCCGAGTTTTAATTCGGGTCAGCTCTTCTTCTTTTTTGTGTGTTGTTTTTGGTACGACTTATTGTGCTGAGTATCTGGTCCAAATTTTTAACTCGGGTCATGAATTGGTCCGAATTTTTTTACCCGGTTCTGTTTTTTTTTTTTCTAATTTCTGCTATTTTGGAAAAAATCTACTATTGTTTCGGATCAAAATTTCATTAGTCCCACCTGAAAAATTTAGAAATATTTGGGGTATAAATACCGACAAATTACCTTCATCTCGTCCATGGTTTTAACCAGAAAATCAAATTCTGAGATTTGATCTTCTGGTCACAACCATGGTGTCTTCTCTATCTGACAATTGGGACCTTCTGCCCAGTGTCTGTAATTAAATTTAGCCCCTTCAACACTAATCCAAATTAATAATTCGGTCAGTAAAATTTAGGGTTCCGCAAGAATAAAATCATACCTTCTCCTCTTCTTCCTCCTTCAGTCATCATTTTTCTTAATCTCAGAGCAACATAAGTCAAATTTAGGGTTAACTGAGAGATTCATTTTGATAATAGATCTATAATGGATCTCATTTTGTATGATCTCCTCATCACCACTGTAAATTATAGTTTTGTATTTTGTTAATATATTTTGCTGTAAAATTGTAAAGTATGTTCATTAAGAACAACAACGAGAAGTACCAAAACCACAACAGAAATAAGAATTTTCTGAAGAAGAGTTGCATAAAGAAAGATGGACAAAAAGTCTTCATGGTGGTCTCAATCTATGGGGCATCATGATAACTAGCGGTTCAGAGTCACTCAATAATATTTTCAGAATTGCTTAACAACTCCCGATCTTTGCTCCAGTAGAGAAAATATTCTACAAATTGAACAATTCATGGAGAGGAAAGAAGTTGTAGCAGAATGAGAAGTCCAAGGTATATAATACATTGAGAAAATAGCAGAGTTGACAAAAATCACGGAGATAAGAAAAAACATATGATGAGGTTCATTTGATAGGGGATAACATATTTATGCTGATTTTAGGGGGTGAAATTAAGACTGAGGTTCATTTGATTGAAGAAATATATTTGTCCATACTATATGCTACAAACATTCATCAACATCTAGTTTAGTGTCTTCAATAGTTATGAAAACTCATGGGATTGATAAATGTATCATGGTGTGATTACCATATCAAACCCGACAAAAATAAAGAAAGGACAGGAGAAGGAACATAATAATTCCAATGATCATGGATGAAATGAAAGATCAGATTAGCAGACTTTCAAGCCGGACAACAAGACGATCAAGGAGGGGTAGATTTTTTTTTCTAATTCAGTACCAAACTTTGTAGTTCTAATTTATGATTAAGTAATTAAAAATAAATTTTATTTAATTATTTATGGTGTATGATGTATGAAATTAATTATGTGGTAGAATTAATTTATATACATGTGATATGTATTTATTTTTTATTTTTAAATTTCATTTAATTGCTATATATATGTGCAAAAAAAATAGACAGAATGTTGATTATTCGAGATGGTGATTATTCAAAATTATTATAAAAAAATCAGTGCTGAAACCCGAATTAAAATTTCGGACTAGAGGTAATGGCTTGAGTTTAAAATTTGGACCCGATTCTGTCTAAATATTTTGTGACCAATACAGCGGAAAAGGAAAAAAATGATCTGACCCGAATTAAAAACTTGGATTAACACTACTTGCCCGAATTATTAACTCGGATCACTACATATAAAAAAACGACCATCATACTGAATGAAGCGAAAAAATACATTATCGTTTGACAATGGGTTATTTTGACAACTTTGATAATGAACCTCTAAATAAATACAAAAACAATTTTAAAAATAAATAAAAAATTATAAATGTGTTCTTCTACGTATGAATTGATAGTCATTCAAATTTCATGTAATTTCATTATCGTTTGATAGTCCATCAAAGGCCGTTAAATTGAAACTGTTGCAAATTATATGAAAATTTGATGGTCTTTGATGGACTATCAAACGATAATGAAATTGTATGAAATTTAAATGACCATCAATACATAGATAGAAAAAGCACATCTATAAAAAAAAATTATTTTAATTTTTTTTATATTTATTTAAAAGTCCATTGTCAAAATTATCAAAATAATCCATTTTCAACCTATCCTTCTCTTTTAATTTTAGGAAAAGGGTTTATGTGGCACGTAGGCTCCATTCGAAATTAATAAAGCATTGATATTGTTTCTATCTAAAAGTAACTGCTGGAGTAAATAAGAGCAGCTTTTTTGATAAAAAGAATCACAAAATAATAATGCGATTTTAACGGTTCAAAATGTGCACTCTTGGACGTACACTGTATCCACCATGTCCCTAGAAAGGAACATGGATCTGTAAAGGAGCAATTATATAATGTACAAACCAATTGGCAGATGCCACGTAGACAAAGCCAAAGTATGCTATTCCCCCCCTCACCCAATAATCCCTTGACAAAATGGGGCTATCTCTGGGAGCGCATGTGCCAGAGCGCGCTATTGTAGGAGAAAGACGCTGACATGACTTCAGTGGGGGTGGAATTGGATAGCGATCATCTCATGTAGTGGGAGGGAGAAATAATTTCATGGAAAAATAATTGCTTCTGCAAATTTGATATTCAATCTGACACACATATATTTTTTTTAGAAAAAAAATCCCGTAGGAAACTTCATTGAATAACCTGATTGATTACAAACCCAAAAGGAGGTTCCTTTACTATCCTAAATCAGTAAATAAAACAATTGAAAATCTAATAAGAAAAGTGCTACTATAAAAAAAAAAAACGAAAACAGTAGCGGTGACCTGGAGATGGAGATGCTACAGTACCGAATTCACCTGTCGCTATGGTTTTAGTTTTACTGTCATGAAACGTTTTTTTAACTCGCGATCAAATTAAATTCTTCCATCATAACACTTTTGTATCATTTTCTGTTCGTTCGATTCAAACAGAAAAAATGAGTTTGCGTCATATAAAATTTCCATCATCACATCTATAATTTATTTATCCTAACGGTTTAATTTGGAAGCGATACTTGGGCACGACAGAAATATTATACGAATGATATACGGCAGCTCTCCTTCGACTTTAGAGTCAACTTTCGGAGCAATCCACAAATGAGTGTCCTATTGAATGCTCTATATATATCTGTAAAAATAATTGTTCGTAGATTTAAATCGTCGGATCTATATAACATCAGATCAGTCAAAATGATAATGATTTAGACTCTCAGTGAAGTTATTTTACAGATTAAAATAATCTAGGGATGTGGATTCGCAGCCAACCCCAAAAAAAAAAAAAAAAAAGAAAGAAAGTAGGATTGTAGTTGGATCGAATCAAACAACAATATTAGCATCAAGGATTCACATCCCTGTCATAAGTATGATGGGAGGGGTCTGTTATTGTGCCTATGACGGGTGAAATTTATCAAAATAAAAAATAAAAATACATCTCTATTAACTAAATCTGAACCGGTTAAATTCAATCGAACTGTTGATCGTTCTGTAATAGAATATTGTCATCACAATAATAACAGGAGATGTGGATCCTTAGCATAAAGCACAAAACGAGCATGTGAGATTAAATATTAGATCTAGAATTGACAGAAACAGCCATCATAAATCCATTGCCTTCCCTATGTCTATGTATATTACCTCCAATTAAAGTTCAACTTGATTGCCAGCTCACCATTCTAAGAATCCGTCTTTTTGTGATCAATTCAACATGCCGATTGTAATTTGTAAGTCACCAAATTCACTATTTAGCTCGTTATTTTGTATTTTTACAAGCCCAATGCATCAACAGAAATGTTTAGCATGTAAAATTTCAATCTAAGTTACTCAATAAATTTTTTTATATTAAATTCTTATAGAAAATTAAATTTCATATTTTTTAAAAATTTTAGATATTTTTAAAAATTATTTTTAAAAAATAATTCTGAAATAAACTATTTTCTTAGGTGAAACAAGGTTACATTTAGAAATAATTTAAAAAATAGTTAGAACGTCAAAAAATTATGAAATTTTATAAACCATAATAATTTAACATAAAAAATTATTGAGTAACTTAGATTGACTGTTTGAACCATTAGGGTATGAAATAACTTGCCAAAGTAATAATCTTTTTTTGCTTTGCGAAGCACCATAATCCATCTCTCTCTATATATATAGAGAGAGAGAGAGGGCTATGGTGCTATGCATAGTACAGATCGATTTTTTATCATCAAAGTCTAAAGGTCGATCCAAATCATTTAAAATGATTTTCATATAAATATCTAATTATAGATCAAATTTTATATTTTTTTAGATAGTTA
Source organism: Schoenoplectus tabernaemontani (assembly GCA_037127355.1). Lineage (NCBI taxonomy): Eukaryota > Viridiplantae > Streptophyta > Magnoliopsida > Poales > Cyperaceae > Schoenoplectus > Schoenoplectus tabernaemontani. The sequence goes on from CM073752.1 coordinate 16,529,116, forward strand.
AGGAATCTTCATTTTGGATGACTCATAATAATTAAATCAAGTGATTTTTTTAACTATCTAAAAATAATAAAAAATTAAAATATATATATAATTTGGTCTTCAATTAGATATTTATATGAAAATCATTTTGACCAATTCGGATAACAATTTAGATTGTGAAGAAAAAAAATTGATCCATAGTATGGAGACGATCTGTACTATTCATAGCACCATAGCCCAACTTTATATGTATGTGTGTCTTTATGTGTGTGTGTGTATATATATATATAGCTATGGTGTCATACATAGCACGATCAGGGTACTATGGGTGGTTTCCATCTTCAAAGTTCAAATTGTCAATCTGACCGCTTAAAATGATTTTCATCTGAAAATATAGTTATATATCAAATTTTAGATTGTTTAATTTTTTTTACTTTTTTTAGATAGTTAGAAATTCATCTCTTTTAAATGGATCATAAAAATTAAATCAAGTGATTTTCTAACTATCTAAAAAATCTAAAATTTAGTCTACAACTAAATTTTCATAGAAAAATTATTTTGAGCGGTCAGATTAACCATTTGAATTTTGAAGATGGAGAACTGATCCATCACACACGGACCATTTGTGCTTATACGTAGCACCATCATAGCCAAACTCTCTCTCTCTCTCTCTCTATATATATATATATATATATATATATATATATATATATATATATATATATGATATATAGTCGACTATGGTACTTTGCAAAGCACAGAGGCGTTGTGTACTTTGCACTCTACTTTTTATTTCAAATCAGAAATAATGGATCCGAACCGTTCAATCTGATAGCCCTAGGATGGTGGTATTAAAGGTCAAAATAGTGCAAAAACGTAAAGAACCTAAGGTAGAAATGTATAAATCGATTTAAGGCTTAGTGTTTAAGTGTAATGACAACGGAATACAATTCAATTCGATTCAATTCTCACAAGAATATAGCAATCAAAGAAATATGAGAAAATAAAATAAAAGATCAAACAAGAACACAAGATATAACGGAGTTTGGCTTAAAAATATCTACGTCTCCGGGACTCTCAACCTCCAACAATTGAGGTTGAACCGAAACACTAAAAAATAGTTTTACACTTGTAGAACTTGGTCCATTATACAAAAATAAGTTGCCAAACCTATCGGTAACAAGAGTGACAACACACTCAAAACAAGAAGTGAGTGACAACACACTTAAGAAAAATGTGAGCACTACAGCTCAAGAAAGGTGAGTACAATATCTCAAAACAATTTACAAGTAGATCACCAAGGATCAAGTTGGAAGAATGGAGAGAAACTAGATTGAGCTTAAATAAAATTTGGCTAATTGAGTGTTCAATCTCTTGAATTATCTCTTTCACTTTGTATATGGCTAGTAAGCTCTCTTGAGTAATGATTTAGCTAGATGGATCTCATTATATTCAATGAGAGAGGTGATCTTTTAAAATAGATCTTCTAAAATAGCTGAATAAATATTTTTGGTCAGAACCGTTATAACGATTTGAAAATTATTATAACGGTTTAGAAAGAATAGTCGTTGAATCTGATTGAGCTGAAACGTTATAACGATTCACTGAATCGTTATACATTTCATAAATCATTATAACGATTACTGAATCGTTACATAGCGATACACTCTGGTTTCTTTGAGAATTTTTCTGCCTTAGAATATTTTTTTGAAGTATTGAGATGAACCGTTATAACGATTATTGAATCGTTATAACAATTCACTGACCAAAAATATTTTTATTTGTTATTTAAGCTCAATTTATCTTAACCAATTCAACCCGATTTGAGTCTAACTAAACCTAAGCCTAACACAGTCTTAATTAAGCTCTTGTATCACATCATTAGTCTTATTTCTTGTGCACTAATCCATTTATATTTTAATCCCAACACAAAACTCAAACAAGAAAAATTATAAAATTCAAGATTGCTTTGTAAATCGATAAATCAATGAAGATATTTAGTGTAACACAATCTAATCTTCAAATCAAAATCTATTAGTAAACCAAATTTTATATTTTTTTAGAATTTTTTTGTTATTTTTTCTCATGAAGAGAAAATGACTTGATCTGAGAATTCTGATTCATCCAAAAATGACGGTTTTTCCCCTATACAAAAAATATAAAATTTGGTGACTATGGTGCTTTGCAAATCACAAAAGCATTGTGTGCTTTGCGCTCTATTTTTAACTTCAAATAAGAAATAATCGATATGAACCGTTCAATCTATTCTTCATATCAAAATCTATTAGTAAACCAAATTTTAGATTTTTTTTTTTTTTGCTATTTTTCTGATGAGGAGAAAATGACTTGATCTGAGAATTCTGGATTCATCCAAAAATGACGGTTTCCCCTTATCCAAAAGAATAGCAAATAAATTTCAAAAAGTATAAATTTTGGTTTACTAATAGATTTTGATATGGAGATTAGATTTAGCGGCTTGGATTAATCATTTCTAACTTATATATATATATATAGAGAGAGAGAGAGAGAGTCCGACTATGGTGCTTTGTAAAACACAGAAGCGTTGTGTGCTTTGCGCTCTATTTTTAATTTTAAGTGAGAAATAATCGATCTGAATCGTTCAATCTAATCTTCATATCAAAATCTATTAGTAAACTAAAATTTATATTTTTTTAGAATTTTTTTACTATTTTTTCTGGTGAGGAGAAAATGACTTGATCTGAGAATTCTGATTCATCCAAAAATGACGGTTTTCCCTCTATCCAAAAAAATAGCAAATGAATTCCAAAAAATATAAATTTTGGTTTACTAATAGATTTTAATATGAAGATTAGATTGAGCGGTTTGGATCGATCATTTCTGACTTAAAATTAATAATAGAGCGCAAAGCACACAACGCTCTTGTGCTTTGTAAAGCACCATAGCCTAATTATATATATATATATATATATATATATATATATTTATATATAATATGAGAGTGTTAATTTAATAATGAGTTATCTTAAAAATCTTGATAATGACACTCTATATAAATAAATAAAAAGATCTTAAAAAAAGAAAAATATTTATAGATATTTTCTACAGCTTTTAGATTGATTAAGTTATAAATTTTATGTAATTTAGTATCATTTGATTGTTCATCAAATATAGTTAAATCATAACCATTGTGAATTATATAAATTATAACCGTTATAAATTATATATAATAATGATAACTAAATTGTATGAAATTTGAGACACAATCGATCTATATATAAGACAAAAAATATATTTATAAACTTTTTTCTATTTTAATATTTTTTAGTTTGCTTAGATTGTTAATGTTAAGGTTGAGTAAATAACCCATTGTCAAGTGATCCATGTACATATATATTATAGAATAAATTAAGAAAAATGTCCTTAAAATATCATCATTTTATCAAATTAGTTACATATATAGATTAAGCCTTCTGAATGAACACATTGCAAGAACATCATCAATAGAAGGCCATTTAAATATGATTTATGGCATTAACAACTAGTCTTTCCATCACCGACTTATTTGATCTCGTACTTAATTTAACCTGTGCAACCATAAAATTTGTAACTAAATATTAGAAACTATAATGTGAATGAATGAATTACAAAATATTAACGTCCCAATCCAACATATGACATCACATATTTTTTCTTTATCACCGTAATATTTTATCGACTCTTTAATTTTATGAGTGTATTCTAAACTTCTAGCCTCTCAAGCTGCTGTAACTCCTCGTCTATCAATGAACCACTCATGAATAAATTTGTAAAAAGGTTCTCTACAATAGCACACATCGACAGTCATCTCGCAATTCTGTATATATTTTTAGAGTAATTTTGTGTCATTGGTTATCAAGTTTTCTCTACAATAGCACACATCGACAGTCATCTCGCAATTCTGTATATATTTTTAGAGTAATTTTGTGTCATTGGTTATCATCATACACGACTGATTGAGGCCGCCATCAATACATTGTATTTATTTTCTTTATGCAACTCTTCTTCTGAAATATCTTGTTCTTGGCCCAGTACTGCTGGGGTTCTCATTCCTATTGTTTTGATTTCCCTACTATTGCTCTCATTCATATTCGAATTTCTTTAGATTAGCTTCATTATGTTTGCATAGACATCTGATTCGTTATTTTTTTATTTTCCACAAGAAAATTTTCGGTGAACTTAACTTAAAAAATATATTAAATAATTTTAAATTTTTGTCATAAAATTTTATAATCTTTTATTTTTTGAAGTTTTATTTATTTATTTTTAGATTTGTTCATGACTTTAAAATGATAATAACATTTTCAATATTTACATATGAAAATATATCACATTTATAATATTCAAATAAGTATTTAAAATTTCAGAAAATGGAAAAAAATTATATCCCACACGATTTTTCTATCAAGAATTTATTGAGCTCATCACCTTCGATGAGCTTAATTATATTAAATTATCTCTAAATTTTGATTTATATGGTTCAATAAATATTTTATATAAAAAATTTTGGGATATAAAAAATTTATACTTTTTGAGTTTTGTAAGTATTTCATTCAGATTTTTTAAAAGTGACTCTATAATATTAATAAAATATTCAACGTTTTCATAAGAAAAATGTTAATAAAATATTCAATGTTTTCATAAGAAAACATGTCACTTCAAAAATCCAAAAAAAAATTAAAAAATTAAAAAAAATCTGTCCCAAAAGATTTTAATATAAATAATTTATTCAGTAATAAAATCAAACTTTAGAAAAGATTTAATATATTTTTGTGTTAATTTTATCAAAGATATTCATGAGTTTAGACTCACGGTAGATTGACATTTCTGTACATATTATTGGATGTCGGTCATGGTGCATGAAGATGATTAACCTAGCTCCGTCCTCCCTAGGTGTGTCAATGGATCGAGTCATAATATTTTATTATTTTTCTTGATCCGACTTATTTAAATTTGGGTCAAAAAATTTTAACCCATACCCGACCCGACAGGGCCATGTTCGACCCTATCCGATCCGTGTAAAACAATTAATTAATAATTAATAATTTTTTTATAATTTTAAGCAATTAAATGTTAATTAATTTATAATTAATCTTAATTAGTATATAATTAGTGTCTATTTAAACTTTAATTAGTACTAAATCATAAAATTACTATAAAGAACATAATTAATCGGATCGGGTTTGGATCAAAAATATTAAACCCATACCCAACTCATTTATCTTCGAATCGGATCAAGTCAATAATTGACACCCCTAGTCCTCCCCCAAGCAAAAATGTTTTGAAAGGAGCTTCAGAGAGTCAAGATATGAGGAAAAACAAATATTAATTTTGCACATCATTAGTGCTAACATTTTTATTCTTGTCTATAATTATAATTTTTTAATATAGAAAATATATCAATATAATATCTTTACAAAATTTTGATAATATTATGTAAGAGCTTGAAAAATAGAATTTTAATGATACTTTATTTTCTTGTATGACTTTTTATTTTATTTATGTTTTGTTTTAAATTTTCTTAGCTCCAAAATAATTTCATGCCGCCTTAATAGAAAGAGATTGTCAATTGAAGATGTGGCATTACATTGTCATTTGACAATAGACATGGATACTATTGCTCTTAGCCATAAACTAGCTATTTTTTGAGTTAGAGAATATTTAAGTCACCATCAATTGATTCCAAAGACATTTCAATTTGATTCGATTTTTCTCTAGATTTCCAAAATTGTTGGCTCACTCGCTCAATATTAATTACTCAATTTTCTTTGTGGAATTTTAGATATCCGAATTTTCCCAAGTAAATTGAAATTTGAGGATACAATTATGATCATCAATAATCTCGGCATCTTTGGAATTAAGTTCTTTCTCTAATAAAAAAAATAAAATAGCTAGAAAAGAAATTACAAGATATGTCGGTATTTTGTTATGTGCTCGTCAGATTGAAAAAGAAAAATACTAACGTTATCAGAGACGGCCAAAATAATTATCAATGGCAGCTCCACCCTTAAAACGATCCCATGATCAGCTAGTTTGATTAAAGTTTGGAGGCAAATTGCAAAAGAAGTGAGTGCACGTAGACAGCTCTTAGCACCAAAAATAGGAGGCTGATCTGTCCCACATATATAGAAAATATTGAAACTCTATAGAAGGAAATTAAGCACACGCCTGCACACATAGAGATGCATAGCGAGGAAAGAGTTAATATACGGAAACAGGAGGAACAGGAGTGGAACGAGAACTTTTTTTTTATGAAAGTGGAACGAGAACTTATGAGGCCACTACTCTCGAGAGAGCATATATCTGCTAACTATATATTATTTAATTTGTTGGTATTATAAGGAAATGGATAGGGTTCTTCCGGGCCAATTCCCTGATTGCGTGCCACAAAAGTGCATCCCCCTTGTGCGAACTGTAGTTAGAGAGAGAGAAAAATTAGGGTTTCCAGAGTAGGCTTGCAGAGACCCATGCTTTACATTGTACGAACTAACATCCCGCTCTTGACCAGTAATAGTAATTACATTAAAAGTAAAACAGTTCGATATAAAATAAAAATGCAGTCTTCCTATGACAATGAATTTTCAGATAAATTTAGAAAAAAAAATAAAGTTTTTAAAAATAGGGAAAATTTTATAATGGTATTTTTATACTTGTAGCTTGATTGTGTTTCAAACTTCATGAATTTAAGGATCATTTGATTTATTTTACATCAAAACAATTAATTTTAGACCGTTAGAATTTTTAGAATATCAAATGGTACTCAAATTATATGATTATTTAACATGATCAATCTATTATAAGTTCAATATTATATTTTTAAATTTTATCTTCTTTTATTGTTTAATAATTTATTTGAATAATTGTCCGATTAATAAATGTGGACATTTTTTTTATGTTTCTTTTCGTGATGTCTTTATGAGTAATTTTGGTTGGGGTAATGGGACTTTCAGTTAATGTTGAAAATTTCAAAAATTAAGAGGGGGGAGGGCCGGAGGGGGATGCGAGGGCGCTTGGAAGTGACTAACCACCGTCTTTCGTGCAGAATGCAATTACGAAATTCTTGTTTTGGAATTGAGCAAGTTCGAATTTAAAGTAATCTAATTGATCGGATCTACATGGAATTAATTAATGTTCCCAGCATAAGAGATTATCTCAACTCTTGGAGATACACTTTAGAAGATTTATATAAATGGAGAATTAAGAGTTCAAATTTTATATTGATTACAGTATATCTTTATTTATTGTATCATATTAGTAATTAATTCTGTCAATTAACTCCAAAATAAACACTAATAAAAATAATATCATTAATACGCAAAGCAAAAATTACATGAAATATTTTAATCAAACTAATTTCAACGTTTTTAAATAATTAATCAAACTAAATTTTAACATTTTAAACTAATTGTTAAATTATATCGAGTTTGGCAATGGTTATATGCATAACACGGATCGTTTCCGTGCTATGAATCAATTTTTCATTATCTAAATATAAATGATTGATCCAACCGAATAAAATAATTTTAAATATCTAGACGTAGACCAAATTTTATATTTTTTTAATTTTTTACTATTTTTAAAATAATTAAAAAATCACTTATTTGAATGACTCATAATAACTAAATCAAGTGATTTTCTAACTATCTTAAAAAATAATTAAAAATTTTAAAATATAAAATTTGATCTACATTTAGATATTCATATAAAATTCATTTTATACGGTTGGATCGACTATTTAAACTTTAAAAATTAAGAATCAATCCATAACATGAAGGTGATCTGTGTTATACATAGCACCATAACACAACTCAAATTATACCACTAAAAATAATAATTTATAATATAATTTTTATAATACCATAATTAAAAAATATATAGATGATCAGATCTGAAATGGTTTTACGAAATGGTGAGTTGGACAGAAAATAAGGGTTGTATTGCTAAGATTGCTAGATCCGAGCTTAGAAATTAGGACTGCACTTGCTAAGTCCGCATCTAGAAAGTTCCCGGAGCAGGTTTGTCAGGTGAGATTAGGGCTGCAAAATGAGTCGAGTTCGAGTGAGTCGGGCTTAATTAGCTCAATCTCGGCTTATGAAAATTCGAGTCGAGTCGAATTGAGCTCGTGAAACGCTTCGAGCCGACAAGTTTAACTCAAACTCGACTCATTACTATTCGAACTAGCTCACGAGCTAATGCATGTACATTGACTTAGTTTGACATTTATATTTAATATATCTACAAACTATAAATTCGGTGTATTATATAAACCAAGTCACGAGCGAGTATGAGAAGTTGTTAAGCTGCTGAAATAGTTAGATGATGAAAGATAATGAAAGATGAATTATCGGATTAGAATTTAGCTAAAAAAATATATAAACTATTATTATTCGAGCTGAGTCGAGCCCATCACAACTCAAACTCAGCTCATTTGATTATCGAGTCGGATTAGCTCGAGCCAAATTTGCTCGAGCACGAGTTGAGCCCAAACTGAATCACGAGCCCGAGCTTTTTTGTGCAACCCTAGATGCCAGATAGCCAAAATCGTGTCTAGATAATTTTTTTTTTAAAATCTGATGCTCTAGGAGCGGGCTTAGCAAAATTTAGGGAATCATTATTAGAATTTTATTTTTATTTTTCTAAATAATTAATTTCATATTATAATAATATTATTTTAGAAATTTCGGAATAATAAACACGGGAATTGATTTATAAAGTCATTTAATCCACCGTGTATATCCATTGGAATTTTGAGACTTATTAGACAAAAAAATATTTAGATTAGAATTGTGTTTTCAGAAACATATTTCAGAGGCAAGTAAGAAATGATACTGAATGATGGAGTCGAAAGCCCGAACTATATGGAATGAACTTAGGTATTTAATATATGAAAATACATTAAATCCTTCGATAAAGATCAAGGTATATCAAGAAAATTAACACAATTAAATCAAAATAATATGCGTTTAGATAAGGTACAATAATTATTGACAACATTATAAGTCAACCTTAAAGTTACTAAATGAATTAGATAAGGTACAGTAATTATTGGCAACATTATAAGTCAACCTTAAAGTAGTACCCATCAACCACATATATCACTTAGTAGAAAAAAATATTATTTGAACATATATAAATAAAGTAATAATTAATTAAGGCTGAACCATACCACCAGATATCATATTTTTTTCAAGATTTATGCAGCCGTCATTCTTGTGCTATCGACTCTATTAGTTTGAGGCTGTGAGGACCTAAATTAACTTTTTGGATCCAAGCGCATTCAAATTGTATTTTTTCGAATACATATTGCACGTTTATAGTGCATGCGGTCTACACTATTAGGATTTAATATCATCCACCCATTTTATCAGTCGAAATTACTGAAAGTTAAATGCATCTTAAACATTTTCAATAAATAGCCAGAATTTTAATTAACAGAATTCTATAATTATTAATTTGTATGATTGTTTGAATAAAATAAGTTCAAGACGAACCTAAATTTTAAATTGTACATCAAACAATCAAGTCCTTTCTACCCTCAGAATAAAATGTTCCTCTCGTGTACAATTATCCATCTCTAGATTTTGACATCGAAAACATTTGCATATCGGATGAAAACTACCTTGAAAGAACTAACTAGTACCATAAGATCCAATATTTCACGTCAAAATATATGAAAGCATTTTGAGCTATTAATATATAGTAAATTTGTCACGCTGAATATCAATAATTGAGGAAAATGGGTTAAATCTTTTAATTACCTAATCAAAATAATAGAGCAAATAAAAATTTCCACGTGGACAACAGCATGAACTAAAAATATTGTTTCGAAGAAAGTTTCTGCAAAGCGAAGAACAAGCGCCGGTCCCAGTTCTCATGGCAAGCAGTTAATTAATAATATATTTTGAAGATGCAGCACTATTGTTTTCTTCTTCATTTTTTTTTGGTTGGTAAAATAATAGGTTTGTTTGTCCGGCTGTTTTTACTCATAAAAAGCCAAATCTTACTTTTCATGTGCAAACCGCGACTTAAGATGTATTATTATGTATAGGCTATACAGTATAGCTGTTGTTCAAAAAAAAAAAGATGTATAGCTGGATCACATCACATTGAAAACAATTCCCCGAATAGTATTCACTTATATGATCCGGTCCATTTATTTGGGATCAGACAATCAAGACATGTAAAGTACAATCATGCTTTTCTTTTTCTTTTTTGGGGAAACGATCATGCTTCTCATGGATGTACAGAGAAGCATATACGGATTTGGATGGAAGTAAAATAAATTTACTTGCGACAGCGTCACAGCGGAGCGAAGAGAGCTTAAAAGAGGTAGAGAGAGAGTTTGGTCAAAGCAGTCGAGGCCAGTGTAAAAAAGAAGCCTATGGCCAGCTCTAAAATATAATTGTCCTTGTAGCACACGCGTAGACTCTAGATGGCTGTGCAGTCGTACGGCTCTGACTTAAATACTGCTCATGCATAGTGACGCGAGAGAGATAACAAGAGAGATGCTTTTGTCGAGTTCATCAACCCTAATGCTACACATGTAACCAATCCCCTTCACTTCTCTCTCACAGTCTCACCACCCACAAATACTCACAAAGTGGCAAACTCTGTTAGTTACTTTTTTGCCTGCAGTAGTAACTCTTTACTATATATGAATTTCGGATCATGGCATGTGGCCACTAGAAATTAGTGGTGGGCCTCTAACGGCCGAATAACTAAGTAGTATTAAATTATTCATTAAGAATCCACTTAGTAACACCGAAACATCACCAATTTTCAGGTATCTGGGTCCTCTGTAACGCCACACATTGTAATACATTGCAATATTTCTCAAATCTTTACTCACCATTATCACAATATCACCTAGTCTCCACTTAATATTTGTTGTCCCTTATAATGAAAAAGAGAAATTTACGCACGTTATTAACAAATATATATAACTATAAATATCAGATAAAAGGGGAATAGAATAAGGACAACATCAGTGGGAGTAAATAATTTTAGTGATGTCAATAGTATTATTTTTGAAAGAATTAGTTAAAAATCATCTAATTTATTATATAAACATAAAGTAATTTATAAATTTGAGTGGAATCATTTGCATCCTATATATCAAAAGTAGTTTCGCCACTGGACAACATAGAACTAAAAAAAATTAGAAGAGTATTTGAAATTATTAAAAAACAAGTAATAGCATGAATAAAATATTTTCACACAGATTTCTTTCAATTTTTTTTTTAATGTAACATACTCCTCATAATTTGCGTATAGAATAACTTTCCTAGCTATAAAGGATCGAGAAATCAGCGGTGATCTCATATATACAAACCAGATAAGGAGGTCATTTTTTAAAACTATAAAATTATTATAGTAATTAATTAGCTCCTATTACCTAATAAATACACCTCAAGGTTGCAGCCTCCATTGTACAAGCTAGTTCTTAGCTCTGCAGACCTCCCTCCTCTCTTTCGCCCTCTCTTTCTATCAAAAGTGACCAAATCCCCCTTTCTTAGTCTGCATAGACTAATTAATAATCGTTTCCCACACCATCTTCGAAAGGATTTCTCTTGATTTGTAAGGGAAAAAATTCTGTCGAGACTCGAGTGAGAAAGAAGTATACACATACCACTTCTTTGTTCATAAAACAGATAGTATTCCATGTTACCTAGCTAGCTAAACTGGTTAGCAGAGCTGCTCCATGCGATTATCTCTTTTTCTCATGTAGGGCTATAATGGTCGGTCATATTCTATAGACTTGAAACAAACACCCCCCTAAAGGGCAAACAAACCATTCCAAGCCAAAAGGGATGTTACCTTTACCAGACTCTCTCTTGGAGAGATCTTTCTATTCACAGCTTGAAATCAACTCTCCTTCCTCTTCAAATCCAACAGCACAACCTGATTTCCCCTTCTCTTATCCTTCCCCTACATTTCTCTTGGAAGGTTTCCAGCCACCACAACCAGGCACACCAGTTAACAGTCGGATGAACACTGCAAATTTGGAGACAGCCCAGAGAAACCTTAACAGCAAAAGAGTAGCAAGAAAAGACCGTCATAGCAAAATAAAGACCGCAACAGGTTTACGAGACCGACGGATGAGGCTCTCCCTCGATGTGGCACGAAAGTTTTTCGATCTGCAAGACATGTTAGGCTTTGATAAAGCAAGCAAGACGGTACAATGGCTTCTTACCAAGTCAAGAACAGCCATTAAAGAAATTACTGGTGCATCAAGAAGCGCAAACTCTGATAATAGAAATGCTAGTCAAGACAACAGTGAGTTGCCAGAATCAGATTGTGAAGATACCTCAACCGTTTCAGATTACAAGCATAAGGGTGTGAGCGAAGAAAAGAGGCAAAAGGTGAAAAAATCAAGTGTTAAAGCACCAAAAAAGACTAATGTGCATCAAGCTGTTGACAAGGAGGCAAGGGCAAAAGCAAGGGAGAGGGCAAGAGAGAGGACCAAAGAGAAAAATAGACTCCGTTGGGTCACAATAGCTTCATCGATTTCAGTTGAAAGAATGGGGCAGGGATCCGGATCACATGGTCACACCAATTATACATCAAGCAATTTGGTTAACGAAATAGAAGAGCGATCTTCTTCGTCGGTTAATCGACAAAAACAGCCAATCGATGAACAACCATATGATCAATTCCCAATTGGGAACGACTCAGCTAACATGCCAGTATATAATTATACTGGACATGAATTTGAAGGTAACTACAATAACATCTCCATGTACCAAGGGCAGTGGGATATGGAGGGGGTGCATTTTGCTGGCATGCAATACCACTCAAGGCCATGGTAGTATTGAAATTAAATTATGCTTCATCATTACATTTCTGCGTTTTCTATTATTACTTTATGAATTTGGTCATGAAGTTGGAACCCTCAGTTATGTTTTTTTAGATATTTCAATTTGGTAATCTAGTAGTTGGTCTAATTAATGTAATATTTGTAATGAGAATTTTCTGGTTTCACTTCTTCATTAACCCGATTTTTGTTTGGATACAATGATATGATTAATAGTATAATCATTAATTAACTTTTTGTCTTAAATTACTAATGGAAATAGTAGTTTTACACTGAAAATATTAATGTCCTTTAATTATGAACAAAGATACTTTTAATGAATTCCTTAAGCATATTGTCATGCAAGCTCCGTTGGATAGTCAAATCAATTTATTTTTAGTGATGAAGAATTTATATTGATTAATTATTAGCTATCTATGTATGACATTAGTTAAAAGTACAAGATCTTAAAGTTTCTTAAATTAATTAAATTGTGATGAACATAGAGAAATAGATTATTTATTTGGAAGGACAAAGTAACGATTGTTATAAACTGTTTGTGACTGTATCATCACTAACATTTGCACAATTGTTATTTTACCTTTATAAAAATAATTATTAATGTTTGTTTTTTTTGTGGTAGTGAATAGGAGAAATTTATAAGAGGTATGGCTAACGAGGAGGTTTTAAGGAAAAAAATTTAAGAAAAAATTGTACTAAAAAAATATAAGAGAAAATTGTACTAAAAAGGGTAGAAAATAGAATGAAAATATGACAATTCTAGAGAATTTTTTTTTCATCCAACCAAAATCAAAACATATTCCCTTCCATAATCAAGCCTGACCATACATGGACTCGATCAAGTACAGATAATTGTCCATTAATTTACTTGTGCAAGTCGTTCAAATTGTGATTAGTAGATTTTATGCATATTTCAAGTATTTGTATGCTATTTTTCTTCTTAGCCACTGCATATAGAAGAGTTATATATATGGATTAGAGTTCCTTGACAAAATCTTATCTTGGCAATCTTAATAATATTTCTCAAATCATGTCAACAAAATTAAAAATAAAAAGATGTAGACATATCGTATTAAATATAGTTTGTTTTGTATCAATTTTCATGCAAATTAAATATTATTGATACATATTACATAGATTTTTTTTAGATACAGACATTGTAAAAAAAATTGATTAATGTGAACTTGCATCAGTTTTCATTACTTGTGTAATGAAGTATATAATGTACATTTTATTTTGCATATTTCAAAATATGCAAGGACTATAACTATAAGCTATGTTTGCCAATTAATTAACAAAATTGTCAATTGGTCTTCGCGGCCACACATTATATATAGAATATCTAATAGGAAATAAACAATTGCACTCATCTCACCCCATAATACATACTAATTAATATTATGTGAAAAAATAGTGAAAATCAGATGGCATATATTTTTTTGTATATCCCTAAATTTTGATCTCATCATACATATACTTTTTTCCGTCAAGCGCATGCCAAATGAGATTTAGATGCATCAAAATACGGGAGGAATTATCTACAAGATTAACTTATAGACGTAGTCAAACCTTAAGAAATTAAAGACCTACTATAGAAATAGAAGAAGAGACGCAATAGAACATTAGAAAAAATAAATATAGTCACACATTGAACTCAAAGAGATAAACGGGATTTTCTTATGAAACATGACTTGTCATAAAATAATTAAATTGTTGGCCTCACACGTGTGCTAAATCGTGCAAACTTCTGCACTTGCAAGTACCAAATTGTTGTGAGCCAAACTGCCAATACATATATATATCTATATATGTGTGGTCGATTATTATTTTTTATATCATTTGAAATTTGAATTCAGGACTTTCATATTTTCCTCAAGAAAATTTTTTTTTTTTTAAATCATGAGGAGATAACGTAGAAATTCGTAAATAGTATTGGACCTAATTATGCATGCACATGGATACAAATGTATGATGTCCCATATATAAAATAATATTTCACTAAAACTGTTATAGATGTTCTCGTGTACTGTAATATTGCCAACATAATCAATAATTGGAATAGGATAAAGATAAATCAATATTTTCAATTATCATATATGTATAATACTGATATGACTACATTTGGTTATAGAAACTTCAAATACTAAATAGAATATCTAGATATTACTATATTTCTACAACTTATTATAATAAAGTTCTTGGTAATAAAAGGTAAGATTTGGACTGACTAGTAAGTTCCATCCGCTTCACAGTTAAAAAGTGAATCATATGCAATTTTCAAGGGAAAAAAAGGATCCGGACTCTTTTCTTTTTGTTTAAAGAAAAAACAATATACATTGAAAGCGAATCCTATACCATTTTTAAAGGGAAAAAAACTCAGAGGTACGTTCTGGCTGGAATTTGAACAAATTTTTTTAACAATAATTAGCAAGATATAGTTTTACAGCGATGCATTTTTTGAGATAAAAGATGTAGTTTAAGTCATACGATATATACCCAATTTGTATATGTAGTTACATGTATAAGAATACGTATGTACTGGTATCCAATATTTTGGAATAATTAAATATAGCAAGTGGAAATATCTATGAACTGAAATTAAGAAGAATTGTGTATATATAGAAACGTAAGCTTTGATATAACTCATGAATAAAATTCTCAAGTTTCCTTCGAAGTTGCGGAATTAATTGATGATGTTTTCCTCCGTTCCGTTCAATGCATGCATGTATTTGGTAAACAAAAATTTGCAAGAGTAAAAATGTTCTCTGAAAAGTTTTCAAAGTTCTTCTCTTTTACTTTCAATCACTTTTCTGTGCAGAAAGAACGGTATATGAAAACTAGCAGAAATATCTCTGAATTTTCTTCAACTTTCTCACATATTTTATTATTAAATGTAGGAAACAACAAAAGGAAACGCACACAAGCTGTACTATTTTTTGGTGTTAGCTGCATAATTACTTTACATGCTGAGGATGCACGCTCAGCACACCAAAGTTGACATTGTGCAACATGTTAGAGAAAGAACGATTGACAGACTTGAATTATCTGTGGCTCCTCCTTTTTCATTTTTTTCTTTTAATCTTTCCTTCTTTTTTTTTTGGATAAAGGGCCATTAGGCAAATTATCAGTTACTCAGCAAGCTTTTCTTTATTATTATTCTACCCATGAAGTATATATATGATTTGGTGTTCTGCACACTGCACGAGCTACCAGTAACTTTTAATCAGATGTCACGAATCACAATAATGGTAATCACTAAACCGCTCCCTTCTCGCACCTCTCTTCCTGGTCTGCTTACTTGGAACAATTAATAATCGTTTTGTATCTTCATACTTTTCCTGAAGTATGCTCTGCAAAATTTCCATCTCATGACTTCCATATGTTTAAAATTTTAAATGGATTAATTGCATTTATAAACTCCAAGAGATTAGTACTCCTATGTTAGTTGTTGAAAGCATCAAATGTACATGGGCAGGATGACAGCTCATCTTAAGAACTATTGAATAAACTTTACCAGAAAAGATTTCAGACTTGGATGAAAATTAAATTACAACTCATGAGCCGATGATCCATTAAGCTCAACGACACAGATTATCTTAATCAAACAACAGCCATCAAGTCTAAAATTGAAATATTGTGTTGAAGGAAAATAGAAACTTCAATTATCACTTGAGTCTGCGTGTAGATAGTAAATTATTGTCGATGTTAACATCTATAGGCTACAGAGCAGGTAGGCGCTAAGCATAGTAAGCCCATGATAGAATACATATTTTACTTTACAATATATATCTGGAAGACGAACCAAGGCAGTTCTATACATACATATATATATATATATATATATATATATATAAGATCGCTGTGATTTGAATGGGTATGAACAAATATCTATCAGAGGGTTTTTTTTTCTCTATCAAAGAGTTGAATATTTCACTGATTCAGTTAATTAATGATCGTCATATTTAGAATATAATGATCTTGAGGATCATCACTTATATTCAAAAATAGAAACATAGCATTTGACCTGATGATCAATTACCATGATCTATAGGTCTAGAATCTAACATGGAAATAATGGGACTGTCAAAATATATACATATAAATATCTCGCTACACTGTTCAGTACTAATATTTTGTTTTATTTTTCAAACAATAAAAATACTAAAAGTTATGACAGATTTTTATGTAAATTATTTATTACCCTGATCAGTTATTTAACCTACACAATATTGTGAAACATACTCATCAATTCTTATTTCTTCATTATAATTAAAATGCAGGCATGCATTATCAACCACATTTCTTAATATGGATTACTATCCGTACTGCATGCAGTATAAATATTATAACTGAACATTTTCATAAAGATCTAAGAACAAGATTATTTTCTTAGTTTGAGCTTCTAGTCATAATTTAACTTTCTAATTTCTATTTATTTTCTGGGGAAACATAATCTAGGAAGGATTGAATTGATCGATCTTATAAAATGTGCCGTAGCATGCACCGGCCAACATTAGATCACTTATTTGGGTCATTTTAGAAAACCACGCTTAAAAGTTTATTTTGCAGATCACGTCTGGGACTAGAGCTTATCACCCCCTATAGTTGTTAACAGATATAAATAAGACGCACATAAATCAAAACAAAAATAGAATAATTAATTATTTAATTTCTGGTTAATAAATTAGGGAGCTAGTTTTTCTGTAAATCTTGGCAAGACAGTAAAAAAAGTTGGAGGATTTCATTTTACTTTCAAAATGTTCAGCTTTCAATAACAGATCCTAATCAAGACTCAAGTCCACACTTTGCATTTATTTAGAATTACCATTCGTTTTGTCAATGGATCAATCGGTATCAAGTCACATAATTGCAGCACTAAATCTTCAAAACTACAGAAGAATAATGCCTAACAAAGGCCAGTCATCATGTATGGTAACCAGCTATCTAGATGGCATTAGATGGTATACCAACTTAAACAAACATGCTAAGTTAATTAGCTTTAATTTTGCTATCACCTTAAAATGGTTACTGTAGATCACGTAACAATGAAAATATATGATTTTACTAATGAATGATACATATTGAATAATGTCCATCAGTAGAGGGACAGAAGATGCCAAGAAGCAGAATATGACGGCTAAAGTTTTCAAGAAATGGTGGTGGCAACTTGCAATTTGTAGAGTATATGGTTGGGTTAAAAATTTGATTTACTTCTAAATATATTTCTCTCATTATTTACAATATAATATAGTTCTTTTTCCAAATTTCAAACTTATATTCTAAATTTTTACAAAGGAAAGAGAAAAGATAAGGTTTGAAACTTTTGATAACATACATCATTCTAATATAATTTTAGATAATATGTTTGTGAATGATATGGAAAAAAATGATAGAAGGGAAGGAGGGTACAAGAGCAAAGTTTTATGGATTCATAAGTATATTTAATAGAAACTTCATAGGAATGATATTCCATTTCATATTTTCCTAAAATAAGGGCATTTTGTAAAAAAAAATCTTTTTTTTCTTAATTTTGAAGGTTTATTATTATGTAATTCTATTTTTTTTTACTATAAGATCACATTTTATATTTGTTCTAGGGCAACTAATGTGATGAAAGTATTCAATTTATTTTTGTGAATATCCAACTGGATTGTTCATTTCATTGCAAAAGTCTCAGGAAACCATACCAGACCTGTTTACTTGTTCTCAAGCAAAAAGTTTCATATTTGTACAAATCCATGTTATCTCTGTTTTAATTAAATTGGAGCAACAAGTTATTATTTGATATCATCCAAAAAAAGTTCAAATAACAAAGTTATTTATGATGGTTTTCACAGGGTGCCTAACACTCAATTGCATACAGACAACTCACCTTCTTATCTTATGGCTTTACAATATCTAGGATTTGTGCTTTCATTCCATTTACTAGTTAGTTACATTTTGTCAGATATATATTGATAGATATAAGAGGAACACCATTTCATAACCAAAATGAAAATCCTAATTAAGCTGTAATTTATAAAGGATAGCATTAGAGAGGCAAAGTTAGACTTACCCTCCAAAATTAGAAGTATCAAGAATCCTGCTGCAATTAACTTCGATATTTTTCCTTTATTTATCCTTCAACTATCAGAATCTGAAACAAGTTATATGATCTCTAGCAATCCATTGATCACCCTCATCAGCCCTTCCATATGTCTGTCCTGATGCCTCAAATTAATTCAAGTAATGAGAGATGACATAAAAGCACTTTTATTGGTTATATATTGAGGTCAGATGCCTCGAATTAATTCAAGTAATGAGGTACTTGTAACAAATTAAAGAATTCTCATGTTTAATATTTGGCAAATGTCAATTATGGTAAGACCTCCTTGATTAATAAAAAAGGAAGTTGCATAATCATTAGGAAATTGATGAACCAGCTTCTTCTTTTTTCTTACATGGCAAATTGTTCTCCGTTTCCAAACTAGTTAATTATTTTATGGCGCTGGAAGAAGAAACAAAAATAACATGGTAAAATATTCACCTGTGCTGAAGAAGAGACACCCTTTCAGAGCTACAGTCAAACAGGATAACACATGGTGAAGACTCGCTGGATCAGTAATCCAAACCCTGTAATATTGACTAGAAAAAACATGAAAGCAACGTCAGAATTAATTCATATATATAACAGATAGCCAACTAAAAATGATTCTTTTGTGCTTGTTTTGGCCAGCTTTAATCCAATTTAGTCTGGATTGATATACATATATTAGTTACCCGATTATTTCAAAATTACTACATAAGGATAAATTTGCATGATTTGCATCTTTTTTCTATGCAATCCAGTGTTATATGTATATTTCTCTTAAGCAATTTTTCATAATCATACATGCTATAAGGTTAAATTTGCAAGATTTGCATCTCTTTCCTTTTTATGCATTATAGTGTTATAAGATACTCATAAGTAATCTTGGTAATAAAAAATCTTTCCATCTAAAATAGTTGTGTATCTAATGATTCTGTCTTTCTTTAGAAATTCTAAAAGGGTAATATCAAACCAGCAATAATTGTTTGTCATTGCTAATTTTTTTTTCTGCCTACGGGCGATAACGTTCAAACAAAAAAAAAAAAAGATTCCTTTTTCCTTTAATTGTAGTGTTATTAAATGTGTTGTTGGACCAGCATTTTCATGTCAAAATTAATTAAACTATTCCAGGATCAATAAACAGAGTTGTCAGTCCTTTCCCCTCATGCACTGTGCGGTGACCAATAGCAAAGGGTGTATGCTTTGCTGCTTCAAAGGCCATGCAAAACACTCCCTCTTTTTCTTACATTGCGACATGGACTGTACAATGATCTGCGATTGCTCCAACGCACACTCAAACACCAGCCAAAACTCAGTCCTATTTAGGTAATTAGAGTGATTGAGCGCTCCAGTGCAGAAGGATGGATATATGAAATATAGCCCTTTGACTAGTCAAATCACAAATGTATTCAAACAATTGGACACTTTAAGAAATTGCCACAGATACTACAATGGTTGGTGTTTGGAATGAGCCAGTGGGGATCTACTTGCAGCAATTGGTCACAATTTGATAGCATCTGAAGCTCTCTTCCGTTTCATCAAGATAACGCCTGAAGGTATATATTTAATGACAGTAAAAGATTGATATCAAGATGGACAAAGAAAAAAGTATCACGGGGTGTTGTGCTCGCTAGTGAAGGAAGTCATTCATAGTTAGAAGAGAGCGCAGAAGCAGTAGCAGATAAGTACTTATCATTGACGATGTGAAGGAAAATTTGCTAATGTGTAACATTAAGATGACTTGTCTATAGCTGGTATTGAATTTCTTGTGCAGACTAGGAGATCCAAATTTAGGGAAGATCCACTAAAAATTTAAGCTTAAGCACCCAAGATTCATTTATCATTGTTCAAATGCTCATAAAGTAATATAGTCCAGAAATTGTGCTAATCTTGTATCAGTTTTGTAGTAAATTAGTTTGCTTTTTTTTTGTTTTTCAGTGTTTGTCATTTGCTTTTATATTTTAGGTGAGATTTTTAGTCAATGACTAACTTCGATATTTTTCTTTCTTCCCCTAACTTGTATCGTTTCTCTAGTTTCTCCCCTATAAAACCTCTAACAATGACAAAATAAGTTAATGAAAAGACTAATGTCATTCCTCAATGTCAAAGCCTGTGCCTTATATTAGTTTCAAATAAAAAAAAATTTGGGCTTAAGAAACTCATCTTAATTTAGAAATTAGTTTACCATTACAATATTTGTGCTAATGCAACCTCGAAAAAACAATCAACTTTTACATCAAGACAGTTTTTAATTAAGGTTACATGAACTCCAATATTTATTTCATTTAAGTATGTACATATCTTAGAAATTGAATGCATATTTTCTAAAGAAGCGAGGTCCAACATTATTGGCATTAGACCTTTCACTTTGAGGCACAGTTTTTTTTAGATTTCTTCAAACTTTTAGCTCAAGTGTTCATGTTCCGGCTCAAATGTCTACTGTATTCTCATCACTGAAAATGTAAATTTGGATGACTTCCCATCGCTGAAAATGTAAATAATGATAATTTTGTCACATTAGTAATTTCAACAATTCTTCCAACTAATTTTAAATAATTTTCATTCCTACGTTTAACTTTAATTACAATTGTATTATTTGTAATTAATGGCTCATGTAATATCTGTAATTATAAATGCACATGTACTGTCAATTTAATAAAAAAATTTAATTCACAAGTTCCATAATAAGTTATTCTACATTTCTCTGTAACTGAAATTATAATTACCATATTAACAGTTCTAAGTGAATTACAAGTTACACATTGATGTTCTACTTCGCAAAAAGGAAAGCTCTAAATTGCTCTGACAGTGAGCCCTTACAGTAGTTAAATGCGGATTTGTTAGCATATATCGCAGTTGCTCTTGGTGGAGAGCTGTTTATTTAGCGCCAACATTTGAATATCGAAAGCAAAGATAATTGTTTGCATTTTTATCGACTTCGCCCTTAAAAGTTGGAACTCTAGACGAGGAAAGTGTCAAACACTTATTTCAAGACTGCAGGATTTAAGGAGACAAGAGGATATTTACATGATATAACACTCGCTCACAAACAATCCCGTGATCAGTATAAATAGGGAAATATTTGGTTGGTTACAGATACCGACGAGGATATGTATTGGAGAAGATTGGAAATTGCAACATACTTTGTTACTTGGAGAGCGATGCAATAGAATATTTAAGGAAAAAATTAAGACACAAATAGATTTAGTGAGGGAAATATATTATGAGTATAAAAATTGGTTTGGATAGAAAGAAAATGTAAATCAGCATAATATCTAGTTTACTTTTATTTTTCTTTTGTTTACTCTGTAACTCAAGATCACCAATAGTGATCCGGTCTCTATTGTGGAAGTTATAAAATTTGGAGGCATAGACCTTCATTTTTTTATCAAAAAAAAAAGTTAGAACTCTTTACTTTTTTTCAGTATCGAGAGCAAAAAAAAAATTTGCATTTTTTTACCGACTAAGACCCTGAAACTCTTTATTTTTTCAATATCGAGAGTCAGGGGTGGATTTAACCCATGATTTATGCAAATGTTCACATATTATGAAAATTAGGGCTGTAATTTAGATTTCACTCCGACAATATAGTCCTCAAATAAATAATTAATAATATAAAATTTAAATATATTTAATAAATTTCACATTAAAAAATTTAGACACAATATTGTTAAATGCTAAGTAATAATGATAATTATAATAAATATTATTATAATAATAAATAATATAATTAAATACGTAATAATCTATAAATGATCATATAAATAATTAGATCATTTTAAGAGTTAAGTTTCACCTTAAATATAATACACACATTATTTTAAATAAGGAGAGAAAATTATTTTATATGAACCCTTTGAATTCAAAAAAATAAAAAGATTTAAACAAAATCAATGGTGGAGAAAAGTGATGATGTGGCATATTTGAAATTTTTTTAAAATTAATTCTCTTTATGTATTATGAATTAATTATATTTGTATAGGAATTACCAATTGTGCCCCCTTTATAATCTGTTTCAATCATTCATTATTTTGGACTTATAAAAATTTAAGTTGTAAAATATTTCTGACCTAATTACGAGACCCACTAGTTAATATTACCTATGTTTCATTATCTAAGCCCATTGATAAATATTGTATTTATTTTCTTATCTTTTCAATCTCCCTCGTGATTTCAACAGTTTTTATTAATAATAATTATTATTAAATTAATATTATTAAAAATAAGAGTGAGAACCGTAAAATTTCAAATATACGAATGGCAGCACGCCACTGTCAGTGGCGCGTTTCATTATTTTTATGAAACGCACAACTGTCAGTGGCGCGTTTTGTCCAAATCCCGCGCAAGTGAGATGAAGAGACACTGCGCATTTTGTATATATAAGAAACAAACGCGCCACTGTCAGTGGCACGTTTTATAAAAATAATGAAATACGTCATTGGCAGTGGCGCGTTTCAAACGCGCCATTAACAGTGACGCGCTGTCATTCGTATATTTAAAATTTTATGGTTCTCACTCTTATTTTTAATAATATTAATTTAATAATTATTATTATTGCTAAAAACTGGTGATTTCAATAATGATGAGTGATGATTATATTCCGCCTCCTCTCTGAGAGAGACGATTCATTTTTTTTTTTTACGTTTCTCTATCAATCACAGTATTGCTTATCTCTAATCTCTCTCAAATATCTCTCTAGATTTTAATGTTTGTGTCTCTTGAGTCTTCAAACTTCAGTGGTTTGAATCTGCTTTGCGTCGTTGTCTTCGTGTTTTCGACCATCACAACCCAAAGACGCCCCTGCTTTTGACAGTTTTCAGTCAAGCCAGCAGTTTCCAGTAAATATTCCTTGACCCTTGAACCCTTGACAGAATCCTTGACAGCAAGTTATCAGTACGAAACATCTATGCCTCGGCCTCTAGATTCAGTAAATATGAGATGCTCAATTCTCAGCGCTAGATTCAGTACACTCAAAATTCATTATTATTTTTAATTTTGATAAATTAAATAATAAAATATACATATGATAAACTGATTGAATAATGATCTATATGATTGTATCATATATGTATTTCTTATTTTTTTCTATAGATTTTAGTATGAAGCGAAAAATAATAGAAAGTTTTCTTAAATTGGTTGAAGTTGGTATAAACTCCTAGTTCGATAACCTCTGTGTTGGATTGAGACTCGAACTGGGAGCTTGTACCAGCTTCAACCGATTTAATATGTATGATTTGGTAGAAAGTCACAAGGCTAAATTGAAAATAATAGATATGTAAATTTACTTTTTTATTTTAGAAAAAAATATTTATTATGCATACAATATACTTCTTCTTTTGTTTATGTTATATTAGTGATATTATAATTTAAAATTTATTTAGTATTTAGTAATATTATCAATATAATTATTTTAAATGAATTTTTATATTATATTTTTTTAATATGTTATGATTATTTTTTTTAGATCCCGCCAACTCAGTCTCCCGTCAAATCATGCCTCTGTTCCTATCAGGAGTAAAGATAATTGTTTTAATTTTTTTACCGACTTTGTCCTTATTTATAATTATTTATTTTTTTCCAACTTAAACAGTTATATTGGGATAAAGCGGGATAAAGCATATTACATGGGGAGTTTTTATATTGACAACATTCTTCGATTTGGCAAATTGCTCGACATTTTTTTCTTCAATCATTTTTTTTCTACGCTATGATTGATTGACAAAATTAGTAATTTTCAAGATGCATAAAGATGCATAAAGAATAGGGAATAGCTCCATATTCTGAGAATTGAAATAGAAACAGACAATTCAAACGCAAAATTATTATTTTGAAATAGTAATAATAGTTGTTATTTTGTTGTTTCAATTGAGAGTTGAAATATTTATTCTCACATTTATATCATTCAGAACATTTAATATTTTCAACATACAATCCAAATAATATTTCTACTAATCAAAATAACACCACATTTTTATCATCCTCATTTTAATCTAAAAATTATTATTATTTCACTATCCTCATTTACTATTTTTAAATTCTCTATTTTTACATATTTTTTACACGATCCAAACATATCCTTAGTTCATAAACTATGATGGAAGTAAAATATATGAAGTGTGACTTGAATTTGATGATGATGATGATGATGATAAGGAACTAATTTGTTATACTAGCTTTTTGCATAATTAAATTATAATTATTATATTTTTGTTTTGAATTTGTACTGGGTATAAAATTTAACACATTGAAAAATCAACTTGGTGAAAAACTATTTGATACAAACATAAAAAGCCAGGACCACACGATAAATTATATTCCTTAAACATTGAAATGCACAATGAATTGTTTTTTTCTCTGGGTGAAAATATACAAATACTTCCTTTTAAGGTGTGCGATATAATTTTGAATCAAGTTAAGAAAATTGTTGGTACCTTCATCCCTTGGTGCATACATTATATATATCACGAATCTCAGCACATTATCCACAGTTACGGCGGTGTGATATATAAGTTCAATTTTTTTTTCTTTCTTTTCTTTTGTTTATATTACGACCATATCCATATATCGGTTAATTCCAAGATGATCCGTTTGAAACAAACACAAGATATGTCGTTGAATATGGAAGCCTCGCTGTCACTTCTATTAGCTATACTACAGTGAAGCCAACTCTGCTATGGATGCATTCGGTAGTGGAATGGATTCAGTAGGGGTGCGGCTACATTCATGTCTTGTTCCAAGGCATAGAATTAAGTCCGGATCCTCTGTGGCAATACAGAGCATTACAAAACGTGTGCACTCACTAACATTTTAGTTTTCATTAGTGGTTTGATTATACCCTGCCGGGTACAACCCGTACCCGCCTACCCGTGCCCGGGTATAGGCGGGTACGGGCATGAGATGGGCCGGTCAGCGTGTTTTCGGAAAAAACTCGTCGTATCCGTACTCGCCTACCCGCCGGGTACAACACGTGTACCCGTACCCGTCTACCCACGACCTGTCAAAAATTTCAAAATTCAAAAAATTCCCCTCCGAAATCCGTTAAGCTGCTGTTTTTTCCATTTTTTTTTATAAATTTCAAATTCTATTTCCTCCAATCAAAACTCTATAAATACATCCATCTTCCTCTCAATATTTTCACATTTTCTCAATCTCTCAATCTTTTATTCTCTCAATATAATATTATTATCAATTTTTAAATTTATTGTTCCAAAAAATATAGTTATAAAAATACGCTAACGGAATTACGAAGTATCGAAATTACGAAGTTCGGTGTCTCCCGCAAGATTTTTAAACGTTCATTTTAAATTTTGGATCTATTTTTTGATTTAATCTATTGTTTTAAAATAATTCAAAAAATGAACGTTTAGAAAATATATTATTCTTTTAAAATGAACATTTAGATTTGCACTTAACCGAAATGATATTATTCAGATTTTACGACATTGTAAAATAAAAAATATATTTGTAAAACTAAAACAGCAAACAAAAACAATAAAAAATCTCTTATCCGTACCCGTCTACCTGTACCCGTGCCAGAGTACCCCCGTACCTGTACACGTGGTACCCGTGTACCCGCGACGAGCACGAATATAAAACGGGTAGAGTACGATTTTGAAAAAAAACCGTCTATTTGTGTCCGTCGTACCTGCCACCCGCCGCGGATGTACCCGGCCCATACCCGCGGTACCCGCCGACAAAAGTCTAGTTTTCATGCATTTAAGTTCTTAACTGTATGGTGTGTAATAAACTAATAATTATATGCAACGAGAACGACGTGCACATTTTTTTTCTTTTTTTGCTAACAAACATATATGCAACTGTTCTGTTAGCTGAATAATATATTAATATAGCAGCTTTTGAATGCCATAGTGTTCAATTTATTTTTTGAAAATTGTATATAAGAAATTCTATTGTAAGAGTACGGAATCCATATATGCAGGGGTACATTTTGGAGAAAATAATTATTCTACTTTCTACAAATAAAGCTAAGTATTATACAGAGGAGGCTGGCCTCGTTTAGGTTTTATTTTGAGATGAGCACTTATACGCTATATTTTAGGTTTAATTTAAGATAAGCATTTGTACGTTTATTTTATTCTTTCTTTTAATTCGTCAGTATCTCTATCTGTCGTTTTCTTTAGAAAGGTCGTCAGTTAATTTACGAACTTTAGATTAATCATTAATAGGAGTATGGTTCTCTTCGTACCTTCACACTCAGTATACTGTAGATGAGAGATGTACATCGCTGTGAGTACGATAATTGATATTTTTCTATCATGTCACATTGTCAACAATAGTTACTATTCAAGTTCTGTAGTTGGAGATTACTTCAGAAATTTGGAATTTCTTCTTAAAATATACTTTTGCGTTGATCTGCATATTTTATTTTCATTGAGTCTGTTTGTCAAATTAAAGAATAGTTTTGAAAGAGTAATAATTTTGGAAGAGCGATGGAATAATATTTTTTTGGAAAAATGATAGAAAAGTGATATTCTTGACTATTTGGAAAAGCGAAAATATCGTTTGACAGTTATTACTCAGAATAGTTAAAATATGAATAATTATGATACTAATAATGATGATGATCGTAATAATAATAATAATAATAGTAAAATAATAATCATAATAATAAGATAATAATCATAATAAATAATAATATTATAATAATAATATAATAAAAATATAAACATAATCATAATATAGTAATATAATAATAAAAAATTATAATTACAACCATAATTATAATAATATAATAATAATAAGTAATCATAATTTTAATAATTATAATCATAATCATGATAATAATAATTATAAGTCATCATCATAATAATATAACCATAATCATAATCATAATAATATAATCATAAAAATAATTATAAATAATTATAATTATAATAATATAAAAATAAATTAATCATAACTATAATCAACATATAATAATATAATAATACAACATAATAAATTAATAATAAATTAAAAAAAATAATCATAATAAATAATAATATTATAATAAAAATATAAACATAATCATAATATAGTAATATAATAATAAAAAATTATAATTACAATCATAATTATAATAACACAATAATAATAAGTAATCATAATATAATAATCATAATCATAATCATGATAATAATAATTATAATCATAATCATAATAATATAACCATAATCATAATCATAATAATATAATAATAAAATTATAATCATAATCATAAAAATAATTATAAATAATTATAATTATAATAATATAATAATAAAAATAATCATCATTATAATCAACATATAATAATATAATACAACATAATAAAATAATAATAAGTATTAATAATCATAATCATAATAATATAATAATATAATAATAAATAATCTTCATCATAATAATATAATAATAAAATATTTATATTTATATTCATAATATAATAATATAATATTAAAATTATATTTATAATAATAATAAATAATATAATAATACTAATGGTAACGATAATATAATAACAATAATGATAATAATAATTTAATAATAATAATATAATGATAATAATAATAATAAATAATAATCATAATATTAATATAATCATAAATTATAATCATAAATATAATATAATAATATAATAATACTAAATCTTAATCATAATCATAATATAATAATATAATATAATATAATCAAATAATAATCGTTATTCCGATGAGAGCTAATCCTAGGTATTCCACCTATAAGTTGGTATATCGATTAGCACTATTCTGCACTGTTCTACTTAGTCTAAAATTCGTTTGGCAAATTAATTCGTCGAAATAGCTATTATATTCCAGCTTTTTGCTATTTCATTGAGTGTTAAACACTCCCATAACTATTATAGTATTTTGAAGAGCGAAAACAAAAACGACGAGTCATCCGACAAAAAACAAAATGAAGCAAACTCTAGATGGAGGTCGTGCCGTCAACCTCCCCATTATCTCAGTGGCGGAGCTACATCCAATTCAGTGGGGTCACAGGACTTCAATTAAATTTTATACGCTCATTTTTAGTATTAATTATACACTAAATTTTGGAGTCAATTTTAAATAGTTAGTATATTTTTTAGTCATAAAACTCCATTGTGATATATAATAAAAACTTTGTTGACCAATTGTAATCCAATTTAAGCTCATTTTAAAACTATAAATCTAATTTCACTTGAGACAAATATATAAATATATATGATGACCTTACTGAGATAAAATTTTAGTTACGCCTTTGCGTCACCCCCACCTCCTCCCTTTGTTTTCTCCTCTCCTCCCCCACTTTCTCTCTCTTCAACCCACTTTAAATACAGAAAAAAAATTTAGTCTCCTCCAAATGTGAGATGGTAATAACTCCTAAGCACATAGCAATAGCGACAATGATTATAACAACAAATCTAGTGTACATGACACTTCTTCACCGAGTACGAGTCGCTCCTTCACCGACGACTGCAACAACGAT
This sequence comes from Schoenoplectus tabernaemontani, assembly GCA_037127355.1. NCBI lineage: Eukaryota > Viridiplantae > Streptophyta > Magnoliopsida > Poales > Cyperaceae > Schoenoplectus > Schoenoplectus tabernaemontani. The sequence goes on from CM073752.1 coordinate 16,558,461, forward strand.
GCTCCTCTAACTCTCTCTACCACTTCCTCTGCATCTCTTTCTCTACCAATCCTGACATGTACTGCTCTCTCTCCTTATTTCTCTCTGTAGATTTATTTGTTAATGAATTTGCCCTCGTGCGATGGGTTGTTGGCAGATCGAGTATGGATTTGCTCCCCTCCCTCGCTTTCTCCCGCTCTCTTCCTCTCTCTCAGGTTATTTGTCGACAGGTCAGGATGTGACAGTGTTTGCCCTTATACAATGGGTTATTGGGGTGATGATTCATATGTGATTACTAGAATGCTATGGTGCGATGGGTTCTCCTCATGCCTGCTCCAGTGATAGAACGCGATGAGCAACAACGGACCACTGGTCAACGAGCCGCACTAAAACTATTTTTTAATTTCTTTTATATGACTAGATTGTATTTTATTTCATTTTATATTCTTTTCACTTTTTTACTCTATATATAACTTTTTTTCAATTAGATTTAATGAAATTATATAGTAGAATATTCATCTGTTACTTCAAAAAATATATATTATAATATTTTGTTTCTTCTTTTTTAATTTATTTAATTTAGTTTTTGCTAGATCTAGCTCATATTTCTATTTTTATTTTTTTTTAAAGGATTATATTTATATTTTAATTTTATTTATTTCTCTTTCCATCTTTTGTTTTTACTTTCCTTTATAATCTGTATTAAAAATGTTAATACAATTCATAGTAATTTGTTCATCAATAGGCATAGCTCATAAGAGTTCGGTCCTTGAACCCGACTCGACTAGCCTTTTAAAAAAATAGATCTTTTTTTTACCTTCATAAGTTCAGTTCAACCCTTTCTAATAGTAAGGATCGAGTTTAATCTTTAAAAATCAAACCCTTTTGACCCAGTCCTTATCAAACCCGGTTTGGCTAGCCCTTCAAAAAATCCGACATTTACCCAATTCTCATAAGTTCGATCTGACCCTTTCTAATAGTAAAGGTTGAGCTCAATCTTTAAAAAATAAATCTTTTTTACCTAGTTATTATCAAACCCGACCTTTTTCGAGCCTTTTATTTAATATTTAATATTATATATTAATTTCACTTAAAAAATCTCAAAAATTAAAATAAAGTACCAAAATAGAAAAATATAATTTAATATTATTATACAAATATAAATTAATATTAAAGACCAAGTTTCTCAAGAGCCGAGCTTATCCCTTAAAATTCAAACCTTATAAACCCAACCCTCTAAAACTCTTATCAAATCCGACCTTTATTCGACATTTTCGTAGATCCGGTAGATCCGACCCTCGAGGATGATGTCTATTGATCGGCTAGTTTGCTACATCGGAGACTAATAGAGGAGCATTTATATATAATTATGAGGTGTGCTAATGTATTTTATAAAGCATAAAATATTTCGTACTTCACGCTTATATCTCATGTTTCAAAGTTTAAATTGACGATCCAAACCGTTAAATATGATCTTCATATCAAAATCTCCTTAATGATCAAATTTTATATTTTTTAAATTTTTTTTTGTTATTTATTTAAAGAGATAGAAAATCATTGATATTGAATGGTTCAAAAGACGTCAGATCAATGAATTTTTTAACCTTTCAAAAAAATAGTAAAAAAAATTAAAAAGATATAAAATTTAATCACCAAAAAAATTTTAATATGAAGATCATATTTAATGATTTGAATCGTCCATTTAAATTTTAAAATATAAAATAGTAACGTAAAGTACAAAATATTTTATGTTTTATAAAGCACATTAGCACATTGTATCTCCATCCTTGTAATTTTTTGTGACGGACCCAAATCTCGAGGATTCCGAGCGAGTCAAATTTTACCTGCACTGCTACTATAGTTATCTAGATTGGGTTTAACTGTTCAAATTTGTTGGTTATGATTTCAGCTATGCTGCAATGTTTTACATGAAAACAGAGCTCTCTCACAATATTAAACATTTTTTTTTCTTTTAGAAACTTTAAGCAACTTCCACAGTAAGGTCACCACTAACCTAACAAATTGAAAATGTAAATTTTGAACCAAAATTGTTATACCAAAGATTGTCTAATTTCACGTGGCAAAAGAATTTTAAAACATATGATAATGCAGGCCAAACAAACTAAGAAGCTTACTGTATTATTATAATTAATTAAACATAGTTAGTTAAATATATGAAAGAAGGCATGCTTAGATGATTAATTAGGTCATTAAAAATAGAGATGATGTCATACAATTTAACAAAGGTAAAAATAGTGTTACAAATCAACAAATTCTGATGTTAGATTTAACTTCTTAAAAACATGGCATTATTGTTATATGATGTTGCATAACTTTTTATTTTATAACACAACTCAGGTACTAAAATATGCAAAGAAAATTAGAAATGGTTGGAAATCTCCTTGCAAGAATCAAGGTCACTGAAAGCTAAATTCACAGAATCTCATTTAGGGCTCAAATTTTCCTCTAAAAGAGAGCACAAGAATATAACAGAACTAATCCCAGTACATTTTAGTTTTAAGAGAAATAGAAAAACCGCTCATAATAGAATAATGCTCATAAACAGTTGTAAGATCAATAAGACATCGATGTAAGGCAATATAAGCGAAGAATTAGATTCGAAAGGCATGAGACAAAAGAAGAAGGCGTACCTTACCCTTTGCAATGGATAGGTGCTTTTTGCCAAATAAAGACAAAGATGTCACAAGCGCCATTTATCCAAAAGAAGCATAGCACAAGAAAGCCAGCATCTCCACTAGCAAAGAGGCACATATATACACATTGTCGCCTTGAGCAAAGCTTTCAGAGAAAGGGAGAAAAATAGTAGTAGTGTGTTTAATTTTTGGCATGAAGAAGAAAGTACGGTCTTCATAGATTCTTTGTTGGAAGAGAAGCATGACGAGGTAAAGAATCCGTATACAGACAGAAACAGAAGCTTTATTTACTCTTTGAGGAGAAGCTGAATGGAGAGGAATTACCTGATTTATTGCTTGAACAGTGAGAAAGGACAGCTGGCCGTGTTCATGAAAATACAAATGCAAAACAGAGAGCCTATATTCCTAGGTTTGAGACTTTATACATGAACAGTGTATTATCTGGGTAAACGTGATTTTCTCTGTGATTATAATGCCTTACTTCGGGAATCTAATCCCCACAGGCCGAGAATTGGAGAGACAATTCTAGAACAAAATTTTAGTTTATACTTTTATGGTCGTTACTCCAGCCCAATTGATAGGAGCTGTGATTGACCTGACGCTCTGCATAGAATGAAACAAAAGACTAATCTTGTACCAGAAAAAAGAACTGCTGATGAACTTACAAGACCCAACATTGGTCGCTGTGTTGGTTCAAGGTGATTTTCAGGCGTTTTTCTATACCAGGGAAGAGCACAAAAAGAGAATTAAATGAAAAAAAAAAAAAGTCAAATTCGTTCACCTTTCCATTCCGTCATTCCACTTCCTTCCATTATGTCTTCAACCCGGTCTATCGATTTCTAACAATTCGTTGTGTGCTGACAATTTATAGGCCGAACCAAGCGTTTGACTTTCGGAAACATTTGCAAGTACAAACCTTAGAAGTTTTAGGGCCCGTTCTATTTCTCAATTTTCACTGGCTTAACCGAATTTTGAACCATAATTTGCTGCATTTAGAATGGCGCAAGCCACCGTTCCAAAAATTCAGTCCGAGTAGAATTTTTGAAAACCTGACTTTGAGCCTCTTTTCACTTGCGTTTTTCTAGATATTAGCGTCCAGATCGTTGAAAATCAGGTTTGTCAAAGGTGCATCGAACAGTCTAATGCAAAAAAAAGTTACGACCATAGCTTGCTAGTGCAAAACTCAATTATCGAACGGGGCCATGGAGAAAAGAAGCGACAGCCTTCTCTTTCTTAATAAAAAAAAACATTACATATATATTTTTCTTTGGAGTTTCTTATCAAGCACCCTCTATAATGTTCAACTTGGGAGGAAATAAACTTATCCCTAAGCACACTCTCTAGAACCTAGATGTCATCCAATCAACAAACGTTGCAACACACAACTACTTACAAATATTGCAGATTGGTATTAATATATACATGACAATACAAAAACAAAATATAGCAACTGCATTTCCAAACTAGGAAGGCCTATCTAAAACACCACCACCCTGTTCTTTTTTTTCTTTTTTTCCCCCTTTGTGTTTTTCTTGTTTAGCGCTAATTAGGGTTAGAAAAGACGGTTTATACATCAAAGACTGGCATCCGCTCCTCAATTGGGACCCGGCAGATTGGGCATTTCTTGCACTTTTCTGCACATGACCTATCAACAAATAGTCAAATATAATAAAATAATTACGAATATTCACACCAAAAGAGTAACATTTCAAATAAGGAGAAATTGGAAACCAAGAACTTGAAAGGGAAGCAGTGAATACTTGCAAAGAGTGCGGTGCCGACAAGGGAGGATCACCATGCATATCTCTCCTTCATAGCATATTCTACATAATACTTTCTCCTGATATAAACCAAATTTATCGGATGTTATAAGAATATGCACACTAAAGGATAAAAAAAAATGATTTAGAAGTGAAATGGGTCATACATTTTGAAGCCTTTCGTACTCTTGCTTGGTACATTTTGTAATTTCAGTTTGCTCTCCTAAAGCTGCTTGTAGCCTCCAAACCTAAGATCACAACATCATTATAATCTTTTTATGGCATTTAATAAATTATTTTTCCACCAGATAAAAAGCAAGGAAAAACAATAAATTACCTCTTCAGCAAGATCCTTCTTAGGCATTTTCTTCACGATCTCAGGAGGATAGCCACAGAAAGTATTATATCTTTTTATTGAAATTCAAACCACCATTAATTATTATAGTATGCTTAGAATAATACATAAATAAATAAATTACATGCATACCCTGACTCAGCTTGAAATATGCGGGCCTGCTCCTCCTTACTTCCTTCATCAATTGACCACCAGCCTAGTAACCTGACATATCAAGATAAAAAATAAACAATTGAACAAAAATAGCATCTTGAAAAAGCAATACCGAATCACTGCTTAGCAATATTTATGAAAAAGAATAATAATAAATGCAATGATGATATGTAAATTAGAAGGAAAAAGAAAACATACAAACACTAACACTAACTAAATATAATGAAAAAGACACACAGAACATGACTGCTTTACCCTTTCCCACATTTCCCTTCAGTAAATTATCTAGCCTAGGCATCTATCACATCCAAAACAGCAATTCCCAGAGGATTGAAAATTGACAAATAGAAACAGCACCATTGCAGAAGCACGCTAATGACTAGTTTTTGTATTTGCCAACAAATAAAAGAAATTAATAGAAATGTAACAGCCTCAACATGCTTATGACCAATATGGACTGGGATTGGATAGAATAAAATTCTCCTCCTTAATTTCATTCCCTCCTTATTTTAGTATTACTTTTTTGGAACCCTAAAGCTAACTACCATTTCTTGGTGAAAAGAAATTAATAGAACAATGAAAGAAACAAAGTAGTCCATTAAAACTGGTTACTTTACCAAAACCAATACTTACGCTCTGCATAGAAGGAAACAAAAAAATGTACATATATAATATTACTATTATTATTTAAGAATTTTCATTTTATATGTATACCTTGAACCATGATGAAGGAATGCAAAAAAATCCCGCATTTTACATGAGAAATCCATGTAGCTCGCACTGACAGGCTCACTTCTCAATAGAAGAACAAGTTTCTCAACCAATCTAGAGATAGAAGATAGCACAGCAGCTCCTTGCAATAGGAACAATGGCAAGAAAAGGACGAGCACTGGTATATATCTAGCACTAGACGGCGTGCCCTAAAATAGACAAAATAGAAATTAATATATAAATAATAGATCAAGTCTAAATACGAGCTACTTATTGGTAAGGACCAACTAGCACAGGATTCATACGAATAACTTCAATGAGCATAAAAGACAATGTTCTAAATACCAAGCATGTGTTAGTACTGCAGCTGGGTGTGTGTTTTCAGTCTTTAAGGTACAATATATGTTTGGTTAGTTGAAAACATTGGCCAAAACATGCTACGGCTCCAAGCCAATCATACAGTGCGAAGACATGTTTGGCTCTGAGTCAGCCAAACAGCCCAACATATATACAAAAGCTCTGAATTCAGCCAAACAGCCCAATATATAAATGAAAAGAGAGAAACAGACATATAAAACATAAGGAGAGAACCAACTACAGGTCAAGTATCAACTACCAGATCTATGATATACTGGAACCCTAGTCATACACTTATCATCAAAACCTAGAGCCCCAATACCAAAATCCAGCTTTAAAACCAAAATCACTACAAGAAAAACTGCTATGATACCAAATCCTACCTCTAGCTTCATGCAGAGTAAGATTTGAAATGCCACAAGAGGAATCTTCATGACATGGCCACCAATGTCTTGGAGCCCACAAAGAATGTTGGACTCCTGCTCCTCAATAGAAGGAAGTACGAGGCCACTTTCCCAGTCCCTGTAGTGAATTACACTAGAAGAAGAGCATGGATCTCCTGGACTGGGACCCACCTTGTGAATCATCGGGTTTGACCACTTAGTGCATACCAGAAAGGCAAAGCACTCAGCAATTCTGTATATTGTATGAAGAAAGGTAGATGTTAAATGCCAAATGGCAATTATTAAAAGGGCTCTTTTCCTTCATAAGTTTATCCTTACCCAAAATTTATAAATAGATCCCACCAGCCTAGAGCACCTACATCGCCTGAAAGGTTTACAACTTTGTAGTTATTACAATGGAGAAAAGATTAGAGACAAATTTGTACATTTTTCAGGTATGCACCAGTACAGTTACATCATATAAATTCACTGATTTTTCTGGCCACCTGTGCATATAAAATCATTATTAAACAAATAAGGGACTGTGCTTGACTGGTAAATGATCACTTCTACCAACTAAGGAATAGTAAAAGTTTTTCAAAACATCACGTTTAGAATGCTATCAAAATAAAGTAATAAATGGTTAAACAAATAAAACTAATTATTCTGATATACCGCATAGCTTGAGAAGAGTAAAGGTTGACGCAGCGATTAGGAAAACCATAGATATTGCAACCCAGAAGTGCTACACAAACAAACAGATTAAACCTTTCAAATACTGATAAAATAATTAACAAAATAAATTAGTTCAAACAGTATTGTCTGCTGAACTGCGCTGATATTATTTTACATAGCAGATTACACATAATATTTTTCATTTTTGCAAACTATTGACACCCAACTTTTGGATATGTTACCAAAAAGCAATAATGTCAGAATAACATGTCCGGGGAGGTCCATTCCACCAAAAGTTTGAGAAGACAATTGTTGGGTTCTATGTTTGAACAACAGCTATGAAGAGATGTGGTAATGATGAGAAGGTCAAAAGGCAAATTTAGTCATTTTATGTCAACTCAACATCTGTCATCAAGGATGGGTGCACATTGCAAAGCATAACAATGTGAGAGCTATTTCTAGAATACAAGGATTCCAAATGAAAAACGTAAAAATAAAGTTAAGACATACAGGTAAGGTCTCCCAAATAGCTTCATCACTCATGGTCTCTTCGTCTCCTGGCATCAGAGCTCTACACATTCTGAATGAAATAAAATTTCAATCACTTCCAGAACTTGATTAGGAAACATCTTTTCGGGACTTTTACTAAGTTCTATTTAAACTGTTTCAGATAAAAAATTCTATTAAAGAAAAAAAGATGATGGATTTAGTCAAGGTTTATATAAGATCTTTAAAATTTCCTCAGCTCTTCCAAAAAGTAGTTACAAATTGCAAGTAGTTGATAAGCTGCCACTAAATCAAACTAAATATCAAGATCCGAGATAATAATAAAGAGGCTTCAAAAGAAGAACAATAGATTGGCACAACAACAGTACTACCTGAAATTATCAATAAGGATAATTACTTCAAAGGCGAGTAGAGGGAGAGAAACAATCTTCAAGTTAACTGCTGGAATACCATAATCTACAAGCATAATAACGATTAAAAAGGATTTGTAGAGAACTACTGACACAGTATGTATGTTACTGTAAATTATGATAATTATAACACAAATGCATATTAGGATTGAAAGGGCGTACCACTACGTGTCTGAAGATATATACAGAGAAGAAGCTCGAAGGAAATTAGCAGAGGAACAGCAACAATAGCATGACATGGGGCCCACTAAGCAATAACATAAATAATTAGCACCAGTAAGCTTATATAGAGAGGAAAATGAAGTGAACATATCAAGTTACAATGATAGAGAAATACATGACGGCCATGGGGCAAAGCTGGAGCTGGCAACGAAAACCTGCCTCTGGCAACCACCACATGGAATAGCCACAATGGTACAAAAATTACCCTGAAAATCATCCACAGATATCAATTTCAATCCTCAAAACTTCAGTTTCCCAGTAGAATCAATTTACAATTATGATAATTAAAACAAAAAATTGAAAGAATGAGGAAGAAATGAACATTGATACTTTAATGTGCAGGCATAACAATATATTATGTGATCTCATAGCTTTAGCAGACAACTTTGCACATATTCTTTTCTTATCATGTAAGCGCTGAAAGTAAATTTATAAAAATGAGGATCACGACCTAACAAATCAAGCACATCAAAGAAAATCTGCATTTCTAATATCAATTGAAATTAGCCATTGAAAGGAACTAAAATGCTGCCTTTTATATCGGTGAATACTGGAGCTATCATCTAAATTCAGGAAAAACAAATGTTTCTCCTTTCAAACATGTGATAGTCCACTATTTTTAGGAGCATTAGAAAATCTCAATGAAGTTCTTCTCGAGTTAGCTCAAAATCAAGAAGAGACTACCAGATTTCTTCTCAAGTTCGCCGCTAAATGTTCATTGACATTTCTTCCAACTACTCCAACTATACAAGCAAATGGTATAATCCCAAAACAGCCACTCTTACAAAATTAGCAGCATGAATTTTCTCAGTGTAAGTGACTCATAAAATCAGCACATACACAAAGATCTATGTTCCCTTTTAATGAATAAACTCTTAACACTACGCATACTGAACTACATTACCAAGCATATAAGACAATTAAGCTATTAATGACCACATCTGTCGGGGGAAAAAATCAAATTAGTTCTACAGTACACCCCAGAACTAGCTGAAATTTTGCACCAATTACACAAAGGGGATTATCAGAAGAAAGAAATAGAAGGTGAAAGTTAAAAGGGGAAAAGACCGTACCACCAAGATAGAGAAATTCTTCGATCGATTTTGAGGGCGAGAATAATAGTAAAGCAAAAGAGGAGCAGGTGAGCCGCAGCCCCCTGAGCCGTCTTCCCAGCTCCGGTCCAAGTTATCGGTCGTCGCCTCTGGTGCATGATTCCCACTTGGCTCCTTCTTATTCCCTTCTCCAACGACGAGAATAAGTTATACTGACACCTATTCCAGTTCCAATTTCTACCGGTGCAAACAGTCGAGCTGTCTTGGATTTGGGATGAAAACTGGAATTCGACCAAAGGAATACTTAAATCAGAGTCTTAAATCGTGTATCCCGCTCTTTCCCTCTTGAATTTGGGATGAAAACTGGAATTTTCTATCGGTGCAAACAGTCGAGCTGTCTTGGTTTGGTTTTGCTCGAGTGGTTTTGTTCTAGCTCTGACAAAATCTACTCTCTCTCTCTCTCTCTCTCTACCTAGCTCTACTGGTTTAATAAGTCATCTGCTATTATTCTGGATAATAGAGTTCTACTTTTAAATTAAAATTTTTAAAAATTTAAAAAAAAATTATAAATATTTTTTTTATTTATAAATTGATACCTCGTTAAATTTAACATAATTTTATTAATATTTAATAGTCCATCAAAAATTGTTAATTTGAAATCATTATAAACATTAGTGAAATACTGTTAAATTTAATAAACTTTGATGAACTATCAAATATTAATAAAATTTTATGAAATTTCATAGTCTATAAATATACAAAAACATATCATAAAATATTTTCTATTTTAAATTTTTTTATTTAAAAATAGAATCTATTATTTTCCAAAGATAATAGCTGATTTTTCATCCGTGCACACTGCACATACTTTGTGCGGGCAGAGCGAGTCGGCGACAACGGATGTAAAAAGACATAATTCTGGTATTTTTTTTGGTACAAAATATCGGATATGTGATATACTGATAGAGTGATATGTCTCTTTCCTTTTCTGTATACTATTATTTTTATTTTGGGTTTGCTCTGTCAGTTCGTGCTCATATTATAATTTTATTACCATTTAAATATATTATTTTCCTCGTAATAGTGGTGTATTTGTGTTGTCCAAATTGTTTAATGCTTTATGAGAAATAGTGAATTAAATTTTAACTAAAACTTATTTCAAAAATGTAATTGAAATAATATTTATACTAGCTTCAAATTTGAATAGAACAAAAAAATATATATTTTTTGTATTATTGAGTTAACAATTGTCCCTCGTTATTTTACATTAATATCTAAGCGTGTTTAAAAACACGGGTTTAGTATATATGTGATAATAAGTCTCATCTCCTTCTGAAATTAGTGGAAATCTTTTTTTCGAAAGAAAATATCTAAGCGCATTTTACTGAGTTCATAAAATTGAAATTTAAGGAGGGAACACAATGATCTTGACTCTTTAAACCTACTGTTCAACGATATAAATGTCATACAATATATATATAAAGAGAGAGGAAGGGATCACTTGACAATGGTTATTTTTGACAATCTTGACAATGAATTTTAAATAAATTAGGGCTCTAATTCAGGTTTCACCCTGATAATATAGTCTTCAAATAAATAATTAGCAATATAAAATTTTAAATATATTTAATAAAATTTTATATTAAAAAAATTAGACATAATATTTTTAAATGTTAAATAATTATAATTATAATAATAAATAATCTATAAAGATCATATTAAAAAATTAGATAGTTAAGTTTTACCTTAAATGAGGAGTGAGAAACTATTTTATATGAATCTCTGGATTTAAGAAGATGAAAAGATTTAAACAAAAATAATGGTGAAAAAAGTGAGGATATGACATGCTTGAAAAGCTTGAAAGATTAATACTCTTTATGTATTATAAATTATAAATTATTAATATAAAAAATCTTAAAAATAGAAGATCGATGGTGATTCAAATTTCATGCAATTTCATTATCATTTGATAGTCTATCGAAGATCATTGACTTGGAGTCATTGTAAACTACATAACATTTTGATGATTTTTTATGACCTAGCAAACGATATTGAAATTACATGAAATTTTAATGATCATCAATCTATAAATAAAAGAACATATCTATAAGGTTTTTCCCATTTTTAAGATATTTTTATACTTTTTTGGAGATCCATTGTCAATATTATCAAGATAACTCATTGTCAAGGGATTCATTCACTATATAGAGAGAGAGAGAGAGAGAGAGGGTAAAGATACCGTGTGCTTAAACTCACGGAGGTCTTCCGTGAACTTCATTCAAAAAATATATCAAATCATCTCTAAATTTTAATTTATCATGTTCATTAAATTCTTTATATGAAAATCTTGTGGGATGCAAAAATTTGGACTGTTTTGAGCTTTTTAATTTATCGTTTTTAATTTTTGAAAATGATGTTCAAACATTAAATATTTTATTATTATTTTTAGAGCTGACTTTTAAAAATTAAAAATGGTGACTTAAAAATCTCAAAACACTTCAAATTTTTGCATTCCATAAAATTTTCATATAAAGAATTTAATGAGTATGATAAATTAAAATTTGGAGATGATATGATATTTTTTTGAGTTAAACTCACAGAAGGCCTCCGTGAGCTTAAGCTCACGGTATCTTTACTCATATATATATATATATATATATGAGTTGGGTTACGGTTAGCCGCGAAGTAAAATATTTTTTTTACTTCACACTCCCATATCTCATGAACTGAAGACCAAATTATTGATCTAATTTGTTCAATACAATCTACATATTGTAAATATGATGGAATACCAAATTTTATTATTTTTAGAGTTTTTTACTATTTTTTTAGATTTTTCGAAAATGATATGAAAATAATAATAAAATAATATCATTTGCAACTCAAATTTTAAGCCATTTTTAAAAATCAAAATAAATAGTAAAATAAATCTAAAAATAATAAATTTTAGTATTCTACAATATGCTAATATGTAGATTATGTCGAGCAAGTTGGATCCATTATTCAAACTTTAATTTTTGAGATACGGGTCCGAAGTGAAAAAAAAACCTTTTAAACTAAAATATTTTACTTCGTGACTAGGAGAATGGAGCCCCTCCGTGACCTAGCTATAAAAATATATCAAATGATCTTCAAATTTTGATTTATCATTCTCATTAAATTCTTCATATTAAAATCTTAATTTTTTAAGTCAAAAATTTTTGAAAATCAACTCTAAATAATAATAATAAAATATTTAATGTTTGTACATTATTTTTAAAAATTAAAAAGAGCGACTTAGAAAACTCAAAACGCCTCAAATTTTTGTACCCCACAAGATTTAAATATGAAAAATTTAATGAGAGTGATAAATCAAAATTTGGAGATTATTTGATATATTTTTTGAGTTAGAATCACAAAGATGTTATGTGCTCCTAGGAGTATACTAGTTTTACTCTCTCTCTCTCTCTCTCTCTATATATATATATATATAAGTTTGGCTATGGTGTTATACTTAGCACGAATGATTTGTGTGCTACGGATAATCCGAGATCAAACAACTCAAAAATTGACCTGATATGTACTCGAACGAATCAAAAACCGAGATGACACGAGATCAGATGACTCGAAATGTCACACCCCAAAATAATTAAATCAGATTAGGGGTGATTAATCACGTCACATACGCACGATGAGACGTGCGTACGAAAGGCTAAATGAATAAAATAAACCAATCACAGAATAAATAAAACAATAATAATAGTACAAAATAATATACAGTCTAGAATAAAACAATAAAGTACAACGTCAACATCGACGGGGCTGACTCTATCGGAATGGACAATAAATCTATCAAATAAAAACCCAAAAGAAAGAAACTAAAACCCGATAACCGATGGATCCTAATCAAAACTACCTTGCTCACTGTGCGGATGCGGCGAAGCACCTTTGTCATCACACGGGACTGCACCTAGCACTCTCTCATCAAAATAAATCTCACACCTATGTATTTGGATCCCACAACCACCGTGGAATCGTGAGTAATTTAAAAATTACTCGGTACAGATTTAGATCCAGCCTTAAGATTTGATCTTCTTTCCTAGACTAGACTCAAATATCGACATTGGTGATTTTAATATAATATAATATTTATATATAAATAGAATAATAATTTTATGCATATTTTGAGAAATTCACCTAGATGTTATGACATGAAATGACAAGAAAATCCAAAATAGAAAATTCATGAAAATAATATAATAGTATATATATAATACGAGACGGAAACACCCATAATATAATATCTCAGCTTGCAGATTATCAAACCATCCTTAAGTGAGCACGTAATCGGACCTTTACTTGAGACTTACCTAAGCGAGCACATATTTGAGCCCAACTTATAAACTTAGAATTTTCGAGTAAACGGACACCAATGCTCTGAATACTCTAAGAAAATTTGGCCTCCCAGAGCGATAACGTCATAGGAGAGTGACGTCTAAAAAATACGTGCTCGATATTATGAATTTGATAATCTACCTTACCAAATAATATATAATAATATAAATAAATAATAAAGTATGCTTTCAGTTGTCATATCGCCAAAAGGAGATAATTACCCGTGAAATGATAAAACGAAATATAATACAAATGGGAAACTCTATGTACCAATCAGGGGTTAAAGGAGAGCTCCCGACTTTCTCTATACCAATCATGGGCCAAAAAAGAAAGCTCTTCGGATATATCGGGATCCCAAATAAGCCACATAAATAAAATAATATAAAAACAAAGTAGAATTCAGACTCGAATATGACCGTCCACACTAAATATTGAAAGACACGTAATTCTAATTTCTTAAATTGATTAAAATCCAATCATATACGAAATAATAGTAATATAATATTGATCCAAAAAATTTTGTTGGCTCGACAAGAAGAACTAACCAAATTCATCAACCGTGACTTTTATAAAAAGTTCACATCTCGATTTGATGGATCTTGTTACACTAAACATCTTCTTTTAATTTGTCGATTTGTAAAATAATCTTGAATTTTACAATTTGCCTTGTTTGAGTTTTGTGCAGGGATTAAAATGTAAATGGATTAGTGCATAAGAACTAAGACTAATGATGTGATACAAGAGCTTAATCAAGACTGTATTAGGCTTAGGTTTAGTTAAACTCAAATTGGGTTGAATTGGTTAAGATAAATTGAGGTTAAACAACAAAGAAAAATATTTCTGCCCAGTGAATCGTTATAACGGTTCATCTCAATACTAAAAAATATTCTAAGGCATAAAAGTTATCAAAGAAACCAAAGTGTATCGTTATGTAACGATTCAGTAATCATTGCAATGATTTATGAAACATATAACGATTCAGTGAATCGTTATAACGTTTTAGCTCAATCAAATCCAACGACTATTCTTTCTAAGTCGTTATAACGATTCCCAAATCGTTATAACGTTTCAGGCCGAAAATAATTTCTTCAGCTGTTTCAGAAGATTTATTTTAAAATGATCACCTCTCTCATTGACAATAATATGATCTATTTAGCTAAATCATTCTTCTAGAGACCTTATTAGCCAAATACAAAGTGAGAGAGATAAACCAACAGATAAAAACACTCAATTAGATAAATATTTATTTAAGCTCAATCTAACTTCTCTTTATTCTCCCAACTTGATCTTTCGTGATCTTCTTGTAATATGTTTCTTGTGCTGTAGTGCTCACATTTTATTTAGTGTGTTGTCACTCACTTGTTATTTTGAGTGTGTTGTCACTCACTTTTTTGAGTGATTTGTCACTCTTATTACCGATAGGCTTGGCAGCCCATTTTTGTATAAGGAACAAAGTTCTACAAGTATAAAACTATTTTTTAATGTTTCGGCTCAACCTCAATTGTTAGAGGTTGGGAGTCCCGGAGACGTAGGCATTTTAAGCCGAACTTCATTACATCTTGTGTTCTTGTTTGATCTTTTTTTTCTCATTTCTTCGATTGCCATATTCTTGTGAGAATTGAATCGAATCGAATTGTCTTCCGCTGCCATTACACTTGAACACTAAGCCCTAAATTAAATTATACATTTCTACCTTAAGTTCTTTACATTCCTACACTATTTTGACCTTTAATACCATCATTTTAAGGTGTATCAAAGTGGTATTAGAGTAGAAGCTCAGTTTTAATTAGTTTATTTATGGTATTTTTTGTCCAAAATGATTTCTTTGATGCATGTAAAAGAACCCCCAACCCTAGGTCTTAATTGCAAAAAAATTAGGTTTTGAAAGAAATATATGGTGAAGTACCTCAACATACTAGACCTTTAGGATGTTGTCCAACATAATTATGTACCACATTATGATCCTAACAACCTCACATTAACACAAAAGGTCAAAGAACTAAAATTTCAAAATGATTATGCCGTCAATGTTATTTTAAATTCGGTTAGTGAAAGAATTGTTATATTATTTGGTACTACCGAAATTGCTAGTGAAATATGGGAGACTCTATTGAATAGATTTGAGGATAACTCTCAAATGAAAAAAATGAAATTAATGGGTTTAGAGTTCGAATTTAAAATTTTTTGTACAAAAGAATGAGAGTCAATTGAGAATATATATTCAAAATTAATGCATATTCTAAATGAATTTGATGAAGTTAGAGAATCTTTGTCTAATTTTAAGATTGTAGGTAAGATTTTTAGGGCAATGATAAGAAGACTAAGATGGAAGAGCATGATAAGCACTCTAGATGTAATGCAAGACACTCTTGACGAATTCACATATGAACAAAGTGTTTACTCATCTTCTATGCTTTGAGAAGAAGCTACGATAAAATGGAGAGCTCACATCAATGCTCAAAGAAACCACACTTCAAGCTAAAAAATCTCCATCGCGCTATTATTCAAACAAGACATAATCTAGCTCATCTTCTATAAATGATCAAATCATCACAAAAATATTTGAAAGAATGCTCAATCTAGAGAAGAAGCACAATAAAAAGCGAGATGAGAAAGGAATGACGTGTATATACTTCTCATGTCATAAGGAAGGTCACACAACACATGATTGTTCATTCGTCTTCCCACATAACAAAATGGTTAACATAAGGTGAGGACCATGTTCATATACCAAAGAAGTTTAATTGATGGTGTTTGTGTGGTGTATAGCCTAACTCTCATATGCACCCTTCCATTGTTTATATAAACCGGCCCCCATTGAGAAATAAGTATCAAAAATCATATAATTCTATCACCAACAGTCAGAGAGAGAGAGAGAGAGAGTATAGGTAAGTGCTTTGAAGAAATCGATTGATCTCAGTTGTAGACTTTAGAACTCGATTTAGTTTCTCTTAATTCTTCACGGATAGAGCTCTGTTAGCCTTGAATCAGAGCCAATTAGAAGTTGAAGTTTGATTCTTGAGAATTTGAAGTAAAGGTATGTAATTAGAACTGATATTGAGATAAAATTATAATCGTTATTGGATTTTTGTTTTTCTTTCAAATTTTCATCTTTCTTTCTTCTTTCCTTATGAATTACTTGATTTGATTCTTGCTTTTGTCTCATTTATTAATCGAATCTTGATCACAGAGGTTATAATTGAGCTTTGAAATTGATTAATCTTGGTTGCAATAACCTGAGAACTCGATGAAATAGAATTATTTTCTTGATTTTCAACTCTTAATCACGAAATGCACTGACTAGAGCTCATAGTGTGCATATAGTGCCTCTTTCCAACTGATTGATCTCATCTAAGGCTTGAGAACTCAGTGAAAAAGTGTATTCATAGATTGATTATCATGATTTTTGTCTGATATCTCGCGATTCTGACAGAATCGAGTATCAGATTGTGATTAAAAGGTGGAATACACATATATCAAGCATCTAGTAATAAATATATGCAATAAGAGAAATGCTAAATGTGAGAATGATGCAGAGATAGAGTAAAGAAAAAGAATTTTGATGAATTGGCAATCGGTATCAGTCGGTATCGCGCGACATCGATCTGTATTGTATATTAATAAGAGATTAGCAAACATAAATAATTAGCATCGTGATAATTCACTTAAGCATACATAGACGATGCATCATGAGCTTTGAATTGTGTGTGCGGTAATCCTAGATTCATGAATTGGCTCAGTGCTTCAGATTCATAATCTAAAAGATCAGTGAGATATAAATACGAGTTAAGTTTGTTAAATCTCCTAATTCACCAACCCTCAATACTAGCTGGTCTAGTGCTTCAAGCTTGATTTTATGTGATTTGATGGGTTATGTCGTCATGTATCAAAGGGACACACCTCGGTTCATGAATTAGCTTAGTGCTTCAGATTCATAATCTAGAAGATCTGTAAGATGTGCATGCGAGTTAAGTTCGTTAGTCTTTTGATTCACCAACCTCAAGGTTAGCTGGCATAGCGCTTCAGACTTAGCTTTGTGTGATTGGATGAGTATTATCGCCCTGTATCAAAAGGACACATATAGGTTCATGAATTAGCTTAGTGCTTCATATTCATAATCTAGAAGATTAGTAAGATATGCATGCGAGTTAAGTTCGCTAATCTTCCGATTCACCAACCTCAATATCAGCTGGCATACCGCTTTAAACTTGGTTTTATACGATTGGATGGGTAAATGTTGTCCTGTATCAAAAGGACATGCCTAGGTTTATGAATTATCTCAGTGCTTCATATTCATAATCTAGAAGATCGGTGAGATGTGCAAGCAAGTTAAGTTCGTTAGTCTACTGATATACCTAACGTGAGTAGTCTGATTTTGCATAATTAGTTGGGTGTCAGCTACCCTATAAAAGTCCACGCTACAGATTTTAGACTGTCAAACTCATAAGTCCTTAATCTGTCTCATTGGTTCATTTATCACACCACACCTCGTACCCCGAGCGTGTTACGGTTAGTTGATCACTTATGTCTGTTTAGCTATAGTATTTACGATCCAGAGGTTTCTCAAGATTAATATCCTAGGATAATTAACGGTGAAAGTTTGCACCCATCAGAATTTATAAGGACCTACAATCACTAAAAACCCCTAAATGTGTATTCTATAGTCATAATACACCCTAAATGCACGCTTAGAGGGATCTCTGTGTCCTTCTTCCGTAGCACATCGCCCGAGCAGTGAGGCGCACGAAAAAGGGTTGCACAAAATTCAAAAAAAAAATTATAATTATGAGTATGTGTGTAAGAATAAATAAACATTTCTAGTCGCTCTGGTCCTAACTTTAGTCCTACAAGGATTGTTTATATCTTGATAAGTGGGTATATACACTCTTCCGAGGGCTTATAAAAGGATGAGTGACAACCAATCATAATAACTGTACAGGTGAATGTCGGAATATTATGAATGGTCTCCACCCAGATATTTTGAAGGATGTATTATAAGGCCAATGATAAAAGTCCCGAGACGCACATCTCGAGAATGATAGAACTAAAGGTCTCGAGAAGAAACAACGAGAACCCTTATATGAGCGTGATAAAATGAAAACTTCCCATACAACTACATTCACCTGCGCCTTTGTCAAAAGTACAGTAGACACCTTTTAATCAGTTATGATTTCGAGAATAATGGTTCTTTAATACCGATCCTCGAACACTATTTCTATTATTAACAAAGTATATTCAGCGATATTCGGGAACCCGATCTTCTCGAGGTATCTTCTACAAACTCCCAAGTAATCAACTTGAGGCTTCGAGAGCTTATGATGGGTCTCCTACTCGACACCGCCTCATGAGCTCGAGTAGGCTCACAAACCGAACTCGGGGGCTTATCAAGCTTATAATTTCTCTTAACCGCCATAATGCTCGGTCCCGAAATAGCGGACTATAACCGTCCACTAACGGCTAGTGGACATGTAGTCTCGTAACCGCCGAGTTACGTGGCTTGGAGGCCTATATAAGGCCACCCCCCGATGTTGATCGAGCATGCACATATGTTCAAAGACACGACATTGACAAGCAATAGGGAAGAGTAAAAACCTATCTACACCTCCATCTTGGTGATCGATACATCCCCACTTTGTTGGAGATAACTCGTATCACGATGAATTAATTTGTCAAATGGATTTTATACTAAGTAGAATAGTGCTAATTTGGTATACCAAGCTATAAGTGGTATACCGATTTAGCTCTCGTCGAAATAGCTATTATTACTTGATTATATTATATTATAATTATGATTATGATTTATTATATTATTATGATTATTTATTTATTATTATTATTATTATTATTATTATTATTATATTTAGTATTATTATATTATGATTATGATTATATTATTACTATATTACTATGATTATGATTTATTATTATTATATTATGATTATGATCATATTATTATTATATTGTTATGATTATGGCTATGATTATAATTATTTATTATGATTATAATTATGATTATGATTATTATTTTATTATCATTACTTTATTATTGTCATTGTATCATGATTATATTATTATTATTTTACTATTATTATTGTTCTATTATTATTATCACCATCATCATTGTTAGTAACATAATTATCCATTTTTTAACTATTCTGATTAACAACCGCCAAACGATATTTTCGCTATTCCAAATAGTCAAGAATACCACTCTTCTAAAATAACACTATTCTATCAATCTTCTAAAATTACCACTCTTCCAAGGTTATTCCTTAATTTGCCAAACGAACCCTAAAATTCATAAAATTCTCATTAACACGAGAAATATTACAAATTATTAATTTAGGATTAATATCATATTTGTTGTTTAATTCTTCTTTTATTTCATATTTATCCATCATTTTTTAATATATCATATTTAATCATCAACCTTTTAAATCATTTATATTTATCCATACATTCTTTATTATATCTAATATACTATTGAACTCTTCAAAATTCTTCTCATATTTATTCATGGATTAAGATATATCATGTCTCTACTCCTTATTAAGCACGTAAGTGTCCTAATTATGTAACGGCTTCATTTTTTTTGTTAAATTTTAGAGCTAATATCAATCATTGGATTGAGTTATTCATCAAATAATGTCACTATTTCTATAGTCATTTGTGTTGAAATTATAATTTCCTCTCAATTTTGATTGTTATACAAAATGCTGCATATTTAGGAGTATAATTACTATACTTTATTTCTTCCTTTTTTAGATTACCATCAATTATGAATTTTAACTTTTCTCTCAATTCTACATTATTGAAATTTATATTAATTATTAAATTATCTTCATTTTTATTTATTTTCTTTTCACATGAAGATATAAATTTTTATATTTTCAAAAGAGCAATATACTATTTACATATATTCATATATATACCCAATAATCATTTTGAATATCTTATATATTGTTTAACTATTTAATATTTTTATATTTGTTCATAAAATTAAATTTATTAAAATCTAATTTAGTAGGCATTATTTAATTTTCTTGACTGGACCTGAATTCAGACAGAACAAGTCACATAAGTTGGGTTAAAAAAATAATTAAATAATATCTATCCAAATCAATTTAAATAATTTTATTTTATGAAAAATATGAAAACTTAAAGAGTTACAAGCTATCATAAATAATCATTGGGTATATATGAAATAAATATTTTATCTATCGATAAATATGAAAATTTAATCAATATATTTAAAAGTTTATGGATAAATATGAAAATGTTTAAAGTATTCAAGGATATATTAGATATGTCAATGAATATATGAATATATGGATAAATATGAAAGGATTTAAAGAGTTGATGAATAAATATGATATATTAAAGAGTTAAGAGATAATATTTGAGCTATGGTGCTATGCACAGTACAGATCATCCTTGTGCTATGCATTAATTCTTCATTTTTAAGATCAAAATGATAAATCCAAATCGCTCAAAATGATTTTCATATAAATATATAGTAATAAACCAAATTATATGTTTTTTAGATAGTTAGAAAATCATTTTTTTATGTCTCCTAATAATTAAATCTAATGATTTTCTAACTATCCAGAAAAATGATAAAAAAATTTAAAAAAATATAAAATATGGTCTACAACTAGATATTCATATGGAGATCATTTTTAAGTGGTTCATATAGACCATTTAGACTTTAAAAATCAAGAACCAATTCATAATATGAGAAAATCCTTACTATGCATAACATCATAGTCCAAGTCTAAAAGATAATATGAAATAAAAAAAAAAGAGTTGTATGATAAATATTATATTAATCCATTAATTTATTTACAAAATATTGAACAAAAATAACGTTCTAATTTTTTTATTAGCGAGATGATCGTTTAGTCACGTAAGATAGTAAAAAATGAGGCAAAGTATTAGTGAATGTATTATTTGTCCTATTTAAAATCTACAGAAATTATCCTTACACCTCTATTTGCACACAATGCACTTTTCGAAATATATATGTTTCAGAATTTGAAAATGTTTATTTTTAATAGTGGGTGCAATGAGGTGTGCAGATAAATGATGTAATTATTTTTTGTTTGATAAAAACAGCCAAAATACTTACTATTTTCCATTGCATTTTGGAAAATCATATAAATGATGTAATTATCACTCCTGAAAAATTTAATCTCAGTATTTAACAAAATATACTTCGGTAGTACTTTAGAGTTATATTAGTAAATTTACTTGTTCTTACACACAAATTATGTATATAATATTTTTTTATTATAATCAATAATTATGCTCTGAAAAAGTAATGAAGTTTTATGTAATGCTATTGACAAACAATATCAACTATCTGAAAATATAAATAAATACATATATAAAAAAACCGCACCAAATGATGATATCCTTTTATTCTATCTTCTATATAGAAAATTCATCCTAGACAAAAGTGACAAAAGAAATTTATAAGAAACAATTAGAATTAACAACAAAAACAAAATAAAAAATGATAAAAAAACCTTTATGCATCCACCGAACTTGGCTCGCGTGCTTTTCATAACAGCAGCAACTTTAGTGTACAATGCATACTTATTTTCATATCCAATGGAGTTTTGATATACCAAGCAACGATTTGAGTTTTGATATACCAAGCAATTATCATAGTAAAAAAAATATATTTGTTGACAATTAATAACTTGTTCAGTTGAGCAACTAATCAACTGTCGTGGAGCCTCCTTGTCCTTCTGAGCGCAGAAAAGAATATATATGGAAAATAATGCAGAGAATTGATTGCGATTAGCAACTCTACATTATTTGATTTGATGTATATCTCAACTCCAATCAACTATCGATGGTTACCTGATTTGTCATTTTGTGGGCTGAGATCCGTTGCTTGGTCAAATAAGAGAGTTACGAATTAACGACTTCTGCCCAAAATATGTGACATTTTTTTCTTTTTTTTCGGAGAGCGGCGAGATACCAGAATTTGAAATTGCGAATAGAGATTTTTATGAAAAGGATAATTTGTAACTTATTTCTAATTTTAAAGTAAAATAATGCTGAGTTTAACTAAAAAAATAAATTAAATTATTTTTAAATTTTAATTTATCATATTCGTTAATTTTTCATATGAAAATTTCGTGGGATGTAAAAATTTATGATGTTTTGAGTTTTTTAAGTCACTATTTTTAATTTTTAAAGAATCAACTCTAAAAATAATATCAAAATGTTCAATGTTTATACATCATTTTAAAAAAATAAAAATAATGATTTAGAAAACTTGAAATGATTTAAATTTTTGTATTCCATAATATTTTCATATGAAATTTTATGAACATGATAAATCAAAATTTAAAAATAATTTAATATATCATTTGAATTAAGCTAACTTCACGCTATCTTTACTCGTAATTTTGTGATTTAGGTTTTTGGATCTTTTTCGCGATCAAAATGCTCCAAAATGATACCGAATCTGAGAATAATAACAGAATAGCTTTTTCAAAAGAAATACAGTTGTAAATAGGCTTTGTAACTTTCGACATAGTTCCATGTCAACTCAACACCCCAAAAATATCCAAACAAAAGTGCATAATAACAAATTTGAATGGGGACAAGTTAGGTACCAAACCTTACGCTCTCTCCTTCCCTTACCCAAATTCCCTGTAATGTCTCCTCTCCCTCTCTTTCTTTTTGTGTAAGAAGGCCGGTGAGTCCATCAACGGTGGAATCTATTTACGGCCCAAAAAGGTCCATCAGTACTAAAGCATTCAGAAAGGACAAGATCTGTTCCTTCTACCTGGAGACGATCAAGACCACCGTCCAGTCGCTCTCTTCTCGATTTATAATCTTTTTCACGTTTTATTTTACGCGGCACAGGAAACACTACTGATACTGGTAGTGTCTCTCTCAGTTCATCTCCGTCACTCCGTGCTTGTTGATTTTTCTTCACTTCCCACGGTAACCGCAATAAATAATTCAATCCCACCTCTGGGAAAGAAAATTCATAGCAAAATATAGAGAGAGGATCGGAAGGTAAGAAAGAGGATAAACCAGAAATGTTTGCGTTAAGTTCGCTCTCAGCCTCGCCTCAGATCATTCACTCTCCTCTGTCTCGCGCTAATCACCTCAGTTCGAGCAAAATCAGGCATAGACAATTTAGCACTGTATGTTCCTTGGATGAGGAGCCGTCTCCATCGACAATACGTGCTGCTTCCGATTATTTGGATATTTTTCGCAAGGCTCAGACCGAGATCAAGAAGGAACTGGAGCGCAAAAGAGAGGAGATCGGACTGGCATATGGATCGCGTTTGAAATCCATTTTACGGCGTCGTACGCTGTGGAGAAGGATCTTTTTTGCTTCGAAGAAAGTTAGAAGCCTTATAATTCTCAACGTTTTAACTGTTATTTGTGGTACACCTACCCTCTTTTATTTTAAATTTGTAAAATATTTGCATTTTGATTTTTTGAATTGCTTTGGCTTCTTATCTGGACTATCCGACACTTGCCTATTTGTGGGGCTTTTCATCAAACGCCTGGTTTACACCGCAGGCCCTTCTTGGTTGTTACTATCCACTTGTCCAGTTTATTGAATCTAATGCATTCCAATTTGTAATGCAAAACCCAAATATCAGAAACCGAAATTAAAGCAAGCATAAATAAATGGTTTCCCATTGGTAACAGTATGATGTCAATATCGCCACAACTGGCACACCAATGCAAGTACTGGCCAGCTACATGGTAAAGAAATTTTATAATCTTGTTTTAAAGAATTTCTGAGCTTTTCACTTCTTTCCCTCTTCATTTTTAGCAAGTGACATACCTGTGATAAAAGAGGTGGAGGCGATAACAGAGCCAGCATTCTTCAACATGGTGCGATTCAGCCTCTGTGCCATACCATTCATACCAGTTGTAATCAAATCGAGTGGGGATTTTAAAATCAGATCTGCAGGGATTGAACTGGGGCTTTGGGTAAGCTTAGGTTACCTCTCTCAAGCCCTCGGCATGCTTACCTCTGATGCAGGCCGAGCCTCTTTTATTTCGGCCTTTACAGTAAGTTTCTCTATGAAATTCTTGATCCTTGGCTTATCTGCAAATTATAACTAACATGCTTTGTGATAATGCTGTAAAACTTACCACTTAAATTGTAAGTTAAGCAATGTTCAATTATTCTGGCCTTAATTATGAATAAACATATTTCAAAGGAAATTTCTTACAATTGGAATGTAGGGGATTGTTGTTTTATAAACAGGGACAGTAAAAGTATGTCATTTACATGGTTATGTTTGGCTAAAAGAAACTAACGAATAGAGTGATGAAGGGAGATAGAGATAGAGAGAACAGAGAAGGGAATGCAACCAATACATTTGTCATAATTAGTTTGCTGCATTACTGTTGGAAATATTATGTGAACTCATAATTAAAGAGTTGTATCAGTGCCGTGATTTTTGTTAACTAACAGAATGATTTCTTCTTCTTTTTTTCGAAAAACTTGGCAGAATCTGCCAAGGGGTTTGGTTTCAAAGCAATTCAAACAGTTTACCGAGTAACTTAAACAAAACAAACCATGAACCAACCCAGAATAATTAAAATCAACTAGCTTAGAAAACTAGCATACAACGCTAGTAATGACTAAGGCCCAATCTAGCATCAGCATGTAACATATGAAACAAAACTAACAATAACTTAGGCACAAACTAGCATCAGTAACTATCCAAACAAACAATAAATAGACCTTGCATGCCTGAGCCGTAAAGACCCTGCAATTTTATGGGAATGATTTCAACGGAATACAGAACTAACTGACAGAATGACTTCAATGGAATGCAAAACACTCAGGTGTTGAATTGAGCGAAACAAAATTTGTTGGGGTTCACCCAATCACGTACTACGTCTCATCATTACTATTCCTTTTGTGGGAAAATGTCTGGTGGCAGGGGCACATATAGCACTGCCTGCAAACAAGACCAAGAACAGTCATTGCAATTGTATAGAAATATAATATGCTTTGGGTTGTTGCTACCCCAAAACACTGCTGGAACTTAATCCAGGAGTCAATTGAAAAATAACCAAATTGCCCTTGGCACTTTTGTTTTATCTCAGCTATATCACCATAGAACTGGTTGTACAAACTTAAGTCTACAATTAATTCTAAATCTGTTTTGTTTACATTTTAGGACAAAATTTCATACTCTAATCAAGTGCATGCTTTCCATTTGTGCTAATCTATAAATTGTTCATATAGGATGTTTTTTGTCAGTTGTGAATTGATCAAATTGAGCAAACATTTTTGTGCCATTTGTAAAAGAAAAGGAAAGAAATAAAGAAGTAATGCAAATGAAAAGAAGAATTTTACCATAACAGTGATTTGTACCATTGGTTTGAAGAGGTTGCTTATTTGAATGTCGTAAATAGGTCGTAGTTGTGCCATTGATAGATGGTCTAACTGGTGCATCAGTTCCTCCTCTAATTTGGTTTGGTGCAATTGCTTCTCTTTTTGGTGTGGGTTTCTTGGAATCCAGCGGCTCACCTCCTTGTGTATGTTCTGAAGTTTCTTTCTCTTTTTTTTTTTTTTTTTTTTAATCATTCATCTTTGTTGTGTGTTTGAGTCCTTTTTTAAGTAGATTGATAAGCCCTTGATCAAAACAAAACTCCAACAGACTTAATCTGTCAGGTGCCTTAGACTTCATTGCACCTACTCAATGTTTTAAGCTCAATACCACTATGAACTGCTCTGTACTGCTAAGAACCATCTGAAATTGCAAAGGCACACTTTTTTTTAATAACAGTGGGGATAAAACCCACCCGTTTCGATGAAACAGCAATTTTTTTTACAAGGCATACTTTTGTTGATCATAGCAATGTAAAAACATTCATATCTAGAGTGATTAAGAGAGGACTGCAGTCTGTTTATCCAAATTTGATTATGACCTACTGATGTCCAACCAAATACAGGTTGGAGATGTTTTAAATTTAATGAGTGCGCTATTTTTTGGCATTCACATGTTGAGAACGGAACAAATTTCACGAAGAACGAGCAAGAAGAATTTCCTGCCAATCCTCAGCTTTGAGGTACACTTGTTACTGTTACAAAAAAAATCATTTCTGTATGATCCTTCCATGATGCTTCGGGAACCGTTTTTTAAGGGAGCACCCCAGGAAAACAGTGTAATGGAATGCACCTTCAAATGAGAAATATCATGTGTACTCCAATACATAGAATGCCACTAATAGCTGTACTTATTTTTCTCATTTTGTTTGAAAAGTTCAACATGCCCCCTATTTTCATTAATATTCAAACTTCAAAATACATCTTGCGCAGTTTGGAAAATGTTAATTTAATCCTGTCTGGTGTGAATATACACTCCCTGGTGCAAAATTGTACCCCCTCCAGAGTTAAATATATATATTTTTATATGTAGGGCAATTGTCCTAAATTGATAGTCAATTTAAGGCAACTTGCCGACTCAATCCTCTAGATCAGAGCCATGTAGCTCCTCGCATCTTGCTTCCTCATCTCTAAATTCTAGATTTCCAATCTCCCAAGTCCTAATATGCCCATGGATCTTGCTGTCCATCTCAAATCTCTGATTTTATTCAAAAGAAAATAAATGACATAATGAAGGCAAACATTGATACCCATTTTCCTTGTACTACCCTCAAAAGCACGATAATAGCAAAACCAAAACCCTCAAGAAGCACAATAATAGCAAAACCAAAACCTATTCTATTTCTTAATTTCAAGAAAGCACGATAATAGCAAAACCAAAACTCTCAAGATAGAAGTAATTCTCTGTTTCTTCATTTCAATAATTATTTTTTCCTTTGTTAATGTTGCTAGAATTTAGGAAGACAAACACTCAAAACTTTTGCAAAAACTATTCTTCTCAGGTCTTATTAGGAAGTATCCTAGTCTTCGTCTTTTATTCCTCAAATAGTTCTAATCTTTCATTTCTCAATTATGTGCATAGCGAGGATGGTTTGTCTGTCTTTTTCTGGTAGATGGTAAGGGTTGGAACCAGGAAGAATTATTATTATTGTTCTTATTTTAACATTGTGTGGGTTCAATTATGACCTTTATAGCTGATAAAGCATGCATCATATATCTCTTTTGTAGGGGTTTACATGATATTTTTCCTATTGAGGGTTATAAAATTGTCTGGAGTATTTTTTTTTCCTTTCTAATTACTGTCTAGTAGCTCAGAAAAAATATACTTGTATTTGCAGGTCATAGTAGTAGCTTTGTCATCTATGCTTTGGTTTGCCATTAGAGATAACACAATTGCTTCATATCAATTTAACTTTTCTTCATTCGAATGGGCGGCCATTTGGGATTCTTTTGCCTCATTCCCTTGGATACCCGCTTTGTACACAGGCGTCTTCTCTACAGTTTTGTGCCTATGGGCTGAGGTAGGTCTACTTTTTATTAATGATTAGTTTAACAATGTCGCCTTTGCAGATACGATAACATTACCAGAAGGTAGAATTTTATTGAACAAGTCTTGGGCTGTTTGCGATCTCTTCGTGACTATTAGTATAGTTCACAAACTTAGAACCAAATATAATCATTCTCTCGGCTTCATTCAGTTTTTGTGGGTAAATTATTTATTTAAATGAATGTGGTACAAAATAAACATTTTTATTTGTAAATTTTAATTAATTTGTGATTTTTTTATTTAAAAAAATAGTAATACAATAATTTTAGTATGAGTGCTTGTTCAATTTTCAAATTGACATCCCTCTACGCAGATGTACGCTATGAGTAATATGTCAGCAACAGAAACTGCTATTGTATATGGATTGGAACCTGTTTGGGGTGCTGCATTTGCATGGTTTCTGTTAGGTGAAAGATGGAATTCTACTGCTTGGTTTGGTGCTCTTTTGATTCTGTGTATGTTACTCTCTCTCTCTCTCTCTCTCTCTCTATATATATATATATAATTCTCTTGAAAAGTGTTAACTTCAAAAGTGCTTTTGTGCCATACTTTTAAGGACATGACTGCATTTTAATCATAACTAATAATGCAAAGAAAATAGGAGGAAATAAACTGAAATTGAGCACTGAAAAGAAGTTAGAAAAAGAAAACAATGTCGAGGAGCCTTTTTAAAAAAAATAATTTCCTTCATCTTCTGGATATTGATAATGAGTGATGATAATTTGGGAATGGAAAAGTGTCTTGTCATGAGAACTTGGTAGATATTCTTGTATGGCTAGTTCATGGTTGGAACTGGTTATTTGCATCAGCCTTGCATCATTGGTTATGTCAACAGTACTTGTGTTGATCTGATAAGGCATCGACACAGGATTTGTCATGGATGTGTAGTTGTAAGGAATTTGGACACAGTGATTAGCATGAAGTGATGGGTGGCACTGGCAACAAGTTCCATGAGTTGGCTGGGAATGCTAAGCAGTAAAGTTACCAAATTAGTAACAACAGGAACGGGAAGGTGGTAGTGGTAATCGTTTGGAAGCTTGGGTATAATGTAATTAATGCCTAACATACTCACAGCCACACTACTAGGTATCGGCAAATTTGGTATTTGCACTGATGACTTGAACTAAAGCCATGCTGCAATGATGCAGCTGGAAATTGGGTTTCTTTGCTTTGATTAATTAAGGTTCTACCATCTAGGTTAGAAGGTGCATGATTCACATCAGTTTTCTCCATCTCCAATATGGTAGAATTACTGTTTTTATCACTACCTCCTCTTTTCTTAAAGCATCACAGACCAAATCTCTATCCCTTTCTTTTTCAGGTAACATCTCTTCTAATTTGATATTTAGTTGCTCCATCCTTTCTACTCAACCCTTCTGAATTTTAGTGTATCTACTCAGTCTGTCCATCCATCTCTTCCAATCGGTTGGTCATAAATTACTTCGGTAAGCTGTGTACATTTTACTTTACATGGTTAACTGGTCTTTTTTTCGCATATCTTCTTTATTCAGGTGGAAGTTTAACAGTTCAACTACTTGGAACGGGCCCTGAAGAAACCAAAACTTCAGAGGGAAACCATACAAAGTCCACAGAATCCTCACAAAAGGATTATTTGTCTTTGTCCGCTGTTGTTGTTGATTCTCGAAAGAATGTCCGTAATACAGAGATCAAGAGGTAATTTCATTTCAGCATTGAGCCTCATTTGTCATTCTTTTCCTCTTATAAAGTTGAAATGGTTCTTATTCTTTTGCACCTCCATTAACCTGGAACCCTATATAAAATGCCTTCTGAAACAGGCAGGATAAGTTATGATGGCACCAATCTCAATGCAAGGATTACTGAAGAAAATACCAGAGGATGCCCTTCGCATAGATATCTGACTGTTGACAAAAGTATACACAGCTTAGAGCTCTCTTTTCATCACTATTTCTCTTGGTGCGTTCCTATGAAATTAATTAAAATGAAGCGCTGCTTTTGTAGAAATTTTATGAATGCTTAGTTAAAATCTTTTGATAGTCTAATGCAGTGCTAGATCTAGTTTCTGATATATATCTGTTTCAATCCTTCTAATGCGGTGCTAGACGTATATGCTTAGTAGTTGTCGTGTTGTGCCTGTATATATAGTCATCGTATGTTTTGTACTGTATAAAGATAGCTGTCAAATTAGTGCAGAAAGTGTAACATAGCATTGATTCCTAATACATTTTTTGGCATTTTCTTAATCTGAAAATGAGGACCTGAAATGGTACCAGAAAATTCATATTTACTTGCATTAGAGGTCAAATTGACGAAATCAGAAGGACAGTTGGTCAAAGTTTGGCTGGAAAACTCATGTACCTAATGATAACATCAACAGTATATACGACAAACAATAAATGTTCCAAGTATCTTGGCCCCGTAATTAAAAAATGTCGGTGAAGCAGTAAAAAAACACGGTATAAATGAGCTACTATTCTATTTGATCTTGTCGAACCTCAGTTGATGGATTTCTCTAGGCATATCAATGTCGTAATGGCTATCTAGTTTCATTCAGGTAATAAAGAGAGATAAAAAGGAAGCCCGAACTGCAAGCACCAACCTGGGGATAAATGAATACTTCTATGATCAGTTTTCATAATATTTGCGTGACCATGCGTGTATAGACAATGCAGTGATGCAGATAAAAAAAAAAGTGGCTTCCACGAAACCTCCTTTATTATATTTTAAAAATTCTACATCTATGGAACTCCTTAAAAACAACAATTCCATGTGCCTTCTCCCACGTATTGGCATTATTAAAATGTGGGAATAATGGTAATTGTTTATTTCGGCCTACTCGTACTAATGTTTTGATTGACAATCTGATCCATGATTAATTTAGAAAAGAAAAAAATAATCTAGTTGTTAACAATTTCAAACTAAGAAAGCGACCGAGCTGATATAAAATTGGAGTTATGTTAGGGTGAGCAGTGAAATATAAAATATTTTTTTATAATTTATATTATTTTTTATTTTTGAATTCAAAATATCAATTTAACTGTCCGAAGTGATTTGTATACTAAAATATATTTGAAAATCAAATTTTATATATTTTTTTAAAAGATAGAAAATCATTATTATTAAAAAATTTAACTAAGTGCATTTTCTACCTCTAAAAAATAAAAAATATAAATTTTGATCTCCAAGCATATTTTAATATGGAGATTATGTGGTTGGATTATTCTTTTGAAAAAAAATGAGAGATATGACGTGTAGTATGATAAGTCTCAATTAAATATCATTTTTAATTAGAGTTTTATCTCAAAAATGATATCTTTTATATTATTTCTTAGAAATTTTTTTATGTCTTATGTCGAGATTGAGATAAAGCTGCACTTTGTGTTTTTTTTAAGAAAAAGGAGCACATTAAGAGAAATGCAAGAAGAATAGAGCTCAAAGCGAAAATGAGCAATATGGCGAGGCTGATGAAATTTTCTTCTGATACTGAAATGCACAAAATTGCAAAATTGCAGATCACAGTTTCAAAACTTTAGTCCATAATTATTTACGACTGATTGTGAATTTTGAATTTCAGAAAGTGATTATTGATTGGAATTAAAAGATTTTTGTATCCCTTCGCACCAGAAATCATTGGATCTCTCTGCAAAAAGATCTCTCACACTTAGAAAAGGAAGAACTTGAAGAAGACAGAATTTAGACGAGAAACGGTCAATCAGACGAAAAATAGACTAAATTTTTGATTTACCATTTCTCTTTCTTTTTTCTTCTCATGTGAAACTTTGTTTATGTCATGACACTGTTTGTACTTGATACTATGATGTGTGGCTATATATCCTTCTAAGGATCTAGGTGTAAACTCGATAACTCTATGATTTAACTGTACTCATTATGTGTTTTTTCATGTTCTATTACTTGTTATTGTTGATTTATTTGAATTGATTGTATTGTGTAGTTTAATTAATTTTGAAAACTAAAAGGTGGAGACTTAGATTGTACGTTAGGTACCTAAACGTGATGTCTATATTTTAGCACCCCGATCAAATTAACAACTTAGACCATAGGCTAAGCATTTAAATGTGGTGCCTATAATCTAAAGGGGCCATGAGTAGTCTAGGGTTTGCATTATGCACCGAAAGGAGATGTACATTCTAGGATGGGAGATCACGGGATAATCTATAATTTGTATTAAGTACCGAAAGGAGATGTACAAATGACAAATTAGGAGACCAAGAATAACCTAAGGTTTGCATTAGCACTATAAGGAGACATACAATTTCTAAGTTATCTAAAATTATTCATCGTGTTTAATGGATTTAGACTTGAAAGATGAGAAATAAAAAAAAAAAAATCTAAATTGCATAAGTATGGTATCATACCATGAAAATGTCCATTTGATACTATCATCCAATTAATACCCTAAAAATAATAGAAACGCATAAAAAGAGTATCCTGAGTATGTTGATCATATAAATTAGTTCTCAACGATCCCACCCTTTTTTCTTTGGCGTGAATCTTAGAGCATCTCCAACGGACAGAGCTATTCCTTTTGCTTTCTCCATTTGACCTCTCTGAACCATTTAACATGCCTAATATATATAGCTTCATTCATGTTTCTTTTTCCTTTGTAACGTTGAAAAGTTCTTTAATTTGACCGACGAGGGAGGAAGTTGATGAGGAAGTGTAGCAAATATGTTTATGTGCAATTGTGCATGCATGTCTCTATCAATGAGCAAAATAGAACCGACTTTAGTTTAGTGTTCGTAATGGCCTGATTAATATATTTTAAACACAAATGATGAAGAAGGATCTAAAATCTCAAAGTTGTGATCTTCATCCTTCGTGGCCCAGGAACGGAGGCATTCATAATTGGTCGTTTGGCGGAACAAATCTCCGATTCCTGTGATTAGAGGGGTGCAAATCTATCGGTTTAATTAATTTTAAATCAAACAATTAAAATTTGAACTATGTAGTTTGATTTTTCAATTCGGTTCAAAATTTTAGCTAATTTTATTTTTATTTTTTTGGTTCGATATATGCCTTTTTAAATCAGATAAATTGAATAAATCGAATAGTCATAAGTTTACCAAGCAAATTCTTTTATTTGGCATAAATAAGGATCAAGAGAATTTGAATATATTTATTTTATATATTTTTTACTTAGTTATTTTTTTTAATTATTTATTTTTCTATTAATTTTTATAACTATTAATATTTTTCATTCTTCTTTTAACTAATATTTTTTTAATTTGACCAAATAAAATTTTAATTTATTCAGTTTATATTTTTAAAAGTTTGACTTCAATAAACTGAATAAAACTTTGTATACCTGCATTTATTTCGATTTGCACACCCCTACCCGTAATAAAAAAGAATGTTTTTTTAATCTTTAAAAAAGATGATACTATGGATGTCCTCCCTATCACAAAAATAGCTTTAGTAACGGTCATATTTTGCATTTAATAATAGTTATATAACTATCATAGATGAAGGGGTTACTAAAGATATATAACAACCATTATTAAAGATGTATCTTTCTGAAAATTTTGAAATGTTATTTAGTAACAGTTCTAATAAAAACCATTAATAAATATCTTTTTTTTTAAATATTTCTTTTTAATTATATTCTATCCTTAGTAATAATTTTCTTAAAAATCACTATTAAAGATCCTTATTTTAAAAAAATAGCTATAGAAGAATTATATTCTGAAATTAAATATTTTTAAATTACATTCTGCCTTTTATCTTTTGAATTTTATTTTTTTAATAGCGGTAAATGTATATGAAGAAATGTGAATAGATAAATAAAGAAAATGCATATAAGATATATAAAAATATGAATATATCTTACTAATGTAATAATATAAAATTTATATACAATTGTAAGAAAAAAATTAAAAAATGAAGAAAAATATAAAAAATAGATCCAAAAATTAGTATTTTGAGAGTCAAGACGAGTTCTTTTGGGCCTGAAAATTATCATCATAGCATTAGTTGTGAACTATGTAGATTTTGTTGTGAGTTTTCTTTATCGTGTAGGACGTCCTGATTGAGTTTTGTATTAAAAATTATGACTGTTTAAAGTTGAGATGCTCGAATTTCATATTACATTTTGGATTATTTTTCTCTTTTTTCTTCTTTCTTCTTTCTCTATCTCTACCTCTCATCAGCTCTCTTAACAAATCATATTTGAATTTTGAAAATGAGTAAAAGGGAGAAGATAAAATAAAGTTGGAGTGGAGAAGATTTATTATTGTGAGGTATATTCATTCGGGGATGTCAGGTGGAATACAAAATGGACGATGATATAATAATAGTTCAAAATTAATGGGTGTTATTTTCAAATTCCTATTGGTTGGGATATTTAGTAATGATTGTTTATAATAACATCATTGGAAGTCAAGTTTAAATTAAAATAGCTCCAGAACATTCAGTAACGGTTCTTAATAAGAATAATTATTCTCAAGTTATCATCCAAACAATATTTTACTAACTTGGATTATTAAAAGTTAGCTCTATTTTTATATTTTCTGAGATGTCACAAACTTCATATTATTCTCAACTACTAATCTAAAAATATATTATTCTTACGGTAATTCTTCCACCATCCAAACACACCCAATAAAAATAGTTACTGAAAGATCCATTTAGTAATGGTTCTTATTAAGAACTGTTACTAAATGTTTCTGATAGCATTCAGTAATTATTTTTTGTTAAGAATTATTACTGAATGTTTCTGACAGCCTTCAATAACTATTATTTGTCAAGAACCGTTACTAAATCTTTCATCAAAATTTCAAAAATACTACGACATTCTTTCACTAACTATTATTTTCATAACTGCTACTAAATGAGAGTTCCTAAAGCCTTTTCAGAATTAACTTCTAGATTTTTATTTATCCCTCTTCTAAATTATGAAATTATTAAGAATTAATAAGTTCCTTAGAATCTAATTTAATATTTGTTTAATGAAGAGGGTTCAACTACCTCAATTTTGTGCTTTAATCATGACTTCACTTATTAAATTTCTAATAACTCAAAATTTAAAAGTGAAATATAAAAATAAAAATCATTAAATTGATCTATATTATATTTTTACTTCTTATAAAAAATATTCATTTCTCACTTTGACTTTATGTGAATCAACGTCCAAAAATTAATCATATTAGTGTTTTTTAAGTCTATACATTAATAAAATAGTCTAGATCAAATTTAATGGTTTATATTTTATACTTTAGTCTTAACTAAATTTTGAGTTCTTAAAAATTTAAAAAGTAGGTGTTTAATAGATATTTAATATTTATAAAATTATTTTCCTATAAGTATAAAGTATTCATAAAAATATAGCAAACATCTCAAAACTCAAATAATAGCGATTTAAACCGTTATACTAAAACGATCATGGGTATTTATGGTCATTTTATACTTACGGCCTTTGTGTTAAATAGTAAATTAATACCTTAAAGAATCATTATTATTGATCGCATTATCTGACGTTTCCCACAGTGCCATGACGAATCACCCCTTCTTTAATACACACATTCTTGCTATAGTTCGATTCTTAATTTTAACTATCAGTGGAAGATTCATATGGTAAAAGAAGCGTAAGTTTGAAGGGCAAATAATATAATATTAAAAAATATTTTCTTTTAGTAATTGTATGCCAATATGTGTTTTTATCTAAATTAAATAAAAAAATCATAGAATTTCAAAACTTAAAATTTTTGAACAAAACCGTCATTGTCCACTATGGTTTTCTTTTAATCAAACACCAAATACGTAGTTATGATCCTTTATTTTCCATGTCATCTGATCTATAGTTGATTTTCGACTCCGCAATCTCCACGCGACTAGCGTGGATATTGAATTCAACGGCTGCAAAAAGTAAGTGTAATACCCATTGACTTCAACATTAATAAAATATATGAAAGGCAATTGCTGACCTTGCAATATTAATTATCAGAGTAAAAATAGTTTGAGTTTAAATCCATCCTTCCAATATTAATTTTTAGAGTAAAGATAGTTTGAGTTTAAATTCACATAGAATTTTTGTGAGGTTAACTCAAAAATTATACTAAATTATGTCTAAATTTTAATTTATCATGTTCATTAAATTTTTCATATAAAAATCTTATGAGGTAAAAAAATTTAGGTTTTTTTTTAGTTGTTTCAGTTTGTTTTTTATTTTTGAAAAATCAGCTTTAAAAAATAAAATATTTAATATTTCTGAATTATTTTTAAAAATTCAAAACACCTTGTATTTTATAAGATTTTCATATAAAAAAATTAATGACTATGATAAATCAAAATTTAAAATAATTTGATATGTTTTCTGTCACAAAAAAAATTGAATATATTTTTTGAAGATGATACGGTTTTCGCAAAATGAAGATGATACGGTCTGACAGAAC
This sequence comes from Schoenoplectus tabernaemontani, assembly GCA_037127355.1. NCBI lineage: Eukaryota > Viridiplantae > Streptophyta > Magnoliopsida > Poales > Cyperaceae > Schoenoplectus > Schoenoplectus tabernaemontani. The sequence goes on from CM073752.1 coordinate 16,594,881, forward strand.
ATAAAACAATGCCCATGGATTGCAAAATCGAATTATTTCCTTTTTTCTTATATATTTTTTCCCTCTCATATTAATCCGATGCAAGTTTAATATGTCAAGTGCTCTATGACGCAACACGAGAACTTCTAATGGCTATACTTTTTTAGGAATAAATAAAACAAACCCCATGTTGCAATGTAACTCGTGCAGTCGTAAGTCGTAACTTGCATACTTTTTTTTTATGAGGATTGGTAGATGGTGGCGGTCAACTAACGTGCTCTACTTTGCTTCCTTCCTGTGATTGTTACGTAATATCATTTATCAAACGGAAGAAATTTTCCAGAGCATCACACATTTATTAGAACAAGTTTAGTTATTTTTTTTATCATCTGATCAGATAAAAAGTAAGTATGAAAATGTTTATTCAGTTTACAGTAAACTACTTTATAATTTTCTAATAAATAATATTCGCTAATAAATGCGGTATAAAAATACTTTATATACTTATCATGAGATTGGAAGATAATATAATATAATTATGCAAATGAATGTGAACTAATCAATTAAAACTTGGTCATTATTAACTAAATCAATTTTCATATAAAAGATAACGATTTCTTGCAGCTATTTTTTATTTTTTTTAATTCATAATAAACCCATATCGTCTCTATGAATATTTATAATAATTAAGGGTTCCTATGCAAAATTTATTTTAACAAATTACTTCGGTGTTATTGCGTATTTTTCTCTTTTGTTATAATTAAAGTTTCTGTTGGACAAATATCCATGGATTTTGTCAAGAAAAAAAAACAGCCATGCAGAACGTATTTTAAATTTGCAATTGTAAATAAAAGTAGCTTTAACAACCCTAGTTCTCCATAAAAAAATATTAAGCCTCACAGCCTCTCACAGATGATATATCGTCAAGACTTTTTATTTACTTAATTTTCTTTAATAATAGTTCCTTGATCATTAAGAATTGGGACTAAATATTCCTCTCACACAATAATTTTGTGTATCTTTAGAAAAGTAAAAAGAAAGTTAATTTTACCAAAAAAAAAAAGAGAAACTAACTAAATAAAAATAATAAATTGAAGAGTCCCTCATTTGTATTACTCACATTCATATTTAAAATTTTAGAATATTTACTAATGAAAAGGTCCAAAAAAATTTTATATCATAGTTTACTATCAACGTAACTAGAATTTTGCTTTTAAAGTTTTTATTTAATAAAATAATATATTATATGATAATAATTTTATAATCTTTATTGTGTGAAATAATTTTATTCCGCAGCGAAAGGCTCCGTCCTAATAATAATAACAAATAATGAAATACCTCCTCCAAAGCCAATGTTATGCGCCTCTTCCTCCCCTGCTTTAATTTAAAACCTCCATGTTAATACCGATAGAGGCATCCTCTGATCTGTTACCTGTAATCAGTGGCGGAATCAGAAACGATCGATAGGGGTGCCCGGTTCAAATAAATAGAATGTTCGGGTAAATTTTTTTCATATTTTTTACCGTATAATTTTTATTTTTCAGTGAACCGAGAAATGCCCAGACACCATCTGACACCTACCTTGATTCCACCCCGCCTGTAATGACATATTTTTCACATGGTTTGAATGGTTCGGAAGAAATAACTATAGTTTCAAGGGGAAAAAATATTTAGACCAAAAATAACCCTCGGAGAATAATGTTAATTCTGAAGTTCTTAAAATTTTACGTGCACCCCTTGGTGGCAAGTTTAATCATCTCTTTCTAACCCATAACTATTTACCTTTCAATTTTCAAAGTGACTCTACTCTTCAGACGTCATTTTAAAGGAACGGGATAATCCATTAACATTAACCATACAGCAAGTAAGAGTCATTTTTTTAAAGGAATATGATAATCCATTAACCTTAGAGCAGGCAAAAAGTTACAATGAAAGTGAAATAAATGTGTCATCAAATTAACTGCAAGAATTTACATGCTCGTGAATCTTACATTGTGGAGCCAGTAAAAGCGAAATTACATATTTACTAACGCATAATTAACCCTTGACGATTGAGCAACAACGCAAGTAATAAAATATAAATCTGACCGTGGGATAAAGCGCAAAAACTCAACCTTTGACAACCTCTGCTAGTTGTATGTTCATATTATCTTTTGTAATAACTTTCCTTTTTTGAGCTAATCGATAGATAGCCTTAAAGCGAAATTTTATCTTCCAAACCATCAGAAAAAAAAAGACCAACTAATTGTACCTCAAATTTATATCTTGATCTATACCTCAACGGAAAAAATCATTAACCACATTAATCATATTCTCGAACATCAACAGACGATCATTAAAGTCTTAAGTTTTAATACTGAAAAAATAAAATCTTAATATCTAATAAATTAAATCATATTTTAAACTTAAAATTTATATTTTGATGGCATTCAAGAAATGAGTAAATATTTATATATTAACCTCAATGTTTTAAAACTGAATATCTCAAGTCTTAACAAGAGACATACGATTTCTTAATATCTAATATTATAAATTATATTTTAAACTTATAATTTATATTTGTGTAGCAATCAGGATATTTATAAGTATTTATATATACTTGAACTTTATTATCTTAAAACTGAATGTACCAAGTCTTAACACGAAAAATATGACGTCATAATATTTAATAATACAAGTCATATTTTTGAACTTAAAATTTATATTTGAGTACCCATTAGGATATGGACAAGTCTATATACCTAAATTTTAATGTGCTAAAATCAAACGTTTCAAGTCTTAACACATAAAAAATGACATCTTAATATTCAATATTATGAGTCATAATTTATAACTTGAAATTTATATTTGAGCGGTCATCAAAATATGAACAAGTATATATCCTTAAACTATAATGTTTTAAAATATAAGTCAACAATAATTATTTACTCTATTGTTTAAATATCGAAGAGAGTTGTACAATTGAATTTCTATCTTGGATAAGTCGACAATAATAAGGATATAATGTTTGTTTTTACACAAAATCGGAAATAACTACCTGACGAAATCAACTGCTCACTAAATAATAGCGGCTCTTCTGAAACTCTCTAGACCGTTCTATAGACGATATTCAAAGTTTTAATACCTAATATTTAATGTCTTAAAACTGACATATGATGTCATAATATATAATGCTATAAGTCATCTTTAAAGGATATAAAAAACTCAAATATTTACTGAATATTATTTAAACCAAATCTTTATATCTAATATAGCAACTAAGAAATGAAGTCTTAAAAAAATTACCTATAATAATATTTTTATGTAATTTATATTCGATATAATATTTCATAAATAAAGTCTTAAAATTTAACATTAGAAGTCTTAAGATCATTCATATGATGTCTCAATATATATATTAACATAAGTCTTACTTTTAATTTTGAATAATATATAATTTAAAAAATATATTTATCAAACACTTCTAGAATCAAATCTCTATAACTAATTATTCTCATCTTAACACTTAACAATTAAATTCTTAATATTGATTAACAAATCATATTTAATTTTAAAGGATATAAAATTTTATAATATTTTCTAAATACATATATTTTTATTATCTTAACCAAGACCTTACAATTGATATATTTATATTTAATGATTTTTTTAATATCTTAAAATCTTATAATTTATATTTATAAAAAATAATCTGAATAAAAATTATCTTTATATCTCATATCATTAAGTCATAATATTATCAACAATATGTAATAGATTTGTAATATAAAATAATATTTTAAAATAATTATGACAAAAATAGATTCAATATTTAATATTGATATTTTTAAGAAGGTTGATGATATTCACCAAAAATGATAATTTTGATTTAGTTTGGTCAAGTACATAAATTATAAAGAACACTAAAAATATTAACGGAGTTCGGCTTAAAATGCCTACGTCTCCGGGTCTCACCCCACTAACGAGATGTCACTTTATTACTAAAAATTCAGTTACAAACAAGAAACTTTAATTTCTTCATAATACAAGTGCAAGAAAACTAAAAACTGCAAATGAGAACAACAAAGGAGCACTCAAGATTCAAAGAAATCGCAATACAACTGCTTGAGAAAAGATTTTAGATAAAAGCTCAAAAAAGTGTTGAACTGAAAATTGCACAAGAATTCCTTTTGATTTGGCTAATTCAAGATCTCTTATTCTTATAATTTACAAGGAAGAAACTAGGTTCTTTTATTGCAGTTGAGAGCTCTGGGTTGCTAGAGATATCAATTATTTTGAATAATTAGTCCACACCCAGAACATCACTTTTTATAAACCATTTAATATAAAACTGGCATTCTTGTGCTGGGAAACGTTATAATATTTCATCAATCGTTATAATATTTCTGTATTGTGAATCTTGATTTTCCAAAAATACCTCTTGTCAGAATTATATCTAACGTTATAACGTTTTAGAAATGAATAGAATGAATCGTTATAATAATATAGAGAAATGTTGAACGCTTTACAGAAATGTTATTAACGTTTTGACTATTTGACCAACCTTCTGACATGTCTACTGATCTTCAGAAATGTTATAATGATTCACTGAATTATTATTCATTTCATGAACGTTGAACGCTTTACAAAGCGTTACATAACGATACAATCTGTAAATTTTAACTTATTTTTGCTCACAAAGAACTTCAAATATTTTTGAGTAGGTGTATTGATTCGTTATAATGCTTAATGAAGCGTTACATAACGATACACTATGTTAATTTTGACTTATTTCTGTTCACAGAGAACGTAGAATATTTTTGAGTATATATTGAATTTATAACGATTGGGGAATCGTTATAACGTTTCTCTGCGAAGAATATAATATTTTGAATTATACTTGTACATTAAATATGATCATATATCTTCATAGAAGCCTCTGAATTGTTCTTGATCATTTCTTCTTCATTTTCATGAAGGTTCTTAGAATCCTACAATCAAATTTTAAAGAAAAACTTATTAAATTCAATAACGTTTTGTAAAATAACAAATTCAAAAAAATATTAAGTGTAACAATCTCCCCCTTTTGTCGTTTTGTAAAAAAAATGTATGAAGACTTGAACAAAATTTTCTCCCTTTTTTTTTGTAAAAATAAACAAAAAGTTTGAATATCACAATTAATATTTAGATAAGAGAACTCCCCTTAATCTTTGCCCCCTATCTCCATACACTTGTTGCATATAGAATGATAAAACAAAAATAATGTTATCAATGTAACAAACTGTTTACCCCTGAAAGGTTGAAGGAAGAAAATACAAGAGAGAAAGCCAAGATCAAATCCTATGAGCTGAAGCAGTACAATCCCAGTACTACATGGAATAGTATCAATGCCAAGCCAAAAGTATTTTGATACAACCAATCATGAGAAATCCCAATGTGATTTTTGCTTTCAAAGTGACACTGGTGCCAAAGTTGTGAGTAACCACCTAACCATGCTTTAATTTGTGTCAATTCTTGATAAGTAGTCGGCTCTATGACCAAATTACCCTCATGTTAAGGGATTGAAAGTCAATTTCACAAGACTGATCGGTGCCAAAGTGGGAGCAACCACTTTGATCAAGTCTAGATTTGTATTAATTCTTGATAAGTAGTCGACATTTGATCAAATCAAACCCTAATGAATATCAATATAAGTCTAATTGGTATTTAGTTAGGGTGGTCTCTGCAGAGAGAGAATTGGCGAGAGACAATCGAGCTACAAATCGATAAATAGGGATTTTATAAGAATAAAACAGGGTTTTATTGATCATGGAATTTTTAGCACAAGCAAACAGGGGTAAAAATGGAATATGAAAATACAGAGATGATCATCATGATTTTGGAGAATTTTGGTAAAAATTTCATGATTTTTGGATAAAGGGATCTATTAAAATTAATTGGAGAAAAAAAAAATCAGATTAATCAAAGGGCAGGATTTAATCACTGGTCCTTTTGGGTGCAACTTGGGGACCATGCTTCACTGGGTGCAATCTGGAGGCACTAAGCATAATAGAACTGAGTTTGGCGCTGGGGAGAAGTTTTAAAAAAAAGGAAATACAGAGATGGGCTCGGCGCATTAGTTTTGTCTCTCATTAATCCTGACATATGGGGTCGGTTTACGAGCACCAAGTTTATTTAAAATCCGGCTGGTCCCTATTTCTTATTCTTTCACTTACACTCGGGTCCCACCTGTCAGGAACTCCCTCTCACTCTCTCGCTTCGGCCTACACGTACCAGGCTCATCTGGACGAAGGGGGCAGCTTCAACTTCCCTCTCAATTTCCTTTCTTCTTCCCGACTCCTCTCTGACATTGAAGGTGAAAATGACGCCTAAGAAAAGTATATAGAAAAGGCCCTTCATTATATATCAATCAAAGGCTTGAAAGGAGGAGAACACTGCGAGATAGCTGTTTCGTCAAATGGTGCTATATGATGCACTCGCGTTGAAGGAGAAGAGTGATTCGGTCAAAACTTGATCAATACAATTCTTTGCTTAGAATCCAAATTGATGTGCCGGGGGAGCTTCTCCATTCTCAGACGACACTTCTAAAACTCTAAAGTTGTGTCCTTAGGGCCTCTACCATAGTGCCTCACCAACTCACCTATTATGTCAGGAAATGAGTTGCTTAAACATGGTATTGGAGTATACTAATGGTCAGTCGACCATGAGAGATTGATTTCTAGGGATAATGCGAGACTAATGGGCCTTGCAATTAGAAGAATTGATCAAGGAACAAGTGAAATTGACTCAAGAGCTCAAATCGGGCTTAAAATGGAAACATGAGTTTGGGATGCCTAATTGGTTCCTTCTATCATCATCGAACCTATTAAGGAGGGTGCGAGGCGTGTGGGAGTATCCGGCTTCTAGAAGAGTCCGAGAAGGAGGGAATTGTGTAAATGGCGAGTTGAGTGGCATTGTTGTAATTTTAAACAAAAGCCTAACGAGAATAAAACTACCATCATCTCAATTGTTGTGAATCGAATCGCCTCAAAGATTGTTCGATGGACCATAAGGTGCATCAAGAGAGTGATTAAACTGGAAATCAAAAGACCGGTGCGGATGGGCTAAAAGGAGGTGAAGTTGGCGTAAAACAGAAAAAATATCAATTGCTAAGTGGCAATCCGGACTTCAAAGCACTCCCTCAACAAACACGGCGAGATCATCCCGGCCATTGGATTAGTGAAGGAGAGGTTGAGATTGTGCCATGTCAGTGATCTGTGGGAGGGAAAAAGCACAAACTGTGCTAAGAGAAAGCACAACTGATCAGTTAAAACCCAAACTGACCCCTATATAAGCCCTAGCAACTGAGAAGTGGGGAGAGGAGCCATTATATACCCTGAGTAGATCCAGTAGCTAAGGCAATCCCATTTTTGAAGAGGCATTCATGTACATACTACCCTCATCAGCAGAAACCTCACTCATGCTAATTGATCTCGGTCAAGAACTTGAGAACTTAGCAAAAACAGTAGAATCCTAGCTAATTGGTCCCAATTGAGGAAAGGTGGAGGCTATGATCAAGATTCAAGAAGATTCAAGAAGAAATGGTGATTGATCAATTGATAGTAGATTCAATTGAATCTCTCAATTAGATCATACCAATCCTCCTTCCACAGGCTTCATCAATTGTGTATACATTCTAAGGTTTGGTAATTTTGTAAGAAAAGATGAAGCTTTCCCTCCTTTAGTTGAATTTTTTTATTTTCTGTTAAAACTTTCCTTTTTTTTCTTTGAAGTTTCTTTTGAAGATTTTTAGCTTTAATTCATTCTTCTTGATTCATCTTTCATTTCGATTCTTCTACTGTTTTGTTTCAATTAGCCTAAATTGAGTATCAGCAATAAAAGGGAAGAAATAGCTTAACAAAAGGTTAGTAGTAGAGCAAATATATTGCCTCCTAACCCTCACCTATGGCTGGTCGAAGACTAAAAGTCTCCCAGTTCCAATTAGTGATCTGATCAGATTGCAATTAGAGCATAATTTGGAAATCCACAAAGAAAATTGCTGTTAAACCGAGAAATGTGATATCCAACACTGGTAGTCCATACAGATTGATACTTAAGCCTCGTGATATGATAATTAGCACTAGGATTATAAGAATCGATGAAGAATTAGCTCAGGTAAGCATTCAAACATGAAGAAGTAAGAACCAAGAACTCCCGCATGTACCGAATTGTACTAAACAAAGAAACTAAGATAGTGCTCACTCGGTAGCTACCCACCGCATGGATGTGCTCAACAAAGGTATTACTGTATTCACCTTGCTCCGGCGACGCTAGTGACATTGGCTGATCTCCGATCACCAAACCCGATCGACGGGAAGCCACCTCCGCGCGAATCTTGAAGTACCAACAAGTCGGGAAGGCTAAGGAGTTCCTCTCGCGTAACTATTAAAGCACTCGCGAATCTTGAAGCTCGCCGATGCATGTGATCTATCAAGAGTTTAAGGGGTCAAAACAGGAAAAGGATCTGGGCCTTAAATTTATTGAATACACATCTCAATTGAATCCAACGGCCCAAGAGCATCTAAACATTTTAACCGAAATCTGCACTAATCTCAACATGATCCAACGGTAGTATTAGATGTCTTTGTATTTGATTGTGGCCCGAGTAAGAGCCGCCCAATTCAGAAAAAGTAAAAGGGAAAATAAACTGGGCCCAATTCGTATTAAAATAAGAAAATTAAAACTTGGCCCACCAATTAAGCCCATTAAGTTAATAACAGAATATTAAAATTAAATAGTAAATAAATGATTTGAAAATACTCCTGAACTCCAAATTAACTCAAATTTGTTTCTAAAATTTTCTTATTTTTCATACTATTTTTCTATATGATAATATTCTAGTTTTAAAAATATAATCATGATAAAACAATTTAAAAGCAAAAGACATTACCTATATTGATATATTTGACCTAGCTTTGACTTGTCATTTTAAATACTATAAAAATTCCAAAAATACAAATAAAAATCATAAATAATAACTAGATATATTTTAGTGATTTTTCAAGTGATTTTCCATGAAATAATAATGATGATAGTAATATGCCATAATAAATAATGAGATTAGCTATATTCTTTGATAAATAAAAAAATAATAATAAATAAAATAAAAATAGATATTATGTTGATATTTTCTGTAAAAAGAATAATAAAAATAAATAGCACAAAATATACAAAAATATACTACCATGGTAATAAATAGTAAAATACATTTTCTTTTATAATAAAGAATGATAATATAGTTTTATAATATGAATTGTATTTCTTTTATTATTTCTATACAATAAAAATACTTTTGATGAATAAAATGTAATAAAAATAATAGTTGTAATAAAAACATAATGAATTTCATCTCTTATGGCTATTTTTCAACTAATAATAGTAATAATAAAAATCTTATACTTTTCTATGAATAATAAGTAAAAATAATAAAAAAATATATAGTGAATAGTATAATAAATGAAATAGAACCTTAATAATGATTTCTTTTTAGCTATTATAGGTTTTAAAAATAAAAATAATAAAGAAATAATAGTAATAAAAAAAATAATATAGCTAACCATCTTTTGATTTTGTAAATAATTTCTACATAATGAATAATAGAATATAATAATAAAATTCTATTACTTTGGCTATTATAAACATTTTAAAAATACAAATAAAAAATCATAGTCATTTTACTTTCTATTATTTTTGTAAATAATTTTCTACATAGATAAATAGAGTTTAAAAATAATAATAATAATAATAATAATAATAATAATAATAATAATAATAATAATAATAATAAATAAATGCATCTTCATGATAGAAATAATAATGGAAGATATTACATAATAGACTTTGTGCATTTTAGAAATGAATAAATATGCTCACATAAGGAGTATAGAGCCACATAAGAATATTTGCACACATGATATAACATTTAGAACGATTAGTCAAGACGAGAACATCTTGACGGAGGATAAATAAGGTTGCAATGACAACACGAGAAGATACGTTGAGGCGAGAACATCTTGACGTGAGATGAATAGGGCTTTGATAGCAACATGAGTGAATATGTCGAGACAAGAACATCTTGACGCTTAATGAAGAATAACCAGAGCTACGATACTAACATGGAGATATATGTCAACTCTGAAGAAGAAGAACATTATGATGTCCTAGATAGGTGACATCTTAATGACTCACGCTATGAGCAAGTAACTCATGATTGAACCCGCTCACACAAGGGTGTAGAGCAACATAGAAATTTTGCACAAGTAATGCAACACGTAGAATGATTAGTCGAGACAAGAACATCTTGACGCTCGGCTGAAGAATGACCAAAGCCACGACATCAGCATGGAGAGATATGTCGACTTTGAAGAAGAAGAACATTACGATGTCCGAACGAAGTGACATCTTAATGACTCGGTGTCATGAACAAGTAATTCATGACCATTTGAGCCGCAAGAAGACCGAACTCGTCCGTCGATGAGTTTGTCTTTTGGCTCATTTCCCGAGATTGTGAGATTGAATCGGTCGTTGGTAGATTCATCCACAAAACAGTGAATGTGAACCATTCGTAGGTAGGTTCCTTCACTTACACATGCCTCAATGTTGAACTCGGCCCAAGGCTTCGGGTTTAATATTGTGTGCAATTGTGTTTCTAGGTTTATGAATCGGCTTAGTGCTACGAATTCATGATCTAGAAGATCGGTGAGAAGAAACACGTGGGCCATATCCACCCTTCTCTGATTCACCAACCTCAAGATCAACCTCAGCCGCTTCGAGTTGTATTTTGTGTGATTGGTTGTTGACTAGTTAAGATTGAACCTAGTCTGTTTGTAGGTTTATCTTCTAGATCAACGGAGGTCGAGTCGATCGTATGTAGACTCACCTCAAGCCCCCTATGAAGAGATTAACCCGGTCTGTTGGTAAGGTTACATCTCGAGGTGGCATGGACTGAACCGATCTGTTTGTAGGTTCGTCCCCCATAAGACAAAACCGATCTGTTTGTAGGTTTGTCTTCCATAGATTGAACCGATCTGTTTGTAGGTTCATCTTCCGTAGACCCCCTTTTATGAAATTAGACGACCACTTGACCATCTTTTAACTATACTATTTGCTTCTCTCTTTCAAAGATCCGAGAGGTGCCTCGAGGTTCGTAGCCCGGGGTAATTAACGGTGGGGGCTTGCGCCCGCCGAATCTACAAGAACTCACAATCACTAAAAACCCCCGAATGTGCATACAAATTATCTCTAAACGGCGAGATCGGCCGACACCCCAGCGAGATGCACGCTCGGGAGGGATCTCCGTGTCCTTCTTCCGCAACCCATCGCCGCCGGCGGCGGTGCGGAGCGCGCGAAAAAGGATGGCGATCAAATAAGAAAGCGGGTACTACGGTATGCATATGTGGGTAATACGCTATACCGTAGGTCTTATGATCGATTGTGGTGAGAGATGTGTATCGGGGCACGAAGCGGGCGGGTTATGAAAGAAGTTCATTACGGACTATGCGGAGCACATCGGTCTGGGCCAAAAATGAAGTTGAAGAACAAGCGAATGGGGTATTATTGGCCACGATGGTGGGCGATTGTGAAGAGCATGCAAAGAAGTGCGCATGTGCCGGATACACGACCCTTTTATACATCAAGCGCCAAACCCGTTGCACCCTACGGTAGCATCCTGGCCATTTAATATGTGGGGCACGATATAGTGGGGCCCATAGACCCTCCGACGTCGAGAGGTCACCGGTTCATCCTGGCGCGACGGATTATTTTACAAAATGGGTGAAGCCATCCCGCTCAAAGAAGTTAAAGCATCCGATGTGGTTAAATTCTTCAAGACGCACATCCTTTACCGATTCGGCACACCACAACGGATAATATCCGATAACGAACGACCTTCAAGAGCTCCAAAGTCTATGCCCTGGCGGAGCAATTTAACATCGATCGGAGATTCTCGTCCATTTATAATCCGAGAGCCAATGGCTGGCCGAAGCCTTTAACAAAACCCCGATCAACATTATGAAAAAGACCGTGGACGGCAACCAACGAGACCGGGATAATCGTCTACGGGAGGCATTATGGGCTTACCGAACTACGTGCAGAACGCCTACGCAAGCTACCCCGTATTCTTTGGCTTTTGGGGTTGAAGCCGTTCTCCCTCTTGAGGTGGAATTACCGTCATTACGGGTGGCTATGCAAAACGATATGACCATGGATGAATGCCAACAACTTAGGTTGGACGGGTGGATGCCATGGACGAGAAGAGAGCGATAGCCCAACGGAACCTTGAAATATATCGGCAAAAATGGCAAGGGCATATGATAAGATGGCGCGAGTCGGGGCATTTCAACAAGGGGAGCTTGTTCTTGTCCTCAAGAGGCCGATCATTGGCGGCACATCGGCCCGAAATTCTCTCCGAATTGGGAAGGGCCATATGTAATTGAGAAGGTATACGGGGCGGCGCATACCAACTCATAGACCATGAAGGTGAAAGGCCCATGCCACCGATTAATGGGCGATATCTGAAGAAGTACTACACATAGCCGGAGCGGGGCCGATCGAGTAGTATCTATTGTAAATAAATAAGGAGGAATAAGTGTTCGCTTACACACACGTGCACGAAACACGAACCCATGTCTAACCTCCACTTTTGCATGAAAATCCCAAAACCCTACTTGTGCATATGTAAATAGAATGCATCCAAAAATCCAAAACCACACAAACACATTTAGTCCTATAAAAATAAAAAATATATAGAATAAGAGAATTCAACGCCAAAACCACGCGAGAATGTAAGGCGAGAGCCTTGGTGTTTGGGCTCATAATACAAATACCACTGGGTTTGTCCATTTGATACAGAATAAACACAAAAATGGGCAGGGTTTGCAGTTTGTCCCTCAAACTATCTCGTTTGCCCGATGACGAAAGTTGCTCATATTGGTCGCCGCGCGCAAGCCAAGGGATAGGTCGAGCAAATTGGTGGCTAGTAAATAGTCGCTTCCGGGGCATATAAATAAATAACTCTCGTATTATTAGTAACATGTATCACTAATAACCAAAAATCGCCTTCTTCTAATAAAAATGAAAGGATATATATGTAAAACAATAAAAACCTACTTTCCTACTCATAAAAAAAAATGATGATAATAAAAATAATAAAATCTTTTCAATAAGGGGTTGCCACCTTTGTCCCCGACACCACGAGTGTTATACAAAGCCGGGTTGGGTGCATTCATCCGTAAAAGCACCACACGCCCGAAGAAATGGTGTGTAATAATCCCACGACATATCATGGAGGGGCCGGACAAGGGTTTACGCTTGTACCCGACATTTCATGTTAAACAAAGCGGCTCGCTTAAAGAAGTGACTCGGAGTCATGGAGAGCGGACCTACCCGATGAAAGCTTGTCTCGCGGGGATGCGTGATGGATGTTTGAGGGTAGCTAAAATATAAAAAACCAGGTTGGGTACATTCATCCGCAAAAGTACCACACGCCCAAGGAGGTGATCTGTTTCTAATCCCAAAGTAGATCATGGAGGGGTCGATTAAGGGTTTATGCTTTTGCCCGACATTCGGTGTCAAATAAAGTAATTCGCTTAAAGAAGTGACTCGGGTCATGGAGAGCGGACCTACCGATGAAAGCTTTGTCTCGCGAGGGATGCGTGATGGATGTTTGAGGGTAGTACCCCCACAAAACAAATTGAGTGGAGATGAGTGAATGTGAGTTTCCACTTCCGCACGCAACGGTGCATAAATGAGGAGAGTGGGTGAGCTTCCACAAATAAATGTCAATTAAATATATAAGGAGCGTCCACAAAATGGTGTTATCAATTGCATCCATAATCCAATTGACAACGGTAAGTTTATCCATCGGTAATAAAGGGATAAACGGGTTTATTACTGTGCCGACACAGAGGTCAATACGAGACGGGTTCGGTATCCGTAAAATACCACGGCTACTTGAGTTTTGTATTGCCATAAATAAAGAGAAATGATGTATAGAATCAATGTAATAGGATGTTGTAAGATTTTCCTTTTATTATGATTAGACGCTGCGAAGCAGTTGTAATAAGGCGCTTTTGCAAATAAGATTGGAGGTGCACAGCATGAATCAATAAAATACTTCCTCGCGCTGCAGAGGAAGCGATGAAAGGATAACAATAAAGGCAAGCATCATCCACAACAAGAGATCAAAATGATAAATGTCAATGCATCCTATATCAAGTATAGCAAAAGAAAAGGAGAAAGAAAAAATAAAAGTGCAGTCTATGGGCCCAAAAAGCGGGACTCCAACTCTAATAGCACAGTACTAATAGTCTCTAAATGAGTATGGAGGGAGTGCCTATCCTCCTCCGAAGCTGCCTCGAAGTCCAAGAACTGAGCGAAGGCACTATCCCGGACGCTCGTGTGAATCTGCGGCTGCGGGAGACGTCCGCTAGATGTCGGGAGAAGCCCTCCACCGATGATCCGTGGTCCTCTAGCTCCCGCACGAGCGATCGAGCGGGCCCACCACTAACTCCCATGGAGCGGAGAGTGGCACAAGAAGAGAGCGGCGAAGGTAGTGGAGTCGAGCGGCCTCCAAATGCTGCGTAGCTCATGAATCTCCAACTCGTGCGATAAACGAGAGAGCTCGCATCCTGGTAAGCCCTGAGCAGCTCCTCACACCTCCTAGAAATGAAAGTGCTCTCGAGACGAGGTGCAATGAGTAGAGCTGGCGCGATGGTATCCCGCATCAGCCCATACCAGTCAAAAGAGAAGCCGTCGGGCAGAGAGTCCAGGACCTCAAAATCTAGAGGGTAACCTCCGAAGAAGGTATCTCGGAGTGCATCCCCCAGCGCGGCCAAGGCGAGCTGCACATCCCTCGATGAAACATCTGCAAGTAAAATAAATGGGTTAGACAAATTGTTATAACCTAAGAAGAAATAGAAGGAAGAAAAGATCTAACCTATCGCCTCATCGCACGAGACAAAGGCGGGGGCGAGTCGGGGATAGGGATGTCGGTCGCCTCGGGAGGACCCACGGGTGCACTAGACCGACTACAAAATAAAATGAAGAAGTATAAGTACATGAAAAGTAAAATACGGGTAAATGATAAAGGAAATATAAAGTACGGAAGAAGCATGAGGCTCGGCGAGACCCTCGCTAACCGGAACCTCTGTCTGCGGGTTTGTGGAATAGGCGCTCCACCGACCCAACTCTCATCCAACTCGAGTCATAGCCGATCGCAACTCGCTCGGTCGAGACTACGTCATCTCGTGGCCATGAGAGGTGCGCCGTCGAGAGATGAAGAAGCATGAGATGGACCTCCTCGATCGGTAGTGGCTCGTCGCTGCGGGCTCGACGACCATGTACTCCCTGCTCTAAAGAAGCCTCCTCTCGATCGTACAAGAGTGAGCACGGCCCCGAACCACATCGAATGAGTCACCATCTCCGGTGGGTACCGAAAAATCGACGGTGAAGCGGGACCGTCATAAAGAAAGGCTCGAGCGGTGAGGAGACGCCATGTCATCGGCCTCGAGTGTCTCGCAAAATCTACATGTAAGAATGAAAATACTAGTGCATGCGGCAACTAGGTATTAGATGGAGCACACGAACTGCGACGACAAGGTCGGTGCAAAACCACGAAATGGCGACGCTCGCGAGTCTTGATGGACTGCTACGATGTCATCCCGAATCGCCTCTACGGGAGATGTCCCGTGAGCTGAAAATAAACTCTAATCGAGAGATATGAATGAAGTGCGCTGAATAAGGATAGGCGAGTCGAAAGAAAATCACCGGAATAGGAGAAGGAAAAGAAGATGGAGAAGACGGCGAGAAGCGCGCGCCTCGATCTCTCTCCCACGGCGGCCGAAGCCGGTGGCTCGGTAGGTAGATGAGAACAAGTGTCAACGGCTCTCGGGCGAGGGATCGAGAAGCCGGGCTCGCCTCATCATACTCATATGCGAATCGATTAAAAAGAAATCTATCAAAAATCTAGCACTTTGAAATCTAAGCTTAAAATAAGGAGGGGATGAATCTAGAGTGTACCGGTGGTGAGTCCTAGTAGATGAACAAAGGCGGCGACTATCTAACCCCCGAAAATCCACTGGCTCGAAGTGAGAAGTGGAAAAGAGATGAAGTCATCATAAGAGAGGCTAGATGATGAACCGCCTCTATCCACAGGGGCAAGTCTTTGCGTACCACCACGAAGGGGTGTATGAGCGAGTACGAGCGAATGGCATTATAATACCACCGGATGTAGCGTCTCGAGAATGTGGGTGTACGGGAAGCGAGGGACCGTACGAAAGTGAGAACCCGTCCCAAGCGGAATAGATGTGAATAGCACCACCCGAGGCCCTCAAGGTCCATCGCTAAAGACTCGGGACGAAGGAGAAAGAGAGGCACGTCTGGTCTAAACCAAGCGATGTGCACATCTGTGTGGAGAATAGGGCTCTATAAAAGCATAATCGCCGATACGGAGTGGTAAGAACCGTGGCGAAGGCGATGAAATAGTCTAAGACATCCGGTGATCTCTAAGAGGAGAAGAACCTCTAGAATGAAATGCGCATCAACTAGAGATCTGCGGTGGTCCCAGGTCCGGATGGTGAGTAGCCAATCTAGTACGAGCTAACCTCGGATGATCATGGGCTGCGGTAGAATGCGAAACGAGCATCCTGCGGAGTCAAAGAGGCGGGCTCTGTCATGCGGGCTAAGTCACCCAAGATGGGTAGGTGGGCCTCGAAGTCGATGATAAGGATGGGTGATACAAGCCGGACCAATACATATGCAACCATCCACTAATAAAGTGCCAAGGTACCAACTCCCCACGGTGAGAAGGATCGCGTGAAGATGTCATACCTCGCAAACTCACGTAGATATTGGCGAAGACGGGCACGGCGAATGAAACTCTCTCACCATGAGCAATCGACTCGCCATCACAAATACCGAGGGACGAATGGTACGGGCCCCGAACCCAGGGAAGTAGAAAGAAACAAATCCACCGGGAAAGAAAGTGTCGAAATAAGTCTCACGGTCGATCTCATGTGAGCATAGAGTGTCCGTGAAGGAGCGACCACATCAGCTGAAAAGACCGAGATGTCCCAGGTACCAAAAGGGTCACGAGTAGAAGCACAACACTCGGCGTGAGAATGTACCGATCGGTGAAATAAGATATCCGAGAATACGAAGGGGACGGAAAGATGCTTTCGCCCTCTCAATGATCATAAATCTGTACACCTCCCGAAGAAGGGCTGGATGTCGGAAGGGTCCCTCGAAGTCATCCTCGATAATAAAAACTCATCATAATAATGACCGAATACGGGCGGACCGGTCGGTGACGAATCTCCCATAATGTGGGAGTCGACTCTCGATCGTCGATAAAGAGGGTGTTGGTGGAGTAGCTCCATCGCTCGCGAGAAAGCACGAGCCAGGTGTGTCGATGTGATGCAGAAACATCGACAAGAAAATACAACTGTACACACACGAACTACAAAGGACATCCCTCTCCCCGTGTAAGGATGTAGCGAATCCAATCTAACGATGCCCGTGATATCGAGTGGAAGGCGAAGTCGATGCTAGCCCACGAGAGAGGCCTCTCGTCGATCATCTCCTTGCCCGAGGAGATGAACGAGGAAGGTGCTACTGTACCGAAAGATCTCGAGGCGATAGGGGTGTAATATCGTAAAGTCGCTCGTCGCAAAAAATCGGACCACCGGCTCGAAGATGTATGGGGGTACGCGTGTAACCACAATGGTGGGTATCCGGTCCTCGGATCCTCGTAGAGAGAGAGATAATGACTCAGGGACGTCTAGGAATCGTGCCATATGGAGAGATGGTCGAATCTAGAATAGAGGTGATAAAGTCAACAATAAAGGAGGAAGAAGATAGGAAAAGAAAATGTGCGACGAATATATGCACCAAAAGCAACCCCCAATTTTCTAAAAACATCTCGGGGCCCGCTTTGGTGGGTGGCTCTTTGTTTACCCTTGAAAAGTTTCAAGGATGAATGGATGAATAAATGAAATAAATTGATGATAAAATCATAAGAAAGGGAAGAAGAGAGAGAGAGCGAGTGGAAAGGTGGCCCATTTGATCGGGAAAAGTCATTGCGTGACCCCCGGAACAAATCCATTAGTCCCGGTGGAATGCGAGCGCAAAGTGAAGAGTATAAATACCCCGCTATTCTCTATCCACTCGGCATGTGTGACACCCAAGAAGATCGAGGGAGAGAGAGACCTCTTGGGTGTCGCCATGTGATTATACCTTTTCGACAAGTGGGACCCACATGGCGATCCACCTATGAGCGGCTCCGATGACATGGACCTAGCCTATTTTGCTAAGAAAGCTAACCAACCGGAACGAGAGGTTAAGCATTAATCCCACGATGAAATAATACGGTGAAAGACGAGGATATAAATACCCCACACCTCCTCTTCATTCGAGGTGGTGACCCTCGGGAGATTTAGGAGAGAAAAATCTCGATGGGTCGACCATTTGATTACATTTTCTCGACAAGTGGGACCCACTGGCGGTCCCTTGCAGATGAATCTAACAACATAGCCTATCGATGAGTCACCATGTGATCATCTTCACCGCAGGTGGACCCGCGCCTCGGTGACCTATTGAAGGAGTCGAGAATTGAACCACAGAAATCGCCTTTGGAGCTAACCACAGAAAGGAGGCTGAAGCGATATAATCCACTATGCTACATGAAATGATGTCAATGCCAAGCTAGCATTTTGATGCAACTAGTCATGAGAAATTCCAAATGTGATTTTGCTTTCAAGGCGACACAGGTGCCAAAGCTGCGAGCAACCACCTAACCATGCTTTGATTTGTGTCAATTCTTGATAAGTAGTCGGTTCTTTGACCAAGTCACCCTCATGTTAAGGGATTGAAAGTCAATTTCACAAGGCGATCGAGTGCAAAGTTGGGAGCGACCTTTGATCAAGTCTAGATTTGTATTAATTGGCGATAAGTAGTCGGCATTTGATCAAATCAAGCCCTAATGGATGTCAATATAAGTCTAATTGGTATTTAGTTAGGGTGGTTTCTGCAAGAGAGAGATAATTGGCGAGAGACATTGAGCTATAATTGAGATCGGGGATTAATTCATAAAGAATAATAGGGTTTTATGAATAAAAGAATTTTTAATCCAGAGAAGGAGGGGTAAAAATGGAATTAAAAATTACAGGGATGATCATCATGATTTTAGGGATTTTTGGTGAAATTTTCATGATTTTTGGATAAGTGGAGCTATTAAAATAAATTCGAGAGAAAATAAAGGCGGAATAAATGGATTAATCAAAGGCCGAGATTTGATCGAGTAGATGCGGGTACAAGTTGGGGATGATAGCGGCTACGGGTACAAACTGGGTGCAATAAACACGGGAGGCATAAAATAATCGAAGAGAGAGGGTGTGCCACGTGGCGGCCTCTCGTTGGGCCATGTCGACGAGTGGGCCCCGCCCCAGGGTATGAGTCGGCGACGGGTGGGCCCCACTTTAAGTGCCACGTGGCGGGCGACCGATGGGCCACCTCATCACTCTGTTGCCACATGGCACCACACAACGGGGCCACTTCACCCCATGACCACAGTGCCACGTGGCGCGGCCCGAGGAGGCAGCCGCTGACCCCCGTACCGCGTGGCACGACCCGAGAGGAGGCCACTTCACTGACCACGTGCCACATGGCACCATACTATAAGGCCACCTCGGCATTGGTTAATGGATAATCGAGAGATAAAGGAAGATGATTAAACTAATGGGCCAATCACAACATGCCATATCATATCAATTAACCCAAACTATGCACTAATCGATCATTAACCCATTCTTATGCGCTGACTCGGTAATCCTACGAGATGGGGCCCGTTGTCGGATCTATGAACCTATGGTGCATAAGCAAACTACAAACCGAGTTCTATATGGAAACATTTGCGAGAGATTTAAATTTGAAATAAAAAGAAGTATGCACTGGCGCACGCCGCACCTTCTTCTCTCTCTCTTTCGCTCGTGCGCCGGGCGCGGCGGTGAAGGGCCGCTCCCTCTTTCCTCTCTCTCTCTTCTCTTCTTCTTCCTCGCGATAACGAAAGAGTTCAAAGGCGCCATCAATGGAGATCGCATAAAAGGTTGAACTTCGATCGATTGTTTCCGTTCAATTAAAACATGAAAAGGAGATCATGTGTATCCGATCGAGCCTTGGATTAATGAAACATATAGAGAGAAATAGCAAGAAGTAATACCTCGGGTCAAAACTTTGAACTTGCCAATTGAAGCTTGAAACTTGCAATTAAGGGTGGGAGAGCTTCTAGGACCTCGGCGATGGTGTTAGAGTGACAATTGAGAGGAGTTGAATCTTGGATGTAGGAGTTGCACCAATTCACAACTCGGCTTAGAAGTGAGTTGATCAAACAACTTGTGATGGAGCTTGCAAATCGACTAGATGAGAGCACGGGGAGTTGCACGACAGAGTTGATGATGGTGAAGCTTTGAAACGAAGAAACAAGCAAGGAATTGGATGAAAGCTTGAGACTTGATTATAGCTTGTAATGGAGAAGAAGATGCGAATTGAGATCAATTACGCAAATGGAGCTAAGGGGGCATGCTAGCGGCTTATATAGGCATAGTGTAAGGCTTGGAAGGTTCTAGAAAGAGCCGAGAAGGCTTGCAAGGATATGAAGGCGAATAGTGGCAAAGGGGTAAATAAGAGAGTATATGCAACTAACTCAAAACGGCTTAAGCTGCTAAAGATTGACTCGAATTGAGTAATTAGAAAACACAAATGCATCCTAGCCATTGATTTAGATTGAACCAAGGGTTGAGATTGAGTTTAAACCGTAATCCAAACACTAATTACTCAACCAATCACCATTTAGCAATACACATACCCACAGCTTATATAAACCCTCAAAATTGATTCACGAGAGGAGGGAGAGACCCGCTAGCCCTTCAAGAGACGACCCGAGAGAGCAAGTTAGAAGCTTTACTAGCAGATTGAACTCAACAAGTGTTGAGAGCTCGGTATACACACTCCTCTACCTCAATTACGGTGAATTAGAGAGCTCAAGACTAAGGAAAGGGTGAAGGTTAGTGTTATGATTGAAGCTAATGATTTGAATCACAATTGTACTCGATTTTCATATATCGGTATATTCTTATCTTGTTGATTGTAATTTTCTCATATATTTTCCTTTACTATCCAGAATCATCCAATATTTTGGATCAAATTTCTTCTCTAAGCCGTCGCCTTGCTATTTCTATCATTTATCTCTTATTTCTTTGATTGTATTTCGGTTAATTGGCTTGAAAATATAAGCGTCTGTTTGGAATAATCGGGTTGATCGAAGATTGAACGATCTCTCACCTCACAACCGATCATGCTTTAGCGCGATCGAAGATCAATTGATCTCTCGAGACTCTTGCATTCCTAATTGATTGTTCAAAGATTCCAATTCTTGATCAATTCATCAATTGGAATCGCGGAAAATTGAACAGATTATCAAAGATTGAGATTGAATATGTATAACGCCATCTTTTCTCATAATTGAGGCAATTATTCACTCGATCCGATCTTATCATAGGCGACGATGAGGTTCAATGAAAAGAAATGTATCAATTGGTTGGGAATGCAAGAATCATCAAACTTGATGTCGGTATTATTTGTTCATTACGGAATTCAACGATTAACATGAATTAGAGAAATTACAAGAATAAAACAACTTGGATTGCGTCAATTAGAACTCGAATTACACAATTAGACGATAAAATGGAAGAATTGAAGCTAGAACAAGGTTCAATTTCGGTTGAATTCATCCGATGCCGAATTCGGTATGAGTTGGTACTTGGGTGTGATAATTAGGTGATCCACCGTCTCGATCACGATCTAAAGGTACGGACTAGCTCTTCGTATCAAGCGCGACAGCTACGAGTAATGGCCGATCTCCGATTAGGTCGCCGGAGCATCAAGATCGTTTGTCCGATGCGCATCTCAAAGCACGGGAGAGAGAGACGAAGGGGACGCTTTCCACACAAATCTCAAAGAGACGCACGAATATTGATACAAATCCAAGGAGCTAAAGCCGTGGCATTTAGAAAATTAAAGCGTAAATCAATCTGGGCCTTTGATCCATTCAGCACCAATCGTAATTTAATCTGGCGGCCCAAATGAGTATGAGAGTTAAATAAAGGAGTTGTGCTAATCTTGATACAAATCCGAAGGCCCAGATTAAGCCCATTAGTTAATTGATAACAGAATATTAATTATATATAATAAATAAATCATTTGAAAATGCTCCTGAACTCCAAATTGACTCAAATTTGTTTCTAAAATTTTCTTATTTTTCACACTATTTTTCTATACAATAATATTCCAGTTTTAGAAATATAATCATGATAAAACAATTTAAAAGCAAAATACATCACATATATTGGTATGTTTGACTTAGCTTTGACTTGTCATTTTAAATACTATAAAAATTCCAAAAATACAAATAAAAATCATAAATAATAACTAGATATATTTTAGTGATTTTTCAAGTGATTTTCTATGAAATAATAATGATGATAGTAATATACTATAATAAATAGTGAGATTAGCTATATTCTTTGATAAATAAAAATATAAATAATAATAGATATTATATTGATATTTTCTGTAAAAATACAATAATAAATCAATAGCACAAAAAATACAAAAATATAATACCATGGTAATAAATAGTAAAATACATTTTCTTTTATAATAAAGAATGATAATATAGTTTTATAATATGAATTGTATTTCTTTTGTTATTTCTATACAAATATACAAAAATATACTTTTGATGAATAAAATGTGATAAAAATAATAGTTTTAATAAAAACATAATGAATTTCATCCCTTATGACTAATAATAAAATCTTATACTTTTCTATAGATAATAAATAGAGATAATAAAAATAGATATAATGAATAGTATAATAAATAGAATAGAATATTAGTAATGATTTCTTTTAGCTATTATAGATATAAAAAAAAATATAAATAATAAAATAATAATAATAATAATAATAATGATAATAGTAAAATAGTATAGCTAACCATCTTTTGATTTTGTAAATAATTCTTACATAATGAATAGTACTACAACATAATAGAATATAATAACAAAATTCTATTACTTTAGCTATTATAAACATTTTAAAAATACTAAAAAAAAAAAATCATAGTCATTTTACTTTCTATTATTTTTGTAAGTGATTTTCTACAAAATAATAAGGTTTAGAAATAATAAAAATAAAAATTCTATTATTTTAGCCCTTATAAAAATCCCAAAAATATTAATAGCTACCCCTTTTCTTATTATTTTTGTAAATAATTTTCTACATAGATAAATAGAGTTTAAAAATAATAGTAATAATAATAATAATAATAATAATAATAATAATAATAATAATAATAATAATAAATAAATGCATCTTCATGATAGAAATAATAATGGAAGATATTACATAATAGACTTTGTGCATTTTAGAAATGAATAAATATGCTCACATAAGGAGTATAGAGCCACATAAGAATATTTGCACACATGATATAACATTTAGAACGATTAGTCAAGACGAGAACATCTTGACAGAGGATAAATAAGGTTGCAATGACAACACGAGAAGATACGTTGAGGCGAGAACATCTTGACGTGAGATGAATAGGGCTTTGATAGCAACATGAGTGAATATGTCGAGACAAGAACATCTTGACGCTTAATGAAGAATAACCAGAGCTACGATACTAACATGGAGATATATGTCAACTCTGAAGAAGAAAAACATTATGATGTCCTAGATAGGTGACATCTTAATGACTCGCTGCCATGAGCAAGTAACTCATGATTGAACCCGCTCACACAAGGGGTGTAGGGCAACATAGAAATTTTGCACAAGTAATGCAACACGTAGAATGATTAGTCGAGACAAGAACATCTTGACGCTCGCTGAAGAATGACCAAAGCCACGACATCAGCATGGAGAGATATGTCGACTTTGAAGAAGAAGAACATTACGATGTCCGAACGAAGTGACATCTTAATGACTCGGTGTCATGAACAAGTAATTCATGACCATTTGAGTCGGCAAGACCGAACTCGTCCGTCGATGAGTTTGTCTTTTGGCTCATTTCCCAAGACTGTGAGATTGAATCGGTCATTGGTAGATTCATCCACAAAACAGTGAATGTGAACCATTCTATAGGTAGGTTCCTTCACTTACACATGCCTCAATGTTGAACTGGCCCAAAGGTTTCGAGTGTTTAATATTGTGTGCAATTGTGTTTCCTAGGTTTATGAATCGGCTTAGTGCTACGAATTCATGATCTAGAAGATCGAGTGAGAAGAAACACGTGGGCCATATCCACCCTTCTCCCGATTCACCAACCTCAAGATCAACCGCTCGCCGCTTCGAGTTGTATTTTGTGTGATTGGTTGTTGACTAGTTAAGATTGAACCTGTCTGTTTGTAGGTTTATCTTCTAGATCAACGGAGGTCGAGTCGGTCGTATGTAGACTCACCTCAAGCCCCCGTGAAGAGATTAACTGTGTTTGGTAAGGTTACATCTCGAGGTGGCATGGACCGAACCGATCTGTTTGTAGGTTCGTCCCCCATAAGACAAAACCGATCTGTTTGTAGGTTTGTCTTCCATAGATTAAACCGATCTGTTTGTAGGTTCATCTTCCGTAGACCCCTTTTATGAAATTAGACGACCACTTGACCATCTTTTAACTATACTATTTGCTTCTCTCTTTCAAAGATCCGAGAGGTGCCTCGAGGTTCGTAGCCCGGGGTAATTAACGGTGGGGGCTTGCGCCCACCGAATCTACAAGAACTCACAATCACTAAAAACCCCCGAATGTGCATCCAAATATCTCTAAACGGCGAGAATCGGCCGACACCCACAGATGCACGCTCGGGAGGGATCTCCGTGTCCTTCTTCCGCAACCCATCGCCCGGCGGCGGTGCGGAGCGCGCGAAAAAGGGTCGCACAGATCGGCACGCCCGGTGGGACCTAGATTCCCTCTTATCTCTCGAAAGAGAGTCAAATAGAATAGTTAAGAGATACAAGTGGTCTTCTATGCGCTAAAAATGACTAATGATTTTCAAGTATTTTTGTTTTGCGCAGAAATGGCATATTTCGGAAACTTCAACCTCGCTCCTACACCGTCACTCCGCAAAGAGCCCGGAGGGCAAGCGTTCATGTTCTTTGGGACCATCCCACAAGAATCGACCGTCTACGCCCGGCTCCCAATGGCCGCCTTCACTCCCGCGACCGTCCGGATCTCCATCCCGACGAGGAGGAAGAAACGATCACCCCGACTCCCAAGGGGATCTCAAACAATATCATGGCCTCTCCTACTACCTCCCCAAAGAGGAGAAGGCAACCGTCCAAGAGGACAGCCCCAAAAGTCGCAGCCCGCACTGCCCGCGACTCTCAAGCATCCAGGAAGAGGACCCTGGATGCATACCAAAACCAACTGGTGGCTAGGCCAGCCATCCCGGTCTCTAACAAATTCACAGCTCTCCGCATAGTGGCCAAGAACTCAGCCACAGCCGGCTCCGCTGTGCATGGGAGGTGCCTAAACCCACACCTCGCCCAACTCAAAGGCCTCGGCGCCGCCAGACAAGTCTCAAACCCTGCGCAGAAGCCATTTATAAGGCTCATGGGCCCTCAAACGAGAGGAAGAGCGTTAGAAACGCTAGGTCGAGACGATACGTCTCCCGCCCCGATCACCCTCAAAGCATGGCTCGGCCCGCAAGCCATTGCCTCCACTCCGAACCCAAGGAGGTCTATACCAAAGGCAACACCTAGCACCCAAGCGGTGTGGGTCCCAAAGGATCCCGACCAATAAAACCCCGGTCTCGGTGCCCACCCAACAAGGCCGGGTCCAACGCTTCGTCCGAGAGCGTATTCAACCGCTTAGGCGAAGAGTGTATTCACCGATTAGGCTCAAGAATACCACTCAACAATCAAAGTAACGCCCCGACCAAGCAAAGAAGAAGAGAAGAACCGCTCGTTATGAAGAGCACTTCTCGAGCCAACACTATCGCATAAGCTACGATACCGATCCGACAATCGATCGCTGAGGTGAATATGACCCAGGATGACCGCCTCCGCCTAATCAAGCTCACGTCACAAACACCAACAAAAATAATGGTAGAAAAGGAGACCCCCAAAGAGAGTCAACCCCGAAGGCAATAGCGAGGAAGGGGAAGACCACAACGAAAACCCTGATCTCTTTGATAATGAAGATGACGTTGAAACACGTCCCGAAATGCCCATCGATGAAATAGAAATATTGAAAGGCCACATCGAGGCACGGGACGAAGAGCTGATTAGGCAACGGGAGCTAATCGCTACCATGCTGAAGCAAAATGAAGAATTGATTAAGGCGGTCAAATCATTGCAAGAATCACAAGACGCCAATTTCAAAGTCGGTAGTTCCGTCAAGAAGGGGTCCACAACAAAAGCAATCATAAGGGAAAACAACCCGTCGATTCTAAACCCCATCCACATAGAACCATAGATGTGGAGGTGAACCAACGGAATATCCCGAAAGAGATTCAAGCCATGATTGCCAAAGAAATGCAAATAGGCGGAGGTGGATACGCTATCCCTCTTGTAAAAAACTCGTGGACATCCATACCACGCCATATATGACTTAGAAGAATATCCTAAAGGGTATGTGATCCCCCGCTTCAGACCTTCTCCGGGAAGGCAACAAAGACTGAACCCCGAACAACACCGGCCCACTTTGTAGCCTCGTGCGGCAACACAGTGGCAATGATGCATCTTTGTTGTTAAGACAATTCCCCCTCAAAGCCTAGTGGGAACCGCCTTCCAATGGTATTATTCGCTGGAAAACAACGACATCGGGACTGGGACGAAATGGCGGACTCGTTCGGGGCGCGATTTGTCATGGTGTCCGACAAAATAAACATAGCCGATCCGGCAAGCACTAAACCCAAGAAAGGGGAGTCAATGACGATTTTATCAACGAGATGGCGGAACCTCGGCATTAAATGCGACCGCACATTAATCGAAGATGAGGCCGTCAACCTAATCATGAAGAACATTGACGGGTGGATGGGCATGCTTCTTGGTGTGACAAAGGTCAACACATTTAAAGACTTGCTCAGATCGGTATCCAACATGGAAAGGATGTCACCGCACACCGTGCTTGAGCTTTATGAATAATAGGCCGCAACGAGGGGCCGAGCCGAAACCAAAGTGGCATTCACCTCGTTGAAAGATAAGATGGTTGCCAACGCAGACACCCAAGGCAGCAGCAGTGGCACAAATGGCAACAATTATAATAAGGGACCCAGACCCAACCCAGGAGGGAGTTCACGGAGTTTTGAATCCCTTAAACAAAAGAAATCTAGACCGTACTCTTTCAAGAAAGATAAAGTTGCCCAAATCTTCGAGAGGGCAATCGAAGAACGGCTTTAACCTGCCGCCGATGAGCGCCGGAAGATGCCGATAAATCGGACGAACCCAACTTTTGCCCGTACCACAGAATAATAGGGCACTCAATCGAAGATTGCTGGGTCTTCAAAGATTGGGTCGAGAAGGCGTACAAAAACGGTGAAATTACTTTACCAAAAGGGTTCTTGCAAAGCCCATCAGCCCATGAACAAAGCCAATACGATCTCTCATGAGGAAGAGAAAGTCCGGGCCGACTAAGTGAAGATCAAGAGGAGCAATGGACTACGCACCTATCGAAGAAATCGATTAAAATGCTTAAAGCTCTCAAGAAAGAACCCGGCATGAAATGGAAAGACGATATCACGCCAAGGTGGTCCCACCAAAACCCGGGGTATACTATAAGGTGGACCAGAGCCAAGATCAGTTCTTAAGAAGAAAAAGAAGCATAGAAGCGCAAGTCCAAAAAGAACAAGATTGAAGAGTACGAGCGAAGGCGATCCCGAGGCGATCACCCTTCAACACTTCATCTCCAAAGAAGATCGGGAGAAGTTAACCCTAGGTCAAAAGGAAGAAAATATAAATGAAGAAATAAATAAAGAAGAAAGCGAAGAGATCCGGGGTGCTTCGTGCAATATGGTATATTCTTCTCACGACGAAGATATGCCAACTTTAGAGGAGATGTTCTTCCGAATGATGAAGGAGAAGCAAGCACCTCGGGACCAAAAATGAAGAATGTAAAGCCGTACTCCGTCCCAGGACTTATATACCCGAGAGACAGGCTCCCAAGGATTCCGATAAAGGAAAGGACAAGGTCCAGAATAAAGGTAAAGAGGTCGAGAATCCAAGCAAGAACCTAGAAAGGACCCGGTCGACGGGCGAAGAATATAATGTGTTGGCACATCTGCGTAAGATTCCAGCGCTATTAAGCATATTTGACGCGTTGATGATGTCACAAGACCTAAGAGAGGTGCTAATCCAGGCCTTGCAAGATCCCGAGAAGTACAAGTCATACTTCGTAGAGCAAAATATGCAGGAAGCCCTATTCACCGCCAAGCGGGCCGCCTGCATAAATTTTACAGACGATGACCTCTTAATAGGCACCGTCGACCATAACCGCCCGCTATACATCACCTAAACTGCGGAGGGCAAAAGGTTGGTCGCATCTGGTTGACGCAGTGGTCTTGATCAATATCATGCCGCTTAAAACCCTAAAGACCATCACCTTAGACGTAAAGAATCTATCGATGAAAAGGTGATTATTCATGGTTCAATCAAAACTCCCAAAAGGCCACAGGAGCTATAACTCGAACCCGCAATGCGGAAGCCTAAGAGCGCCTACTAAATTCTATGTCATTGACGCCGAAACCTCTTAGGGGCGTTCTTTGGGTCGCCCGTGGCTTCATGGTAATCGGGTCATACCCTCTACTCGCACCAATGCCCGAAATACATTGAGAATGGTAAGCAAAAGAGAATTGACGGAGATGTCAAACCATTCGGGGTGCATGAGATTAAATTCAATGACGCCCAATATTTTACGCCTAAATCCGCCGTGGCGCCAAGCCGAATGACAAACAAGCGGTCGAAACCCTTCAACAAAGGCCCTAAATTTGATACCTCGTCCGGAGAAGAAGAAGAGGTCAAATTTAATATCAAACCCCCAGAGGTGCTCGAGCCCAAAGACCCGGAAGAAAGTCGGGTGAAGAAGCAACCTTCCGCTTCAAACAAAGTGGCGCGTATAAGGCCCAAATAAAACCGAGCGAAATAAATGCAAGTGATTCGAAGAAGAGGTCATTTTCAATTTTAAGCCCGCGACACCCTCAAATTCGATCATAGAGGCAATTTCGGAGAAGACTCAGAAGATTCCAAAGAACTCGGGCAATACCACCTCGGGAGAAGAATCTGGCCACGATCGTCAACCCTGGGAAGAGGAGTCTGACGAAGAGATCATTTATCACATCCTCAAAAAGCCATATAAAGGGCCTGAGACAGACAATGAAAGTGAGGAGTCATATATGATCAACACGGGACCCGGTAGCGGAAGGGATAACCCGGTTAGGCCGAGGCCTATAAATGAAGAACGCTCATGGCGGGAAAATTTCGAAGGTCGCGTCTGGAATGCGATCGACGAAATAAGGCACCAAGTTGAAAATAATAGAAGAGAGGTGTCTGAACAATGGGAAGTGATGCAGGATATCAAGACGCAACACAATGAAATCATGGTAATGATTGAAAACCTGCAAACCGCGATCTATAACTCCGAGCTACTCAAGGAGGTGACGAGCGAACCCCGCTCCGGGACCCCCGAAAGACAAGCACCCGATAGCGGCAAACGGGTAATTGTAATAGTAGATGAATCGAAGGGGGAAGAAACGAGAGCTAAGCAACCGACCGTCATGCAAACCCTCAAGGTCAAGAAGAGTAAACCATACTCTTTTCTGAGAAATAAGACAGCTCGGATATTTGAGCAGGCCTTAAAGAGCGGGTTGACACTTCCCGTTTGTAAGCGACCCGCTGACATAGAAAGAGCCGGCGAAGGCGAATTCTGCCCTTATCATCGCATACTGGGCCATACAATTGAAGAATGCTGGGTATTCAAAGACCTCATAGAAGAAGGGCATAGAAACGGGACAATCCAACTCCCGAAGAGCTTTCAACAAGACCCAGCTCCGCATAACTTGAATAACAAGGGCAAAGGGGTTGCCTATACGATCTCGCATACTCCCGTACCTAGCAAACCTAAGGTTGCGAGACGAAAGCCGATCAAAGAAATCTACCGCTCCAACTCAGTCATGAATATTGAGATAGAAGAGGAGATGGCAGCGCTAGAGATTACCGTGGTTCCCGAAAGGCATTTCAAAGACCTCATACCAAGGAGGTGAACCACATCCAAACCCTAAAGACCTTTGTTGTGCCGCAAAAAGTAGAGCACCTCAAAGGGAAAACTATCATCCATAAGGCTATAATTTTCTATCGAGCGATTCAACCCGCTCGAAGAAACTCGATCACAACACTTGGAAGAAGTGGGTGATAGAACAAGAATCGGAGAATGCAACGAGCGATGACGTGCATCTCATCCCTTTGGAAAGGAATCGTATAAATCGGCGAAAAGGGCAAAATGTCGAGAGACATATCCAAGGCCGAGGCCAAGCGCTTCGATGAACTGCGGAATGGCGGCGAATAAAGTCCCGGGCCTGGATGGTAAAATAAAATACACCGGGGATTAGGGTATAATCGCGATGACGCGAAGATGTTTTGAGGGGTCTCTCGACGGGAGCCGTATGAAAGAAAGCTGTTGCATGACTTCTGTTGAGATGCCGGATAATGAAACAGAAGAGGACAATACCCCGGTCCTGAAAAATGCTTTAAAGCAGCTAGAAAAGGAGCCTAATACGGTCGATGAGTTAGCGGAAATCAATCTGGGGACGGAAGAAGACCCACGACCAACTTTCATAAGCACGTCATTGCCAGAAGAGGTGGCTGACAGGTTGAAGACATTCCTTAGAAGCTATATGGACTGCTTCGCTTGGAGTTATAAAGAGATGCCTGGATTAGATCCTAACGTAGCAGTTCATTACTTAAAAATTGATCCAACCTTCAAGCCGATTAAACAAGCGCCGAGGCGGATGAGAATAGAGCTCGAAGAGAAGGTCGTGGAAGAGACAAAGAAACTCATCGACGCCGGTTTCATACGGGAAGAAGAGACGCCAGAATGGGTGGCTAGCATTGTCCGGTTAAGAAGAAAAATGGGCAAATCCGCATTTGCGTAGATTTTCGGGACCTAAACAAGGCGTGCCCTAAGGATGATTTCCCGCTCCCAGTAACCGAAATCATAATCGACCATACATCCTCCTATGAAGTCTTCTCCTTCATGGACGGTTATGCGGGCTATAATCAAATTAAGATGGCGCCAGAAGATGAGAGGCACACGGCATTCCGCACGCCGATTGGCATATATTGTTATAAAGTCATGCCGTTTGGGCTCAAAAATGCGGGAGCCACCTACCAACGGGCAATGACGAAAATATTCGACGATCTGATCCACAAGATAGTAGAGTGCTATGTGGACGATCTAGTCATCAAAGCCATGTCATATGAAGAACACCTCCAATACCTCGAGGTCGTTTTCAACCGCCTGAGAGAACATGCGCTCAAATTAAACCCGTTGAAATGCGCATTCATGGTATCGTCTGGTAAATTTCTGGGGTTTGTAGTACGCCACAGGGGAATCGAAATAGACCCGGGCAAGATCAAAGCAATAACTGAACTATCCCCGCCAAAGAATTTGAAACAATTGCGATCTTTGCAAGGGCAATTGGCGTACATTAGGCGGTTTATAGCCAACCTATCGGGTAAAATCCAACCCTTCACCCGGCTAACTAAGAAGAATATCCCGTTTAAGTGGGATGGCGAGTGCAATGAGCGAGCTTTGAAGAAATCAAGGCATACCTACTCAACCCTCCAAAGTATTGGCGGCGCCCATACCGGAAGGAACTTATCCTGTATACGACCGCCTAGATGGATCCTTGGGAGCCCTATTGGCCCAAGAAAACCAGGATGGTAATCAAAATGCTTGTTGTATTACTTAAGTCGCATGATGGTAGGGGCGAGAACATGGGTATTCACCGATCGAGAAGCATTGTTTAGCCCTAATCTTCGCGGTGAAGAAATTGAGGCACTACATGCTAGCCCATAAAATCATTTTAATATCCAAGGTGGACCTCTCAGTATCGATGACTCGGCCAATCTTGACGGGTAGGTCGTGGCCAAGTGGGCTATCATTCTCACTGAGTTCGACATCACTTATACACCGCAAAAGGCGATCAAGGGGCGGCGCTAGCAGATTTCCCGTCGCACACCCGATTCAAGATGACTCCCCATTAAAATGTGACTTTCCCGACGAGGAAACTCTACATGTTGAAGAAGGAGACCACTATATGGGAGTTGTACTTTGATGGTGCTTCTTCAATCAAGCCGATCGCGGCCCGGAGTCCCAATGTGTGCGGGGGCGCGGGACTAGTCTTCGTAACCCCGAGGGCGGGATAATACGACATTCTCTCGGCTTTAACCGAACCATGTACAAATAATGAAGCAGTATGAGGCACTCATCGCCGACTAGAACTATCACTGAGCCGGGAATCAAGGCCGTACGCATCTTTGGGGACTCACAGTTGATTATAAATCAAATAATTGGCGAATACAAGGTCTTAAAGCGGAACTAATACAATATCACCGAAAGGCCATGGAATTAATGAAGAAAATCCCGTACGTGTCCATCGAGAAGGTCACGAGGTCGTGAACGGTGAAGCGGATGCGTTGGCCAAACTCGCTAAAGAAGTGGGTGAACCAACGAGGCGGAAATCCACATCATCGTCCGCAATAGAAGACCATTATCATTGTGTCAGACGACAGACAATGTGAATAATGAAAATACTGGGCTAGAAAAGATGGAATGCCAAGAGACAATGATAACTGAAGAAGACGATGATTGGAGACAACCGTTCATCGAATATTTCCGGCATGGCACCCTCCCCAGGATAAAAGGATAGGCGATCAACTAAGAAAACGGGTACTACGGTATGCATATGTGGGCAATACGCTATACCGTAGGTCTTATGATCAGTTGTGGCTGAGATGTGTATCAGGGCCTGAAGCCGGGCAGGTTATGAAAGAAGTTCATTCTGGACTATGCGGAGCACATCAGTCTGGGCCAAAAATGAAGTTGAAGATCAAGCGAATGGGGTATTATTGGCCCACGATGGTGGCTGATTGCGAAGAGCACGCGAAGAAATGCCGCATGTGCCAGATACATGGCCCTTTTATACATCAAGCGCCAAACCCATTGCACCCCACGGTAGCATCCTGGCCATTTAATATGTGGGGCACAGACATAGTGGGGCCCATAGACCCTCCGACGTCGAGAGGTCACCGGTTCATCCTGGCGGCGACAGATTACTTTACAAAATGGGGGCTGAAAGCCGTTCCACTTAAAGAAGTTAAAGCATCCGATGTGGTTAAGTTCTTCAAGACGCACATCCTCTACCGATTCGACACCACAACGGATAATATCGATAACGGGACGGCCTTCAAGAGCTCCAAAGTCTATGCCACTGGCGGAGCGGTTTAACATTGATTGGAGATTCTCGTCCATTTATAATCCGAGAGCCAACGGCTTTGCCGAAGCCTTTAACAAAACCTTAATAAATATCATGAAGAAGACCGTGGACGGCAACCAACGAGGCCGGGATAATCGTCTACAGGGAGGCATTATGGGCTTATCGAACCACATACCGAACGCCTACGCAAGCTACCCCGTATTCTTTGGCTTTTGGGGTTGAAGCCGTTCTCCCTCTTGAGGTGGAATTACCGTCATTGCGGGTGGCTATGCAAAATGATATGACCATGGACGAATGCCAACAACTTAGATCGGACGAGTTGGATGCCATGGACGAGAAGAGACCGATAGCCCGACGGAACCTTGAAATATATCAGGCAAAAATGGCAAGGGCATATGATAAGATGGCGCGAGTCAGGGCATTTCAACAAGGGGAGCTTGTTCTTGTCCTTAAGAGGCCGATTATTGGCCGGCACATCGGCCCAAAATTCTCCCCGAATTGGGAAGGGCCATACGTAATTGAGAAGGTGTACGGGGCGCGCATACCAACTCATAGACCATGAAAGTGAAAGGCCCATGCCACCGATTAATGGGCGATATCGAAAGAAGTACTACACATAGCTCGGAGCGGGGCAACCGAGTAGTATCTATTGTAAATAAATAAGGAGGGAATAAGTGTTCGCTTACACACACGTGCACGAAACACAAACCCATGTCTAACCTCCACTTTTGCATAAAAATCCCAAAAACCCTACTTGTGCATCTGTAAATAGAATGCATCCAAAAATCCAAAACCACACAAACACATTTAGCCCTACAAAATAAAAAATAGAATAAGGGAATACAACGCCAAAACCACGTGAGAATGTAAGGCGAGAGCTTTGGTGTTTGGGCTCACAATACAAATACCACTGGGTTTGTCCATTTGATACAGAATAAACACAAAAATGGGCAGGGTTTGCAGTTTGTCCCTCAAACTATCTCATTTGCCCAACGACGAAAGTTGCTCATATTGTCGCCCACGCGCAAGCCAAGGGATAGGTCGAGCAAATTGGTGGCTAGTAAATAGTCGCTTCCGAGGGCATATAAATAAATAACTCTCGTACTATCAGTAACATGTATCACTAATAACCAAAAAAAAAAAAAAAAAAAAAAAAAAAAAAAAAAAAATCTGCCTTCTTCTAATAAAAATGAAAGGATATATATGTAAAACAATAAAAACCTACTTTCCTACTCATAAAAAAAAAATGAAATGATAATAAAAATAATAAAATCTTTTCAATAAGGGGTTGCCATCTTTGTCCCCAACACCATGAGTGTTATACAAAGCCAGGTTGGGTGCATTCATCCGTAAAAGCACCACACGCCCGAAGAAATGGTGTGTCATAATCCCACGACATATCATGGAGGGGTCAGACCAAGGGTTTACGCTTGTACCCGACATTTCATGTTAAACAAAGCGGCTCGCTTAAAGAAGTGACTCAGGTCATGGAGAGCGGACCTACCCGATGAAAGCCTGTCTCGCAGGGATGCGTGATGGATGTTTGAGGGTAGCTAAAATAAAAAAACAGGTTGGGTACATTCATCCGCAAAAGTACCACACGCCCAAGGAGGTGATCTGTTTCTAATCCCAAAATAAATCATGGAGGGGTCAGACTAAGGGTTTACGCTTTTGCCCGACATTTAGTGTCAAATAAAGTAATTCGCTTAAAGAAGTGACTCAGGTCATGGAGAGCGGACCTACCCGATGAAAGCCTGTCTCGCGAGGGGATGCGTGATGGATGTTTGAGGATAGTACCCCCACAAAACAAATTGAGTGAAGATGAGTGAACGTGAGTTTCCACTTTAGCACGCAACGGTGCACAAATGAGGAGAGTGGGTGAGCTTCCACAAAATAAATGTCAACTAAATATACAAGGAGCATCCACAAAATGGTGTTATCAATTGCATCCATAATCCAATTGATACTTTGGTAAGTTTATCCATCGGTAATAAAGGGATAAACGGGTTTATTCTGTCAGTGCCGCCTAGAGGTTAATACGAGACAGTTCGGTATCCGTAAAATACCACGGTTACTTAAGTTCGTATTGTAATAAATAAAGAGAAGCTATGTATAGAATAAGTGCAATAGGGTCTTTGTAAAGTTTTCCCTTTTTCTATTTTTGTACTTAGATGCTATGTGAAAATAAGAGCAAATGTATTAGGCACTTTTGCAACTAAGATTGAGAGTGTAAAATGTAAAGAGCTTATGAAAAATCTCCCATACTGCGAAAGAAGAGATGAGAAAATAGCAAAGCAGGCGATCAGCATCCCCAACAGTGAAAGAGAAGAAAAGAAAGCGAAATAAGGTAGCCGAGAGATGCTATCTTTATCTATCCCCATAGTGGCTGAAGCAGGTAGGTCAGCAGGAGGCTGAGTACATGCACCATTATCCCACGAGCGAGAGGCTGAGAGGACAGGCCCCACCATGTTGTGCTCATGAGAAGAATCTGATTTAAAAGAAAATCTATTGAAGTCTAGCTTTGAACCCGAGAAGAGAGGTGTGTCGGATATGTGCACCAAAGCGTGGCCCTTCAAATTGCCAAATTCTTCAGACCCGCTTTGGTGGGTGGCTCTTTGTTTACCCCCGAAAGGTTGAAGGAAGAAAATACAAGAGAGAAAGCCAAGATCAAATCCTATGAGTTTGAAGCAAGACAATCCCCGTACTACATGGAATAGTATCAATGCCAAGCCAAGATTTTGATACAACCAATCATGAGAAATCCCAATGTGATTTTTGCTTTCAAGGCCGACTGGTGCCAAAGTCGTGAGTAACCACCTAACCATGCTTTAATTTGTGTCAATTGCTTGATAAGTAGTCGCTCTATGACCAAATTACCCTCATGTTAAGGGATTGAAAGTCAATTTCACAAGACCGATCAGTGCCAAAGCCGGGAGCAACCACTTTGATCAAGTCTAGATTTGTATTAATTGCGATAAGTAGTCGGCATTTGATCAAATCAAACCCTAATGAATATCAATATAAGTCTAATTGGTATTTAGTTAGGGTGGTCTCTGCAGGAGAGAGAGAATTGGCAGAGACACTGAGCTACAACTGATAAATAGGGATTTTATAAGAATAAAACAGGGTTTTATTGATCATGGAATTTTTAGCACAAGCAAACAGGGGTAAAAATGGAATATGAAAATACAGAGATGATCATCATGATTTTGGAGAATTTTGGTAAAAATTTCATGATTTTTGGATAAAGGGATCTATTAAAATTAATTGGAGAAAAAAAAAATCGATTAATCAAAGGCGGGATTTAATCACCGGTCCTTTTGGGTGCAACTTGGGGACCATGCTTCACCGGGTGCAATGGAGGCACTAAGCATAATAGAACCGAGTTTGGCGCCGGGAGAAGTTTTAAAAAAAAAAAGGAAATACGAGAGATGGGCTCGGCGCATTAGTTTTGTCTCTCATTAATCCCGACATATGGGGTCGGTTTACGAGCACCAAGTTTATTTAAAATCCGGCTGGTCCCTATTTCTTATTCTTTCACTTACACTCGGGTCCCACCTGTCAGGAACTCCCTCTCACTCTCTCGCTTCGGCCTACACGTACCAGGCTCATCTGGACGAAGGGGGCAGCTTCAACTTCCCTCTCAATTTCCTTTCTTCTTCCCGACTCCTCTCTGACATTGAAGGTGAAAATGACGCCTAAGAAAAGTATATAGAAAAGGCCCTTCATTATATATCAATCAAAGGCTTGAAAGGAGGAGAACACTGCGAGATAGCTGTTTCGTCAAATGGTGCTATATGATGCACTCGCGTTGAAGGAGAAGAGTGATTCGGTCAAAACTTGATCAATACAATTCTTTGCTTAGAATCCAAATTGATGTGCCAGGGAGCTTCTCCATTCTCAGACGACACTTCTAAAACTCTAAAGTTGTGTCCTTAGGGCCTCTACCATAGTGCCTCACCAACTCACCTATTATGTCAGGAAATGAGTTGCTTAAACATGGTATTGGAGTATACTAATGGTCAGTCGACCATGAGAGATTGATTTCTAGGGATAATCTGAGACTAATGGGCCTTGCAATTAGAAGAATTGATCAAGGAACAAGTGAAATTGACTCAAGAGCTCAAATCGGGCTTAAAATGGAAACATGAGTTTGGGATGCCTAATTGGTTCCTTCTATCATCTGAACCTATTAAGGAGGGTACTGAGGCAGTGTGGGAGTATCCAGAAGCTTCTAGAAGAGTCCAGAAGGAGGGAATTGTGTAAATGGCAGTTGAGTGGCATTGTTGTAATTTTAAACAAAAGCCTAACAGAATAAAACTACCATCATCTCAATTGTTGTGAATCAGCAACTGCCTCAGCATTGTTCAGTGGACCATAAGGTGCATCAAGAGAGTGATTAAACTGGAAATCAAAAGACCAGGTGCAGATGGGCTAAAAGGAGGTGAAGTTGGCAGAAAACAGAAAAAATATCAATTGCCAAGCTGGCAATCCAGACTTCAAAGCACTCCCCTCAACAAACACGACTGAGATCAGTCCTGGCCATTGGATTAGTGAAGGAGAGGTTGAGATTGTGCCATGTCAGTGATCTGTGGGAGGGAAAAAGCACAAACTGTGCTAAGAGAAAGCACAACTGATCAGTTAAAACCCAAACTGACCCCTATATAAGCCCTAGCAACTGAGAAGTGGGGAGAGGAGCCATTATATACCCTGAGTAGATCCAGTAGCTAAGGCAATCCCATTTTTGAAGAGGCATTCATGTACATACTACCCTCATCGTATGAGAACCTCACTCATGCTAATTGATCTCGGTCGAGAACTTGAGAACTTAGCAAAAACAGATAGAATCCTAGCTAATTGGTCCCGATTGAGGAAAGGTGGAGGCTATGATCAAGATTCAAGAAGATTCAAGAAGAAATGGTGATTGATCAATTGATAGTAGATTCAATTGAATCTCTCGATTAGATCATACCAATCCTCCTTCCACAGGCTTCATCAATTGTGTATACATTCTAAGGTTTGGTAATTTTGTAAGAAAAGATGAAGCTTTCCCTCCTTTAGTTGAATTTTTTTATTTTCTGTTAAAACTTTCCTTTTTTTTCTTTGAAGTTTCTTTTGAAGATTTTTAGCTTTAATTCATTCTTCTTGATTCATCTTTCATTTCGATTCTTCTACTGTTTTGTTTCAATTAGCCTAAATTGAGTATCGGCAATAAAAGGGAAGAAATAGCTTAACAAAAGGTTAGTAGTAGAGCAAATATATTGCCTCCTAACCCTCACCTATGGTTGGTCGAAGACTAAAAGTCTCCCAGTTCCAATTAGTGATCTGATCAGATTGCAATTAGAGCATAATTTGGAAATCCACAAAGAAAATTGCTGTTAAACCGAGAAATGTGATATCCAACACTGGTAGTCCATACAGATTGATACTTAAGCCTCGTGATATGATAATTAGCACTAGGATTATAAGAATCGATGAAGAATTAGCTCAGGTAAGCATTCAAACATGAAGAAGTAAGAACCAAGAACTCCTCGGTACCGAATTGGTACTAAACAGCAAAACGGTACAGGCTCAGCCGGTTACCCACCGCATGGATGTGCTCAACAAAGGTATTACTGTATTCACCTTGCTCCGGCGACGCTAGTGACATTGGCTGATCTCCGATCACCAAACCCGATCGACGGGAAGCCACCTCCGCGCGAATCTTGAAGTACCAACAAGTCGGGAAGGCTAAGGAGTTCCTCTGCGTAACTATTAAAGCACTCGCGAATCTTGAAGCTCGCCGATGCATGTGATCTATCAAGAGTTTAAGGGGTCAAAACAGGGAAAAGGATCTGGGCCTTAAATTTATTGAATACACATCTCAATTGAATCCAACGACCAAGAGCATCTAAACATTTTAAGCGAAATCGCACTAATCTCAACATGATCCAACGGGTAGTATTAGATGCTGTATTTGATTGTGGCCCAGAGTAAGAGCCGGCCCAATTCAGAAAAAGTAAAAGGGAAAATAAACTGGGCCCAATTCGTATTAAAATAAGAAAATTAAAACTTGGCCCAGTCAATTAAGCCCATTAAGTTAATAACAGAATATTAAAATTAAATAGTAAATAAATGATTTGAAAATACTCCTGAACTCCAAATTAACTCAAATTTGTTTCTAAAATTTTCTTATTTTTCATACTATTTTTCTATATGATAATATTCTAGTTTTAAAAATATAATCATGATAAAACAATTTAAAAGCAAAAGACATTACCTATATTGATATATTTGACCTAGCTTTGACTTGTCATTTTAAATACTATAAAAATTCCAAAAATACAAATAAAAATCATAAATAATAACTAGATATATTTTAGTGATTTTTCAAGTGATTTTCCATGAAATAATAATGATGATAGTAATATGCCATAATAAATAATGAGATTAGCTATATTCTTTGATAAATAAAAAAATAATAATAAATAAAATAAAAATAGATATTATGTTGATATTTTCTGTAAAAAGAATAATAAAAATAAATAGCACAAAATATACAAAAATATACTACCATGGTAATAAATAGTAAAATACATTTTCTTTTATAATAAAGAATGATAATATAGTTTTATAATATGAATTGTATTTCTTTTATTATTTCTATACAATAAAAATACTTTTGATGAATAAAATGTAATAAAAATAATAGTTGTAATAAAAACATAATGAATTTCATCTCTTATGGCTATTTTTCAACTAATAATAGTAATAATAAAAATCTTATACTTTTCTATGAATAATAAGTAAAAATAATAAAAAAATATATAGTGAATAGTATAATAAATGAAATAGAACCTTAATAATGATTTCTTTTTAGCTATTATAGGTTTTAAAAATAAAAATAATAAAGAAATAATAGTAATAAAAAAAATAATATAGCTAACCATCTTTTGATTTTGTAAATAATTTCTACATAATGAATAATAGAATATAATAATAAAATTCTATTACTTTGGCTATTATAAACATTTTAAAAATACAAATAAAAAATCATAGTCATTTTACTTTCTATTATTTTTGTAAATAATTTTCTACATAGATAAATAGAGTTTAAAAATAATAATAATAATAATAATAATAATAATAATAATAATAATAATAATAATAATAAATAAATGCATCTTCATGATAGAAATAATAATGGAAGATATTACATAATAGACTTTGTGCATTTTAGAAATGAATAAATATGCTCACATAAGGAGTATAGAGCCACATAAGAATATTTGCACACATGATATAACATTTAGAACGATTAGTCAAGACGAGAACATCTTGACGAGAGGATAAATAAGGTTGCAATGACAACACGAGAAGATACGTTGAGGCGAGAACATCTTGACGTGAGATGAATAGGGCTTTGATAGCAACATGAGTGAATATGTCGAGACAAGAACATCTTGACGCTTAATGAAGAATAACTTGAGCTACGATACTAACATGGAGATATATGTCAACTCGAAGAAGAAGAACATTATGATGTCCTAGATAGGTGACATCTTAATGACTGTTGCCGCGATGAGCAAGTAACTCATGATTGAACCCGCTCACACAAGGGGTGTAGGGCAACATAGAAATTTTGCACAAGTAATGCAACACGTAGAATGATTAGTCGAGACAAGAACATCTTGACGCTCGCTGAAGAATGACCAAAGCCACGACATCAGCATGGAGAGATATGTCGACTTTGAAGAAGAAGAACATTACGATGTCCGAACGAAGTGACATCTTAATGACTCGGTGTCATGAACAAGTAATTCATGACCATTTGAGTAGCAAGACCGAACTCGTCCGTCGATGAGTTTGTCTTTTGGCTCATTTCCCGAGACTTGTGAGATTGAATCGGTGCATTGGTAGATTCATCCACAAAACAGTGAATGTGAACCATTACGCAGGTAGGTTCCTTCACTTACACATGCCTCGATGTTGAACCGGCCCAAGGTGCTTCGGGTTTAATATTGTGTGCAATTGTGTTTCCTAGGTTTATGAATCGGCTTAGTGCTACGAATTCATGATCTAGAAGATCGGTGAGAAGAAACACGTGGGCCATATCCACCCTTCTCCCCGATTCACCAACCTCAAGATCAACCGCCTCGGCGCTTCGAGTTGTATTTTGTGTGATTGGTTGTTGACTAGTTAAGATTGAACCGTCCTGTTTGTAGGTTTATCTTCTAGATCAACGAGAGGTCGAGTCGGTCAGTATGTAGACTCACCTCAAGCCCCCATGAAGAGATTAACTCGGTGTTGGTAAGGTTACATCTCGAGGTGGCATGGATCGAACCGATCTGTTTGTAGGTTCGTCCCCCATAAGACAAAACCGATCTGTTTGTAGGTTTGTCTTCCATAGATTGAACCGTCTGTTTGTAGGTTCATCTTCCGTAGACCCCCTTTTATGAAATTAGACGACCACTTGACCATCTTTTAACTATACTATTTGCTTCTCTCTTTCAAAGATCCG
This sequence comes from Schoenoplectus tabernaemontani, assembly GCA_037127355.1. Classification (NCBI taxonomy): domain Eukaryota; kingdom Viridiplantae; phylum Streptophyta; class Magnoliopsida; order Poales; family Cyperaceae; genus Schoenoplectus; species Schoenoplectus tabernaemontani. The sequence continues at coordinate 16,636,916 of CM073752.1, forward strand.
AGAGGTGCCTCGGTTCGTAGCCCGGGGTAATTAACGGTGGGGCTTGCGCCCACCGGAATCTACAAGAACTCACAATCACTAAAAACCCCACGAATGTGCATACAAATTATCTCTAAACGGCGAGAATCGGCCGACACCCCGGGCAGATGCACGCTCGGGAGGGATCTCCGTGTCCTTCTTCCGCAACCCATCGCCCGGCGGCGGTGCGGAGCGCGCGAAAAAGGGTCGCACACAAACCAGTGTAACTTGATCCTCAAATATCAATTATAATGCCTAGAATAATAAAAAAAATTATAACACAATAATATAGCGAAGACAATTGAAATAATCAAGCATAAATATTTAAGGCATTACATAAACATGTAAAAACTCAAACAAGTTATAACATACATAACCATAATAATCAAAGCATAACTCTCATCTCACAAAATGATAAATCCAAAATTGAAAGATAAAAGTATAAAGAAATCCTAAGTAAAAGAAGTAAAAAGATTGATCATCATGCTTGGTCCGGTGGATCGGTGGATGTGACCTCTTGTTCACCCACCATTTCGATTTCTTCTTTCTCCTCCTCTTCCTCTTGACCCCATACATTAAGATCATCGGCCATTTGCATGTCAACATTGTCCGATTCCAAGTCAAAATTCATGTCACCCGTATTATCCACCCAATTTTTATACTTATTAACTCAATTAGTTTGAAGGTTATATTGTTAATCCTCCATACGGGTTAAATAACCTTTGAGGGTGGAAATTTCATTGTTGATATTTATAAATTTATTGTTCACACGGGTTTGAAAAATTTATTGGTTCAAGTTCATATGGTACATGGATTGAGCAATATATCCCAAAGTAGTATTGCATAGAACCGATTTGTGATGGAGCAAGGTAAGGATCAAATGAGGTTTGATAATTTGATTCAAAGGTAAAATTTGGCATGGTTGTAAAAGAATGAGGTTGAGAAAATGTTTCCGACTTCTTGAGTTGGTTCGGGTTCCAAGATAGATTCTTCCGAATTAGAATCGGTATATTGATCGGTATTTGTGGTTTGGAGTCCATACCATTGGTTCACCAATCGAGTTATTAATCCAACCAAGATTTGACAATTCATGAAATAAGTTCGTAGGGTGAATCCTATCTCTTTGCGGTATATCCCTTAAATGCAACCGTAGGATTAGGATAATAAGATTGACATATAGTAAATTTGCATTTTTAACCTGATATACATGCTTCATATGGCTTATGATGATAAATGAAATATAAAATTGCCTATCCATTGAAAGGAGATGACACAAATAGAAAATGGAATTTATTTTCATATTAGTTTTTAAAGTAGCTTTGGGGTTAGAATGTTGTTGATGAAGTGGAAGGCTAACCTATGCACGACCGATAAGGATGTTGTAAAAATTTCTCGATCATTTATCAACTGAGGTACAAATCACCTCTTATAATCCCTTATTGTACCCTTGGTGATTTCGGACATTTACGGTAGGCATAGATTTGTTCACCGATTTTAAGGGTTGAAAATCATTTGACAAATTATGGTATTGTTACTATAATTGGTTGTCCACATACAAATATAGTAAAACCTCATGGTTCATCTATGAATTTCATATTGGCATAGAACACTTGAGTAAAAAATTTGTGAAATGTATCATTACACTCAATTATATTTTTTCATGGTCAAAAACCGATATAGTTTTCAATTTGGGTATCCTCTCAATCAGTCATTCTACCATTTTCATCCTTATGATAAAAATAATAATTAGTAATTTTTCTATTTTTGAAATTACCGAAGAAATAGCTTGCTGTATTGTTTGAGCGGTAGAAAAACCGGTTCCTTCGATCATTCGGTGCGGAGACGTGCTTATCATCCGGTTGGACTAAGAACCATCCTCCCGGCATGGTGATCTCGGCCATTTCAAATCACTGTCTGCTGAATTTGAAGTCAAAAGTGGCAGGAGGACCAAGTGGTGGTGCCGCTATTGAGCGAATGATGGATTGAGAGGATGATCACTCGGGATTATCTTGTCCTTGAGGTTGTGAAAAGAAACCACTTGCTGAATTTTGCCATGAAGGATCAGACGAAATTGGATAGAAACTTAATCCCGGAATGCGGTTGGGATCGGCTTCGGCACTTGATCGTTCACGCCTTAGTTGTTCTTCAGTTTTTCACTTTTTTATCTTGATGAAAGGTATTTTTGGTGCCATAGCAACAAGAAGAATGAGAAGAAGATTGAATTGAGAAAGTTCAGGAATTTGAGAAATCATTTTGGCAAAGTTTTTGCAGAAAATAGATGAACTTTGGCTCTTGTGAGAGGAGAAATATGTGTATGCGATGGAAGAAAAAGAAGAGGGTGAAATCTTTTATAATGAGAAGTTAATGTGAACAGTCGCGTATGTTGGCTTTTAAGGCAGGTAGTCCAAAAAGCACCACTTCCCAATAAACCAGTTATCAAGAAAATTTTATAACGGTCAGAAATCTGTTCAGCTTTCTTGAAACGTTATATTTTTTATAAAGCGTTATAACGTTTTACCAATCGTCCAATGGTCAAAGAAACCGTTACAACGATTCATTCAGTCACTATCGGTGGGACCTTCTCTGTCAAATAAGGAAAATTGAATATCTTTGTTGAATCGTTATAACTGTTTACCAAGCGTTCAACGCTTCTGAATTATTCAACGATCTCCTGAATCATTGCAACATTTTGTGCTTCTTTGTCAGATGAAAATTATTTAATACTTTAATGAAGTGTTATAACATCACATGTAACGTTAATATTATCTGTGTCATCGAACGGTCTGCTGAAGCGTTATAACTTTTCTTCTGTGAACCCACCTTGTTAGGTTTAAATTCAATTATCTCTTTGAACCGTTATAACTATCCTTCAATCGTTATAATGGTTTGGAGCTAATTATGTGACTAAATTCACCATATTATGATCCAAGAACTTAAATGATTTCTAAATCGTTGTTAACGACTATCTAGGAGTTAAAATCATTACCAACGGTTATCTGGAGTTTGAATCGTTGATAATGACGAGTTTGGAGATAAAGTCAAGAATAAGTAAAAATACTACAGATATTCAAAGGAATCGTTATAACGATTAGTGAATCGTTATAACAGTTCAGGGCTAGACACATGATTTTTATTGGTTTTTCAATAGAATTTGAAAACAAATATGACAATTATGCTTTCAATAACGTTTTGCAAAACAATAAAATCAAATAAATTGTTAAGTGTAAAAAATACAAATAAATCCTAATATCTATCATAACACATATTAATGTATCATTCAAAACATATTTTTTAGTTTAGTCTTAATTTTCATGACTACATATAAATCTAAATATATATTACATGCACTCTTCAATATGTACTATAAATATCTCTTCATATTTACTGATTAATTTTTTTTATATTAGTATGTCATTAAAAATATAATTTATAGTTTAATCTTAATTTCTATTAGTATAAATAATATAGTCTTTGTTAGTTTTATGTTGAAATTCTTTCAATCACAATTCTCAATATTACGATTCAAATCTTTATATTTTGTATAATAAAACTTTATACCTAGTATAATTAAGTCTTCATATCTATTATACTAAGTCTGACATATATTTATTTAGTGTAATAAAATACCCTTCTTGTGTTATCTCTTATCTCTCAACCAATTATTTCAAATGAATACTCAAATTTTATCTTCTTACTCTCAAAATTGATCTAGCTCCACTTCTTGATCAACCGAGTTTTAAAATGTGAGTTTCAACACATTCTCTTTGTGCATAAGAAGTGAAATGGTGATTCGAACACTTATAATATTAGAGAGCTTGATTAAAACTTCACGTATAATTTCCTTGGTCTAGATAAAATATTTAATCAATCGATTGTGACTCACCCGTACTAGATCACTCCAATCAAATTTATAACCGAGATATTTTTTTCCTTGATTTCTCCTAAACCGTTGATCCATTTCATGTGTAATTTAGCTCATTGTGTTATTCTCGTCGCTAGCTTTTCAAGATATATCGCATGAAAAGTAACTCTCAAAGATGAGGAAAATATCATTAGAGTTTCAGTTCAAACGGATCAAATATGTGACCCGTATTTTTTATTTTTCTTTCAAATCTAAATTGAATAACATTTAGAAAGTATTAGATTAGTTAAGGTAGTTGATGTATAGAATGGGATATAGAAGTTGGAATATAAAAAAAAATTCTCAAAAAATAATACCCTTACAGTCCATCTTCAACTAATTAATAGTGTGGTAGCTTGAGGATATATGTGAGAAGTGAGATCTGCACGAATTAATTGTTGTCGTAATCCCGTTCATTCTTCTTGTTAATGCCCACCTAGTTATTTTTTCTAAAAGCAATTTTCAAATCATGATCTAGAAAAGGCTAAGCTATACAAATATTATTAGGATTCGAACCTACACAGAGTAAATGGGAATATAAAGCAAGGAAATATTCCTTACCTATATATTCGATCTGGAATTTTTTTTTTTTTTCGATGAAAAAGATGAGTGTTAAGTCCACAAAATTTGTTAATTAGTGTCAGGGGCGACGCCGTTACATGAATAAGATGCGAGAATAAAATAAATAAAAGAAGCAAAACAATAAGAACAAGTAAATTAAAATAAATTAAATGCATTTCCTTGTATAGGAAGATCATATATTGAAACATAGATGTGGGTTCTTTGTGAATATTATAACATTTGATAGCATAGATTTCCGTCTTATCTAAAAATAATAATGCAATTATGATTTCCTACCATCCTATTAATTCCTACATAAAACGATTTCACTTTCTTTGACACTTTTCTTCCAAATGGAGAACACCATTAAAACAAAATTTTAATTTTTTCAAAAAAAAATATATTAGAACAGAGTTATAATTGACGTTTTGTAGTTCAAATTTATTAAATTATAGTCACGTTTTATCAATTAATTAAACAGAAGAAGTTATAATGAGCTATATCATCTTGGATTGACCTTATTGTCCAAAAAAATGTGTCGAGCAAATTTCTTAGTTGAATCTTATATTTTATCAATTTGAATTTATAGAGTGAAGAGAGTTTATTACTTCTGACATGATCGGTGCTTAATTTTATTGTGATGTTATATGCGGTAGTGTTATATCTATTTTTTTAATTGGATGGTGACGATAGTATACTAATTTTTTTGTTCTTTAATATCTTTAACATCTCAAGGATGTGAAGAGAGACAAATAAAAATTCAGCAGATAAAGACTTATTTATAGACCGAATTCTTCAGAAAAATATATAATAACGTATGAGGAAGGATCAGCTATTGGAGGAATGTGTTTTTTTTTTTTATAAATGGAACTTTCAAGGAAAGGAAAACGTTCAATTATGCATGAGAAATAAACGGATGTACAGAGGATCGTTATTGAAGGGTAGACTTGTATTAATATTCAAAATATTTAAATAATGTTGTGTTTTTAAAGCGATTAGAAACATAATCAGTTAATCACTCAATTAGAAGGAAATTCTACTCTGATATCACACTTTGATTAGATCAACATTTTGACGTACGGTTCAATTGTTTTTTAACTACTGACTAGCTACTTTTCTTCGATCCAGTGAATTTTCAACGAAGATTTAAGATAAAAGCATTTGACGTGAATAAAAAAAACAATAAATAATGTGAATAACAGAAGTTTTTGTTGTGAATATTGAAACAAAACAATAAAAGAAAAATTAAATGGCAGGGACCCATCGACAACCGGTAACCTAACCATGTTAGCAATGATTTTTCAAATAAATTCAAAAGAATTGCAACAACAGAAAAGAAATATGGACATATTAAATTTTCATAGATTGATTAGATATAAATTAAGTTTAATACAATTTAATTATTATTTGATATTACATGAAAGACAATTAAAATTGTATAAAATTTGCAACAATCTAAATTTGATGTTCTTTGATGAAAATTTGTGTCAATCAAATTTAATTTGTATGATATTTTATACAAAATTGACGATTTAATTGAACAAAAGGAATTGTATTCTGAGCAGTGTAAATTTAACACACTTTGTCCTTGAAATAGAAACCACTAAGCTTGCTATATGATGATGATATTTTGTTAATGGTGGCTACTAAAAAATAAGAAGAAAGATAATCAACTGACAGAAACCTTTTCTTACTAGTAAAATATATAATTTCCCCATTCACCATTAAAGGAACTTATATTTTGTTATGCAGTTTGCAAAACTTCAGATTAACATGCATGGAACTAAATATTGTTGTTGTTTCTTGAAGTCACAAATTAGTGTGACTTGATATTTATTTTATGTTGGGGGAGGCGAAATTGTTCACGTCGTCAAATTTCGATGATCATCCATCCTTATCTCTTCGGAACCGCTTTCAAAATTGGAGTCAAAAAATACATAAACAACGTATGCTTGATGCGTCGTTCTTTTTTTTTCTTTAAATAAAAGAATGCCTGAATTTATTACAAAATCTCGCGTCCACACCAATGCCTGGATTAAGTATTAATCCATAATGCACGAGAAATAAAATACTATACTTGTATTCATATTTTTTTTCTAAAATTTAATAATATAATTATGATTATCAAAATAAATAGATTTCAAAAAAATGTTACCAAATTTTATACAATATGATCTCTTCTTGGACAATATATGTCTATGATTAGGTTACAGTGTAACCGAATAATTAAGAAAGGAATTTCGCGTGCAATAATTAGACTACACAGATCATAATTTGGACTATATCTAGGATTCTAGCTCATAATGTCTGGACAAGGGTACTTATGATAATTTCAATTTTTTTTTCCAGAGGGGTACTTATTTAAAATGCCATTACCTCTACAATCTGATCTGATCTCGCATCCCATGGCTATGCCCAATGATTGGAGCTATCCCTGGTCCAACCGTACAAAAACCCTTTTCAAAGGCACAAAAGAAACATTGGTTTTAGGTCCGATGATAAAATTATTAACATTTAAGAAAAGGTTTGGCAGTGGCTTTTTTCCCAAAATTAGTGGGAAGAAGGTTGTTTTTCAAAGAAATATATTAAATATTTGAGATGATCTCTATTGAATTTTATTTTTAGTTTATCTCAATTTAATTGAGATTAAAATTATTATTATTATTATTATTATATTAATTTAGTGGAAGATAATTTTCTTCCGCACGAAAAAGAATGAAAGATGAAAGACATTATTATTATTATTATTATTATGGATTGTGTTATGATGCATCATGATGTACCGTGAGGAAAATATGAAAATATAATCGATTTGAATCGTTCAATCTAATCTCAAAATAAAAATATATTAGCAAATTAAATTATATATTTTTAAAAATAATTTGCTATTTTTCTAATGGGAAGAAAATAACTATTATGTTTGAACGAACCATAATTCTCAAATTAAGTTATTTTCTCCATATCTGAAAAAATAGCAAATCAATTCTAAAAAAATATAGAATTTTCTTATACATCTTCATATAAAAATTAAATTAAACGAATCAGATCGATCATATTCACTGTACACTATAACACAATATTATATCATTATCATCATCATCATCATCATTATTACTATTTTCTTCTTGAATATCCATCTTCTACTTTCTTCTACGAAAAAAAGTTGTAATATCAAACTAAGCCTTAAAATATTAATTATATTAAGTCTACAAGTAACATCACATTCCACCAGGGCTGCAAACGAGTCGAGTTCAAGTGAGCCGACTTAACTCAAACTCGGCTCATAAAAATTTGAGTCGAGTCGAATCGAGCTCGTGAAATACTTCAAGCTGAAAAATATAGCTCAAACTTAGCTCGTTAGTATTCAAGCAAGCTCACGGGCCAATGCATGTATATTGATTTGGTTTGACATTTATATTTAATATATCTATAAATTACAAAGTTGATATAACTACAGGAATGATATATGAGTTAGTATAAAATTAATATATCAATAAACTATATTTTCAATGACATCTTTATTGCACTAATTTGAACGGATGGACCGACAAAAAACTATTGAGTCAGATATATAAGCCGAGTCACAAACGAGTATGAAAAATCGTTAAGCCATTGAGATGGTGGCATGATGAGAGATAATGAAAGATGAATTATCATTATTAGAGTTTAACAGAAAAAATATAAAACATTATTATTCAAGCCGAATCAAGTCACGAACCGAACCAACTCTAACTTAAACTTAACTCATTTAACAATCAAATCATATTAGCTCGAGCAAGAATTGAAACCGAACTGAGCCACTAACCCGAACTTTTTTTTTTTCAGCCCTACATACCACTAGCTTAAATCTGGATCCTCTTCTTCCCGATAGTTCCGTACACAAAAGCACATTTTAGTGAGAGCGATGGTACTAATATAATAAGCCTGTAACCATGTAAGAAGTAAGAACTGCGTGTAGCGTGTGTGCCAGACTGCCAGTCCATCTGAAATTTTTTACTTCCATTATTTGTGCAAAATATAGGACTTATAAAATAAATAATTTCATTAACACGATCCTTTAGATTCTGATAAAGGTTTTATTTAAATATATATATATATATAGTTCATTAACTAGAAATAAATAAATAAATAAATAAATAAATAAGGCTTCGTTAAAAAAAAATTCCCACAAACAAGGATTAGAGAAATCTAGGGAATCAAAAATCTTTTGACATACCATTTAATTAAAAAAACTAATTAAATGCTCAAACAAGGAATCGCGATTTTGAGCCAATGGGAAACATAACATAATTCATTTCGCTAAAGAAAAAAATACCATTCCATTACAGCGACATCACCCACCAATAAACACTATGATATGATAATCACAACCGAGCCAATTTGGCGATTATTTCATCTTAACTTCAAATATCGTGCTTCCTTTTCAGATAACAACTAGCACAAGAGTTGCAGCCTGTAAACATGATTCGCCACATCACTATTGCATATAGGGAATCAACACATTGCCGCAAAAAGATGGTGATACGAGACGGCGAAACAATGGACAAGAGCCAGGATATTTATCAGAGATTGATATTTTCTCCATTACTTTAAAACTGGTGAGGCTTTTCATCTCGGATAGCGTGTTAAACCCTGCGACGGATAGGTATAACTGGAGAGTATAAGAAACCAAGGCCAAAGAGGCCGTTAGGACTGCCGTCAGCAGTCAGCACCGCCGTAATATAGTACAGTAGCGAGAAGCCACCCATCCAACGACGTCACACCGAGACCCATACTTTACACCCCTAATTGTAACATATGACGTGTAGGAAAAAAACTGTACGGATCATATTTGTATCTAAATACTTGGACCAAAGAATTTGAGATTGATCCTCAATCAATTTTATCTAAATCCATATTAAACTCATCCAAATTTCGGTGGACCCACCAGCTAACTACTTTATTATTTTAAAATAAAATCTTAAGGATACAACAAAGTATTTTTGAATTTTTTTATGTTGATTTCATGATGGCGCAATTTTCAAAAGGTTCTAGAATTTAATGTTGAACCAGACGAACTCATGAGTCATGGCCAACTCTCCCGAGCTAAATCAAGTTTTTTTTTTTTTTTTGACAAAGAGATAAATCAAGCTTGAAGCCGGTCAGACATTAGGTTGTGGGCTGGTGGGGCATATAGGGGATGCTGGTGGGGGATGGGACCCGCAGAAAGAAATAAAAGATAAATTCAATAATAATCATCGGCAAAAATGGGGCCCGTCTCACGTGTGTGGGTACAGCTATGGGGCCCCTACCGTCAATCGGTTTCTCTTCAGCCACTGTTGTTCTTACATCTCGCTGTCTCCCATTTGGTACCAACAATTTCTATATGTACCCGACTTACGGTTGAGCCGAATTGTTAACGAGACAGCAAGCCGGATGACCTAAGATTTGAGTGAGAGATGTATGTTGTACGGCTGTGACTCAAGAGTGAATAGAAATCGTGCGTTGCTATGGTACGCCCACACAACATACACTCCAAAAAGTTACTGGGTGCGAGAATTCTAGAGGTGGCAAAACAGACCGATTCGTTCGGATCCGAATCTGATTGATATAATTTGATTTTTTAAGAGAGTTAAATTGATCTGATCCGATCTGACCCGACCTGATCCGAGATCAAATGACCTTTAATCCAATCGAAATCTATCAACGATTTGAAAAAACACAACATATAAATTGACCCGACCCGACCCGACCCTGACCCTGACCTGACTCGGGCCAACCCGATTTCTTCCGAGTCAAACCAATGGACCCGGCCCGCCCGATTGCCACCTCTAGAGAATCTGACGCGGAGTGCATTGCACGCCCGTGACGATTGAAAATAAGATGCCCGATTTTTTCTTTTTTTTTAATTAAAAATATAATATTTTTTAAGAGAAAATAAATTTATTTTTAATAATAAATATTTATTTACTCATAATTTTAATAATTAATATACAGCATTATTGTGTTTGACATCTAGAAAACACATCAGTCATAGTCATATTTTTAATAAAAGAAGATATTTTCCGAAAAGATGAATTTCATAAGAAAATTTTGGGACCTGTAATTCAAATCTTCCAAGAGAAAGAGAGAGAATGCACATCTCGTTTATTAAAAGGAAGAGATCCCTTAATAATGGGTTATCTTGATAATAAATCTCTAAATAAATATAAATAAATCTTAAATTTTATGCAATTTTATTATTATTTGATAATCCATTAAAGATCATCAAAATGTTATACACTTTGTAATGGTTTCAATTTAACAGTCTTTACCGAACTACCAAATGATAATGAAATTGCATAAAATTTGAATCATCATCAATCTATAAATAGAAGAATATATTTATAAGATTTTTTTTCTATTTTTTTATTTTTTTTCGTATTATCTAAAGATCCATTGTCAATATTATCAAGATAACCATTGTCAAGTGATCCCTTCCCTTATCAAAAAGGTAAATAGGATACTCTAACTTCAATAAATAGATTAATGATGATTATAAGAGATTATATTGGTGTAATTAGTATATAAATTAAAAAAATCATCTAAAACACTAAAAGAATTTTATATGTGACTTAACTGAATCAAATACAAATTATAAATAAAGTTGGTGTATTTTTAAAGTGAGCTTCAGTCAACGGATGGGCAGAAAATATTTAGGAGATGTGCACGACATCAAGAGACCAACCGAGATTTCCTTCAATGGTATCTACTAAGAACAACGTACAAAATCCTTCTCAATCTCTTTACTAGGGGTAATTGAGAACGTTCTCCTTGATCCTCTAGTCCTGCACAAATTCTAACTTTTAGATATAGTGGAAAGAGTTTTCAACACATGAGATAGTCAAAACGGGTGCGGTAAAAATTCAGTATAACTTTCATGCTTAGAAAAAATAATTTGTTAGGTTTCTATATAACTTCTTAAAAAGGTGGAAGGATATTTTCCCTTATTTTGGAAGAGCTCATACTCATTTTGAACAGACAAAATTTATCCATTTTTTAAAATAAGTTGAAGTTTCCTTAATTAACTAAGAGAAAATGAAGTTAGTGGACATAATAAATCATGCTTCACTTTTTGTATCATACTCTTTCAAAATGGCTAAAGAAAAGTGCAGTAGTGGAGAGTGAATGTTTAATTTTAGTCATATTAATATATGGTTAAATTCAGACCGATATAACATAATTCTCACATAATTATATCATAATGATATACTGTTAAAAAATAATATATGAACTTTCTTAAAACTCTTTCATTTGAATATTGTTAAACACTCAATAAATTCAATTTTATCTCATGTTATTTGATATGTCCAACACATCGACAGATCAATGAATATTTATAGATTATGTTCTTATACGGTATGACCATTTTGGACATGTATACACTTAGCAATGAGATTAAAGCTCCATTAATCATCATAGATCATAAGCGGCATCTAGTAATGTGCATTGTAACCTCTAAGCAATACAGATATAATGTACACTATAAATATCTTGATCCTAGATAATGATAATCGTCCCAAGCTCGTTATATATCACATCACATGATATCAAGAACAGTGTAAGACAGGAACATATCATTTGTGCACTACGCTCTTTATTTAGGGGCTTTGGATACTATCGCTCACCTCAACAACAAGAAGGATATCACTATTCTTGATTCATACTTTTTCTTCATATAAAAGACGTATATTGAGATGAAATCTGTATGGTCGTCAATTACGAGCAGCGTTGGATAATATCCATAAATACGAATTATTTGTATAAATAAGAATACTCATCTTATATCTAAGAATTAACAAGTAAATAAAATACTAATGACACAAATACAATCCTTATAACATTTGACTATAGATCAAGTCCAATAACATGATGAACATGTCATTTGTTAATTGAGCCGATAACACTTATCGTATGATTTATGAAACACAATAATAACTTGACTTACATATTAATCTTGTTAATCATTATTCCTAAATAATTAACAAATTAGAGATATTTTAGAGTTATTATTAATTAATGCATATATTTTATAATTGAGTCCAACCCAATATATACATAATAAACAATTCAAGGAACAAATGATATATATCGTATATAATCATCTTAATGCATAAAAACTAAAATATAATCAACACATGATTGATTGTAGATCACAATAATACTGACATATTAAATAAGATTTTGTTTTTTTTAAATAAAAAGGAGAAATAAGAAAGATTTTCACGTTTAGATGGAAAATAATATATATTAAAATTTTGGCGGGGAAATAAGCAATAAGTTAAGGGAGTGTTTGGCACTCAATGAAATAGCAAAAAGTTGGAATAGAATAGTTATTCCGACGAATTAATTTGCCAAATAAATTTTAGACTAAGTAGAAGAGTGCGGAATAGTGCTAATCCGGTATACCAACTTATAGGTGGAATACCGGATTAGCTCTCGTCGGAATAGCGATTATTGTTTGATTATATTATATTATATTATTATATTATGATTATGATTAAGATTTAGTATTATTATATTATTATATTATATTTATGATTATAATTTATTATTATATTAATATTATGATTATTATTTATTATTATTATTATCATTATTATTATTATTATTAAATTATTATTATCATTATTGTTATTATATTATCGTTACCATTAGTATTATTATATTATTTATTATTATTATAAATATAATTTTAATATTAAATAATTATATTATGAATATAATATAATTATTATATTATTATATTATTATATTATGAATATGAATATAATTATTTTATTATATTATTATTATGATCAAGATTATTTATTATTATATTATTATATTATTATGATTATGATTATGATTATTAATACTTGTTATTATTTTATTATGTTATATTATATTATAATATATTGATTATAGTTATGATTAATTTATTATTATATTATTATAATTATAATTATTTATAATTATTTTTATGATTATGATTATATTATTATTATTATTATATTATTATGATTATGATTATGGTTATATTATTATGAATATGACTATAATTATTATTATCATGATTATGATTATTATATTATGATTATATTATTAAAATTATGATTACTTATTATTATTATATTATTATAATTATGATTGTAATTATATTTTTTTATTATTATATTAATATATTATGATTATGTTTATATTTTTATTATATTACTATTATAATATTATTATGATTATGATTATTTTTTATTACTTTATTATTATTATATTATATGTTGATTATAGTTATGATTAATTTATTATTATATTATTATAATTATAATTATTTATAATTATTTTTATGATTATGATTATATTTTTATTATTATATTATTATGATTATGATTATGGTTATATTATTATGATTATGACTATAATTATTATTATCATGATTATGATTATGATTATTATATTATGATTATATTATTAAAATTATGATTACTTATTATTATTATATTATTATAATTATGATTATAATTATTATTTTTTATTATTATATTATGATTATGTTTATATTTTTATTATAATATTATTATTTACTATGATTATTTTTTATTAATTTATTCTTATTTTATTATGTTGTATTATATTATTATATGTTGATTATAGTTATGATTAATTTATTATTATATTATTATCATTATAATTATTTATAATTATTTTTATTATTATGATTATATTTTTATTATTATATTATTATGATTATGATTATGGTTATATTATTATGATTATGACTATAATTATTATTATCATGATTATAATTATGATTATTATATTATGATTATATTATTAAAATTATGATTAATTATTATTATATTATTTTTATAATTATGATTTTAATTATAATTTTTTATTTTTATATTACTATATTATGATTATGTTTATATTTTTATTATATTACTATTATAATATTATTATTTATTATGATTATTTTTTATTACTTTATTATTATTATTATCTTACTATTATGATTATTATTTTACTATTATTATTATTCTTCATCATTATTAGTATCATAATTATTCATATTTTAACTATTCTCGAAAATAACAACTGCCAAACGATATTTTCGCTCTTCCGAATAGTCAAGAATACCACTCTTCTACCACTCTTCCAAAAAAATATTATTCTATCACTCTTCCAAAATTACCACTCTTCCAAAGTTATTCTTTAATTTGCCAAACGGACCCTAAGTTTCAACAAATTCACGAAAGATAAGAATAGTCTTCCATTTCGCTTCGCTTCAACAAATGGAGTAGAGAGCAGGAATGACAGCCATACTCAATTCATCATGACAATAACATGCTCCATGAGCAGGGGCCGACCTACGTGGTTCCAAGAGGTGATCCGGGGGGGAGGGGGGCTGCTCCCCATGGATTTTGAAAAGTAATGGTTTTTGATAGTGCTTTCGGTAATTTGTTCCCTCTGAAATTTTTTTCGTTCCCCCTAGATTATCTGATTATTTTTATTGAGAAAAATATATTTAATATCGTACATAATGAAATAATTATGTAAAGATATCAAAATATAAAGTTCCGTAGACAGAAATTTTCTTCATCAACTTGATTATCTATTACTTTGAGTCTTTGAGCTTTATTTTATTATTATTTTAATATATAAAATATTATTATTTAATATTTTTTATTAGGTAAGCATATATATTAAATAATTATTTTTTATTTAGTACCCGATTAGTTAATGAATTTAAATCCGATAATTGACTCCCGATCAAAATTCTGCATCCGCTCTGGTCCATTAGACCGCGTCTATGGATCAAATTGAGAGGAATATCAGCGTATGTGGGAGATAATTGACGCCCAGTCAGGGGCCCGGAGTTAAATCGAACTGTGCTAGTTACAGCTGAGAGCCTGAGACGTCTGGGTTAGTGTCATTCCGGAAAACAGTAATAAGCAGGGCAAAATCGGAATAAAAAATTTGGATAAAACTGTCAAGGCAGTACGGCTTCCAGCTAAGATTCCTGATCTTCTGGCTGTTCAGATATAGTGTACATCCCTGTGGCCTTCTCAAATAAATAGCACTTTTGCAATTATTTTGCCCTATGCGACTGCATTGTTTCAGTTCCGGTTTCAGATGGGTCGGACCATTTCTGATCATAATTTTTTTATTCGTTTAAAATCGGCTTTTGACACTTCTTGGTCCGATTTGAATAAAATAAGTACGTTTTAATTTTTATATATTTTTAAATAACTGAATATTAATTAATATATTATTTATTAATCTTAATTAGTGTATACACAAAATTTAATTAGTGTTAAATTATAAAATAAATCTAAAAGCATGATTAAACGGGTTGAGTTTTACCTCACCCGTGATAGATAAAAAATTTGACCACTACTCTATTCATTTATTCTCAAGCATTTTGGATAGATCAAATTCGAATCAGATCAGTTTGACCAATCAAATCCGGTCAAATTTTGAACCCTAATCCAAAAGCTACTTAATAAATAAATTATATATTTATGTACCATTTTTTAATTTGGAACTTTTAAAATTTATTACGGATGTAAATGTTTTGTAAAATCGAAATATCCTCAACCCTCAATTTTTGTGCAATTATTAGTAACAGGAAACTTGGTCGATTTTTTTTTGTAAGCCCTCTGGTCGAACTTTTTAATTTAATTTATTATATTATGACCTAATTTACTCAATTAATTTTTTTGTTACTTTATATGTAGTAAATACTAAATACTGACAATTTTCGCGTGAAAGTCACAAGAGGATCATCACCTCTGAGATCCACACGAACAGGTTATGAATTCTAAACAGGGGATAAGATGAAAAATATGGATTAATAAAGTTTGTTGACGGATTTCCAGTCTCTCCACTCGATTAGTCGATTTCCCTTTTTCTATATTGGTTGTTTCCCGCTTCAGCAACGAATTGCCAAAATAATTACACTTGCTCAAACTGCAAATTAATTAAGGAATCACACTCTCAAGGAGAAGAGGCTAGAGAGCGAAAAATACAAATACAAATAGGGAAAGAGAGAGAGAAAGAGATGCGCTTATTATTCCCTTCCTCTTCCCCTCCCACAATTATCTCGTAGCAATAGAAAGAGAAAAAAAGAAATTGACACAGAATAGGCTGAGAAATATAGTTCAATAATGAAGAGAGAATATCCAGACAGCGTCGCCGCCGCATCGACGGAGGCGGCGTCGAAGGGGAAGCTCCCTGTTATGGTGCTATCGCCGGAGGAAGATGTGGATGAGCTTCTGGCCGCGCTGGGTTACAAAGTCCGATCGTCTGACATGGCTGACGTGGCTCAGAAGCTGGAGCAACTCGAGATGGCCATGGGCATGGGTGCCGCCGCGTCAACAGCTCAGGTCAGAGATGACATGGGGTTCTTTCCCGAAACTGTGCACTACAACCCTTCAGATCTGTCCACGTGGCTCGATTCCATGCTGTCTGAGCTCAACACCCCGCCTCCACCTCTTCCTCCTCCTTCAATGCCCCCGCCCCCGCCCCCTTCATCTACCCCTTCTTTTGACCCAGGTGAATCCTCTACTGTTACATTTGACCCCATTCCGGTTTCACAAACAGATCCGACTCGGGAAAGAAAACGAATGCGCACTGGTTCTGGATCAGGCTCGTGCTCTTCTTCTTCCTCTTCATCTCTTGGCCGGGGAGGAGCTGTAACAACAATTAAGTCTGAACCTGTTAATCCTTCGCCAGTTACAGCCCCAGGTCTTCAAGTTGTTGTGGTGGATCCGCAAGAAGCTGGCGTACGCTTGGTTCATGCCCTGATGGCGTGTGCTGAGGCTGTGCAGCAAGACAATCTCAAGGCAGCTGATGCATTGATTAAGCAGATATCGGTCCTTGCTTCCTCCCAAGGAGGGGCGATGCGCAAAGTCGCAACCTACTTCAGTGAAGCTCTAGCCCGGCGGATCTACCGGCTTGGGCCTACTGTTGGACCCATACCTGACCCGTCTACTTTTGACTCCTTCTCCGATCTGCTGCACATGCACTTCTATGAAACTTGCCCCTATCTCAAATTTGCACATTTCACAGCTAATCAGGCGATTTTAGAGGCCTTTGCAGGTTGCAAAAGGGTCCATGTGGTAGATTTTGGTATCAAACAAGGTATGCAGTGGCCTGCTTTGATCCAGGCCCTTGCTCTTCGTCCGGGGGGGCCACCTGACTTTCGATTAACAGGCGTGGGGCCACCACAGCCTGATAACTCTGACGCTCTTCAACAGGTTGGGCTCAAGCTTGCACAATTTGCACAAACCATTCGGGTCAATTTCAAATATCGCGGCTTGGTCGCCAATTCATTAGCTGATATTGAGCCATACATGTTAGAGGATGAGAGCAGGGATGGGGAACCAGAGGCAGTTGCGATTAATGCTGTTTGTGAGCTGCATGGGTTGCTAGCACGGGCCAGTGAGCTTGACAAGGTGCTTGACACAGTGCGAAAGGTAAAACCGAAGATCTTTACTGTGGTTGAGCAAGAGGCAAACCACAACTCTGGTTCATTTTTAGACCGGTATACTGAGGCGATGCACTATTATTCGACCATGTTTGATTCACTGGAGGGTTCAAATAGTTCACCAGCTGAACCCCAGGATCCAGGCCAGCCTGATCATGTCATGTCGGAGTTATACCTGGGTCATCAGATTTTTAACATTGTAGCTTATGAGGGTTCTGATCGGACCGAGAGGCACGAGAACCTGGTGCAGTGGCGTGGTCGGTTTAACCTGGCTGGTTTTGAGCCTGTCCATCTTGGATTGAATGCTTTCAAACAGGCAAGTACTCTGCTTGCACTATTTGCTGGTGGAGATGGATACCGGGTTGAGGAGAAGGAAGGGTGCTTGACCCTTGGCTGGCATACACGCCCGCTTATTGCCACATCTGCGTGGCGTGTTGTGGCGGCTTGAAGGGTGGCGAACCAGAGCCCGAGGTTTTTTTTGTGCCACAGCGAGTCCCAGAGATTGAGCTAGAGAGATGTAAGAGGAAATGATTGGAGATTTGGTTGGACCCTGTGTCACTAGACCATGTTGGTGTTGACTGAACCGGGCTGGCAGGAGAGGTGCAAGAGGATGGTCTGTTGTACCGGCTCCTCCTCTTCTTTTTTGCTTCCTTTTAACCCTGTCCTAAAGGAAGTTCTTTGCAAGTATATTAGAAATTAGTATGCCTTTTTTTTTAATATTAATGTGTATTATGGTTAGATCTTGGATGTTAAATAAATCAATGATGAATGAAGAAGAGGTGATTTTCCACTTTTGGTCCGAATTAGGAGACTTAAATCTACTTGAACTAGCTCATTCGTTCCGAGTATTCATCAATCCACTTTGTTCTAGTCCAAGTCCGGTAAATGGTACTGGAGTTCTGGACTTGCATGATGTGAAAGGCTGTCATAACTATTTCTTAACCCAGTTCCTCTCACTTTATATGTATGATGTCTTTTGAGTTCACTATATCCTTTTTACCAGCAAATGAGCGAAAGGCAGGTAACAAAAGTGAGTAATAATTTCATCCATTGGTAGCATAAGTTCGGATGAGGCCAATCATCCCCCGCCGCATAGTATGGTTGAAATTAAGAGAGAAATAAACATCACTTGACAGGAATATAAATGCCAGATCATGTTAGTTGTTGCCAGTGAACATATTGGAATTGGATAAAACTGTTATACCCTATTTTGTTCGGAGGCATCCAATAAAACTGGAATGAAGGAAGGCAATTATAGTCTGGATAAAATTCTGCAATGTATCTGTGGGCTGTTGTGAGATTAATGTCGCCCACTAGCTGTCTCTTTTGTATTAAATATATGTTTTATATTCTATATTCAGCTTATTTTCACATCATTTTAAGAGAATTGTAAAGAAGTTCGCAGGAAGCTATTCTTTCATTAACATTTAATAGAAGTTTTTATTTGTACGAACTTTGTTTTATAACTTTTGTGTATATGAAATTAAGAACACTGCGATGGCATTTACCCAGAATCAAAACAAGAAAGCCTATCCTTCAGGAAAAAAAAATAACAACAAAAAGTAAAACAAGGTTGCAGGTGTCTCCTCACCTCAACTCTCAAATACTATCGTTTTTTCCTTTATATAAAAAAAACTATCATTTTTTTCCAATTTGGAAACACATACTGATCATGAGTTGAGCTAAAGCCCGATTCTATAATTTCTGAAATTTTTATTAATAACGTAAAAAAAATTTAAAAATATGAAAATAACACTTGATGGGCAGAATTGACGAAAATAGCAAATCTGTTTTTAATAAACGCGGATCTGAGTCCACGTTTATTAAAAACGGACTCGGTACGCACTTATAAGTGCGGACTGATTTTTTTTTATAGATAAGAGTTGAATTGGATATGAATATGAATATGAATATGACAGAGGAGACACCGCTAATTGAGGAGACACCGCTAATTGAATGTCGTGCAACATTAAAATTATATTGTTTATGCTATTTCTCGATGGTGGAACGGTGATGGAGTGATGGGCAGATTGACTTACTTGTTGAGTATTCAAATTTTCTGTTGTATGAAAATGTATAAGGCACGATTATAAATACATAGCAAAATAGAAATCTTCATTTTATTTGCATACTAAAATATTACCTGAGTTATTATTATATATACATAGTAAAATAAAAGTTTTCATTTTATTTGTATATCATCACCAATATAGATTTACTATTTTTTCTGTTTCCACCTCGATATTTTCTCTTATATGATATTCATTAATTGCTCATTGTAATTGCTCTTTAAAATTAAATGTTCAATTTTCTGACAACAGATTATCGAATTATGACTGTGATGGAGTATTTATTTCATTGATCTCAAAAATATCACTAAAGTCACGTACCAGATGATACTTTTCTAATCTATTTGTCATAATCAATCGACGCTCTATATGTTCATAGGGATCATAATTTGGGTCATCATCTTCATCAGCAGAGTCCCAATAATCTTCTCCAATCTCTCATTCATCAGTTGAAATGGGTACTGATGTCACGCATTTATATACATATTTTGACCCCTGATTGTGCCTAGAAATAGATTAAAACTTTCGATCTCATATTTTATTTTATTGCATTTGCATGTTTATTTTTTTAGATTTGATTCTGCTCTGGCCTGTTGCTTATTTCAAGGATATCAAGCCAAAAAGCTATTGAATCGGGTCTTGAACTGAGCTTCAACGCCAACCGACGGACCATAGGACCAACTGAAGTCTTCTGCCGCATATACATAAAGCATACGACCCGTATGCACCTGCATATGAGTCGTATGAGCTCTATCCGAAAATGATCTCCAAAGATGGCAGCGATTTAATGACGCGATTCCCTTCCAACTTGGTCGATCCCCATCCTATAAATTCGCAGCAGCATAGGGTTTTGGAGAACTCCATTTTGGCCATCATTTTCACGTCTCTTTCATCTCTTCCACTCTGTCTTCATAAACCCTAGCCACTGGCCAATCTCAAAGGTAGTCTGAGACATCGGAGGCCCGGAGGCCCGAGGGGAGGCAAAGATCGAATCAGAAGACTGGCACAGGGCAACATCCAGAGTTTGATTATCTCTTTTTGTTATATTCTCTGTTGTTTAGATATATTTTGTATGATATCTTTTGCCTTAACTCTCTGTATCTTTACTGTATTTTTATATGCCGCAATGAGCAGCTAAGTACTTTACTTTTTAGGGATATGGGATGTGAAACTTGGATCATGAATATTTATTAAAGATTATTTTGAATCGACGGTTGTGATTGTTATGTTGTGTACTATTGTCAATTGCTTGTATGATCTATTTGTCCAACTGTTAGGATTAGGTCTTGAGCCGAGGCCAGACTCTTGTACCATACAAGGTTCGATAGTTTGTCAAAGAGTTCCTTCTAAGTATGGTAGATAGATCTGAGACCCAAAATGATAGATCAGGTTATACCCGAAAGGTTGAATCACCGCTCAGATCGAGAGATCTGAGAGTGTCTATAGGAAACCATGCACTCAATCTAAGTAATCTAAGCCAAGAAGCGACAGTTGAGGTTTAAGGGAACTTAGGAACTCCGTCCGACCATACGCTAACTAGCGGACCAAGAAGCGACAACTGAGGTTTGTTGATCAGGTAGTGACCGGTTAGGATTCGCGCAACTAGAGAAGAAACGATTTTTTAGGAATAGCCATGACTCATCTGTGTCCATACGGACCGTATGCATTTGCATGGTCGTATGGTCCAGATCCGAGTGGAACTGACTTGTATCCCTAAGAACTATTATTTTATAAAAATCAAAACACAAAAATATTTATGTATTACTTTCTATTTTATATGTTTTACATTTATCACCAAAAACCAGAACAAATCCCCCTTTTATTTATTTATTTGTACATCTAAAGACTTGAGCAGTGTAAGCTCAGTAGTTACCTCATTTCTTGCGGATCGACCCCTTACTATACCAACGTAGGTCGTACGTTTACGGCCGAACCAAGTAGCGTAAGGACAATATAAATTTTAAAAGCCGACAGACCGCGCGCCGGGCACGCCACCTCGCGTGTGCATCAGGTACAAAATCATCATCATTTCGCTTCTCTTCCTCTAACACATCATTATTTTCATTACGAACATCATCACCCTCATCACAATCATTTTGCTCTCATTCATCTGTTAAATTTGGACCGATAGGTGTCGGATAAATGAGTCTTTTCGGATCTAATTTGTGTATTTTATGTGCTAGATTTATTATGGAAGGTATAATATTCTCAGTTTTATTACTGATTTCGGATAGGTTAGTCAAAGAATCCCCTGCATTATCAATTGACGATATTTTCACATACAACATAATCATTCTCCAATTTATTTTTATTGTTGCCATTTGAAATATCATTTGTCACTCAACCTCATCTCGAATAGAAATTAAACAAAAATGATAAGTACTAGTACCTCATGTATTATACCGATCCCTGATACTAAAAAAATATTGATTCTCTAGTAATCCAAGTTGTCTGTATATCATAGTTTTGACTTCGTCAAAATACGTATCTTCATTTCTAAAAAAAGAAAATTTAGGAGGATTATCATAATCAATACCTGTTGATCTATGATGATATTGCCACCCGCATAAACCACAGTCGGAATCATTATGTAAAATTATTAAAATATTATTAGTTAATATCTTAAATATGCTTTTAATTTATTTATATAAAATAAAATAAATTTTTTATTGACCTTTATTATGTTCGGAGAGAGTCAGAAGTATAGATTTGAAAGAGTTACGGGTTTATAATGGGTCTAAGTCCACATTTCTTAAAAGCGGATCTGGATCCATATTTCTTAAAAGCTAATATGAGTCCACATTTCTTAAAAGCGGATCTGGGTCTACATTTCTTAAAAGCGGATCTGGATCCACATTTCTTAAAAGCGGACTTGAATTTATTAGTACATTATAAAATGATTTGAGTTATATGCGTTGATTAAAATTAATATAATTTAACTTTTAATATACGAATTATTCATATCCATATCCATATCCAATTCAAATCTTATCTTAAAAAAAGAAAAATTAGTTCACACTTAATAAATACGGACTCGAGTCCGCTTTTAACAAATGCGAATTTAGATCCGCGTTTATTAAAAACGAATTTATTACTTACGTAAATTCTGCTCATCAAGTATTATTTTTTGTGTTTTTAATTTTTTTAAGTTATTAATAAAAATTTCGGCAATAATTTTATTGCATAAAAGAAAATTTTGAGATTGATTTTAGTAAGTATTCTCCTACCATTCCTGGTGAAAAGGAAAGAAATAACAGCAAACAGTCCCAAGTGGAAGACTACTAGGATAGAGAAAGAGAGAGGTGTGGTGGGCTAGAAAGCACAGCTGTCCAATTCAGAATCAGGTGGCTGTCAGAGATGTGATTGGGATGTGGGCCCCATTCTCTGCTAGGGAGCAGGGTGGACCCACCATCAAAAATCGATGGAATAGATGAGGAGATGTATTTTGATTGAGGAATCCGATCTTTTTCTCTGCGCAACATCTCCTCATCCATTCGTATAACGAGTGATTGAGCTCAAAATCATTTCTTCCTAATCCCTTACCCTCAATTTATTATGGAGCAAAAAAAATACATATACAGATTACAGATACGCCAACCTATGTGATTAACAAAGTAATTTTGTTTATATTGTTGAAGTATTATTATTTTGGTGCGTAATCTTTTATTATAAAACATGAAATTATTCTCGTGTTGTATCATAATTACTTAAAGCATGAAAAAAAAATTGAGCCGCAAAAATTTTCTGTTTTTTCATTATTTTTTAACATACGCCTGTAGTCCAGTCAGAACATAGTAGTTTAGTACTTGGAAGTTGGAAAACAAAGTTACTATTTTGGGCCTTAGCAAGAGCGCCACGGCAGATCGGAGGAGGAAATTGTCCAGAGTTTGGTGCAGCGAAGGAGATAGAAAGCGCCGCAACAGTAGAGATATATTGGGTGGCCAGCGGAAACTGGAGAGTGGGCCCCAGAGGCAGGGGTATAGTGGTCATATCCCCGGAAAGCGACGCACGCGCCCTCTTACCGAAATTTTTATTTTTATTTTTAGAAAACATTTTATTAATCTAAAACTCGTTTTTTATTTAACTAAAAAAAACCGAGATATTTTCTCGGTCCTACTTCTTTTCTCTTAGAAATTATATAAAAATCTTGATCCCTCTAAAAGAAACCTTAGACGCTGAGATAATAATGATGTGTATTTTACTAAATTAATAAATATTTTAATTTTTATCTAATTTCAGCTACAAATATATAACTTAGTCAAGTAATAATTTGAGTGTCGAACCACAAGGACAAAGTTGAACTACCGGTTTTCTCAAGGTTCACTAATCTAGACAATCGAACGGGTATTTTAAATTAAAATAAAAGTGCATTAAAAACATAATCTAACAACAACAACTGAAAAATTTATCAAATAGAAGGTTCTAGGGGTTTTTCGGTTTCACTCTCATTCGTTTGGTCAATTCACTCTATTTGATCTTTCAATACGCTCTAGTGTTTGTTGGGGATTCAATTTTAAATTTTAGTACTAAATTTACAGTTTAGTGGCTTGCTACCATACCTAAACAATTCAGGTTTCACGGTTAGGTACTTCACCTTATAAGTCTAAGCCATTAAGATTAATAAATCACTTCGGAATAACCTAAATTTTGCACTTCACTTTTTGGTACTTCGTGCAATTTCTAAGGTTTCCTCGATTTTCGCTTAGGCAATAGGTTTCACGATTAAGTATTTTGCCTACAACCTAAATTATTATTTTGGATCAGAAGATTCAGTTCCACATTTCGGTTTCCGCTTTCACTTCTAGGAAAATATGTAATTGATTAAAACTAACTATTCAATTTAGATAAAACATCAATCACAAACAACAAAAATTCAAAAATCAACATGCGAGTACAATTAAACCATCCGAGTTATCGAATTTACACCTAGACCCCTAGAAAGGTGTCTAACCACAAATCATGTCAAAGATTACACAAAGATTCATGTTTAAACAACAACACAATATGAGAAAAGAGTAAAAAAAAAGAATACACTAAGAAGATCTTCGATTTCTCGCATGATTTTTGAGTTCTTCTTCTCCAATCTCTTCTACAATTATGTCCTCCTCTTCTTTTTGCTTGGGATTTGTTTTCAGAGTGTTCCGAGATGTCTAGGACGAATGGTGTAAAAATTTCTTAATTCCAATGAATAACCGCTTTTAAAACATAAATTCGCGCTTCAGTTGTCAATAATTGCGGTCCGTAATTTTTGGCATAAGTTAAAATAGAATTGGTAGAAGATGGTTCCATAATTGCGGACCATACTTTTAGAATTCGGTTGCGCACTGATTGTATTTTGGCTATAATTTCTTCATTCGAACTCTGATTGGGTTGATTTTAAGTTCATTTGAAAGATAAGAACAAACTCTACAATATCAATACTTACTCCCAATTATTCTATGAGATTTTATGGTCATCATTTAATGTGACTTGCTTTCCATGTACAGTCTTGATCTCATTTGCAATCGGGCTCTTCACTATCATACTTTTTTGCTCCAAAAATTCTAAAACACATAAAATATAGCAGTATCTCAAACTCGACATAAAAACTAAATAAATTCTTAATAATTAACGTAAAATATATAGTTTTGAGATAAAATCCTAACTGAATATAATATATAATTGAGGCTTATCAAATTCTCTCAAATTTAAATCTTGCTTGTCCCTAAACAAGATTCAGTACAAAGACATATGGTACAGTTCTAAACTAAGTCAAGTTCCAAAAAAAATCTAACCTATATGCTAAAGGTCATGGGTTGTTTGAAAAAGAAGTGACTAACCCTAAGACAAATCCTTTCAAAATTGTTCGGTCATTAATCAGAGTTTTGGGAAAAGGTTTGGGAATTGTTCGTCATTTCTAACTTCATCCGTGGTGTTTTACTCGAGGAGTTTTACCTCGGACTCCTACTTTCAATGTCATGCCCTAGAATCTTTCCAAAAATAATAAATACTTAAGTATTTCCTTCCCCTCAATAATGAAATGAAACTAAAAAAATCCATAAATAGAAAAAAAAAATCGATGATAATCCTGAATCTTGCGCGGGTTATTTTTGTATAGCACAAATCTTTATTAAGAAATCCTAAATGCGTAATTGAGACTGTCTCGTGAGGCTGTCTCATGTCATGTTGGGGGTTAGGGAGTTCCATAAAATAACCCTAGCACATTTGAGCCTTAGTTTGACCTTGTTTGAATCAAGATTTTTCTTTTTATTTATTTGTGAATGACATGGCTTGTATACTCTTAACCATGGTGTCTCGATAATTTGGACCTTCTAAAGATTTACATATTG
Source organism: Schoenoplectus tabernaemontani (assembly GCA_037127355.1). Lineage (NCBI taxonomy): Eukaryota > Viridiplantae > Streptophyta > Magnoliopsida > Poales > Cyperaceae > Schoenoplectus > Schoenoplectus tabernaemontani. Next base: position 16,663,280 of record CM073752.1, read on the forward strand.
ATTTTCAGGTCATTTTTTATTTTATTTTATTTTCAGAAGCACCGATCGACACTCGCCATAATCACTCTTTTTTAATTAAGTTTTTCCATTTAAAATAAATAAACAAAGTAGATTTTTAAGGTTTGATAAAAAAATTGGGAGGATGTCAATATTAGTTTGTAATAATCTTAAAGTCAATAATACGATAAATTTGTTATATAAAGCTTTGTTCATGAATTGGATATTTAAACAATATTTTATTTTCTTGAGTATTATTGAATTTATGAATCATTCCGAGTTCATGACTGGAATTGTGAAACTTCATAATATAGAATATACTCTTAAAAGTCACTAACTAAGGTAATTAGCAGGAATACTAATTAACCGTTATTAGGTTAGTATGTGGATTAAATGATGATCAAATTTTACAGACCATAGACAAAGAGTTATAATTTTAATCACATAGATAGATGTTCTAGGAACATCGTATTTGACAGACCCCGAATGAAACATTAAATAGAATTGTGTTCGTGTCATTAATGTTTTCGTTCAGTGTTAAATTCTAAAGTATGAGGTATTCATCTTTCCTACATAAGATATGTATGTGTGTGATTTCTACCAAACGTTATTTGTAAAAGGTGGCTATAAAGGTAGTTCTTCGGTATACATAACTTATGCGGAGGAAGAGATGGTTTGCCAAAAATACTATTGTCTCTCGTATTTCTATACGAGTTATAGCATCATTGGGCCCTTGATAGAGTAAGATTACCTGCTAGTAGTATAATTATAATAGTAATTATATTTGATAATTTACTCAGGATCAAGAAAATATTATGTTTGCAAGGATGACACATACCTACCTTGAAACTGATCTGATAACTATGAGACAAAAGATTTAAATACAAGTAAATAATTTACTGGATCATGATATTGTACATTACAACATCATCTGTGTAATTGGATGGTCATAGTGCATTATGCCAAATGTATCCTATGATTATAGAGGTTAAAATGGTTTTAACTCTATTTACCAACATAACATGGATCTTGTCAGGTCACACCGTATAGGAGTTAATCAGAGAATCTTATTGATTAATTATAAATTATTTATAATTAATAATAACATGGTTATAATTAATTATATATGATATAATTAAATTATATTTATCATAGAGATGACAAGAAGTAAAAACCAGATTGAATTTATAACGTGTTGGACACGTCGTATAAATTTATCGAAATAACAACCGAGAAAAATATAATTTTACATGATAATTATATATATATTTGATTTGAATTTTAAATGTTAATTATGAATTTAAATTTTGGTTTAAAATCCCATTTATAATTAAAAACCAAAAATCAGAAAAGCCCAAAAAGCCCAAAAAAAAGCCCAAAATTCGAAAAGCCCAAAAAGGCCCATGAAAAGCCCATGCCGACTTTGGAGAGGCATTTTGGTAATTTGGCTAAAAGCCCAATGGCAGTTTGGTAATTTGGTCTTTTCACTTTGGAACCTCCTTACTATTCATGAGGGTATTTTGGTAATTTGACAATCCCACATTTTCTATAAATAGAGGGGTGGGGGTGAGAGAGAAGCTACACCAAATCAAATCTACTTTATCTCTCTTGGTATACGGTTGTTTCAGAATTAACGGGATCGATGAATAGTGTTTTTACGAAAGTTGCGATATTTCTGCACATTTGTGAAACAGAATAACTGTGAGTCATGAATAGTACTATTTCATTTTTTCTTAGTGAATAGTATTTTTGTGAGAAACCGCAGTTTACGGTATTTCTAACAAAAGAAATAAGCCGCTCTCTGGTCCGTCCTGGTGGATAACTTATAGAGGCATCATACGTTTGGTGCTTCGAGACAAGCCGATTTTCATTCCAATTGAAATTTGAAAGCAAGGTATAATATTTTATATTAATCTATTTAATTGTTAAGTAGATTAATGTTTTAGAAATCAATCATGGAGTAGATCAATAAAGATTTAAAGAGGTGCGTATCTCTCGGTAATCATCCGACATACCACTTTAACCCTAAGCTTAAGTTAGAAGTAAAATAATATTTTACTGTCTTTTGTAAATGATTAAATGTGTGTATCTCTCGGTAATCATCTGACATACTTTAAATCCCTAACTTAAGTAGAAGTAAAATTTTGTTCTACGGTCTTTTCCGCAGCTTGAGCATTAACGGGATTTGGGCATTCCAAAACTCTATAGTAAATTCTTAAACACTCATCATTCTAAAAACTTTCTAAGACATATCCTTTGCTGATTTTTCAGACCCGAAAACTTTTTTCATTCACCGTACGCTATTTTAGAAAAGGTTGTATATTCTCGTTTTAATTTTCTAAATTTCCAACAAGACTACTCCTTTACCAAAATTTCCCTTAGTGTTTTTCAATTTTTTTATAAAATTACCCACTAAAATTTGAATTTCTAAAAAAATATGCAACAACTAAATGCCATGCAGATACAAGTAAGTTTTGAGTATCCCCCAAACTTAAATCAAGCATTGTCCCCAATGCGTGACATAAAAGTAAATAAAAAGGCATAAAAAACTTACGGTGAAAAGCAGTGATGGATGCGAGTGATATAGAGGTGGGCGCCTCAATCGGTAGGCGGGAGCTGAGGTTTGGAGAGAGTGAGAGAGAAGGAAGGGCTCAGAAGTTGAGAGGAGAGGAGGTCGACGGTGTTGAAAGGATGGTTTGGAGTGGTAGTTGATATAGTAAAGAGGGAGAGAGATAAGGTAAATGGTCGGATCGGGTTTTGAGAGGGTGAGGGGGTGAGTTGAAATGGTGGCTTGGAGAAGAAGGGAAGAGAGAGGGGGTCAGATTCAAATTCTAGCGATTAATTACAGTCCACAATTCTTACACTGAATTTTTTTTCTTAGAGTTGGCCAAATTTACGGTTTGCAGTCCATAATTTTGGAAGTTCGATCCGTAATTTTTCATAATTTCCAGGAATTTGCCAATTTTGTTGAGATGATGTCCATCTACACTCATTATCATTTTTTCTTTCGACGTTCCTCTTGATTATTTAGCGTTTGAGTCTTTCAGATTCACACCTGTAATGTAAATGAGAATAGATTAAATTATATCTAATTTAAACTAAACTTTATACTACAACGAAAAATATTCTAAAACTTTTTTGTAAAAATAGTAAAACATAAAACTTCGGTTGCCTCCCAAGAAGCGCTTGGTTTACTCTCGGAAGCTCGACTATCTTTGTTTATCACAAGTCCAATCTCTCAGAGAGAGAGTATCTCAATCCCTCCTCAAAAGATCTTTTTTTCTTCCACAACAAATTCACTTATCCTTCACTTTGAGAGCACTCAACCGGTCAGTTTTACATATCATTTGTAATCTTTTATGCGCTGCCTGAAAACCCTTATCTTTTGTCCTACCAGTGCTCACTGAGTCATCATGCTTTATCACTATTTTTTCGATTCCCCCTTCATAATTTCATTGTGTTTCTCCTATCTCAGGAGATTAAAAGACTTCAACCCTACAACAAAAATTATTAGAAAGAGTATTATCATTAATTCTTGTTGCACTAAATTCCACCTTCTTCCTTCCAAAATTTAGAGAAAATTTTCCAATAGGGAGTCTAATAGATCCATCTGCCATTTATAATGAGATATTGGTCTGTTTCAAGTCTCTAATTCCTAACCTTTCGAAAACTGATCTTGGCATAAGACTAACACTTGCTCCTAGATCACACAATATATTTTTAAATTTTGTATTTCCTAAGGAACAAGGTATGATAAAACTCTCAGAGTCCTTAAGTTTTGGAGGTAAGTATTTCAAAATTATCGTTTCAACCTCTTTAAATCTCTTATCTTTGGACATAATTTCCTTTAAGCATTTGGTATAAGCGGACATTTGAGTGATGGCCTCGATAAATGGTACAGTTAAGTTCAATTTTCTCATCTAATCCTTAACTTTACCAAATTATTGAGTCAAATCGGGTTTTATCAATCTTTGAGGAAAATGAACAAACCTAAGTGGAGGAACGTACTTGGGTACGTCCTCCTTTACCTATTTTTGAGAATCTGAGATTTCTCGTGTCATTGCTTGCTCGGTTTCATTCTCTTATGGTTTAGTTTTTTCTTCTTCCCATTCAATCCTCGAGAAGATGGCCTTCACATGCTCCCTTTGCATGTCTTGTTGTCGTGCAGGAGGTGTTGCCAGTTGCGTCACTTGAGTTTCAAGCATTTTTCCTTGAGTAGTAAGAAGATTAATTTCGATACTCAAGTCCTTGATTTGGTCAACCACCTATTGATTGATCCTTCTTTGATCTTGCATGAACTCCTCTTATCCACGCATCACCCTTTCCATCATTCGCTCTAGATTTGACTCCTGTTGAGCACCTTGGTCAAACTGCCTCTGTCCATATCCTTGAATTGGTCGATTTTGATTAGGATTTTGGTTCGGATTTTGAGGTTGATTGTCCTGGTTATTTATCCAGAAGAAATTTGGGTGATTTCTCTATTCAGGATTATAAGTGTCAGAGTAAGGGTTGTTCTGCAGTTTGAAATTATTATTTAGTGCATTGACTTGTTTCGCATCCCCCTCTGCAGATCCTCCCCAATTGTAGTTTATGACTAATTGATCGCCTCCACCACAAATAGCACAAGTGGGTGATTCCTGTACCGTTGAAACATTATGGTTGGTCAAGCGGTCTATGCTCATTTGCATCGCTTTCAGTTGTGTTGTTAATTTGGTTGACACGTCTGTCTCAATCACACATAGTACTCCTCGAACAGATCCTCTTATCGAGCTCCATTGTTGCTGTCCCAATGTCATCTCATCAATCAATTTATAAGCATCTCGGACGCTCATGTTCATCAAGTTACCACCTGCTGCTGCTGCATCAATGATTAACTTAGAGGACTGCTCAAGCCCCTCATAGAAAAATCTAAAGTATGAACCACTTTCTCGAGCCCGTGATGTGAACAAAGGCACAACAACTCTTGGTATATGTCCCATGCCTCGCTAAGAGACTCTCATCCTCTGTGCCTGAAATTAGTAATTTGAGCACGAAGGGTAGAAGTTTTAGATGGAGAAAAATACTTAGAAAGAAAAATATTAGACATTTGGGTCAATATTATTATTGTATCGGTATCTAAAGACTTTAACCAAATTCTAGCTTTATCTCCCAAAGAAAAAGAAAATACTCTAAGTTTAATGGATTCGGGTTCGACGCCATTGATTTTAATCATGTTACACAATTCCTCAAACATAACAAGATGTTGGTTTGGATCTTCATGGGCTAAACCGTTGAACATGTGTTGGGAGAGCATGTTCAAGAGAGCGGGTTTCAGCTCAAAGTTGTTTGTTGCAACATTAGGCATCGTGTAGTCTAATTGAATTTCAATTGCTTTTGGGGCAGTAAAATCATTCAAAGTACGGTTCTCATCATTCTCCGCTATCTAGGCTATTCTTTCGATGGCGGAATGATAAGGTGGCTATTCAAGCAAAGAAGTTATCTCATTGGCTCTATGTCTGTACACCAAAAGACCTGATTGCCCGACCAGATCGAGTCCTGCAAGAGCAATCAAATAAGTAAATCACAGGAAATAAAAAAAATAAAATAAAAATATCTAGTCTCAGTTACTAAAGGTTGAACCAATATTCACACCGTTGTCCCCGACAACGGCGCTAAAAAGCTTGATGTGTATTTTGCTAAACTAATAAATACCCTAATTTATACTCAATTTCAGCTGCAAGCGCACGACTTAGACAAATAGTAATTTGAGTGTTGAACCGCAAGGACAAGGTTGAACTACCGATTCTCTCAAGACTCATTAATCTAGACAATCGAACGAGTATTTTGAATTAAAATAAAAGTGTATTAAAAATATAAATCTAACAACAACTGAAAAATTTTATCAAATAAAAGGTTCTAGGGGTTTTCGATTTCACTCTCACTCATTTGGTCAATTCACTCTATTTGATCTTTCAATACACTCTAGTGTTTGTTAGGAATTCAATTTCAGATTTTAGTATCAAATTTATACATTCGTGGCTTGATACCGTACCTAAACAATTCAGATTTCACAGTTATATACTTCACCTTACAAGACTAAGATAATTAAGATTAATGAATCACTTTGGCATAATCTAGATTTTATATTTTGCCTTTCGATATTTAATGTAATTTTTAGGATTTCCTCGGTTTTTCCTTAGGCAACAAGTTTCATGATTAAGATACTTGGCCTACAATCTAAATTACTATTTTAGGTCAGAAGATTTAGTTTCACCTTTTGATTTTCGCTTTCACTTCTAGTATAATATGCAGTTGATTGAAACTAAACATTCAATTTAGACAAAACAACAATCACAAATAATAAGAACTAAAAAAACAACATATGAGTATAATTAAACCATCCGAGTTATCGATTTTACATTTAGCCCCCTAGAAGGGTGTCTAGCCACAAATAATGTCAAAGATTACACAAAGATTTATGTTTAAACAACAACACAATATGAGAAAAGAGTAAAAGAAAAAATACACTAAGAAGATCTTGAGTTCTTCTTCTCTAATCTCTTCTCCAATGGTATCCTCCTCTTCAATTTGCTTGGGATCAGTTTTCAGAGTATTTTGAGATGTTCGGGACGAAAGGGTGTAAAAATCTTTTAATTCTAATGAATAACGACTTTCAAAACATAAATTTGTGCTCCAGTAGTTAATAATTGCGGTCCATAATTTTGGGCACATGTTCAAACAAAACTGGTAGAAGATGAGTTCCAAAATTGCGGACCTTACTTTTAGAATTCTGTTGCGCACTGATTATATTTGGTCATAATTTCTTTATCTGAACTATGATTGGGTTGATTTCAAGTTCGTTAGAAAGCTAAGAACAAGCTCTAAAACATCAATAATTAATCTCAATCAATCTATGAGATTTAAGATCATTATTTAATGTGACTTGTTGTCCATGTGCAGTCTTGATCTCATCTGCATTCGAGCTCTTCACTATCATATTCTTTTACTCCAAAAAATCCTAAAACACATAAAATAAAGCAGTATCTCGAACTCGACATAAAAACTAAATAAAATTTTAACAATTAATATAAAATGCATAGTTTTTGAGATAAAACCCTAACTGAATATAATGTATAATTGAGGCTTATCAAATAACTCGGTCCCTAAGTATTTTTTTTTCAAAATTTGTTGAAACTGATAATTGAGAAAAAAATAAATATATTTTGAAAATGATAATTGATGAAATTGATATAAATTAGTTACTCATAGTTATTTTTATGTTCTATTTTTTATTGAAATAATTTTTTAATTATAATAATTAAGGAAAAAACTCTACTAATTAATAAAAAAATATACTGCACAAATAATTAAAAAATACATAACAATCAAGGTACATAATATTAATTAATTAAAATAAGATACATCACTAATTAATTATTAACTATATGTGAAACATCCTCCCTATGAGTGATGGACTCAACTGGTCCAGCGATCTGGTCTGTCGTTGAGGAGGAATATCATTGTATGAATTTGCTGAGGTGGATGGCCCGGCTGATGTCAATTATTGACATGAGGTGGCTAGACGGGATGAGCTCTGTCGTCATAAATAAATTTATGGATACTTCATCTAAAATAATATTGCAAAATTAGGCATAATTTGGGCCATTTTGGTATTTTAAAAATTTGGGTCAAATTTGTACCATTTCAAAAAATTTGAAAATTTTGTTTGCTCAATTGCGATTTTTCCAACAAATTTGGTATTATTTTTATTCTTTTGATAATTTTGGTCTAATTTGGGTCCATTACAATATTTCCGACAAATCTGATACCATTTTAATTTTTTCAATATTTCTCAAAAATTAATAGTACATAATCATTTCCTACTATAATAAACCAATAAAACTAAATAAAACTAATTAAACTAATCAAATTCAGATTTGTAGAAAAAAATGGTACCTTTCAAATTACGTCAAATTTATAGATCGGGGTTCTTGAATTCTTCTCTAAAAATATGAAGTTTGATGTAATCGGATTTGAAATTGGATGAACTTTTAGTAAGTTTTTTGAAAAATAAAAACAAATTTTTGTTTCTTTATTAATGGAGAAAGGGATCAAAAGGAGAGGGAGAAGGAGGGGGGGGGGGGGGGGGCGATTTTGAAAAAAAAATGTGAAGGGATAGAATTATTATTTCGGGCCTAAAATTTTCTTTTTTGATGGGATGAGATTTTTATATGATTTTTAAGGAAAAAAGAGTTAGAGATTGAGAAAATATTTTTTTAAAGTCAATTTTTTTTTGAGTTACTTTTAGTTGACAAAATCACGTGCGTTTCAGATAATTTTTTTTAAAGTAAAAAAAAATATTTGCTCTTACGTACCGTGTACATGCGCTAACTCACGTGCTCCTCTCTCTCATGTATTTGATGACTCAACCCAGCACTTCCACAGGGAGCCAACGGAGTGTGAAGAGAGAAGAAACCAGAAACATTGCGAGAGCCAACGGCTTGATGATTGGTTGCAACAAAGTAAAGAAAAAAAAGAATAAAAGATCCGACTAGTTTTATGAAATTGTGTCTGATGTGTTGTGATCTGTGAAGGATCAAAGATTTGTTGGTCTGGGAAGACTTAGGAAGAAAAAAAAATTCTTGATTATACTTACCAATCAATAAAGCTCGCTATTTATCAAATTTATTTAAAATGTCATGATTGGTCTTCGTTTGCTGAGGGTTTCTCAATTTTATTTTAGTCAGAGTTAATTAACATTAGACGTGTGGGCGTTTGTTCGGTGGTCAAAGCTGCTGGGAATGCACAAAATATTGTATGTGTAATGTCAATTGCTGGTAATAGAAATTTTTAATAAAATACGCAAGATGCTAGATATGATTGACGACTGGTAGATACGCAAAACTATTATATGTATATTGTCACTTTCATTTTATTACGAAATAGTTTGCGGCCTATAAAATTAATAAATTCTGGGTGCTGTCTCGATGCACTGAGAATACTTTTGTCCTCAAAATAGAAATAAAGTGTTGTATCTAAATACAAATTTATTATTTCATAATAATAAGAATAATTATTATTCAATTATTATAGATGGGAGATGAAATAGTTATTATTCTAACATGTTCATTATTTGAAAAGTTTCAAACAACATTTTCTACATTCGGGATACATTATTTTTTCACTATCTTCACATTTATCTAAAAACCACTACTCTTTCACTATTCTCATTTGTTATTCTTAATTCCTCGTTTCTTAATTCAAACGTACCTCAAAGAATAATTAACCAATCTTCTATTTTTTTAAAAAAAAGTAATGATAATAGAGTTTGGTTACGGTGATTCCATAAGCACTTCGGCCAAGTGTTTATGGTTCGAATTTTAAAATCCCGTTGTCCAAATTTTAATTTAAATAACTCAATTTTTTTTCATATCATAATCTTATAAATTATCAGTTTGATTTTTGAAAGATAACAAAATTTGGCCTATAAAAAATGACATTTTTTCACTATCTTCACATTTATCTAAAATTCACTACTCTTTCACTATTCTCATTTGTTATTCTTAATTCCTCATTTCTTAGCTATTTTTATACGATTCAAACGTACCTCAAAGACTAATTAACCAATCTTCTATTTAAAAGAAGAAGAAGTAATGATAATAATAATAATACCCCCTTAACCTAGATACGCCAATTTCCGTGTATGAAATCATAGGTACTTGTATCATTATTCTAAGAAAAGTATGGTGGTTAGGCGTAGGAGAAGGCTGTAATTAAGAAGGCCAAATAGGGAAACCTTAAAATAACACCCAGTGTTAGCAAGGTGCTCTGATTGTACACCTAACACTATGTTGGTGCAATGAATTGATATCAACTTATCAAGGCATATAATCAATTTAATAAGTTAATACAACCTTGAGGTTCCCAAGGCTTAATTCTTGTTACTGCCGCTGAATTTAGTTATCTTTTTTCGCTGTTCTGGATTTGGTTTCCTCTTCCATAAATCGGATTTAGTAAAGAAAAGGAGGAAGATGGAATCGCTCTTGTGGGATGCATAATTTATGACACAATTATTTTAGGGTCCGTTTGGCAAATCAAAGAATAGCTTTGGAAGAGTGGTAATTTTGGAAGAGTGATAGAATAATATTTTTTTTGGAAGAGTGATATTCTTGACTATTCGGAAGAGCGAAAATATCATTTGGCAGTTGTTACTTAGAATAGTTAAAATATGAATAATTATGATACTAATAATGATGATGATAATAATAATAATAGTAAAATAATAATAATAATAATAATAGTAAGATAATAATAATAATAATAAAGTAATAAAAAATAATCATAATAAATAATAATATTATAATAGAAATATAATAAAAATATAAACATAATCATAATATAGTAATACAATAATAAAAAATTATAATTACAATCATAATTATAATAATATAATAATAATAAGTAATCATAATTTTAATAATATAATCATAATATAATAATCATAAACATAATCATGATAATAATAATTATAGACATAATCATAATAATATAACCATAATCATAATCATAATAATATAATAATAAAAATATAATCATAATCATAAAAATAATTATAATTATAATAATATAATAATAAATTAATCATAAATATAATCAACATATAATAATATAATACAACATAATAAAATTATAATAAAGTAATAAAAAATAATCATAATAAATAATAATATTATCATAGTAATATAATAAAAAAATAAACATAATCATAATATAGTAATATAATAATAAAAATTATAATTACAATCATAATTATAATAATATAATAATAATTAATCATAATTTTAATAATATAATCATAATCATAATCATAATCATAATAATTATAGTCATAATCATAATAATATAATAATAAATCATATAATCATAATAATAAAAATAATTATAAATAATTATAATTATAATTAATAATATAATAATAAATTAATCATCACTATAATCAACATATAATAATATAATACAACATAATAATATAATAATAAGTAATAATAAGCATAATCATAATCATCATAATATAATAATATAATAATAAAATAATTATATTTATATTCATAATATAATAATATAATATTAAAATTATATTTATAATAATAATATAATAATACTAATGGTAATGATAATATAATAACAATAATGATAATAATAATTTAATAATAATAATATAATGATAATAATAATAATAAATAATAATCATAATATTAAAATAATAATAAATTATAATCATAAATATAATATAATAATATTAAATTTTAATCATAATCATAATATAATAATATAATACATCATAATCAAATAATAATCGTTATTCCGATGAGAGCTAATCCGTATTCCACCTATAAGTTGGTATACCGGATTAGCACTATTCCGCACTCTTCTACTTAGTCTAAAATTTGTTTGGCAAATTAATTCGTTGGAATAGTTATTCTATTCTAACTTTTGGTATTCCATTGAGTGCCAATCACTCCCGGGGTGTTTCTACCAATTAAAAGATTACAAAGAAAAAAAGCCTAGTACACCCTGTTTGTCTCTGTTATTACATTCATATAACTTTTGGTATTCCATTGAGTGCCAATCACTCCCGGGGTGTTTCTACCAATTAAAAGATTACAAAGAAAAAAAGCCTAGTACACCCTGTTTGTCTCTGTTATTACATTCATATAATGGCGGAGTCATATTTTGATGTGGAGAGATAAAAAAAATAAAAATTTAAAAATCTTCTTTATTATAAATATATATTTTAATTTGTTTTTGAAAATATTCATAATTATAAGAGTACTTTTAAAAGTTTTATTTATCAAGGGTCAATTGACCCCTGATATAAGATGGATATTCCCTACATTCACATTTTTCTGAAAACGAGTGATTTTATTATTGCATGCGGTGAACTGCACGAGTCGATAATATACCATTGTCAAATTGCGATAATAGTTATTATTTTAGAGTGGGATTACAAAGAAAAAAGCCTAGTACATCCTGCTTTGCTCGTCCCCATTATTACATCATACGGGGCAAATATAGATTTTAGCACACGAGATTAAAAATATATATATTTTTAAGAGTCAAAATATAATAATTTTTTTCATTATAAATACATTTTTATTTTTTTCCTAAATATATATATAATTATAAAAATATTTAAAAAAAAACTTCTGTTAAAGTGTCAACTAACTCCTGACACAACGTGACAATTTCCTTTCTTTAATTCGGACCATGGTTGACCCATGGCTAATCCGGACCTGAAAAAACTTGATTCTAACAAAAGTTGGATTAGAATTTTCCAACGTCGGCTCTCTTACCCACTCCACCTTAATTTGTGACTCGTCTAAATCCGGACCACCCAAACCCGCCCTAACCTATCCCTTCTTTTAACCTCCTATAACTTGTCCATAACCCGCCTAAACCTCCTTTAACCCTCTATAACCCTCTTATCCCGTACATAACCCACCTAAAGTCGCCAAAAATCTACCTAAACTCGTCTAAAATCTACTTGAAGCTCGTGCCGACCCGGACCATTTTCCTAACCCCAACCTACCCCTCCCTACTCATACTTGTGTGTACTGTATGGATGAACTGGACTGCTCCGTGTTTGACCTGTCCTAACTCGTGAGCGTCCACTATGTAGGGGTCTAAAGAATTAAGTCGAATTTTCTTATTTTGAACCACTATATCTAGACCTCCTAATCCATGTTAACCCATGACCCGTGATAAATCGTGGCTCGGATGTTTGAAGTGGACCAATCAGAATCGGTCTGTTTTCAAATCTCTAATGATATCTATTCATTTTCAATCTTTGACATATATTTTCATATTTAGAGAGTTCCATAGAATTGTACGGAAATTCCATAATTAGATTCAATGAAGGGTGACTATAAATATTATGATTGAGATAATTAAAATATGTTGTTCTTCAAATTTCTCATTTTTTTTCTCCTCTTCTCTTTTTGACCTTGAGTCTCATTTAATTCTAATTTTTAATAAAATCCACCATCAGACAGAAGAGCAAATAAAATGAAAGATTTGAAGAGCATCAGATCAGACCCTAAATACCAACTACATTTGAAATTTTGTATTTTCACTGTTCTTTTCATTTTCTCTTGGTTCCGGACAAATTTGCCTAAAGCTCATCTTGTCTCATCAAATCAAATTTGGTAAAAGTTTAATAAAGAAATTATTTTTTATGACAAAAAAAAATCACATTTCGGCGTAGCGTCCTCTGAAATTAGGGACCACCACTATTATTTTTTCTGTAATTTTCAAGATTTTGTAGTTCCTCAGCGCACATCTCGAGGTTAAGTTTACCTCTGTGCAGTGCAGTTACACTCACGTGAATGTCCTCAAAAGTTCTGAAAATTCTAACAATCCTGGGATTTTATGCGGTAGTATGGCACAAGGATCCGTGCAAGTGGAACACAAATTTAGGGGGTTAAAAGTTAAAGAGAGGGGATCGGTCGATAATGGGTTATTTTGACAACTTTGATAATGGATCTCTAAATAAAATTTAAAAAAAAAATCTTAAAAATGAAAAAAAAATTATAGATGTGTTTTGTACCTATAGATTGATAGTCATTCAAATTTTATACAATTTCATTATCGTTTGATAGTCCATCAAAGACCGTTAAATTGGAACCGTTGCAAATTGCATGAAAATTTGATGGACTATCAAATGATAATAAAATTGCATGAAATTTGAATGACCATCAATCCATAAATAAAAGAACACATATATTAATTTTTTTCTATTTATTTAAAGATTCATTGAAGAACACATATATTAATTTTTTTCTATTTATTTAAAGATTCATTGTCAAGGTTGTCAAACTTAAAAACGAAATATTACATTTGACGTCGGTTGGTTGCTTTGAGCCTAGTTTGTTTTGTATCAAAATATAAAAGCTTGATATGTTTGGATATATTGGGAATAGCAGAGTAATCGGTTATTTTCAGAATAAAACTCCCATCAGCTAGAGCTTATAATATTTATAATACTTCATGGATAAAATTTTATCCATTTCTATTAAAAAACAGCGAAAGCTTGGCCCTTAAATCTTTTTTTTTTCGGATTTTCTTTCTATTAAATTTTTTTGACAAATGAATCTTTGTATTTTGGAATACAAGAATTTACCACGAATGGTTTCACTCAAAAGCAATTTTTGACAATCTGGATTATATTCATCGTCTTTATCTTCTTCCGTCAAAGTCATTTGGGATTTGTCGAAGGAAAATGAAAATATAATTTCTTGAATAAATCTCGTTTTCTGGATAACGAGATATGAAATTCTCAATCCATCATCCAATCATAGAAAATTGAGTTTTTAGAATTAAATTGCTTTTTTTTCGAGAATTATACGTTGTAGAATTCCATTGTTGTTCATTACAATAATGATCTATCTTGGTTTTTTAAGCCTAATTGCTTTACTTCCCGAAATTAATCATATTAGTGTATTTTTTACAAGCTCTTGATATCACATAAAATAATATTTTAACATCATAATTTTTAATTTACACATAAATAAAATGACATAGTTCAAATCTAATAATTTTATTTTGCTATTTCAGTCAAATTTAAAAAGTGAAGGCATAATAAAAACACAAAAATGAAGACATTTGAACCCTCTTCAAAAGTAATTTAGATAATATATATATTTTTTGTTACATTGATATCATAGATATAAATTTAATATATTTTACTTTGATATCATGGATATTAAATAGCGATTATCGTGGTATAGTGGCAAGGTTCTAAGAAAAATGCTACATTGTGTTTTTAATAAAAAATAAGATTAATTCTACTTAGCATCCAATATTATATCAATATTATATAAATGATTCTAGAGATAAGTAACTAGAAAAATATAAAATATATAATTTATTAAAAATTAAATTTAGAATTATCATAATAATACGAGATCAACATTTCAAAATTTAAATGACAAACTATAAACTATGTACAATTTGCTACTCAAATTATTCCAAGTACCGAATTACATATTAGTTTTTGATTAAAAAAATACTTGAAATGTCATAAATTAAGTTGTTATTTTTCTATTCAAAATGTCTCAAGTATTTAGATTTATAGCTTTCTACTTAAAGTCACCTCTATTGTATTGTAAATATATTAACTAAACATATTTTGGTACATTTTGATTAAAATATATTAGTTTGGTCTTTAAAAAATAAATTATGAACAATCAAGAAAATAAATAAATATGGACATATAAGTTTTTAAAAATGATTAAAAATCCTATGTAAAGCATTTGCATCATGTGCTACATGTTATAGCGGACTGCTATTGCCACTATAATGGTTATATAACTAAGTTATGGTAATTTTATGTCATGATAATATAGTGAGCTATTTGGAACATTGATATTCTGAAATTATATATGTTATTATCAAACAATTTGAGCAACTTCTTTTTTTGAGATAAGTAGATACATAGTTAGTAGTTGTGGATATAATGATATATTAAATATCAACAAATATATTACCTTATTATTTTTTTCATACTGGGAGAAAATTCATGTTGTTATTGGATGGTACGAAATCCTCATCTCAATGATTTTATCTCTATCCGAAAAAAATAATAAATAATCCTAAAAATATGAAATTTGATTTTCTATAAAATTGAACGCTTGAAGTAGTCATTTTAGCTTGCAATTTGAGGATTGGAATCTTTTGTATTGGTTTTGGTGCAACGCTTTATATTTTTGCCTTCCGGGGTATGTTTAATAGGATTTTTATTAAGAATTTAAGATAAATAAAATAAAAATTGTAATATTTCTTTCTTGTGGGAACATATTGTGTACAAAATATAGCACAATTTATAAACTATTTGATCAGCGAACAACTTCCAATAAAATTATCCACTAACTTTTCAATTGCTCCACATATGACCAGTCGATTATGGAAATTGCATGAAATTTGATCTAAAATTTGTTTGAACTATAAAAAAGATATATCTGTTATTTTGATTTTTTATGAGTTTGCCAATTGTTTGGCTAGTTATCACGTCGTCATCATTTTTGTTATCAATACAAACTATTCCATTATAAATTTATTTATTCAACTTTTCCCCTCGGATTCTCATTTGGTAACAAATGTAATTTTAATATTTATTTCGATTAATTTGCAACCATCTGAGCTACTAATTGTATAAAAAGAGATGCAGAAAAAAAAATAGGAGTTGAGGAAGACATATATCATATATGCATTCTGGCAGTGGCATTATATATATAGGTCTAGGCCATATGCCTCAAAAGGGAATATTTTATCTTTTGGATTTGATGCTAGCATGTCTTTTCAGAAATTAACTAGGAGACATCAAGTTGCATGTCAAATTATAATTTTACCCTTAATTATTCTGATTTTGCAGTTCTAAACTTTTATTGCTATAATTGAAATGAGGAAACGAAAAAAGAAAGGCACAAATATATTTACTTTACCTAATACTAGTATCGCGTTGCTACGATGTCTTTTAAAAATATAAAAATTAATATCTTCATGTAAAAAAAATAAAATAAAAATAAAGATAATTTAATAATTAATGTAATTTCAATCATAAATACATAATTAATGTAAAATAAATATAAAATTGAGAGAAAAAATGATATTCATAATTTAAGGAAAGTTAAAATTCATAATTGATGGTAATCTAAGAAAAAAAAAAGAAAGTAAATAGAGAAATTATACTTCTAAATTATACAACATTTCTTGTAACAATCAAAATTGAGAGAAATTATAACTTTAACATAAATAGACATAGAGATAGCAACATTATTTGACAAATAACTTAATATGATGACTGATATTAGATTTAAAAATTTAACAAAAAATCTGAATTATTGTAGGATCAAAATAGTTATGTACTTAATAAAAGTAGAAATAGAGATTCAAATCGGTATACCTTTAATTTGCATTCTTCTGGTAAATGTATGTTATCACCTGCTTGAAGCGATTTTTATTTTGGAGTATTGTAATATATTCATGCTCATATATTGATAACTTTCTCTCTCTTCTACTCCACTTTCGTAATTTATTTATTTATTTTTAAGTGATGCTATTTTTTCGTCAGTTCCAAAGATCGGTGAAGAAAACAGACTTTAGAATTTTTGAATTTAGTAATTCACATAATCAGATTTTGCTTGTTCAGATTACAACGAAGGAAGAATGTCAAATTTTTAGGTCAAATAAATTGCGCTCTACTTACAATTGTCAACATATCCATTGCCCATCTTTTTGTCTGATTTATGAATCGTGAGTATAGTATAAATTTCGTTATGCGTCATAGTCACATAGATATTATATATGAATACTGCAGATCATGTCTGTAATATTAAATTTCAAATTTCAAATTTAATTTGAAGATTGCCTAAGTTGACAACTACAGAATTGTCAAGTGATCGTTCCTCCTTACAATAAATAGAAAAATAAAACTTAGAATTCACACAGATGTCAATTATATTAAACTTCAAATTATACATATGTCACATATAGTATATGATTCACATTTATAATATATGATAATTTATTGTATCAAATATTCTGCGGGCAAATTAACATTTCTGGTGCACGTTATCAATATTTGCACTGGTAAAAGATAAGAAGTATACCTCCCGCCTAAGCAATAAAAGCCTGTCCATAAAATCATTTCCTTTTTGATAGGCTTGCCAAGTTAGTTGTCTTCAGTTGGGAGGCTAACACAGTAACACTATCTCTTAGAACAAATTTTAAGTTGTGAACACGCTACCGGCCAATGAAGGGGAAAAAAGATGAAAAAGAAGAATGTTATTTTTAAGGCTATAAAAAAATAGTTCTTCTATTGTGAGAAAAAGGACGTAACGCGCCTTGACTCTCAACTCCACAATGACATGACTTCGAATATATGAATTAATTTGGATGCTGAAGTTCCATCTGTATGTATAAAATTTTCGCATCAATAAGGTGTTATAGTAGGGAGCTTACACCAGCACATCAAGGATATTAGAAATAAGTAACAAGTCGGCGTATACAGAAGATAGAGAATTGAAACATGAGAGAAATTGCAGATGCACTGATGAGGTAGCTCAAGACGTATTATAAATATAATTATAACTTGGATTTCACCCACAATATAATCATCAAACAAATAATTAAAAATATAAAATTCTGAATATATTTAATAAATTTTCACATTAAAAAATTAAACATATTTTTTAAATGCTAAAGATTTATATGATAATAAAAATAATTATAAATATTATTATTAGCTACATGATAATCTATAAAGAATTTCGTAAACAAATAGTTCATTTTAAGAGTTATATTTCACATTAAATATATCACACATATTAGTTTAAATGTGAAAAGAGGAAAAAACTATATATGGACCATTAGATTCAAATAGATGAAAAGATTTAAATAAAAATCAATAATGAAGAAGTCTTGATGATGTGGTACATGTGAGAGGTTAAAAAGACTTAATTCTAAGTATAATTATTTCAAAAAACAAGAAGTAATATAACTTGATCCCACATTCGACGATTCATATGCCTCAAGTGGGCTCCAGGCCCATTTGTGCCTGGTGAGTTTCGATTTTATCCGAATTGATACGAATAATTAGGTGTTTCCACTTCCCATCTTAAGGATAAATTTCCAATATCAAGAAATTAGAAAGTGCTGCAAAATTCCAGTTCAGTCTGATTCTGGCTCGTAGCTGTCGGTTTGAACTTTATTTTTTTTATTTTTTAAAAAATGACAATCAAAGCCATCTGTGTTATCAGATCTGAACTGAAATTTCACAATTCAAAGATTGTAAAATCCCCAAATGAGAAGGGATTCTGACAAATGGTAAATTTAGGGGCATGATGGCATAAATCGTAATGCTGAATGAGCAGTTGCTTACAGCCTAGGTATTACTCCACAACCACAAGTCTAGCTAGCAAATATCCCAATCAATAAAAGGAAAACCGGTACAGAAGCATCTACCCATCAGTCTAAATCCGGGCCAGCCGTTGATTTTCAGATGTGAAAGGAAATCAAAATACGATCACCCACAAAATACCCCTCTTTGATTTATTGTACCAAAACATTATAATATGGAACTGATCGATAGCAACAGAGGCACCACAAATAACCACAGAAAATAGTTGATGCAGATGAGGTATAATCAGGAGAGTAATATGAATATGGTTGGTTATTGAAACAATGAGAACACACGCACCACCACCATATTATTTCCACACTACTTTTCTCTCTCCCTGAGACCTAGTAGTTCACGTAACTGAAGAACATCATCAATAATTCAATATCAATTCATACACGCATCACTGTCAAACACATAAATGAGGCTCGACCAAGAATCTAGTACATTGATAATGACTTACTCTTATGCCCAGTTGTGCTCACAGATCATTTGCAAAGAATCCATGCTTATATCCAGGGGTGGAACTAGGGGGTGGACGAGCAAGGACCCGACCCCTGCCAACTTTCGATAAAATTAGTTAAATTGAATAGTTATTAAATAATTTTACTAATAAAATATAAATTTTTTGATACTTCGGCCCCCCTCAATCTTTCGATAACTCTATTAATCATCTTTCAACTCTCCCTATTCGGAAATCCTGATTCCACCTCTGCTTATACCTTGAGAAGTACCATCTGTTGACAGCTTGTTGTCAACCAAAGACAAGCACCGTTCACATAACTGTGAACTTCAGATTGTGATTTTTCTTAGTGTAAAATTATATTTCTAAGAAAAGAAGGAAACGAGTTAACAAGCAATTGAAATAAAGAAAGATGTCTGAAAGCTGAACACCGTTCCACTATTACAATAATATAGTAATTAAACACAGTTCCCTATTACAATATAATGATACAAAAGAACCAGCAAAGTTTTATTTTTACTAAACAAGAATAAAACAAAACTTCTGGAGATATGGCCACTAATAAATAAGGAAAAACAGAATTCAACCACAATAGGAAGCAGCAAAATTGTCACACAGAAGGTTTTCAAAAGAACTGAAATTGCATCAGATTTCTTAAGCAATAATTCATTAATAAATTTCCCCCTTTTGCTACCTTATTCATAAACCCCCAATGATTCAAATTGTGTGGAAATCTTACTGAAATATCTTCTTTAGTCTATTAACAGCTAGATTAGCAGTCTTGTTTGTTGGCTCTAGAACAAGTGCATACTGGAAATCTGCAAAGAAATAAGATTAAGCACTTTCAGCTCACATCTATGAAGATAATTTAAAGGTGTGGCTCTTTTTTATGGTTCATTTTTTTCTCTACTGTTTCCCTTCATATATTTTAAGGGGGTGTGACTGCGCGCACGCACACACATGGTTTATTTTTCTCTGTTTTTTTTTTTTTTTTTTGCTGGGGGGGGGGGGGGGGGGGTTGGGCTGTGCTAGAAAGAGGGGCTAAATTCAGTCTGACAAATCAGCTTGGCCTTTAAATCATGCATTTTGGTCCACTATGTAGTGATGTCATTTGTGACACAACTTAGGGTCAATGGATGCACAATAATTTGTCAACTGGACTGGTCAAGTAAAATACTTGCAGTGTGCATGTGCACAGAGAGAGAGAGAGAGAGAGAGAGAGAGAGAGACCGTCAGTTGCCTCCTTGTAGTAACCAAGCATCTCCCTTGCAGTACCTCTTCTAAGGTAAGCTTTAACATTCTGCTTCAAAAAAAGCATGAAATGAACAAGTCAGAGAATTTGGCATGGATATGCATAAGCATGTACCATAACTTGACTAATGATAAAAGCCATCCAAATTCCATTTGAACTTGAGAACTATGGGTAAAAGAACTTATGAAAGATTTCACGAGCCTTTGAATCGAGGTTGATAGCACTAGTGCAGTCTGTCTCAGCTTGCCGATAACTGAAATAACAAGGGAACATACATAAATCAGAATATCCAGGAAATGCAAAGAACCCGAAATCAAATTTTAAAAGAGATGAAAATTACCTTCCCAGTTCAAGATAAGCAGCTGCTCTGTTGCTATAGTAAGCTGCCTTCTTCCCACTTAATCTAATAGCTTCTGAATATAAACCCACAGCCTTCTGCCATTGCTTCTCTCTATATGCAACATTTCCCTGCCCATTTACAGGTAATATATATTATTTTAAATATTAATTTTTACGAAACTCTGTTGTTGTTTGTTTTTTTTTTTTTTTTTGTTTCTTTGGAGAACTCCTAGATCCTATACTACCGTCAAGTTATTTTACTTTCGACAGGAAGGAGGGATGCTTGCCTTCTCTTTTGCAGCCTCAGCAGCTTCCTCATTATTGACTTGTTGGCCTGAGCTTTTGGATTTGGCCACTGGTTCAATTTCTTCTTGGAGAATTCCATACAAAGACTTGGCGATATCTAGCAAAAATCGGTCACCCCCATGCCTTGCAATAAATGAAACTGAGACGGGACACTTTTCATAAGTTCCCAAGGGTATTGTAACCTACAAGGAAATGATCAGAATAAATTATGTCAACAGAGTTTTATTTATCTCTTATTTTTTAAAAAGCAAATGAATATACCTGACAACAACCAGACATGCTAGCAATAGCAGAGAGCGAGAGGGTATTCAAAATATAATCGTCTGATGAAATCTCCCTCGAGTTAAGCTTAGGTGGGAGACCTGTAACTGTAGGTATTACCAAAATTCCATCATCCTGCAATTGAGTTGAAAGTCAAACCAACAAGGTACTTTTATTACTAACTATTTTCTCCCTTCATTAACTTGAATTAAACAGATAAAGAATTCACCTTGAGTAGAGAATTAAGTGCTGCTCGCATTTCATGCCTTACAGATTGGTACAGATCGGGTTTGGAATATTCTTCCATCGATATGCTTCTTTTAATATATGAATCAATGGCTGGTGCAACCGATTCAATCCACATTATGTGCTGATCTTTAAATTCAAGGCTGACAAAAATAGAAGATTGTTTTTAGATAAATTTTAAGAAAAAGAAACGCAAAGCAACTTGACATTTTGTTTCTTCAACTCACTTTTGAAGCCCGCACATGGCACATCCAAGAGATAGCAACGTAGAATTCTTGGCATTGGCATATTTATTATCATTTTGAATTTCTTTCAAGCTTGATAATTTAGCAGCCAAGTAATTCCCAAGATTTAGGTTACTTAGAACTTGTCCTGAAAATAAATCAATAATGTCAAAGTAAAAATAACAGAACAATCTGAAAGTTTATATTGTGGAGAATCTTGTACCATGCATAACATCTGATCTCCTACTGAACATGGTTATTTCTTTCTTTCTTCGCATTGATTATAATGATAATAACAATGATGATGATGACGATGATGGCCGTGAAAACAGTAACGATATTAAGTTATCAAATGATGTTTTCTTTTAAGAATATTATGAAAACCCCCAAATAACACAAATAATAACTTGCAATTGAGAATGACTGATCTGTAACAACATATGAGTATCTACTTCTTCACAACCAATCATAATAATGGAAAGAAAAGGATGGTGATTGATGACAACAATAGCATAATACCGATTTTCCTTTTGAAACAATGTCTTGCTATATTACGAACTCTATAATTTGTACTTTGACAGGGGTGAGATCATTCAAAAAATAACATGGAATAACAGAGAACAATTTGATTATTATAAATACCTAAAAAAACAACAATAACAAGATATAAATAATTTTTTTTGCACAGAAACATGATATTGCAATATAAAAAGCCATGATGCAATACTTGTGCAAATAGTACTGTTGTGTTGCTTGGGGTCTGGCCTCTGCTCGGCAAATGGCCAATGAGGACTGCTCCTACATGTAACTCTTTGAAAGTTACAAACTTGTTTTATCAAAAAACTAACATAGTGAAATTTTACCAAGAGGTCTTGACATCTAAAGCGTTGGAGGTAATCTGCTTTTCAGTTGAAGTTTTTTCTTTCAAGTAAAATTAAAATAGTATCCAATGGGCAAAGAGGACGTACTCCCAAAAGCTCGCTCAACAGATCTAACAACCACCTGAGTGAGTCGTCTAGACTGTATCTTCACCATCTCAAAGCAGTCGTCTGCGATGATAAAATGCCTCGGCTGATAACTGTTTGTGTATGACAGTTGCAACAGCAAATATCCCACCTTGTGCAAGACACCAGGTTCTTTAGCAAACCATCCTGCAAAAAAAGTGGTGTTGGAACCAGCATCTTCTTACCTGACAACAGGTCTATCCAACCTGATACCAGCTTAATAATTATTAATCAGTCCAAACTGGATTGTTATTTCTAAGTCTTGGTAGTTGGTTCATACAGGTTAGCAGGGCATCACGCAAACAATGAAGCTCACTCTCATACAAAAACCTAGCTTAAAATGAAAGGCTAAACATCTAATATATATCCCAAATCTCAATGTTTAGATTTCCAATTTAAATCTTTAAAAAACAGCAGATGCAAATCAATGCTTAGGCATCCCATCCATTACTGAATCAAACCCATTTTGGCCAAACCAGATTGATTGTAGACCCACTTAAGATTTCTTGACATCCACTCAATATATACACTTTTTCATGAAAATAAATGACTTAACCTGCATTGCTAGTGTTATCATAAGATCTTGGTACCTACCTACTGTATCAAGGCTGGGTGAAACGGGAATGACACCAATGCTGGAGATGGTAGAATGAGAAGGACGAAAACCTAACACTCCACAGTACGCTCCTGGAATTCTCACCCCGCCAACTGTGTCGACACCTACACAGTTTTACGCAATAATTTAAATTGATTTAGTGCAAAATTATTAATAAGTCTGCTTGCAGAAAAATATCAAGTACAGCTTGTAAAACAAGAACTGCCTTATTTACAAAGTAATCCTTCAATCTATCTTCCTCGGGTAGAAAGGGATAAATAATAGGTAATTGGGTTATGTTTCAAAGAAACCCAGAAAAGGTATTCAAGATGATATTTGTACACATCTTCAAAAAACTCAATTATATCATAGGCACCAAACATTTAACATGACTGTCATGCATAACACCATTTAAACAAGAACTCTATACAATATCTCAAGTATGACAAATATCCTTTCTCCATCCATTTCCATCGAAATATGACAAATATCTCAAGTATGCTTCTCAAGTTTTTACTTATGAAGAAACTAATGTTTGAGGCTATTTCCATATTTTTAATCTCCCTTCAACCTGCAAAAGGGTTCAGATACCCCTGCACTTTGGAAAAATGAATGGATATATTCTTCTACATGTGTAAACAGTTGCCAAAAACCTTCTTTCATTTAGTTTCCATTTATTAGAATGGAAGATGCCACATCAGCATCACCCATTGTCATGTCAGCCAAACATCAGATGATCCAATAGCAACCACCTCTAAAATTTGGACCTGTTCCCTATGGCGAAACAGCAGTACCACAGACAAATATTGGCACAAATAACTATTAGCATTGCAACCCTCCCTCCTCTTTTACTTTACCCTAATTATTTGAAGGGCATGAATATCTTCAGTGTTTTTTCAAAACAAAAATGTAAAATCCTCACCTAAGGCAAAATCAACAAAGCCAGCAGCAACAGCAACAGCAGAGCCACCGGAGGACCCACCAGGAATCCGGTCAAGGGCTACAGGATTTGTTGGCATTCCAAAACTTTTATTATCTCCACTTATACTACATTTTAAAATTACAATTCAGATACACAAGCATCATGAAGTTCATTCTATTTGAATTTTCTTATAATAAATCATGAGTGCCCTCTGCAAAGCCTCTTTTTCCTTGACATGAGAAATCACGTAATCCTTTCCTAATTTCCGCCATGAATTATTCTGCTAAGCCCATTTATTCATTGAAATATCTTGATACAAGGTGAAAAAGAAAGGTAATAAGTATTTTGTAAACTGCTGCTTAAATATCTCCATGTGGCGCTTGGGTTAAATATGATATCTCCGACTTAAAAGATTTTATCAAACACCACTTAAAGGAGTTTAGGTAATAATCTGCCACCTTACTGGGATATCTTAGATTATATCCCTTTCTTCTCAAAACAAATATGGATCGAAAAATCTCATTATAGGTATGATAATGCACAAGCCATGAAAAAAAAAATCAATAGTACATGCCATCTAGATATTTTCATTCTATAATTTTAGTATTTCTGATGTATGTCATAGTGTCATAGCAATGTATTCAGTGCTGCTTGAATGCACTTATCACATCATATAGAAAGAGTGGCACTGGGAAATTACAGCTCAATCATTACATTTCCTATTCTGAGCATAGACAATTGTCGGTTTTGTGGGATCATCTTTTGAGCAATTGACATTTACTTTAGTAAGAAACATGGAAAACATAAACCAATGCATACCCAAAAGCCATCTCATCAATGACAGTTTTGCCGATGCAAGTGGCACCATTTTCCACCAGGGTTGAGATTACTGGAGAGGTCTGCGCTGCAGGATGGTGTGTTGCCTTCCAGTCAGGGCATCCAAAACTTGCAATGGCTTCACTAATGTCGAACCTTTAAATGGAAATAACAGTAATAAGGAAAATTTTACAATTACTAAAGAGGAAACCTGAATTGACTATGGGTTTAAGTTGATCGTAGGATAAGGTTTGGAAGGTGCCTGGTTAGAGGACAACCAAAAAGATCTCCTACTGGTACGGGAGCTAAGAAATTGAAGCGGTTTATTTATTTAATATTAGTTTGTCAATCACACACAGCAAACGCACAAACGGACACGAACAGACAGACAGAGATAAAAGAGAGAGAGTACAAATCAGCAACAGCGAAGGAGAGGCCGGAGAGAGGGTGAGGAGCCTTGGGAGGGGGAGGAGGTGGGGGAGGGAGGAGCTCGAGGCGCTCCAAGAAGGCGCCAAAATCCTTCTTCACGACTCGGCGGAGGCTGCGCGTGACAAGGAGAACTCCGGCGAGGCCTAGCCCGAGAAGTACCCAGAGATTTGCCGATGGCGAGGCCATGTCGAGATGGACGCTAAGGGGAGGAGAGGCGTGGTGGATAACACACCAAGAGGGTTTTAGTTGGACGACCTAAATTGCGGTGGTTCTTTTCGTAATTCTGTGTTCCATCTCCTGACTCCCACCTGGGATTTATTTCGATAGGTATATTAAATATTTTATTTTACTCAGATTGTACTTTATTTTTAGAGCGTCTTATTTTTGACAGGAATTAGAGTCGGAGGAGAGGTGGCGAGAAATTAGAATCGGACGAAACTGTTGCAATGTGAATTGAACGGGGGAAAAACGTGGCTAATTTTGTTATGGAACAACATTTTTACAAATTTATATTTGAGATGTATCAATGATTATAATTTGTTCAAATTTAATAACGAAGACTTTGTATTTATAAAAAAAATTAAGATCTTGACATAAATTAGGTTGAACTTTCAGGCTTGGATCGAGTTTAAGAACTTGCAATTAGGACTGCAAATGAATTAAATTCGATCGAACTAGTTAGTATTTAAATTTAATTTGAAATCTAATCGAGCTAATTTGATTTTAAATAGATAGACAGTTTCAAACTAAAATTAGAGTTTAAAATTTAATTTGTTTAAATTTGAACTAATTTGATTTTATCTGTAATAGTTTAAAATTGATTTGAACACTGAATGTAAGAAGTTTGACATTAGAATGCGTTCCTCTTTCATTAATGTTTGATCCTCCATTTTGTAATCTATGTCTCACTATCAATTTATGAGCTCGATTTTTTTGTTGTTCTAAATCAAACACATGTTAGAATTTATTTGGAGACCCGTAAACTTTGCCCTAATATTGAGTGCTACTGTATAGAGTTTTCTAACTACTAAAGTAAAGCCGTCAGTTATTAGGAACTCATTTTATTTTTTAAAAAATAATTGTATATACTAACTAATTTATAATTAAATAATATATTTTATTTAAATATAATTTATATCTAAATACTCTTAAATTTTTAGATAAATTTAACCCATTTTGGGTTCTTTTGTTTTCTCCGGTCTGCTAGAGTATGATGGGTTTTACATTTTATATATTAAAAATAACGGATTTTATTTCATTATATATGATATTAAATATTTTTTTCTCAATAAAATTAATCGTTGTCCGCCCCTGGTTGATGGGTTTTAGATTTTTTTAGATTTTGCTCTAAAATTGACTTCTTCTTTTTTCTTTGTTTAACAAAAAAAGCAATCTATATATATATCCAAAATTGTAGCTAAAATTCACCTTTAAATTTTTAACCATAATCCAAATTGATTTGAGATTATTTGTCAAGAATATATAAACAAACCATTTCAAGTTGCCCCCCACCCACCGCCACCCCCGTGGTAAGAAGATAGCAACCTTTTAGTCAATGTATATATATGTATGTATATTGAAGCTTTTAGAAACAATGATAAGGACTGCTATAATTTTATAGGTAAAATTTTATGCATTCCATTAAAAATATTCGAAATTACATATTTCCCTCTTTAAACTTCATAATACCATATTTACACTTTCAAACTATTGAAGCTCTTATATTTAATCACTATAATTTTACAATATGTCAAATATATTTAAAACCTACAAACCACCTCATTCAATGTTTTAGAACTCAAACTAAGATCTTAATAAATATTTCATGACTGTTATACTTTTGAATATTTTTTAATCATATTTTAGAATTTGATCCCTTGCCCTTCCCTTGAAGGACAAATACCATTACCAATTGCGCTAGATGGCGATGACATCTCTAATCTTTTTCATTCACATAATTCCAGTAATAACTCCTGAAGTACCAAAATTTATCGTCTTTTAATTTACTGAGATATCAATATCAATTTCAATTTCAAAGAATATGAAATCTCCATGATTGGTAAGCATTCTTGATGATTGCATTTATAGTATATTGATTGAGAATTCAATCTCCAAAAGCTAATCTTTTATATACAATAAAAAATGCGGCATTTATAAGTACGAAGCCAGTTTAAATGAAAAAAAAATAATATATAGGATAACATGAGAGTTTTATAATTTTGAAGGAATAAATTTTATGATGGAAATAAATAATTTTGAAGTTTTGAAAGTATAAATATGAAATTCTGTCAGAGGTATCTCTGGTATATGGTCAAACTTGATCTTTTGGACCCAACATCTTTCAGTTTACCCAATTAAATTTATAGGATGTAACTCGGATTTCGCTCCGATAATATAGTCCTCAAATAAATAATTAATAATATAAAATTTAAAATATGTTTAATAAAATTTTACATTAAAGAAAATTTAGATACAATATTCTTAAATGCTAAGTAATAATGATAATAATAATTATTATAATAATAAATAATATAATTAAACACATAATAATTTATAAATGATTATATAAAAAAGTTGATCATTTTAAAAGTTAAGTTTCACCTTAAGTATAATACACACATTATTTTAAATAAGTTGAGAGAAACTATTTTATATGAACCCTTGGATTCAAGAAGATTAAAAGATTTAAATAAAATCAATGGTAGAAAAAAGTGATGATGTGATATATTTTTGGAAGCTTAACCCTCTTTATATATTACTAGGGCTGTAACTCGGGTTTCACTTAGATAAAATAGTCCTCAAATAAATAATTAACACTATAAATTTTAGATATATTTAATAAAATTTTACATTAAAAAAATTTAGACACAATGTGTTTTAATTCTAAGTAATAATAATTATTATATTAATAAATAATATAATTAAATACATAGTAATCTATAAGTGATCAAATAAAAAAATTAGATCATTTAAGAGTTACGTTTCACCTTATATATATTACACATATTATTTTAAATGAGGAGAGAGAAACTATTTTATATGAATCCTTGAATTCAAAAAGATAAAAAAATTTAACAAAATTAATGATGGAGAAAATTGATGATGTGACGTACTTAAAAAGTTTGAAAGCTTAACCCCTTTTATATATTAAGAACTGCACAAATGACAAATTAGAGAAGAAATTTCCATTACCATTGACAAACAAATGAAAGTGAGAGAATTTTTTTTTTTCTGAGCAATGAGAAACTAAAATTGGATAATTTTATAAATCTCATCTTTTTAAAACATCAAACAAAATAACCTTCGTTAAATTTATTAACAAAATATTTTTATGCAGTGACGAAACCAGAAAAATAATCTATAGGAGGTTCCCTAACTAGTTTTTTGTCATAGCCGTCAATTAGTTAGCAAAGTTCAGGATAAGCAATTATATCACTTGGACTCAACTTGACATGTATTTTCTTTTGTGCAAGCACTCTACCACCAGAAGATAAACGTGTTCTCTTTTTAGTTTTATTACTTTTTGACTTAGATTTATAATACTTCTTCATTCCTATAATTTAAAAATAAAATTTATAATGAGTAAGCAAAAAAATCAATGAATAAATAAGAAAATGATCAATAAATAAATAAAATTGATAATGGAAACTATTTTCAATTTCATTCCTTATTCAGCCTATTGCTTTATAAAACTAAACAATTTGACTTAGCTCAGCCAAACAGTGGCAACAATATGTTTCTTTGGTTTGTTTTATTGAAAATGTGGTAAAATACATGCATCTTAGAACGCTTTATAAGTTCTACAAAATTGAGGCAACGACAAAATTTATTTTATTTTAGCTGTCTATTTACCAGAATTTATCATATTCTGCATTATTTTAGTAAGAACAAAGCTATGTCCAAAAAGAATAAGGAGCACCTTTCTAGTAGATATGATCCATCTCTTTTGGAGTAGATGTGAAGTTTCAAGTTAAAATTTAACTTACAGGCTGGTAAGTAAAATGTGATAACTGACCAACTGGTATGAAATACCGTTTGAAATAGCCAAAAAAGCAAACAGAGCAACGACAGAGGAACTCACGCTCCTCGCCAAGAACTCACCGACGTTGACAGAGGAACTCGCTGCCTTGGTCTCGTCTCTTATCTTGTCGAATCAGGGGAATGAGGGAGCGAAGACGCGCGCGATCATTTGATCGCTGGGAGAGCGGGAGAGAGGCGATAAGTCAGATGGTCACGTGGAGAAAAGATTTTTTTTTTTCTTACCGTCAAGGAGGGAGGGGGCATATCTTGGACGGTTGGGCTTAATTGATGAAGTTTTCAATTTACAAATAAGGGGAAATAAAAAACTTTCTGGGACAGGGGGGCCTGAGCCCAGGCTGACCCAAACGGTAGTTCCGCCCCTGTATTTGTGAGACACTGAGACCCACATATTCACACTTTTTTACTCTGTTTTTTTTTTCACTCCCTTCTCTTTACTTCCAACTATTTTACTATTAATCATTAAAATTCTCAAAGAAATAATCTGAACATTATTCATATAACTTTTGGTATTCTTGACAATCTTGACAATGAATTTTCAAATAAATATGAAAAAAAATCTTAAAAATAGAATTTTTTTATGGATATATTTTTCTATATAAATTGATGGTGATTCAAATTTTATGCAATTTCACGTTTGATAGTCCATCAAAGACCGTCAAATTATAACCGTTGTAAAATTATATAAATTTTTGATGGTCTTTGATAGCGTATCAAACAATAATAAAATTGCATAAAATTTGAATCACCATTAATCTATAACTAGAATAAAATATCCATAAGATTTTTTCTATTTTAATTTTTTTAGTATTTATTTGAAAATTTATTGTCAATATTGTCAAAAGAACCGATTGTCAAGTGATCCCACCCTATAACTAGTTTCTTTATGCGAGCTAATTATAAAAATATAATTAATTTATATACGCATATTAGTTTAATTTGCATTTTGACTATATCAAAATGCTGTTCAAATTTATTATTTATTTATTTATGCTTCCTTTGTATAACAATCCACATCTAAGTAAATATTTGGTTAGAAAATAAAAATCATAGAATGGACACCGAATAAAAAAAAGGGTCTGATCTCCAATTCCTTAGTATGGCTGACCAGTACAACTTTATTCATTGGACATATGAATTGAAGATATTTAAAAAAATACTTACAATCAACAGTTGTATGCTAGTAAAATTCTGTAACAGAAATTAAATTAAGACTAACTCTTTTATTATTTTATTTAACAAATATAAAAAAATGTGTAGCAAAGATGACATAGGAGAATAAATAAATAATTTGAAGAGCATTTTGATATAGTCAAAATTTAGTGCAGATTAGATTAATATTATGCCAGTAAAATAATTATATTTTGAAATCGCTCGCGTAGAGATCAATTATATGCATATATGAATAATATTTAGAATATTTCTTTAGAAATTTTTAGTGATCAGTACTAAAATAGTTGGAAGTGAAGAGAGGAAAAAAGAGAGTGAAAGGGTCTGTGTATGGATCCCACAAAGACATTTTGTTAATTAATTTCAAGAAGTATTTTGTTTGTTATTTTAAAAAAGTGAAGCATTTTATAAATCTGTCCTTTAAAATTTGCACACTCAGGCCTATAAAGCGACAAGTACCCTCCATTTCTGGATTCGGCGGGGAATTCCGGAAGTGATCTCCGTTTTTTCACATTAAACGCATGATAGCCTAGTTCAACATTTAATACAACACGATCCTTAAACCTTTTGATCCCATGCGGCCATTTATACCCACACACCTTCCAGTGTGACCACAACTCACGAGTCATGAGTAACAAGCCACAACCCAATCAAAAAATAAGGATTTTTCTTAAATATTCACGTTTAATATATGTAGGAGTTAACTTGTAAGGACATAAATGTGTCTAATTTGCTACACTTGATTTTGTGAGTTTTTTGTATTAAGATATTTTTAATTTCTGTATAACTCAGGAATTGGAATGACATTTTAAAATTTAACTGTCGTTGGATTTTTTTGTTCGTAATAAACTATTATTAATGCAATAAATAAAACTATTTACTGTTAAGTACATCACATGTAATAAAAACCTAATTTTATTTTTAAAAAGTTTTTATTATAAAATATTCACAAGGAGATGGGAAATGGAGTTGTGACTTGAAAATGATTTCACAATTTCTGTAATGAAATGTGGAAACATTTGTCTTTTATCTTATTGTTGAATATATAAAGATGAAGGAAACTCAAGTTTAAAGTGTTAAATATTATCTACTTTATATAATTGTTAAAAACATATCAGTCAATATATTTTTAATTTGCACATCCTTATTCCTTAACATACTTTGTTTCTGGATTTATCGATTTTTATTTTTAGAATTGATTATAAATTTAGGGTCTTTTTGGAAGACTCAAAGCGGACGCACAGAAATGAGCAGTTGATAAGTCAACAGAGGATCTCTCTACTACAACACAAGTTGCACAACGCGTTCGTTCACGAGCTGAATAAGAACAAATCCTCCCTGTTACGCATGTGGTCTCTCTCTCTATCCAAAAAATTGAGTAGACACGGTGTTCTTGCAGGTGGCACAATCACTAATCTCTCATCAATTCTTCAATCTAGTGTCTTTGTTAAATTATTCCTATTCGGCTATTCCTATATTGGAAAAACACGTAGCATAATTTTTATAATCACACAAATGGGCAATATGCCCTCTTTAATTTGTTTACTGTTAAAACAATCTATTTGATCTTTAAAATTAATTCTCTTGGATATAAAATGTTTTCTCAAAGGAATGAAATTGACACGATTCTCATTCATATACAAATCCTTATTTCTTTTCACATTATTTTCTTTTAGATACATATAAAAATTGTAGGATTCTATTTGTTTCCT
Organism: Schoenoplectus tabernaemontani; assembly: GCA_037127355.1. NCBI lineage: Eukaryota > Viridiplantae > Streptophyta > Magnoliopsida > Poales > Cyperaceae > Schoenoplectus > Schoenoplectus tabernaemontani. The sequence continues at coordinate 16,695,988 of CM073752.1, forward strand.
AAAATATTTCTTGAAATAATTCAACATTAAATTATGTTGCTAATGATTTAGTAATTCTTAGGCTAACTTTTTAATAAACCATGATAACAAAAAAGAGACTCCAAGGCGTTGGCTTTTTCACGCAAAAAAACATCAATTTTTGTCACTATAAGAAACTACAGTTATATGTAGAATTATGAACATATGTTTCATATCTTATAATATATAACACTGTACAATTCGATAATTAGAAAACTATAAAAAACATTTTACCTATTGTACCCGCTGCGTTTTCTCTAATGTTCTTCTTATTTTAATCTTTTTTTTGGGGATATATATATATATATATATATTAAAAATGAAGGTGGGTAAAATAGTTTGCAGAAGTCACAAAAAACATGCGGTTAAAGCAGACTTTATATTCCCCAAAAGTTTAACTTTGTAATATTTGAACTTAATACGCTAACTAGTGTGGAATCATTTAATTAACAACTTTACGACACATATATACTAGATTAATTAGTTTGCTTTAGAAAATACCGCCAAAATTGCCAAAATCAATAGTAGTACATATATAAGTTTTTAAAATGGAAAATGATATGATGCTCCATATTTTGCCTCAGAATTATAGATGAGTTGGATTTTGATAAAGAAGTGTATTATATTTTATATAATTATTATATTAAAAAATTTTGGGATGGTAAAGATTTATTGCGGGCTGTTCGGTCAGGGGATATTGTTGCTGATAAAAAATACATAATTAATTTACTAATAAAAATTTACACGCAAACAGTTCGGTCAGCGAATATTGTTGTTGATAAAAATTTACATACAGACAGTTCGATAAGGAAATATTATTACTGATAAAAATTTGCACAATCAATTATTTATCAAAACTTCGGCCAACATATTTATCTTCTGCCTACGCATTAATATATTTAAGGGCAAAAATGAGAGCATATTATATTTAATTCTTTTAAAATACGGATGAGATGACACTTAATCAGCAGTTAACAAAACACTGAGCAGAACATAACAGTTCTAATCATCACTTAACTCACATTTGTCAGCTCATGCCAGTTCTCTATGACTCACAGTCACTGATGAAAGACGGAGTCTACCCAAAACCCATCATGTGATCAGATAACATAAATGATGGCATTGGTTGGTGGGGGGAAAGCAAAGCTCTTTCATTCTTTCAGACAAATTTTAAAGCATCACATGTTTTCTTCTCTCTAGGAAAATGGGTCAGAGAAGAAGCAAACTCCAACGCTTGGATTGTACTTCTATTCTCTCATTTTCATTGCTTGGTTTTCTCCTATTATTTTCATCTCCAGCTCAAGCACTAAACATCGGTATTCAGTCAGCGAACCCAGGCGGAGATGCAGTGGTTTGTATTGATCCTTTATATAACTCTAAATTTCATTTTTCTAAAAAGCTGCTTTTCATTTACATGGATATATATTCCTAATTCTATTTTTAATTTCTTCCTTTCTTTGGGCATTTCAGAGCAAGCAAGAGTGTAGCCGCACTTGCGAATCTGACCACTGCTCAGGTTCACTATCTATCTCTGTTTCTTAATCAGTATCTAGATTTTAAGTATACAACTAACTCTGCATCAAGATAACATTTTGCTTCCAATAAACCTGCATTTATATCCACACAAGGCATGATTTATCAAAACATTGTATTCTGTTCAAAGAAGTATCTAATTTATAGCTTAATGATCCCTAGTTACTGAAGATTTTTAGAGAATAAGAGAGACATTGATTAAAAGAAAGAATTATTGTATTCTTTACAGAAGAGTATACATCTATTTATAAGTGGCTTGTCAAATTAGCCGTTAATCTATTCCTATAATTACACTGGATGCTAAATACAGCCTAATGCCTAATTACAGCTAAATTCTATACTATATTAGCCGTTGACATGTTTCCATGTACAGCCTATGATGATTCTATGAATCTGAGGCCATTAATTCTGATCTTAATCCTTCAATACTCCCCCTCAAGTTTGGTTCGAACAAGTTGTGAGAACCTAACTTGCTGAGAATTTGTTGAGAGGTCTTCTTGTCCAAAGCTTTAGTGAAGATATCCGCTAGTTGTTCTTGGCTTCGGATGAAAGGAACCTCGATTTCCTTTGATTGTACTTTATCTCGTATAAAATGACAATCTACTTCTATGTGCTTTGTTCTCTCATGGAATACGGGGTTTGAAGCAATATGACGTGCTGCTTGATTGTCACAGAACATTTGTATAGGTTCTGAACACTCAATTTGCATGTCGTGTAGCGATGCTTGATCCGATGAGTTCACTTGCCGTTGATGCCATTGCTCGTACTCGCTTCGCACTTGAACGAGCCACCACGTTCGCTTCTTGCTCTTCCATGTTACTAGATTGCCACCTACGAAAGTGCAAAAACCAAGTGGTTGATTTTCTCGTCACAAATTCCGCCTAGGCCTCAGATCGTAAAAAAATCCAACCACAAGTGTTAGTTGAGTTTTGTTTCATTAATATTCCTTGTCCAGAGTGCCTTTGAGATATCTTAATATTCTGTTAATGGCTTCCATGTGACAAGTTCGAGGCGCGTGCATGAATTGACTTACCGTGCTAACTCAAATGTAATATCGTGTCTAGTAATGCTAGGTAGATTAATTTTCCAACTATCCTTTGATATCGGCTTATGTCCGATAGTGGTTTACCATCCTCGTGTTTAATTTGATGTTGGTTTCCATTGACTAGTGGTCGGTTTGGTACCTAATTTACCGCTTTTTTTAGTAGATCTAGTGTATACTTTCTTTGGGATAAAAACAAATTCTTCGTCGAGTGTGCTATTTCTATTCCTAGAAAGTATGAAAGTTTACCCAGATCTTTTATGTCAAATTTTCTTTTAACATTTCTTTGACTTCTTTTAATTTTTGGTTGTCATTACCTAATGATAATATCATCCACATAAACTAAAATAATAGTAATTGAGTCACCATTCTTTCTTATGAACACCGAGCAATCATGCAAAGGCTTCTTTTGAAATTATTTTCTCATGTGAGACAAGTACTAAGTTTAGCATACCATGCTCTCGAGACTGTTTAAGACCATAAATAGCCTTTCTAAGTTTGCATACCTTGGATGTTTCAAAATATCCTGGTGGAGGTGTCATGTAAACTTCCTCCTCAAGATCTCCTTGTAAGAAAGCATTTTTTACATCCATTTGGAACAGATCCCACCCATGATTAGTCAGCTATTGACATTAATATCCTAAAAGTGTTCATTTTTGCTACAGGGCAAATGTTTCTTGATAGTCAATGCCGTATGTTCGGGTGAAACCTTTGGCAACTAATCCGGCTTTATACCTTTCAACCGTGCCATCACCGTTATATTTTATCTTATAGACCCATTTGCATCCTACCGGTTTCTTACCTTTGGGTAGTTCTACCATGTCCCATGTGTTGTTTTGTTCTAAGGCCTTTAATTCTTCATTCATGGCTTGAATCCATATGGTCCGTTGTTTGGCCTCGTCATACGTATTTGTTCATTGCTACCGTCAAGTTTGCTTAAAAAAGTCCGGGTAGTCGGCGATACCTTGTTGTAATTAATAAAATCTTGGATAGATACAAAACCCGATGGGATACAAAATCCCTTAACCTTGTCAAGGTCACTTGTTCGTGTTGATCGTCGTCCGATCGCATCTTCTTCTTCTTCTTCTTGTCTGTCTTCTCGTATTGTTCCGTTCATCCTCATCATCTCCCCCCGAAGAAGATGCGGAAGGATTTTCTTCATTGTCAAAGGAAGGGGAGAGGAATTGCAGAGTGCTTGGTGTTGCAAATGCGGTGTGTCATGTGCAGTGTGAAGAATGGTTCATGCTCTCTCGAAAACTACATCCCCGGAAATATACATTTTATTTTGTTCGGGATCAAAGCACTTGTATCCCTTTTTGGGGTTGAGGAGTAGCCAAGAAAAATAGTTTTCACAGAGTTTTTATCTAGTTTGTCCTTTCGTTTGATATATACAAAGTGTGTGCATCCAAATACTCTAATATGATCTAAGTCGATTTTTCTTCCTTTGAGAATTTCAAGAGGACTTAAATTATCGAGATTTGGGCTTGGTAATCTATTTATGAGGTAAGTAGCCGTTAGAATTGCATCCCACTGCAATTTCTTTGGAACATTATTCTCAAGTAGTAAAGCTCTTGTTTTTTCAAGAAGATGTCTATTTTTTCTTTCGTAAACTCCATTTTGTCAGGGGTGTATGAATACATGTTGTTTGATGAAGGATACCATGTTTTTGAAAAATTGGTGAAATCCTTATTCACATACTCAAGCACTATCATGTCGATCGAAAAACTTTGACTTGAGCATTGTATTGGTTTGTAATAAAATTAAAAAATTCTTGAAAGCATAAAAAAACTTCATTTTTGGTTTTTAAAAGATATACCCAAGTAGTTTTTGAAAAATCATCAATGAATGTAACATAATATTTATAATGATTGTATGATTCTACTTTAGAAGGTCCCCAAACATCGAATGAATTAAATCAAAACATTTTTCTACTTTAGTTATGGAAGTAGGAAAAGGTAAACGAGTTTGCTTTGCAAATCTACAAGTATCACAACTAGAAGAATCATAATTATAATGAAAAAGTCTATTCAAAACTTGATCGATGGATGACCAAATCTTAAATGCAATAAATGTCCACGATCGTTGTTTTTACTTGATACAAAGCATTTATTATTTTGTTGAAGATAATATAGCCCGCTTCCTAAGAATTCCTTCACCAATCATTTCCCCGAGACTATGTCCCGAAAAATCACTTTTTCTCGGTAAGAATATTACTACACAATTAAGGTCTTTGACAATCTTATTTACGATAATAAATTAGAGTGAAAATCGTATATATAAAGCCTCATTGATCGGTTTGTTAAGAACAGAAATGGTTCCTGCATCAAAAATTTTGTCCGACCACCATTAGCAACAGCTTGTGACAAATTGTGGTTCATCGAGTTTATCAAGTTTAAAAAATTGTTCGACTACATGACATGTGGTGCGTTGCTCCCGAATCAATAATCCAATTTGAGTCATGCTTATTTAAGTACATTGAATTATTTGAAATTTTGAGTTCGATAAACCCGAGTTCTCATTGCCTCTACTGAGTAAATGGTTCAATCGGTTAATCACCGCATTTAGCCGATCCGGTCGGCCCGGAAGGCCCAAAGCAGAGTGGTCCGCCTTGTAAGACCCGCAGATTGGGCCTTGCACTTGATGAATCGGCCCGAAATGGTAGAGGCGCCCACGGCTCACAGACAATCCCAACAGAGGCCGAGGATTCGGCCCGTGAGGTCGAGCGACCCTTGAAGTCGAGGAGTCGCCCGTGAAGAGAGAGGCTAGGGTTGATCGCGACTTCGCTTTTGCGCCGCCGGTTATATCTCCTATGACAGAGCGAGCTTCTCTCGCGCCACCCGCCATCGTTGGCTCCTCCGCCTCCTCTCGTTGTTGCGTCGTGGCTTGAGGTGAGGGCGCAGAACCCAGCAGCCTTTCTCTATCGTGACTCGATCGCTGCAAGTGATCACACCATAGGTTGCCTTTGCCTCTCGTCCTTTGCGTAGATTGCCCGAATGCTTGATTGTCGCAGATGGACCGACGACGGTTCATGAGTCGTCTCCTTGAGTCCTCCCGTTCGATCTTGAGAACTACATCATCAAATGATGGCATTTCGCCGATGAGAGTATCCGAGCCCGAATAGGCTCAAAGCCGGGATCTAAAGCCCCGAGATAAGTGTAAATCAACTCATGTTCATTTCTTTTGTGGATTTCCTCTCGGATTTATTGTTTCCGGAAGGTACATCCAGTAACTCTTCCCATTTGGTCAAGAATTTACCACTAAATCGAGTTGGAGTGATTTCTTTGTTTGATGTTTGAAAGTTCTTGTTTTAATGAAAAAATGTGTGCGAAATTTTTGCCTTGGCCATATCTAGTTCTTGCTTTGGTCCGATCTCTTTGCGCTTTTACAAGACATAAGGGCACTAGCGATTTTGGTGTCCATGGTGCTTAATAGCCAGTGACATGATTAGTTGATCCGAGGTTTCCCGCTTTTCTATGATTGATCTTTCATCATTTGTGGGGTTGATTGGATCATTTGGTCTTGGTTTTTCTTTGATCCAAAGATGAAATGCAATTTTCCTTTTCCTCCTAACCCTATTTCTACGGATCTTGCCCAAGGTATATAGTTGTTGCTACCAAAGGAGAATATATGAAGTAATTTTACTATTCTCACTCATGATTAATATACTGGTACTGGTAAAGATTTTGCTGGTACGAGTCTGGTTTTGCTGGTACCGATTTACTGATTTTAGTGGTCGTCAGATGATGCTACCAGAAAGAAAATCCAGAGTGAAACAGAAAGAAAGAAACAGTTTTAGAATATACTGAATTTCTGAGATGATAAGAACAGATGTTGTGCTTGATTGTTGCCCCCCCTTTTTTTTTTTTTGCTCGATGAAGACAGTTTTAGAATTGATGTAGCAGAAGTTCCGTCACTTTTGTGGCTTGAGCGCTGCTTCCTCAGAGCACCTTTGTGCACCTTGTCTGAGAGCAGAAGTTCCGTCACTTTTGTGGCTTGGAGCGCTGCTTGCTCAGAGCACCTTTGTCTGAGAGCTTGTAGTACGGCCTTTGCAGTTTTGATCGATTTCTCTCTTTTTGAATTTGTAGCAGAAATTAGAATGCTCTGATACCATGAAGATTTTTAGAGAATAAGAGAGACATTGATTAAAAGAAAGGATTATTGTATTCTTTACAGAAGAGTATACATCTATTTATAAGTGGCTTGTCAAATTAGCCGTTAATCTATTCCTATAATTACACTGGATGCTAAATACAGCCTAATGCCTAATTACAGCTAAATTCTATACTATATTAGCCGTTGACATGTTTCCATGTACAGCCTATGATGATTCTATGAATCTGAGGCCATTAATTCTGATCTTAATCCTTCAATAGTTACTTTGGCAAGCAAATTTCTTTCCCTTAATCAATAATTTACCAAACACCGCGCTATGCCTTTTGTCATTTTAAAATTTGTTTCATATATGAACAAAGCTATAAATTTCGGTAAATTTACTTAGATACTACATATTAATCCTCCTTTTTTTTATCAATTCTTTCTCCGTCATCAGTCGCACCATTCCTAAGGTATGGTAAATATTGTGGGATCTTGTACAGCGGGTGCCCGGGTGAGAAACCGTGTGATGCTCTTGATGCTTGTTGTATGCACCACGATAACTGCGTCCAGGCTAAGAACAGTAAGTACATGAAAATTCCCATGTTCATCCTCATAGTGCATCCCTTTTAGTCAGTACCCTTTGCTAAAGGATGCAGCTGCTTTTGGTACCACCACCATACCAGAGCATTAAATGGTATATGTTGGGACCATGTTGTACTGATACCAACTTTAAGTATCGAGATGTTTGCTTAATTACATTTTTCTCTTTTTATGAATATATTATGAATAATAATTTAATATTATTTTTAATTTTGTATGTACTGTGTAGACTACTTGAGTACAGAATGTAACGAGAACCTGTTAAACTGCATAGCCAACTTGGATGAAAATTCACCAACTTTCGAGGGAAACAAATGCTTGGTGACCGATGTTATTGAAGTCATTTCAGTTGTGATTGAGGCTGCAGTACTGGCTGGAAGGTTTCTTCACAAACCCTAATTGACATTGTCAACTAATCCCTGATTATTTTTCCTTTACGTTTCATCTTTTGAAAGTACCACAACTTGTTACATATAATTGTTATAAGATGAGTTGTTTTATTTTACCTCTTTGCTTTTGTGCTAAGAACTATGTGAGAGTGAGAGTAATGTTTTTGGAAGTGTGATTTTGGCTGTGTATTACATTCTGGTTTGATCCTCTGAAATTGTAGGTCTAAATTCTAAACCTGTGAATTTTTCTGAACTACACAGATTATAGCGCTTTACTTTTCTGAACAGGCACAACGGTATGTTACATAAATTGTAAATCAACTTTTATGACTTTGTCCTATTTCCTAGTCATCTCTAACCCTTAATTAAGCTTAAAATTGCTTTTAACTTTTTAATTGGTACTGTGTTATATATGACCATGAGCATGGGCGGATGTAGGATTTTGATCAGGGGAGTCGGTAATCAGATTGTAATAGTTTATCAGATTCAAACACATTAACTAATCATATACTAAATAAAAAAAATCAATAATTCAACATATATTTTTGAAATATTAAAAAACTATCAAAATAATATCTTTTTATATATTAAAAATAATAAAAAATATAACTCAAAATAATAGATAAAAAAATAGAACTCAAAACAATAAATAATTATGTCGATGAAGAAAACTTTCTTCTATGGGACTACAAATTTTAGAATATTTGCATAATTATTTCATTATTTACGGTATTAAATTTTTTTTCTCAATGAAAAGTAATTAGACAATCCAAGGAGGTCAAAAATTAGATAGAGAATTAGATTAACAAAACATTAGTCTAAAAGTATTATTTTTCAAAATCTAGAGAAGATGCTAACTCTTAGTGGGTCCTCCCCTGACCATGAGTCGCCACTGTTTGTCTTTTACTAAAAAAAAATATTGGATGAATATCTTGCTTGTCAACTCTTTTGTTTTCTAACTTAAATATCTCATTGCCTCTTTGTGCTGGTATAAAAACCGCACACTTGGACACTTTGCGTAATAAACAGAAGGAAAAATATACTTTGTCCCTAATCCAATTTCTCCCATATGCCCCCAACTACCATTGACAAATGGGCTGCTTTCAAAAGCATCATCCATGGGGCATACATGTCAGTGAAAGTGAGTGAAGTGAGGGGACGACAAAAGGCACTATATCAACGTCTTAAATAGAAACCACCAGATGACCCAAATTTTAAGTTCATGCATACCAGTACAGAGAAATGGGGACCATAGAGATTCCTGTAATCCTATTATTGTCAGGCTCTGCACTGCCTATAAGGCAAGCGAAAGATTACAGGTACATGGTGTGAACATGCATGCTTGCCTGAAGAAGTCCGGACGCATGTCTAATTTGTTTGTTTGTTTGGGTTCCCCTCTAATTTCTAAGAATTCCATGCATACTAGGCCTGGAGAAGGCCCATAAATTAAGGTTGTGCATGATAAACATACGGAGGCCTAAAAGATGGTGTTTGGAATTTCATTTTTTGTTGATATCTAGAGGCCGATTCCTGGCCCAAAGTCTATGAACCCTGCTAAAAGCCGCCGAAATGGAATCCCTATGAAATGCACATTGGTGGCTTAACCAGGGCCATGTTCCTTTCTTCCTCTTCGGCTCTTTGCATAAACTATTCTCCCGTGGGCCCCACTAATTACACCTCTATCAAGTCCAGCCACACAGCATCGTGTTTGTGAGAACCATTAGTCTAGACAAGGTCTATGAACACCGCGTTATTGTAAGTTCTGACCCATAAAGGAGAGACTGTTAATTAAATGAAACCCGAGTCTATGCAGAAAATTCCTCCCCCAAAGGTTGCTTATGCTCTCCAAACGCTAATATAACCCTGAAATCCTCTTAATTTTTGTAATGTACCCACAAAATATATACTCCAGAATTTAGGGCTCTAGATTATTTTAGTCAATAACTCAATATGGAGTATTGTATCTAACTAGAGAGAAAAAAAATTATTAGTTTTCTAGCATATAAAATTGCTTCGTAAAAATATAATTTTATTACGATTCTAAATAACCATGAAGTCCATAACTGGTTCAATTCTACTTGGCTTTTTGATATTAGAATCATTGAAATATTTCATTTCTTTGGGGACCTAAATGCAATAACTCCAGCCCCTCAAAAATTTAAATACAATATTGTATTCCGATTTCAAAGCATTGCACAACATCGCCAAAATAAAGAGGGGAATGGGAACTGTGCTCGATTCTCATTTCTTGGCACTTACTGCCATTGTTACGGTAAGTCTCTTGGTTTCCCTCTATCCCTTTCTTCAGATGCCGTACAAATTTCTAATTGTCGCATTCCTTCTGACTGATGTAGGTAGGATACCAGCTGCTATTTTTCATTATCACAGCGCTTCTCAGATTCGATAAAGTCACTGATTTCGCTGGTAATTGTGTCTTTCTTCCTAAGTTCTTTAAGAAACTGTATGTTGTGATATTTGAAGATATGTACTGTTGAGGTTCCCATATTTATCTCTTTTGTTGCAGGGAGCACAAATTTTGTCATAATTGCTATCCTCACTCTAGTTGTAAAGGGCACATGGCATTTCCGTCAAGTAAATTTCCAAATTTTATCTCAAAATGATTGATTAACCAAATCACCTTACAGTAAGTTATATTAATTAAACAAAAACATTATTTGCAGATCATAGTGACAATACTTGTGGTACTTTGGGGCCTCCGGTTGGGTCTCTTTTTATTGATGCGGTAAGTTTGTTTAATTGTTAGTTTCATGCTATAAACAATATTAAACTATGCATAGTCATATGTTCCCCATATCTAACTCTTTTCATGCATTCTAGGATTCTGCAATGGGGGGAAGATCGCCGGTTTGATGAAATGCGTGACAGCCTGGCCAAACTGGCTTTCTTCTGGATTTTTCAGGTACACCTGTCAGTTCAAATTTGTATTACTAATAAAAAGAAATAAGATGACTTTAGATTTATATCCCAAAAGGAAATTGAAGGAAAAACTGAGTGCCAACACCCACATGAAAATAGAAGTCAATTGAATGGCAGAATATTGTAATAAATTAACAACAATTTCAGGTATTTTTCATGTCTTTCACTGCATCAAATTGTATATACCCATGGGAATAATTAATGGCGATGATCTTTAGGCCGTCTGGGTGTGGACAGTGAGCTTGCCTCTGACAATACTGAATGCCAGTGATGATGATCCACCTGTCAGACCTCAAGACATAATTGGCTGGATTATGTGGTTAATTGGTACGCTGACAGAAGCAACCTCTGATCAGCAAAAGCTTGTGTTCAAAAATAACCCAGCTAACAGGGGTAAATGGTGCAATGTGGGTCTTTGGAAATACTCTCGCCATCCTAATTACTTTGGAGAGGTTTGTTTATTTTTACCTGTAATTTTGAATTAACATTGATTACCTGATGTGTAATCTTTGCTAAACCAAGTTGTTCCTCAATTTTAAGGTAACATTGATTAGTTCCTACAAGCATGGCTCTGAGTGGTGCCCTTTTCTTTTTTCTTGAGCATGAGATGATTATAGCCAAATCAGAAAAGCAGGGAAAACCAATTTAGAGCATGCATCTCAGTATCTCATACACAAATAATATTGCCTTTGTGAAAGGACATTACGCTTGGCATGGTTCACCAGAGCTATAACACCTGTCTGTTTGATTTAGTTTAATTCCGACTTGATGAAGTAAGATTTATCTTCTTCAACATATCAGTCTTAAGGTTAGGTATCATCTTTCAGTGCCTCTGCAGAAGTAAAATATTAGTCATAAAGTTGTGAGCACCAGAAATTTTGTGCTACAAGTAAATATGAACTTGATAACAACTAAAGATTATTACCTTATTATACATAATTGGCTTACTCTTATTGCTTAATTTGTGTTATAGATTTTTCTCTGGTGGGGAATATTTGTGGCATCTACTCCAGTTTTACATGGAGGTGAATGGGCAGTTATTGTGGGTCCCATTTTTCTCACCTTGTTACTTCTCTTTGTCAGTGGCATACCACTTCTTGAGGTTTGACGAATATTATATATTACCTGTTTGAGTACACTTCTTTTTCTTGGTTATAATTTATGTAAATGTTAATCAAATTATTCATAACTCAAAACCAGGAATCAGCAGATAAAAAATACAGTGGTGTAGAAGAGTATTGCATTTACAAGACAACGACAAGGTAACAGCTTTTTTTTTTACTCTTACAAGCTGGTGCTGGTACATAACAGTACTAAGTAGCAAACATTTTATATAATTAAATTAATAATTGTTGAAAAATGACGATAAAGGCTTTGAACTCCTCATTTGCAGCCCACTTATACCGCTGCCACCAGTTATTTATGGAAGTATCCCTGGTTGGATCAAATCAGTTTTCTTGTTTGAGTTCCCACTCTACAACAAAGGTATCTCCCATGAGGGAATTTTAAGCTGATACTGTTCTCCATTTAAGACGATATGTACATAGATTTGCTTAAAATATTGTTACAGAGGATGTTGTTTGGTGCTGAACTTTTTCTTCCCTGCGTATGTTCATTTATAAGGAATCCATAGCTCTGTTTTCCTTTTTTCCCCTTTCATGTAGTTACTTTTACACTTACCCGACATAAAAATGGATGCTAGCTTCGCTCTATAAACATTTGGTGATAGAGAATCAAAGTTAATGCTGATGATATCTCATGTTTTGAATGAAATACTGATGATATTTTTTTTCCTGTCCCAAGCCAACAAAAATGAGGATTATGTTGGGCATAGCGAGCCAACGTAAAAATTAGCTCAAGAAGAAGAATAATGATGATGATGATGATATATCTTGATTCAAACAAAATGTATATGAGACTGATTTTGTAATGGTCAGCAATTTGATTTAGGGTTTAGGGTGTAAAAGCTCCTCATTACATATCTCAAATAAAAATATTTTCATTTGGAAGTTGCCGATGGATAGAACTTTTCTTCCTCAATCACATGGTCCTAGCTAAGTACAAAAATGAGAGCATTTTTTCAAGTGATCTCAAGAAGGTACTATTGACACCTTATCAACCTGTACAATATATTCCAACGTGGCGCCTGGTGGGATTTGCAATGGCCCGAAATCTGCATCACGTTCCTTTTGTGTAGGTCATAAATCCATTAATCCATTACCATTGCATGCGGCCTATTTTCATATGCAAAAGTGTCCACAAATGTTTCATTGCTGTCAGTACGTGCCCCCAATTATTTTGCCTTTTAGGTCTAGAACAACCAAGTCACCACGTCTATACAGGGATTGTGTAGTAATTAAGATTATTCTTTGATAATTATTAAACAAGTGAAAATTTGGTAGGATATAAACCTAATAATCCCGTTAATTTCCCAGAAACAGGTAGCAGCATTTCATTTTCTTATTACCTGATGCCATTTGATAACACCACCTCCACCTCTTTCTCCATCCCCAAGCACAAACAAAAATAAATCCATAATAAACATATTATTCAAAAAAAGAATGTCAGGGAGATCTGATTAATTCAGTTGAACCCACCTCGTGTTAGCTTGTTGCTATGAGAACTCAAACCGAGTCTTAATCTGCTCTGAGACAACTCCGAATGCTAGAAATCCGACTCATGCCAACCCTGTACCAATGCTGAACCTCCTTGTCAGGCTCAATGCCAGCCAGTCAGTGTGGAGTCGACTGTAATAACGATTTGAAAAAAATAGGGGCACAATTAACAATCACGCTACAATTAGAAAAGTTTCTGATTATTTTGATATTTGCTTATGATCGGATTGATAGTTCTTTTTATATTTGCAATTCCATGAAATAAGTCAGTACACTTCAATTTTTAATGGATTTTATTCAGTCATTCTTGTAAGTAATAATTCCTGAAAGCTACATGCTGTTACATCATGATTCTGCCACTGGACGATCAAGCATGGTCGTGCTATGACGGGACTGGCATAGTGCGGCTAATATGATGTGGCCACTAAAGGAGCAGGTGTGGTTGTGCTTTGTACAAGGGACAAATGTAGGGGCGGATTTACCTATACTGTCGGGGGAGGGGGGCAGCTCTAGATTTTGAAAAATAAGATTTTTGAGCTTCAAATTTATGGGTTTGCCCCCCTGAATTTAAATCCGACCCCCTCTGATCTTGATCCACGGCCCATGTAAAATGGGCTCTCCACTCGCGACGCGTCTGGCGATCTGGGCTCCTCACGCGCGACTTCACTCTGCGCCAGACGACTTCACGACTTCTCTCCTTTTCCGCTTTTCGCATGGGCTTCTTCGCGATTCGTGAATTCGCGATTGCTGATTAGGTTACGCAGTTCTTCATTCCGCTTCTGGGCTCCGCCTCCGTCGCGATTAGGCTCGCGCCAGCCCGACAACCAACAAGGGTCGAGGGCGAGGGCGACAACCGACAACAATGACATCGGGCGATCGGGTGAGGCAACGACTGGGCGATTCTGGTAAAATTCATCTCGACAGTCACTAACTCACTGTTAAAATTAAAAATTTGTTAAGCAATTATGTTAAGCAAAATGCTTAATTATAAATCTTGTAAGCAATTAATTGTAAAATGCTTAATCTGTTAAGCAAAATGCTTAATTGTTCAAATCTGCTAAGATTAATTGTAAATTTGTTAAGTAAAATAAAGAAAACATGTTAAGCAAATATGTTAAGATTAATTGTTCAAATCTGCTAAGCTTAATTGCTTAATTAAAGAAAATTTGTTAAGCTTAATTGCTTAATTGTAAATCAGTTAAGTAAATTAAAGAAAATATGTTAAGATTAATTGTTCAAATCGCTAAGCTTAATTGCTTAATTAAAGAAAATATGTTAATCGAAATCATTTAAAAAAAATCTGTTAAGATTAATTGTTCAAATATGCTAAGCTTAATTGCTTAATTAAAGAAAATATGCTAAGCTTAATTGCTTAATTGTAAATCTATTAAGTAAATTAAAGAAAATCTGTTAAGCAAATATGTTAAGATTAATTGTGCAAATCAATGCCAAATTGCTTAATTGTCACAAATTGCTTAATTGTCCAAATTACTGCGATGCTGATATGCATTCATTTCATTTTTATTTTAGTATTTAGGATGGACAAGTATTTCAAGAAAACATCTAAAATTTCAATTGGTTCAAGTTCATAAGAGTCGAGACAAACCGGGTCTAACCTAGGCTCCAATTCTTCTCGTGAGATTAATAATGCTGAACAAGATCCTCCTTCTGATCCAGATTTAAGACCACCTCTATCTCAATATAACTCAAATGAGCAAGATCGTGTACGTAGATTTTATCTCGGTAAAGGTCCATTTCAACCTAGCGACTATAATTTTCCGCAAAGAGACATAAATGGTAGAATGAGAAAATTCAACAAAGACTGGTTTGATCAATATAACACTTGGTTGGAGTATAGCATTACTAAAGATGCGGCATTTTATCTTTATTGCTATTTATTTAGACCGGGGAATGTCGGTTCAGGTGGACAAACTAGTTTTGTAGGAGAGGGTTATAAATGTTGGAAATTAAAGAAAGTTTTTGATGATCATGTTGGTGATTCTAATAGTTTGCATAATGAAGCATATAGGAGATGCATGAATTTGATGAACCAAAAACAAAGCATTCATACTGTGATAGAGAGACAAAGCGTTAAAGAGGGTGTGAATTATCGAATACAACTAGCTGCCACAATAGATACAATTCGGCTTATTTTGAGGTAGGGTTGGGCATTTCGTGGATATAATGAGTCCGAAAGCTCTAATAATGCAGGAAATTTTATTGAGCTTCTGAGATTTTTGAGAGATCATAATGAAGAAATAAAGGGTGTGATTCTTGACAATGCTCCTCAAAATCGAAAATTGATTGTACCTACCATTCAAAAGGATATAGCGAATGCTTGTGCAGAAGAAACAATTAAAGAGGTAATTGCTGAGCTTGGAGCTGAATTGTTTTCTGTGATGGTTGATGAGTCGAGGGATTGTCTCAGTCAAAGAGCAAATGACAGTTGTGATTCGATTTGTGAACAAAAGAGGTTGTGTTGTCGAACGATTTATTGGTATTGTACTATTGTTCATGTTCCTGACACTATATCCCTCCAATTGAAAGCAGCACTTGATAGTTTATTTGGTAAGTACGGTCTAACCATTTTAAGGTTACGTGGTCAAGGGTATGATGGTGCTAGTAATATGCGAGGAGAGTTCAATGGTCTCAAAACATTGATCTTGCGAGAAAATGAGTCTCGCATACTATGTGCATTGTTTTGCACATCAACTTCAATTAACTCTTGTTGCGGTTGTCAAAAATCATAAAAAAATTTGTTTGTTCTTTCAAAAGGTTAATGGCATACGTAATATTGTTGGTGCATCTTGTAAAAGACTTGATCAATTATGTGAGATGCAGAAAATTAAAATTGTGGAAGCTATTTCAAATGAAGAGATTTCAACCTAAGCGGTTTAAACCAAGAAATGGGTTTTGCACGTCCATGTGATACTTGATGGATTTCTCATTATAAGACTTTAACTAATTTGCTTAAACTTTTTTCGGTTACGATAGAGGTTCTTGAAATTATAGAAGAAGATGGAAAAAATGTAGAAAAGCAAGCAGAGGCAAGTGGATTCATGGAAGAAATGCGAACTTTTGATTTTGTGTTCATTTGTCATCTCATGCACAAGTCATTAGATATCACTTATGACTTGTCACAAGCTTTGCAACACAAAAGTCAAGATGTGGTGAATGCTATGTGTTTGGTGGGGATTGTTAAAGTTCGATTGCAGAAGTTGAGAGATAGTTGATGAACATTATTATTTCAAGAAGTTTGTGTATTTTGTGAGAAGCACAATATTGAAATTCCAAACATGGAGGGTGCAATACGGCGGAAGCATTTCGGCCAGTGAATGAGCAGTTGCGGTCATTCTACATGAGATTGATGTAGCGCGGCCGATGCGATTCAGTCACCAAACAAACGGGTGCGATCATGTTATATGAGAATAATTTAGTGCGGCCGATGCCTAAAAGAGTGGATACGATCGTGCTACATGAGACCAGTGTAGTACGGCCGATACGATTCGACAATCAGAATAAGTGATAACAGATGTGATAGCACTACATGGGACAGATGTGGTGTAGCAGCCAGCCAATACACTTACACTGTGCTCCATAAGAAATGAAAAGAGAAAGGGAGAAAGGGAATGAAAATTAAATAGATGATGAGGAGAGAATAAAATCTTACACTAATTTAAGAGGTAAAATTTTGGATTAATCTTCTCATAGATCGTTGAATTTGAGGTTTATTCATATTTGATCATTGAATTTTCATTTATTCATTTTTAACCATTAAATTTTGATATTTATTCAAATTCAGTCACTTTCATTAGTTTTTCATTCAAAAATAATTGAAATAAAATTATATTTGTTGTAAAATATAATTAAAATAAAAATAGATAATAAAATGAAATTGTATTTGATTTATCATTAATTTTTTAATTATTTTTGAATGAAAAAATTAATGAAATTGATCAAATTTAAATAAATATTAAACTTTAGTGACTAAAAGCGAATAAATGAAAGTTAATATAAATAAATATTAAAGTTAGTGACCATCCGTAATAATATGTTGGCCATCCGTAAATAGTACTCACGCCTCTGAAAAAGGTTAAGAGCGCAAATAGTACTCACGCCTCTGAATTTTGGCCATCCGTAATAATATGTTGTGCGCTTAGTGCCTTAGTCATTAGTGTTAATATTTTTAAAACTTTGGTCATTCATAACAAAAAATTCCAGATTAGGAGGCTTGAGATGGAAGCCATAGTTGATGGAAGAGAAGCGGGTGAGACTGAAAGAGAGAGATTTGTTTTTTTTTCCTTCTCTTGTGCTTCCATTGATATTAATGTGTTGTGTAAATAGGCTCATCTGTTTTATTATTTTTTTCCATCTCAAAGTTTTCCAAAAAAATGATGCAAGTGAATAACTTGCAAGTTTTGAAGTGTTTAAACATTTTTACCTTGTTGTAATTCTCCTAATCCATGCTACAACTATATCTTTTTGTTGTTGTTGTAGAGGTGAAAATAACATTCCATACTGTTTTCAACAATAATCCAATTGATGGCCTGTTAGGCTAAAATCGCAGCACTGGGCTCAAATTACATCCCAAAAATAAATTTTCTATATATATCAATTTCTTGTCTCAAACTCTCAATCCAATTGAATCGAAACCCAAACACTGAAATACATTATTTCCAGTTCTGGTCCTGCCTTCCCTTCCTGCCCCTCTCCAAGCGATTTGACCTAAACTTTTCGCTCGCC
Source organism: Schoenoplectus tabernaemontani (assembly GCA_037127355.1). Taxonomy (NCBI): domain Eukaryota; kingdom Viridiplantae; phylum Streptophyta; class Magnoliopsida; order Poales; family Cyperaceae; genus Schoenoplectus; species Schoenoplectus tabernaemontani. The sequence goes on from CM073752.1 coordinate 16,713,960, forward strand.
ATGAAACCCTCGTCGTCGATGTCTGCTCCGGTTGCCCCCGATTTGAAGCCTAAATTCATTTCCAAGGCTGACCGGGAACGCCTTGCTCTTGAGCGCCGCCAGGCTCAGGTCGCCGACCAACGCCGTTCTCTCCCTTCCCTCCCTCTCAGACCCGTTAACCCCTCTGCGCCAGATTCTGAAAAACAGCCCGATTCGGACGAGGAGGAGGAGGCGCCGAGGGAACGTGAAAGAGACCGAGAAAGAGAACGTGAAAGAGATCGGGACAGGGATCGTGAGAGAGAGAGAGAAAGAGACAGGGATCGAGAGAGAGATAGAGACAGAGACAGAGACAGAGACAGAGAACGGGACAGAGATAGAGATAGGGATAGAAGAGACAGGGATTCTGATAGAGACCGCGAGAGGGACAGAGAAAGAGACCGGGATCGTGATCGGAGAAGGGATCGAGACCGGGATAGGGAGATAGAAGAGCGAGGCCGTGAGAAGGATCAGGAGAAAGCTCGATTGGAGAAATTGTCTGAGAGGGAGAAGGGAAAAGAGCTAGAAGCCATTAAAGAACAGTACCTGGGTTCTAAAAAGCCCAAAAAACGAGTCATAAAGCCGAGTGAGAAGTTTCGTTTCTCTTTTGATTGGGAAAATACTGAGGACACTTCCCGAGACATGAATGCCCTATACCAGTCGCCTCATGAGGCAAGGCTCTTATTTGGCCGAGGGTTTCTAGCTGGGATTGATCGTAGGGAGCAAAAGAAACAAGCGGCACAACACGAGAAAGAGACACGGCTGGAGCTGCGTAAGAAGGATGGCCTCTCTATTAAAGAAACACCAGAAGAGATGGCTTTGCAAAAGAAGAGAGAAGCTGCAGCTGATATGTATGATGCTTTTGACATGCGGGTTGACCGGCACTGGTCAGATAAGGCACTTGAGGAAATGACTGAGAGAGATTGGCGCATATTTAGAGAAGATTTCAACATTTCTTATAAGGGATCAAGGATACCAAGGCCAATGCGTAGCTGGTTAGAGAGTAAGCTTTCACCTGAGCTGCTCCGAGCGGTTGAAAAAGCAGGTTATAAATCTCCTTCACCTATTCAAATGGCAGCTATACCACTAGGATTACAACAGAGAGATGTTATTGGTGTTGCTGAAACTGGATCAGGTAAAACTGCAGCCTTCGTCCTACCTATGCTCTCTTACATAACCCGTTTGCCTCCAATTAGCGAAGAGAATGAGGCTGAGGGACCTTATGCGGTGGTGATGGCACCTACTCGTGAGTTGGCGCAACAAATTGAGGATGAAACCGTAAAATTTGCTCACTATTTGGGCATCAAGGTCGTGTCAATTGTGGGTGGTCAATCAATTGAAGAACAAGGGTTCAGAATTAGGCAAGGCTGTGAGGTGGTAATTGCAACCCCAGGTCGTTTGCTGGATTGTTTAGAGAGGCGTTATGCAGTACTGAACCAATGTAATTATGTGGTACTAGATGAAGCTGATCGTATGATTGATATGGGTTTCGAGCCACAGGTTGTCGGGGTACTTGATGCAATGCCTTCCAGCAATTTAAAGCCTGAAAATGAAGATGAAGAATTAGATGCAAAGAAAATTTACCGTACCACCTACATGTTTAGTGCCACCATGCCTCCTGCTGTGGAGAGGTTGGCACGCAAATATTTGCGAAACCCAGTTGTGGTCACAATTGGTACAGCTGGTAAGACAACTGATTTGATTTCACAACATGTGATTATGCTAAAGGAGTCTGAGAAAATGCCACGGCTACAAAAGTTCTTGATTGAGCTTGGTGACAAAACTGCTATTGTTTTTGTTAATACTAAGAAATCAGCGGATGTGAGGGCAAAAGAGTTGGATAAATTAGGGTTCAGGGTTACGATTTTGCATGGAGGCAAGTCACAAGAGCAGAGGGAGATAAGCTTGGAAGGGTTCCGCAACAAGAGATTTAATGTGCTTGTGGCCACTGATGTGGCAGGTCGTGGTATTGACATACCTGATGTGGCGCATGTGATAAATTATGAGATGCCTTCTTCAATTGACATGTACACACACAGGATAGGTCGTACTGGTCGTGCTGGAAAGACTGGTACGGCCACAACTTTTCTTACCTTGAAAGATAGTGATGTATTTTATGATTTGAAACAGATGCTCATACAGAGTAATAGTCCAGTTCCACCTGAGCTGGCACGGCATGAGGCGTCAAAGTTTAAGCCTGGTACCATACCAGATCGGCCACCTAGGAGAAATGACACTGTGTATGCATGATTGCTTAAATCATGATTGATTGGCTGATATTTAGCTGGACCTTTTTGAAGTTTGAACTATCATAGGAAATATCATCATGATGTGCTTGGACTGTTATTTTTATGATGTATGTTACTTGATATTTTGCAATTTGTTCTCATGTGTAGTGCGCTTCCATGCTTAATTTTTTTTTTCTGTTTTTAGTATGATCTTCTGTTCATGTACTTGTTATTGAAGGTGTTTTACACATACAGTTTAGCATGAATATGAGTATTGAAAAACAGAGTAAACAATTGTTTATGGGGAAATTAGTCTTGCGCCACTCCAAAATTTCAAAATTAAAACAATGCCACAAAGTTCATATTTCTCTAAATATCACTTTAAAATTAATTTAATTAGTTATTTGCCACAATTACATAATTGTTAAAATATTTTAATTAAAAAATATCATATATTTATGTACAATTTTTGTGTTTTCATTCATATCCTTCAATTAATTTAAGATGCAAACTGCCTCCCCCCCCTTCTCCTCCGTCAGATCCCCCTGTAGCCAATAGCAGGACATGGTTCTTGTTGACCCCCTTGCAGAACACCTCAACAAGATTCTCGTCGACACTCAATTTGTTCAGTGTCGATTTTAAGAATACTTGCAGGGAGAGCTCGTGGAACCCAATGGTGATTGCTCCTTTCTGGACGTAAACAACTTGTATCAACAATAGAGAACCAAATCAAAAGAGTGAAAATGTCAGTAGCTAATAATCTCGGAAAAGAAGGAAACCATCTATCCATCTTCTACTTGGGTTAAATTGGAAGGAGATAGAGATGACTTTGTTGCTTTTCTCTCTCTTCAGACACACTGTTTAATAGAAAATCAGATAGAGCAACAGAGATTGAGAAGGATGCTCCTTGTAAGAGGGAGGACGAAGTTCAACTAGTTTTTCAAGAGGATTTGAAGCACAATCAAGGGTCAAATAGTTTAAAAAGAATGATTTGAGGGTGAAGGATGAAGAATCAGTGCCCAAGCTAAAGAATCCATTTTCAAATGATAGCGACTTGAACATAATTCCTTTTATCTGACAGGCATATTATTTTAAGAGAATTATTTTGTGCCAAGTACCAACTAGTTTTTATCAGTAACAGCCATTTGTAATGAAGAAAATGATTAGTAAAATATCAACAAATTTGAAACGATGGTAGACACTATTAGCCTCTACTGATGCTGATCAATATGAACATGTAGGGATGGATCTGTGCCTGTATGGTTGTAGTATTGTACCACTTGGTGATTGCTCCCTACTGGGAGAACTGACCAGTATGTCATCTGGTACGAACACTGCAGCTTCTCGCTGACATGAAGTCAATATTATTATGCAGCGAAATGAAAGGAGAGATGGAATGAGGTATCCTGCTGGCTCTAATTCAAATGAGGGTATTTTGGGTAGAATAGATAATGTTTGTATTTTTATTTACTAATTTAATATCTATACAGTATAAATGATAAATAACTAACTAAATTAATTTTAGAGTGATATTTAGAGAAGTTTAAATTTTAAAATGATATTTTGCTAATTTTAAGATTTAGAGGTGATATGAGACTGATTTCCCCTTGTTTATGACTCTATTATGGACTTATTTGTTTCAGCTAAATTATGAATTATGCGCGGTGGATATGTAAGAAATAACGATGAAACATGTTCCCTCCTTTGATGGGCACTGAAATAAAAGGGCTCCTCGCCTCCTATTTTATTCACTATCTATGATTGCGGGCCTCTGTACAACAAAGGTGGGCCTGTGATTGGTGAAATGGAGGCAAGGCTAAGGTGCGCACCACTAATTGAAGGATAGAGTTGATTTTTATTTCAGAATCGATCTGTGATGGATTGTCTGGTTTCCTTTTGTAGTTTGTACAAGTATTCAATCCTTTGACTCTGATTGTAGAAGTTGATTTTATTTGTTGCACTCAGAAAATATTGCTTCAAGAAGAATATTTCTTGGTTTATGGCCTCGCGCTCGTATCGTTCATATATTGCTAATTAACAAAAAGAAATCCATTAAAAAAATATCGTTGTGTTCCTTATTAATGTGGTGCCTCGTCATGCCCACAGATCATGCCCACACATCCATGATACGAGAAAACTTGATTTCCCCCCCCTCTGTCTCTTATAGGAAGCAGAAACTTTTCTGAAGCTAAGACAGCGAAATATTTGTTTTTAATAATATATTTTTTTTTTTTACAGTTACAAATAACTGAGAAAGGGAGCATATTATAATGACAGCATACAATGGCAGTACTAATGAAGCTCTGTTCTTGTCTGTTATTTACGATTCCTTTTTACTTCCCCCAGTAAATATAATGCATGTGTAATAAAAGATCAATGGGAGCGTGATTTCAATTCCCAACAGTCCCATTTGCAACACTTTAGAAAACAAAAGAGAACTTGGGGAAGGGACTAGACTGCCATCAAATTTTTTCTAAAAAGGAAGAAAAAAAACCTTGTAAAGCGTCCTAGGTAAAGTACTTTTAGGCAGATACTGCCTCTCCTTTTTGGTATTGGAATCTTTCTCATTTGGCTCTTGCACATCAGAGTTGCATACTTGCATTCTTGGTATGATGATTCTTGTGGTCTATCAACTTGTCATGCAAGCTATTATACATTGTTAAGAATTATCAACGTAAATGTTTTCCTTTCTGATCATGTATCTTCAATTATATTTGGTGTACTTAAGCCTTTGTGTTGTATCTCATGCACTGTAAGCCTTCGAGAATCGCTTTGTTGGAGATAGACCACAGCCGAGACCGAACATATCCCTCTGTTTCACAACCTAGATGTCATAATATCTTCTTATTCTCGCACGAAGACCGCTCGTTCTCACTCCTGTCATGGAGGAACCAGGTTGTCTCCCTCTTGAATGATGTCTCTCTTTCTCTCTTTAAATGTCTTAAACACTATTTTCTGTTCTCTTCTATATCTTCTAAAGATACATAATATATGAACATAAATAAAAATGTGATCATCTGAATAGATGCGAATGCACCTTTTCAGTCCAACTTCATATGGTTCACATACAGACCATATAAATTCTAACATACATAAATAATATAAATAATAGACAGAATATTTTATTTTACAAAACAAGGTATATTCAAATTGGCAACTTTCAATGCGGCGTTGATGATAAGGTAAAATGATACAGTACTAGACCAACAACTCGGTAGATAGATGCAATACCCATATGATTAAGTATAAAAAGGACAGTTTTTGTACTAAAACTTTTATCCGCGATTACTGTATTTTTGAGTAAAAATAGGGTTTACCCTTTTTTTTCTTTGCTGTTGATGGTGGTTTGAATTCGCGATTTCTTGTAGCCATATATTTTAGTTTGGTACAACTTTAATCTATCAAGCTATCTATAACTACTGTATACTTAAAAATATACTGTTACCGAGATTTAATAAATTATTCGTGAGAAATAATGGGTGAAGAAAACAACTTATATATTACTTTTTGTCGTTGCAATTGAAACTTTTTGTTAAGCATGGCAGAAATAGTTCCAATTTTTTTTTAACGGAATTCCACACTGTCACTTGTTTTTGCTAAAAGACCTGGTTTTAGTACAACTGAATTTCAGTTTGACAAATCCATTTTATATGGTTAGATACATATGCTATTATATATGTTTTTATTGAACATAATTTCAATGAGATTTTAAATCTTTTATGACACACACACACACACACACACACACACACACACACACACACACACACACAAGAGAAGCATTGAACCTACGGCCACATAAGAATTATTACTCAACAAATGATCCTTTATTCATTAATTATTATGACATTGTACAATTTCACGTGGTGGCTGCATCAGACTCCATGAGGCATGAGCTTGCCTTCTTGAAGTATAGAGCAATCAGTAAGCTTTCTCGATGCAACAATTAATATTATATGCAAAACACTGGTAAGTCAGGTGATCTAGATATAATTAATTGAGCCATAACCTCCGTTTCCAATTCCTAAAAATTCTCCTCGCTCCAACCAGAATTTGTCTGCCAAATTGATGTGCTCATGGGTGCACCACTTTTTACTCCAAATGTCCTTTTTGTTAGCCCAAATGACTCTTTTCGGAGTGAATAAGGTTATTGCGTACTGGTTACCTAGCTGGGTACACATATTTATTACTAATGTTAAAAGACTTGTCAAAAATTTCCCCAAATTGATATAATCACAACAATGATAATTGTTATCTTTTTTTAACGAAATTCACGACGGCTGCACTTCCTGATCCTATAGAAGGCTTGAGATAGCACACTACAACAAAAATGATTTTAGACAATACTCATTTAACAACGGTTAATGCTATTTTCATTGTTAAAAGAGATAGTGACATTATTAAAATATTGAGAACTTATTTTGTAATGATTTAGTTAAAAAATATTATTAAAATAGAATCCCATAACTGTTAAAGGAACCGTTGCAATATCTATATAGCTTTTTAGTTCTAACAAAAAAATTAACCAATGACATTTACTCTCACATATTGTTAAATTTTTTATCTCACCGTTCGTTCATCCCAAACCAACGATTCAAAAATTAAAATTTAAAAACTAAAATCCCAAGAATTATCATCTCCTTTGTCATATGTTTCATATATAAAAGAGAGATGAGAGATGAAAAAAGAAAGATAAAAAAAAGAAGAAATCAAAATCAAAATCTGACCATCTCAATTTCAAATGATCATAACTTTTGATAACTCTAATTGAGGTGTTCTACATGACCACAAAAATCTTACGACGAGATCTATAAAATTAACAACTTATGCCATTACAGCTATTTTCGGGGCCAAAATAATCGTCTTAAACCTTAAAAACACATTTGAAGATTTAAGATTTGTTTTTTTTCCTTAGAAATTATATAGCTTTTCATATTATTATATGAGAAAGATGTATAGTTGAGTAAATATATTTTTTCATCGAATAAATAATTATATTTCTTTTCATATTAATTATTCTTTGAATTATATATCACAATATTTATTCTTAGTTTGTTCTTAATTATCAATCTCTCTTCATTTCATATCATGTACTATTTGTTCTTAATTAAAGTTAAAGAAGGTTTAAATAATTTTTTAGATATGACCTTTAGCAATGAGTATGAACAAAGAATATTTGTTAAATGACTATTTAACAATGGTTTGGAAATCATTGTTAAATATCTTATTAATAATGATTTTTTTTTGTTAAGAATCATTGTTAAAGATCATTTAAAAAAAAACTCAAATATCTATGATTTGACAATAATTATTTAAAAATATCCTCTTTAATAATGATTCAAAAAATCATTATTAAATTTAGTCAATAATCATCGCCAAAATTCTTTTCTCTCGTAGTGGCAAAACCCTGCTAAAGGGATCTAATACCTTACTTTTAAAAACTAGTTTTTAATCGTTGGTTGCGATTAAAATTTAGTGCTAGTCAAAAACGTGTAGAACAATAATTAGTTTGACGGCCGAATACGTATTTTCTGGTGGCGGTCGACTATCGACCTATCATCCTTTTGTTCGTGATATAGGGGCCACCAAATTTCTTTTTAAAGAAAATTTTAAATATGTATTCAATAGTCGAGCATCTTTCCGGCTTTTCCAACTATATGTTTCATTTTTTTTTGTTATTTTAAAAATTATCAAATAATCCCTTTAATACTTAATAAATTGCAGCATTGAAAATAACATACTTTTCTTTCTTTTGGAAAAAAAAATCCGACAGATACCTTTGTGCGTGCAAATCCCTAAACACGTGTTAGCAATCCATAGGGGAGGCGGCATTGTCAATTGCATGAATGGATTTGGCTCCTCCTTGTAATCTAATTAGGTAAGGTACAGAAATTAGAAACTTTTCTTTTAAATAAAATCCTATTCACTGTTCACTTTGTCTTCCTTTTTCATTTCAGAACTTCGAAACCTACCCCATGACTATAATTTTCGCAGTAAGATAAACGGAGTCCGGATTTTTTACGCAGAACAGTTGGGCATATCTATGTAGGCGAATATATGCCAGAAAATTAAGAATACAACAAAAATAAAACAGACAACTGTAACAGGATTTTTTTTTTAATTTTTCTTTGCACCAGTCTGTGGGTGATTCAAGTTCAGATTCAGCTCCATTTCAAGCTAATTTATAAGAATCCACAATAATCATAGTTTTGTGCTCCTCTGCAGCTTTCTCACTTGGTTAAGTTCAACCATAACTTCTAACAACTATTGGATATGGTGCAAGGATATAAAGTAATTTGACTGACTATATTATGCAGACTCTAATTATATAAAACCACAATTTGCAAATTTTACTTAAAGGTTCTTGGCTGTACATATTCTATACAAAATTATATATATAGTTGTTGATTGTGAATTTAATGAGGAAAGGATATATAGAAAAGGAAGATGTCAACTCATTCAACCATCAATTTATACACAGTAGAGTTTTTGAGCCTCAAATTGGTTGGCATAAGTAATTGTCGATTATATTGCTAATATATATGTTCAAAAAATATACATAGAATTAATACATTTTTAAATGATGCACAATGAGAAAGATGGACCATCGATTGTACAAATTCATGTAGGTTATGTAGGACATGAAGTTACAGAAGCAACTTCGATGTTTCCCCCCTTTTAGTTCCTACAGAACCATTTTATTCTTGATCCAGTTCTGCCATCCAACATACCGGCATATATATAATACATATAGATGGACAGAAGAATCGACCACTGACATGTAAAAAGCCAGCATAATATACTTTCAAATATTGTATGAAAGCTACATATAGTGATGAACTGCAGAAGATCATGCCTCGCAACAGTCATAGGATGCCCAATAAAGAGCCATCATTATCTCTATATTACTTAATCAAACATATTTTATATATTTACGCTTACTGAACAAGGCATTGGACGATTTGCCGGTTAGTTTAGCTCTTCTCCAGTCTGTGCTGTTGCTGGAGGCATCATAGAGATCTTGCGAATGTTGCGAAATCAAATGTCAGCCATCTGATGAACTTGAATGCTTATGTGGTAACATCTCGGTATCGCTAATATACCTTGGGAACCGGTTAGGGCAAAGACGATCTGAATGCTTTCTATTATTGGTTTTGGGATTGATTGAACTCGTTGAGAGGTATCTAGAGAGAGAGAGAGGGAGACAATATTTGTGCATTGACTGATAGACAAGAGAAAGGTGCTCCGATCAGCCGATCTACCTATATATATATAATTATAATTGATATTGTTATATACTTGTATATTTTGCCTTCTTTCAGAAAGAAAATAAAGGCAAGGCTGCGCAGACATTCCATTTCAGTCGATTCCATAAATTGGTATGTATTTTCATCCAGCTTTTCTTCTATACAGTTGCTTATTTTTGACCTTTGCGTTGGGTTTTTTCTTGATATCTGAGAAAAAAGATTATTTTCGTTGATTTGATTTCCAACAATAAATTTCATTTCTTTATCTTTTTCTTTGTATATTTAGGTTTTCTTTTTCAAGTTTCCAGATCAACAAATTGGCTTTGTTTTAATCCAAGAGCGTCTCTAAATCAATGACTCTCTTTAACGCTGTGAATTTTATAAAATGATTTACATTATTTTATGAAATATTTCTGTAAGTATATATTAGAAAAAACTCATGTTCAAATTAAAGTAAAAAAAATCCATCCCTCAACAAAGTACACAAACTAAGAATGGGAGCAAAACCATCATCCTTGTTCTTTTCCTCTTTCAGATCCCCCCTAGCTAGATCTATTGGATACAACTATCAGGTAATTGAATTCGTTCCACTAATTTCACTGTTGAAATATTTGATGTTGTAAAATGTCGTTTCAATTAGTGATGTTGAAATATTTGCAATATATAGAATATACAAGATATATATAACCAGATGGGAAGAGGAAAAATATTGATTAAGAGGATTGACAACACGACAAGCCGGCAAGTGACTTTTTCAAAGAGGCGGAGTGGGTTATTCAAGAAGGCTCGTGAACTCTCGATCTTATGTGATGCGGAGGTTGGTCTCATCGTCTTTTCATGCACAGGTCGCCTATATGAATTTTCTAGTCCAAGGTAGAGATATTCCTTCCTCTATTCCCCTCTCTACCTATTACTTATGGTGAATTCTTTTGTTCTAGCTCTTTTCCAGTGACTTTTAGAAATTGGTAGTGATTTAACCTCAATTTTTGAAGTTTCAACTAAGATAAAAATTACTACAGTTATTCTTAGGGCATTTCATTTTGGCAAGCTGAATTAAACCAGAGTTAATTAAGTAGTACATAAATTAAGAAATTTTTGTTCTACTAATTGTACAATATTCACTGGTATGCTCGTTTGTAAGCTTTTGAACTGAGAGTTGTGTATGTCAACTTATTAATTGTTACAGTTGTTATTTAAGGCTATAACTCTTTGGTGAATTTAATTAGCTTCACTCAATAATTAAAATATTATATTTTTCTTGAGTTTTATTACAGTTTTATAGCGAAGTAAAAAAGTTTGCCATAATGCAGGAAATACTTTATGTCAAATGGTTAGATAGAATCCAAAATAGCAACCTGAACTTTTTTTTTTTTTTTTGCGGTTTACCAGGCCAGGATTAATGATTGCATATTCCCTCATAAGCAAAAATACTTCAACTAGCACAGATTTGTGTGCAAAAAATAATATGTTCTACTTGACGTCTTTATAGCATGAAAGCAATAATTGATCGCTATGTGAATTCGAAGGAAGAACATAATCCATTGCAGAATCTAAATTCACAACTAAAGGTACATATATCTTCAAAAACTTTATCAGAATGCATTACTTAGAAAATTGAATAGCTGTATATATCCTCAGTATGTTGGCTATTAAAGTTGATATCTGTCACACTTTTTATTTTTATCAGTTCTGGCAAAGGGAGGCAGATACCTTGAGGCAGCAACTGCACAGTTTGCAAAAAGCTCAAAGGTACATAAAATTTGCTATATGTTTTAAATTTTTTTGAAGTTTGATAAATAAGATAGGTGTAAGTCTCTTAACTTATAATTATATTAATATGTATTTAATTAATTCCTTTCATATGATCTTATCTGTTCATCTTCTGGTAGGTCACAAACAAACAATTTAAGGCGTAAAACTTGTACAAGTATATATAGCAATTATTATACTATTTTAACCCTGCTGAAAGTACAACAAACTGTATTGTTGGTATACTAAGCTTCTTATCTCAAAGTTCAGGCAGCTGATAGGCGAAGATTTGTCTGGATTAAGCGTCAGGGACCTACAACTAATTGAAAACCAACTGGACTTGAGCTTGAATTCTGTTAGAAAGACAAAGGTGAAATTAACTCAATTTGTTAGGTTACCTGTTTTCCCAATAAGTATATGAGAGTTGACAACGTTTAATCTTTCTGTTTTAAATACTATGATTAGGAGCAAACTTTTGCAGAAGAAATTCAAGAACTGAACAAGAAGGTACTATTCATTCTCTGAAAATAAATCATCCTTATTTGCTTGAATCGATAACAATTAAAACTTTCAAGTTCCAACATTATTATATCCACAATGGAACCCTGAATTAGGCTTTGAATCTCGGACTTCCAGAAGATGCAGATTATCTAGTTTCTAGACCAAATGAGAAAAAAAAAACTTATTAAAATAATATAAATTAAAAAGCAAAGTATTTTTTTTAATAAAATAACCTATTTATCTAGGTCTACTCCTGGATTACAAATTTAAAACTTAAAAGCAAAAAAAAGGGAAGTTCCCTGTCTTCTGGTAATATTAGGAGAAGGTAAATCAATTTGTTGTGAGGATTTTATTCTCGGTGGCAAATTTAATTGAAAATAGTATCCTAAATAACATTACGATATTCAGAGGCAGGCAACCCAACACGAGAATAGTGAGCTCTACAAGACGATGAATCTGGCTCGCCAAGAAAATATGGAATTACGAAAGAAAGTAAGTATTTTCTTCCAAGAACCGTTTTTTTTATAATAATTATTCAAATAATCCTAATTTTAATAATAAGAATGATAAAATTGAAATTTTAAGAATATGAATGGCAGCGCGTCACTGCCAGTGGCGTTGTGTAAACAAGCTAGCTCCATTGGCATCTTTGTGCAAAGACGTCATTGGAAGTGACGTCTTTAAGTTTTTTTTTTTTTTTTTTTAACTTTGAATGGATAGAAATCTTAGTGTGGATAGGATTCCAATTGGAAAAATGTCACTCCTACTGGCGTCTTTCATTTTTTTTTAGAAAAATAACAAAAAAGTAAAAAGAAAGGAATGACATCACTGCCAGTGACGTCTTTGCAAAGTGCCACTAGCAGTGGCACGTTGTTATTCGTATTCTGAAAATTTTAATTTTATCACTCTTATTATTAAAATTAAAATTTGAATTATTTGAATAATTATAATAAAAAATCGTTGTCCAAGAACAATAGAAATATATGACCGAAAAATGTTAAATAAGGTATGAACTAAGATTGATGTATTCATTAATTAAGCTTGAAGCAATTAAATTGCCATAATTTAACATATCTCTACTTCTTTTATTAAGCATTTAAGTATTATTATTTCTTTTATCTCTACTCCTTTTCAGAGCTAATATCAACCATCAAATTGAGTTATTTTTAAGTAATATTACTATCTAAATGCTCATTTGCATTGAAGTTATAATTTCTGTCAATTCCGATTGTTATACAAATGCTACATTGTAATGAAGTATAATTTCTCTAATTTATTTTTTTTCTCTAAATTTCTCTTAATTCTAAATATTAACTTTTCTTAAATTCTGAATGTCAACCGTCCTCTCAATTTAGCATTTATTTTATATTAATTTCATATTTATGATTGAAGTTTACATTAATTGCTAAATTATCTTCATTTTTTTTCATGAAAATCTGAATTGATATTTTTAAAAACCATCACTGGTAGCGATGTACAAACAAGATACTAGTAGAGTAAATATATACATTGCCTCATGAATCTTTTCAGGAGTAAGATTAGAAAATAGAATAGACACTCAATTCAGTTGGTTTGTTCAAGTAGTTCTTTGAGACAATTATATAGTTCAATTTATGGTTTGAATATATAACTTTTTATATGATGTGTATCAAAAAATGTTAATTCACATAATATTCACACTACAAAAAATAAAAAGTGGCGTGCAAAAGAATATACTTCTCAAAAAATATCCTTATACTAATTAATGTTCTAATGTTTGATTCAGTTATATGAAGGAAATGGACCCCATGTTGAGACCCATGTACCCAATAACTCCCAGATTCCATACACATTTGCTATGTCCAACCGAACTCAGGAGACGACTGCTGCAATGCAAACCAAGATGGCAATTATGGAGTAAGTGCATAAATTCCATTACATATATACAAATGATTAATTAGTATTTCTTTTATCGTTTAAGCTAGCAGTCTATTTCTTGTATATTTTTTTATCTTAATCTGTGACCTTCTAATGTGTCCTACAATGTCCGCAAGCCCGCCCTTCATTTGCTTAACCATAACTGATAAAAGGTGCCCCCCCCCCCCCCTAAAAAGCAAATTAAAATGCGTGCAGCTCACATATATAGATGATGTGGGAACGTTGGGGACATTATAAGAGAATCCTTGAAAATATGCCATGTTAAGACTACACTGATATCCCTCCTTTTCTCCAATATCTCTTAATATGTTTTCTACATTAATTTTGTAAGTAAAAAAGAGAGGTAGATATGGCACATTTCCTATATTATAAAGAAACCTATTACTTAATTATACATCGATTGAAATGTTTTGGACAGCATGTATAGATGTGGCATATTTCCTATATTACACCGAGAGCCCACTTCACATCGGCTTCTATGGTCAGGCTCCAACCCAAACTATTGTTCAAAGCCTAATTTGTACCATACGAGGGCCCACTTAATTTGTTTAGCTTTCAGTATAAATATGTACGATAGATATATGTTTTCCATCACCGGACAAACTGTCTTCAGTCCGAATTGTACCACTGCGAAATAGTCCACAACTTTTTTTGTTATTTTTTTACATAAATTCAAATTATCCTATTTGGTGACTACCGACGATAAATTTTCAATCTACGATGTTGACTGTTATTTACATCCTCCCTACGAATCCATCTATTTATTCATTTATTTTTAATTTCAGCAGACTTCAGTTGATATAGTGAGATCATCAAGGGCCAAAACAAGATCCTGCATCTTCGGAGACGTGGAGGTTTTATTTTAAGTAAAAATAGTGATTGTGGGTATAACATAGTTAGAGCTTAGTTTGATGCATAAGCGAATTATCGCACTTATATAAATTATAAATATTACAATAGATATTTGGTATTTCCCCTGGACCGGCTTCATACAATTATTACAAGAACTAAAAAAAAAAACGAAGATCAATCATAATAAAATTATTTTTCCGGGGAAATTAAAACGGTAGTGAAAAAAGGCTAGGGGGTGTATCCTGGCTTGTAATTTTTTTTTTCTCTTAGCTTTGTTTGATGTTGCTATTTTTCCCTTACTTGGTGGTGATACATGCATCATAAAACTGTCCAATGTTTTTTTTGTTTTTGTTTTTATTTCCTTTATTTTTTTGGCTGTTAGCTATTGAATTCAAAACATATTAAATAAATAAGTTCTATAACTGTAGCTTAATTATAGCACCACGCATTAAAATAATTCGTAGAGCTTTCTTTTATTCAACTGCAGTGATGAGGATGTTCTTGAACAGTTGTGCCCAACAGACAATCGGAACCATTGGTTTCACACTCGGGGTAAAACTGTCACGTGCATCCGTAGAGGTGGCAATCGGGCGGGTTGGGTCGGGTTCGGGTTCAAATCGGGCGGGTCGGGTCAGTTTGACTTTCTAGAAGAAATCGGGTTGGGTCGGGTCAATTTATATTTTGTGTTTTTTCACATCGTTGATAGATTTCGATTGAATTAAAGACCATTTGATCTCGGTTCGGGTCGGGTCGGGTTCGGATCGAGTCGAGTCAGTTTGACTTTTTTAAAAAATCAGATCGAATTGAGTTCGAATATGAGTGGGTCGGACGGATTTCTCGGGTCAGATCAGATTCTGCCACCTCTATGCATCCGTATCTATAAATTCAGAGAGCCTCTTTCAGTATGAATTCATATCTCCCGAGACTCTAAAAATAAAGTTGTCCATATTTTAATTTTAAAATAATTTTATAAATTTTAAATATCACTCTTTGTACTGTAGCACCGACATCTCTCTTTTCTTCACTTTTGACTGTTCATTAATTTTAAATTATTCTAGAGGATACTCATCTTTTTCACTAAGCAACAAATGATGTGAATTTCTATATTGCGCCATCTTCAATAAATTTTCTTCTCCACATTAAAGCACAAGACAAATGAGAGAAATCCATCTAAGATCGTATCGTCAACTCCCCACTCTTCTTCTTGTCCTCCTTTTTCGGGTATGTTTGGATATATACACTGAGAACAAGAGAATAACCACTATTTTTAGAATAAAAATAACAGTGATATATTAATAATTAAAAATAAAATAAAATGGAAAATATATTTATAGATATTTTTGAACTTATAGTAATATTTAATTATTATATAATCTAAGTATCAATTAATATTTCTAACAAAAATCATTATATACGAATGGAGATCCCTTGACAATGGCTTACTTTGACAATCTTGACAATAAACTCTTAAATAAATATAAAATATTTAAACCCTAGTCAAACATCGGACCACATCCATCAACCTCCATCCATCCGTCGGTGAATCAACCCTAGTCAAACATGCATCCCATCGTGCTCTAGCATCCCATTTTCTCCCGTGTTTAGGTGAGACCCTATGCCATCACCACCTTCCATCATCAGGCTCCATCCTCCTCAGTGTATCAAAGTCGATCATTGCCATTTTTATTCTCATGATGCATTTTTCAAGAAATTTAAATTATGCACACGAAATAACTTTCAAAATTTTTCTACAAGCAACAATCAAAGATTCAGTTTTATTTAGTTGTAACTAAACCAAATAGGGTTAAGAGCTCACATCTCTTTTGAATCGTAACTAAAGTTGAAGACTTCATTTTTGATGAAGGTTATGACCTTTTCTCCTTTTCTACTTGAACATCAAAAGAATGATGTCTCTTCAAGTATCCATTGAGGATTAACTAACAAATAAAAAATATATATTCGTAGAATAAATTAATGTCTTCCTTAAATAAGTTTCAAATTTTCAAAAATTAACACTTATTTTTCTATGAATTTTTCTCAACATATAAGATACATCTGTCTTATGGGTATTTATTCCCATTTTCTAGGTTTTCAAAATTGTCTCATTTAAAGAAAAAATACTTCTCAACCAACAATTTTCGACTACATCTGAAAACACCCTTTTCATTTCTCTCTATTCATGTCAGCCCAATATGAGACATATATTTTTAAGTGGCCAAATTATATTTCATAGGTCACAATTCACCCAACAAGAATTGGGGATGAGATGCGGGCAAAATTCCCGCCAATGGCTGAGATTAGGGATTAGGTCATATTAATTTTATTTTTTGATCCGATCCGAACACAATCTATTTAAATTCGGATTAAATTTTTTTTAATTCATACCCGATTTGATCGGATCATGGATTAACCCGACCCGACATGAAAAATTGCTTGCTCTACCTACTACAAGAAGAACCTATCTCCGCATACTAAGACAAATTTTAGGGTGTGTGAACTTAATGATAAAGATTCAGGCCAGTATCTGTGTGTACTTGTGGTACAAGTAAAAAGCCATCTCTGGACCATCCAGAAGTAAGTTCAGGGGAAGACAACGCTCTTATTTTGTTTACTTGGTCCATTTGCTACCGCTCTACGAATCCCATACATACCCCCTCTCATTTCATTCCCTCTCATTTCATTCATAGATGACCTGTTATCTTGGTACCTTCTAAGCCAGCTTTGCTCAGAGTACCTTCCATCTGATGCTATTATCTCTGGTCTTTCTTATGATATTCAACACCCACCCCGATTCTTTTCTTCAAAATGATGACACCGTGCATCGACCCGCGATCCATGTAAAATATTTAATTATATATTAATTATTTTTATATAATTTTAAGTAATTAAATATTAATTAATTTATATTTAATCTTAATTAGTGCATAATTAGTGTATATTTAAGCTTTAATTAATATTAAATTATAAAATTACTTCAAAAATATAATTAATCGGATTGGGTCGGGTTGACCCGAACCCGACCTGACCCGATTCGGATCAAAAAAATAAAATTCATACCCAACCATTTATCTTAGGATCATATCGGGTCGAGCCAAGTTTGAATCGGGTCAGGTCAATAATTGACAACCGTTGAGATGCTAAGTCAACTCCCTCCCTTTTTGTGGGGGTAAGGACCCCTTATTAAATAATTAATTTAATTATTTCAGCCCAAATAGTATTTCGATAAATATATTTCTCATTTTTAAAATCATATATCTTATCTTACACATTAATTATATTTTAGTGATTAATTAAGGTTAGTCATCTCTATGACATTAAATTTTTAATGTTATTCATTGTATTCATATACTATAAATTATCCCGATTAGTTAAAAGCCTATTGATATCACCAGAGAGGACACATGTAATGTTGACAGTAGAAATAAAACTCATTTTAATTCTATTATTCATAAATGACATCTAGCAACACATGACTATTCAATTGACACAAATAATTTGTACAATATAATATTACGATCATGCATAATAAAATATTATTTTTTGTTATGTTAATTCTTATGTTATATGATATCAAGAATAATTCAAGATAGAAATGTGTCATCCTTGTGATTTATTCATTTCATGATTCATAGTAGATTGTATGTAATTAATTAATTATAGATGAGTGATAATTATACATTATATCTGCACACAATGTTAAGTACAAATACTTTTTAAATATACATATTTATAATTAACAAAAATAGTGTGCTGATTTGGTGTGCAAGAATAATTTCTCTAATTATGTAATATACTTACAATCATACTTTATCAAGAGACCTAGAGTTATCATCACTCATTAAATCATGAGTGATATAGTATTCTGGTTGAATTAATTGTCCCTACATAATTCATAAACATAGAAGTATGATCCTTATGAAAGTCATTTATAGACAACATTAGAAAATTCTCATTGTGATCACTCTTTATGTGATACATAAGATTTAAATACTAATAAAAATAAATAATGACATATAATTATTTATTATTTTATTTTAGTCTTATTTAATACACTAATCACTATTATATATTCATATAATTAAATTAATTATTCCTTATTACATGATCTATAGAATCCGACCATTATTTAATTTACATACTATTTTTTAGAATTTTTAGAGTATTTATTATTTATTAATTTATAAAAAAGTTCTATAATTTTAAATCCTATATCTGAATGATCTATTAATAATAAAATACACAAGAAATAAAATGATTAAAACATCCAATTCATAAAAAATAAAGCCATAAGTTTTTATTGGCTTCTACGATACAAAACTAACAATTTTTTTATTTTCTTTCACTTCTCTTTCTGTTTGTGTTGGGTTCTACAACTGATGAATGGTAAGGAAGAGGATCATATTTTTCTTTACCTAGATAAATATTATAATGATAAGGATGAAGAGAAGTCGACAAAGAGCCAAGGCAACTACGATATGTAGACGTGAGACAGTGCTGCAGAGAGATTTTGGAGGTTGACGAATCAAGTTCTACTATGAAGAGATTAACAAGTTAGGTCTAGAGTAGACCGTGAGGACATGTAGGAGTTGAATAAAGTCAGAGGGTAAACGACAAGGATAAGAGTTATGAGAGAAAGAGAGAGGTCAAAAATCCTAGGCTGTTTTAAGGTCCGACATTAGTCACCATTGCCAAATCACCACCATAGCCCGATCACACAAATAACCTCTTTCTATGTAAAATAGAACCACTATTAGAAAAAAAGAGTATTAAAGATACCAATTTAGTAATGATTTATGAAGACAACAATTACTAAAAGATTGTGGTGGTGTTTTCAAAATTTTGCTAAAAAAATTAGTAACGGTTCATAATAGAAAAACTATTACTAAAAAGGCATCAGAAAATGTAAAAAATATCTAATTACATTTGCTTAAAAGAATCTTTGCTGAATTCAGTAATGATTCCTTCAAGCAATCATTACTGGAGGTTAATGAAAATTTGTAGTAATACTTTAGTAACAGTTTGTTCTTCAAATTTAACCGTTTCCTCTTCTTCATTTTTGACTACCTACTGATCTTTAAAATACTCTAGAGGATACTCATCCTTTCAGTATGCATGCATGCATCGCGTCAGCAGATGATATGAATTTCTATAATGTGTCATCTCCAATAAATTTTCTTATCTACATTAAAGGACAAGACAAATGAGAGAGATCCATATAAGATCGTGTCATCAACCTCCCCACTGCTTCTCCGCCACTGTTCTTCTTGTCCTCCTTTTCGGGTGTGTTTGGATATATACACTGAGAACAACAAAAAATCACTATTTTTAGAATAAAAATAACAGTGATATATTAATAATTGAAAAAAAGTTTAAATGAAAAATATATTTATAGATATTTTTGAACTTAGATTAATTTAATTATTATATAATCTAAGTATCAATTAATATTTCTAACAAAAGTCATTATATATGGATGGGGATCCCTTGACAAGGGATAACTTTGACAATCTTGACAATAAACTCTTAAAAAAATATAAAATATTTAAAAATAAAAAAGTTCATAGATATATATTTTTTACTTATAGATTGGTACATACAATTTCATTATCATTTAATAGTCCATAAAATACCATTAAATTATAACCATTATAAATTATATAAAATTTTAATTATTTTTGATGGACTATTAAATAAAAATAAAATCAAATGAAATTTGAAATATTAATATCAATCTATAAGTAAAATAATATATCTATTAACTTCTCTATTTTTTTAATTTTTTTTTAAAAGTTCATTGTTAAGATCGTCAAAATAACCCATTTTCAAGTGATCCCCGCACTATATATATATATTAAGCTTGACGAATTACTAGATATCATATTAGTTTAAAAAGTTATATATATACAATTCGAAAAAGTATTTTCCAATGTTTGTCTTTCAAATGTACTAGCTAGGCTATTTTCTTATTCAGTTATTCTCCTTCTTGGAAGTATCGAGTACGCCTTTTCGGAGAGAATAAAGTTAATTCAGTGGTTGACCTCCTTTGAATGAAAAAGGTTTAATTAATTAGGAAAATTTAACTCTATTCGTTGTAATTAAGGGTGTAAATGGGTCGGGTCGGATTAGGTCATATTATTTTATTATTTTTTTATCCGATTCGAACCTGATCCGATTAAATTTGGATCAAAATTTTTTGATCCATATCCGACCCAACGGATCACGGGTCGACCTGTATAAAAGAATTATTAATTATTTTTATATAATTAAATAATAAAATATTAATTAATTTATAATTAATCTTAATTAGTATATAATTAGTGTATATTTAACTTTTAATTAGTATTAAATTATAAAATTACTTTAAAAAATATAATTAATCGGATCGGGTCAAGCATATTAAATTTATACCCAATTCATTTATCTTCGGAACATATGGATTGAATTCAAATCAGATCAATAATTATCACCCGTAGGAAACAACTTTTTTCATTCTTGGCCCAAATTAATCGTTTGATCAACTCGCAAGGAAATGGTCCGAAAAAGGAGATTTACTCTACATTCACGTCAATTTGATCTATTAGACTTTTCTTATAATATATTACAAGCATTAAGATTGTCCTTCCTTCAGAGCTTGGTTACTTAACTACTACAACTAGTATATTATCCGTACATTACTATGGATAATTTTTATATTTTAATTTTAATCTCTATATTAAAATTTAAAAATGATATTTTATTTCAATACAAAATATTATTACAAACAAAGTAAAAAGTAAATATAATTATTCAATTGCTTTATACAATTATCATAGATTTTTCTAAAAACTGTATTAATAAATTTCAAATTTGGTAATTTTTTAATAGAATAATGTCTTTTAGGAAAGAAATATCATAAATTCTATAAAATTTACTGTAGCATATGTGTTTTAAATTTAACAAAAACTTCAATGTTCTCAATTATAATCTATTAAGTCATAAAAAATCTCTAATATATTTAATGATTCATGTTCTCTTAAAAAATAGTTAATGAATTTTAGACAATTCTGACTGCTGCAGGTTAGAACACTTAGACGCTTAATAAAAGGTAGAGATAATAATGATGTTTTCTTTTCTTGACACATGTTTAGATGATAATTTTTAAGAGTCTATTTAATTAGTTGGCGGAGAATTATAATTATAAAGTTATTTTGTATTTTTATTTCATTTATCTATCAATAAGTATCATTTAAAAATACACATTTAAAATAATAAAATATCATACCTCTCAAATTAGTATTTTTGCTCGAGTTAGATCCTCTGATTTTTTTTTTGTAAAAGAATTAGAATTTTATTTCTTTTGACCTACAAATTAAATCATTGGGAAAAAATGGATTTGGCGTCACATATTAATGATCAAACATTTATTTAAAAAATAACGTTTAATCCTTAAATTAAGATTAAAAATAAATTTTCGGGGCATCCAATGAATTAAAAACTATCTTTTGTCTATGTAACATGCGTAAGAGATTACGGTACTCAATCTATTTATTAGATATAACTAGACCTGTAACTCGGTAACAATATAAATAATTTTAGACATATTTTATAAAATTTCATATTGAAGAAAATTTAGACATAATATTTTTAAATGATAAGTAATAATGATAATTATAATTATGATTATAAAAATAAATAATATAAATAGATATATAATAATGTATAAATGATCATATAAAAAAGTTAGATCATTTTAAGAGTTAAGTTTCATTTTAAATACATTATACATTATTTTAAATGAGGAGGGAGAAACTATAACGCTTAGATTTAAAAGATGAAAAAAGTTGAACAAAATTAATAGTGTAGAAAAGTAATGATATGACATATTTAAAAAACTTAGAAATTTAACTCTGTATTAAGAATTGTCATGAGGAAACAAGTTAATATCACTGTAGAATCTATACGGATAGTTTCCGGCATCCGTCTTTTCTTTTAAATCCCACTCTCAATTATATGAGAAAACTTTTATAGCGCCCTTAATTATTTGCATATGTGCCACAATTAATTAAGTGCAGGCGAAGGGTGTACTTACTCTCCCGCATGATATACTTTTAAAATAGAGAAGGGTTTAATCGTCTTCATTTTTTTTTGCCCGTCATATCTCTATTTTTTCAATTTTTACAATAATAAAAATAAATAAATTAAGATATCACAAATAAAATTACTATGTTTTGATCTATATTATATTTTATTCTCTCCTAAAAATATATATTTTGCAGTTTTACTTTTATTTTATATGAATTAATAATGTAAAAAATTAATATCAATAAAATTTTCACAAGTGTACATTTTCTTGTACACTTTTGATGATCTATAAAATATGTTCAAATGCCATAATTTCTTATCAATATATAAATAAAGATATAGATCAAATGCAATTTTATTTTGTTATTTTAATTTTAAAATTTAAATTATTAGAATATTAAAAAGGAAAGTATTATGGAAGCGTGAAAAATGAAGGCACATCAAATCTTCCTTCTAAATATATATTTAGTTTTATAATAATTGTACAGTCAAACTTAAAGTCCATAATTTTCCAAAATATATTCCGGCATATTTTATTCAAACAAGGGCTGTAAACGAGTAAAAAAAAATTGAACTTATGTTAAATCACGTTGAGCTGAATTGAACTCGAGCTCAGGCCATGCTCCAGACGAGCTCAATTACTATAATTTTTATACTTATTTTATGTAATCCTAAATGATTTGAATTAAAATAACTAATATTTTATAAATATATAATGAAATTTCAAAAAAAATAATATTTTCACATTATCATACATAATTGTAGTATAGAAAGTATATATATTTTTGGATTATATTAATTAATTTATCTATATTTCACTAATTATATAATTAAATTTGAAAAATGCATGTATTTATAATATATATATATATATATATGTTAGTCACTAAACAGAAACAGACCATATAAAAATAATTTAATGTCAAGTTATTACGAGCCAAGCTAAATCAAATCATTAAAAAATATTGAATTCAAACTCGAGCCAGTTCTGAGTTAAAATTGAGCCGAATTCGAACAAGTCAGAAATTTCAAGCTTTACTTGTGGCCCTTAGTCCGAATATACAGCAACCAAAACTCACCAATTTCACTTTTATAGGACTCCATTTGAAGAGAAATATATAATTTAGAGAAATTTAGATAAATGTCACTCTAAAATAGGAATTAAAAAAATATCACTTTAAAATTCAAATTTAGAAAAAATACCACTATAAATTAAAGTAAATTAGTTTTTTATCATTATAATTATAAAAATATAATAGTTTATTTATTGACTAAAATACCCGCACACAGCACACTATACTATCCTCTCTCTAACGTTATGATCTCTTTATCTTTGCTCTCTCTCCGCCCATAGAATTGAGAAGGCAACTGATCTGCACAATGGAACTCAAGTCGAACTAGAATGACCTTTAGAATTCGCTTCTCTCGCTCCCACACCCGGCTCTTTACTCCCTCCTCTACTCAGCGTACTCTCTCTCTCTCCTCTAATCGCTGAGAGACTAGCTCGAATGCAAAATAATGGCCTCGAGTATATTTATTTTCTTCTTTTTTTCCGCTTAATTCTTAATAGCTGGCTTCAAATAAATTTTCTAGGTTATGTCTCTCAGATATCAATAGGGATGATCTTTTAGTAGAACATTATGCAAGCCCAATGTTACGTCTATTAATTTGACAATATCAGTAGCAACATAAG
The DNA here is from genome assembly GCA_037127355.1 of Schoenoplectus tabernaemontani. Lineage (NCBI taxonomy): Eukaryota > Viridiplantae > Streptophyta > Magnoliopsida > Poales > Cyperaceae > Schoenoplectus > Schoenoplectus tabernaemontani. Next base: position 16,738,223 of record CM073752.1, read on the forward strand.
AAGTTCTAACACTCAATCAACACCCAATCAACTGTTAGAGGCATGTCTCAGTAAATTTCTAATTTATCAAAATTCATTTCCTCATTTCTCATATTTTAGCTTAGATTCATTTTAAATCCATAAAAAAAGTTTGATTTTATAGCACTGTATGTGTCAGAGCGAATTCAGATACCCAAAAAGTAAGTAGTTGATGTATGTTGTTGGTTTTTACGTATCATGTTGCTAAACTAAATAATTGTCCCATTCGCTTAAAGGTAACTAGAAAATGATTAAACTATGAACAAATAAAATAAGGAGAGAAATGGGACATTTGCATAACTTCGCATGGTTGTGGTCTTCCGATCAATTCTATGGTCAATGAGAGAGCAAAGATAAAGAGAGAACAAAGTGAGGGCAGATTATATATTGTGTGAGAGAGCAAAGATAAAGAGAAAACAAAGAATTAATGTACTTCATTTTATGATGATATTTTCTAAATTTGAACTCTGTGAAGTGACATATCTAGGGCTGCAAATGAATCAAACACGAACGAACTAACGTGTGTTCGAGTTTGATTTGAAACCTATTTCGAACTAGTTTGATTCGAAATAGATAGACAGTTTCAAACTCAAATCATAATTTGAAATTTGATTCGTTAAAAGTTCGAACTGTTCGGTTCGATTCGTTAATAGTTCGAAATAGAATTATTAGGTGAACAAATTTCACAATTCATATCAAAATAACAGAATCAAATATAAAAAATGTTAATTTAATACAAATGCATACAAAACTAAAAGTTCATTCAACAAAAAATAATAAATTACATATAAATTCATACTAGTCAAAGTCTCAAACAATCAAATAATTAATACAAATTCAAACAAAAATAGTTTGTGAACACATTTCAAACGAACTCACCATGGTTTGAGTCTGATTCGATATAATTTCGAATCGAATCAGTTTGATTTGAAATTAATTTCGAACTAGAATCGAACGAACTTTTTTCAAATTTTTTTCGAATCAAACACGAACGAACTACCAACTTCAAACTTTTCTTGCAATCCCAGACATATCTAATTTTCCCTATAATTAAGTTCTAGCGAAATATCTATTAACAAGTGGACTTGCCATTAAATTATCCATATAAGACAAGCCCATGGGAGTTGCATGCAAAATTAAATAATGCAATTGGACTCACCTATTGGCGGGCCAGCATCGGAATTTGACGGGTCACAAGTACCCATATGGTGGTGCTTATTATTATCTTATAATTTCAAGAGAAAATAATTACTGGTTCTTAACAGATTCTTGTCCGCCAAATTGCAAGATCTGCATAAACTATGCCATTTATTTATCATCCTCCTCTTGGAAATGCGAGTTCAACATTTCGGAGACAATAAGGTTAGTGCTCGGAGGAAACATCTGGTACATTTCATCAAATTAATTGGTGATCACTTTCTAGAAAAAAAAGGATCAAGTTGATCATGACAGCATGGGCAATTTGTAAAATAACAGGCTTCTTGCATCATGCATACTAAAAATCAAACCTTAATTAATTAACTTTTAAGGATGAATAGGGAGGTAATTGTAATATGGAACAGGTGCAGTAACGATCTAAATCATATGAGCGTGCAGGAGATTAGTCTTGTTAAACTTAAATATAATTCGGGCTCGAATTTAATTTGTTGTAGTTTCTGTGTAATTAGAATTGTTTTCCTAGTCAATTGGAAAAACAGCTGGTATGTGGCTATATATTTTTTTAATAAGGAAAAGGTAATATATCTTGTTGACGAATCTACTAGCTAGCGAGCCTTCTGTTTTAGCATCTGCTTTTCTATGAGATATGAATATTCACATTAAAAGAATAGTACATGAATAAACATATTTTCGATCCTATGAATGTAATTTCTGATACAAACCAAATTTTCATTTTATATATGCATTTAAATGATTTCTATAGCAAGCGCAAAATTTCTTTTCAAAGAAAATAAGCACATGACTGATCATATGGATGCCGATCTTCTGAATGTGCTTTATTTCTTTAAGAAAGAATTTGCACAAAAACATTTCAAAGAATAAAAACATCCTATCATATACATAATTGATTATTCTCAAGTATAGAACTGATAAAGCTTTGATCGTTACATTTAGAAAAAATACTCAATATGTTTAATTAGTATAAACATATATATTTTGCAGTAAAGCACAATTTCCTCCAACTATACAGATGAAATTTTAATTAGCTATTATAATCTGGAATTCAGTTATTCGGGGGGGGGGGGGGGGGGGGGTGCAATTAATTAGCATCCCCTTTTACTTTTTAAGTTTTGATATTGATGAAACAAAAAACCACGACAAGCTTTAATTTTCTATATGTCGCGAATTGGCGCTCTAGGTGAAATCTATATCCTAAAAAAAATTAGAGTTTATTAATAAGTAAAAGAGTATAATTAAAAAAATAAATATTTATTAAAAAATATTAAATTAAGAGAGTATAATTTAAAAAAAATTATGTTAAGAAATATATATTCAATTCTAAAATTTTGAATATATAATTAGTCATATAATATTTCATGCATAGGAATTAGGAAAACAAAAAATATTGGTTTCAATTAAAAGTTAAATTGTACCTCAGATATATCTAACACATCCCTTTGTAATGAGAAGAAATATACATAATACCCGAGCTATCATAATAATATGAACGTGGAGAGAAAAAAATGAACAGATAATAGAACATTTTGAAAATTTGAAGATTTCATCCCCTTGTTATATTATTATGAAGGGATGTCACAACTCACAAGTTTTCACTTTCTAGCAGTATGTTTGGTCTGACCAGAATGCCACAGAAAATTATACTTCACTCGTTTTTGGGAAGACTTGACCTTGGGACAAGGGAATTAGTAGTTTGTTGGAGGGGACCGTTTAGCAAGAAAATCTTCAACACGTTACACGCGTTATCGGTCTATAGGGCAGGCGGTCAAATTAATTAATTTATACGTGCAGGTAGAGTTTTGAAATTAACCTTCAGTCCAATCTGTCCGGATCAATCCGTGACCGTGGACCAAACTGTGACTAAATCTGTATCCGTTTCATGTCCTATTACGGTCCGGTTTAACGGTGGGCCGATCCTCCCTTCACCCAAAACCGGACCGAACCGTGATCCGGACCATTTTTTTTATAATTTTTGATATTTTTTATAATTTTTTGAGTATTATTTGATTTTTAAACAATTATCATAAATTTATTTTCCAAATTTCATAATTTTTTGAATTTGTAAAAAATAAAAAATGGACCGGACCGGACCGTGTCGGCCCGTAGGGGTCCGGCCCCCAGGGTCCAACGGTGGGACGAGTTCGATTTTTTCGAATTTAAACCGCCTATGACCATCCCATATAGACCGTGTGAGATTGTGAATCGTGAACCGTTTTGATCCGTAGACCGTCCGAATTTAAACCGAACCGACTTAATCCGGAACTTTTGCAAAACACTAACTGCAGGCACCTCCCAGTACCGCATGACAAACGTTGAATTAAGAAGGACAACTGATAAACAATTTATATATATATTCGCTTGTCACTTAATGCTTCCTTTTATATTCTTGGCTACGTACCGCAGATCTCCTTTCTAACTTCTTTTTTTCCTTTTAAATCCGAGTTGGGACGCACCTGATTTTATGCACTAATTGCAGAAGGAACACAAGGTGTCGCCAGTCCTTTGATTGCTTATATCTGACACCCATTAAAAATCGCATTATTTGTAGTCTAATAGTTGAAGTATTATTTTTTGTGTGGAAAGTTAAAAAGTCACATATATATACAAAATCAAACTGAAAGTATTATGAATATTTAAGATTGAAAAGCTTGATCTCAATTTTAAACACCATTTATGCAAATTACATGTCACGGGTACTTGAAAAATGAGCACACCTTCTAGCACTCAATTCTACATATGAAAATAAAAAAAAAAACTAAATTTCTTTCTCTTTGACTAGTTAATTCATGTACAAAATCTTACACGCCTATATTAAAGACATTTGTATTTCTCGCAATTATTAAAGAAATCCAATACTCCAAAATCAGTCTAGATATATATCCACATTATTAATGGGAGTTCACACATTAAAGTATAAGAGAATTTATTCAACCATTAGTCCAACATAGACAGAAAAGATCCGGGATTGTTCTCTACTATCACATACAGCGATATACATATACACAGAAACTTGAATTGTAAAAAATCTTGCACTGTTGAAAGACCAATAGATGACAAACATTTGGCATCTTATCTCTGGTATTTAACTATAAATAACTAATTCTTATACATTTTCTTTTGTCTCTGCAAGTCTTCATTAAGAAGACATCGGACTATACACCATTCCAGATCCTCTCCAGTACCGCATTGTTGCTGGAGACATCTTGATGAATCCACAATTAAGTTGTCGCATGCGAATATAGAAAACACAAGCCATTTTATAAGCTATATTGCTGATGTGTTAACATCTCATTAGCCCAAGGCAGCGCTGGCGATTTCGGCTTAAGCCGAAGACGATCCAAATGCCTTTTGCTGACAATGAGAGATAAAAATAGGAGAGGTACAAACCATATCACCAAAAAGAGAAAGGTATACCAACCAGCTACACCATATATTGAATTATATTTAGTTGGTAATTTCCTGGTACTGGCTTCTTTCAGAATGAGGAGAGAGTAGGCAAAGCTGCACAAGCATCAGGTTTCAGTCTTTCAAATTTTGGTATGTTGTGTATTTGAGCTTTTTGTTGAATTGCTTTGCTTCTATTTGTTATTTTACTTAACTTTTCATTTGTTTTAGCTAATAGCTCTTAGGCATGGTTGCTTCTTCTTTTCGCCTTAGTACTTGGGATGTTTCTTGGACTTTTAGGGGAAAAAGTAATAGTCTCTTTGTAGTAACTATTTTTATTCTTAAGATTTTCTGCTTCTTTTTCCTTCGTCTTTTAATGATTAGACTTCCTGAAATGTTTCTTGAACCTTAAAATTATTTAAGGCTACCTACTTGAGTTTATTGAAAAATTTGCGAGGTATTAGTAGGAGCAACCGAGCAATATTTAATTTTCTTGAAAGTTGGAACAATTCCTTGCACAATATTAGTAACAGGAACTGATATTTGCCAGAATCAAGTCCTTTTCTGTTCAAACGTTATTATGAAAAGGAACTTTTGATAATTTGATTGAACTAGGGAGCAAATAATCACAACAGGAAGAATCCATACGTCTGGTCATCATTTTCCGGATTATACTCCAACAGATCTACTGATTGTAAATATCTCATTTTCCTTTCCTTATGTCTGCAATTGTAACTGCACATATGTTCTTCATTAACTGAAAAAAATTCTGTAATTGTACATTCTAGCCATTATCGTTTCTAATTAAAAGTAATTAGCATTCTTTGACACCATCTGATTCACTGCTTGGAACATTCCGTTATTTCTATCAGGAGAAACAACGTTGTCCCTGGAATAGCATAAGAGGGTAATTAATCCGTTATTATGATTATTTTTTCTGTGTTTGGAGAAGGCATTGCAATTTCCTTAAAATTTTTTTCTTAAAATTTTTCATAATTCATTAGTATAATAATTTGTATGAAAGGAAAATAAGATTGAAGGCTTGAAATGATCTTCAATATTAGGTAAATATACACTTTTTTTGTTCACTTTCTTCCCTCGTTCCTTCTTTTTTGAAGCTATTGATTTCTCTGCTGGGATCCATTGAAGCATAAATTCTATTGTTGCCAAATTAAGTTTGACAAGCAACCTAGTTCAATGACATCATTAATTAACCTATTTATTATTAATATAGTAGAAGCTAATAGTAGTAGATTTTAAGTTTTAAATGAAAGAAAAAATGAAAAGAGAAGACATATCAAAGCATATGATATGTTTAGTCGATTGCATAAAGCATCTGTAATTGGCTTAGTTTATATATTCAGAAGAAACTAATTCTGTAAAGTTTTTAATAGGTAAAGAAAAATGGGGAGAGGGAAGATAGCAATAAAGAGGATTGAGAGCGTTACAAGCCGACAAGTGACATTTTCTAAAAGGCGCAAAGGGTTACTCAAGAAGGCTCGCGAACTATCGATCCTATGTGATGCTGAGGTCGGTCTTGTTGTCTTTTCATGCACGGATCGTTTATATGAATTTTCGAGCTCAAGGTATGGGAAAGCCTATGTTTTCAAATCTCTTACTGTTTCGGAAAATTGGAAGGATCCTTCCTTTGCATGAAATATGTACTTATATTTAGTAATGGGATGTTTCATGCATGAAATATGAATAAATATCTATAGTAATGAATAATTATCTATTTATGACATAGAAGATGAGTAGGTGACAGTGAAAAAGCTTACTGAATATATATGCTCAGGGTTTTATGAAATCTATCGGTTCACAAAAATAGTCTGCAAGTGTACAATGATTAACTCATATACGTTTATAAATTATGTATAGAGAACTGCGTGTCATTTATTAGTTATTAGTTATTACAGTATTTCAGTGATGATCAATTAAATACTATTTTAAGGTGAAGTTTCACAATTTATTATGAATTTTTAATTGAATATTTTTCATGTAATTAGTCCTATAGCTATACAGCTACTTTGAACAGTATCAGTGGCAAAAGAGTAGTTGATAATAAGCCATAACTTGACCACTATATGAGAAAAGAATGTGATATTTTGTGCGTAATCCTTTTAAAATGTGGCATGCATGCATAAGCTAACAAAACTGACACAACTTTCTGTACGGTTAAAAATTAAGATTTAGCATCTACATAATTTAAATATGTGCAAAATGTTTTAACTAGTACAAAGCATCATTTTCTTTGTGAAGGAACAATTAATTATAATTAAGGTCTTTGTGACTTGAATCACTTGATAGTTGATACAGATTACTTGGCACAAGGGTTTGTTTTTTGTCTGATCGGAAAGTTTCAATCGGAAGATTCAAGTTCTGTGAATACTATATATATGGTATTATAGTTAATTCTTCTATATTTCATTAATGTGTAACAATAATATTTCACCCTCCATTGCTTGTTATAGCATGAAATCAACACTCAACCGCTATGCAAAGTTGAAAGAAGAAGATCATTCGTTACTAAATCCAAATTCACAAGTTAAGGTACACATATATACCTTTTAGGGAACTTGATTATATATATAACAATTCTTCATTTGTAGATAATAACTCTGATTATCTAAGTTCTTATCTAAGATGTTAACCAATTCATAATTATTTTACTGTTTTTAATAATCAGTTTTGGCAAAGGGAAGCAGAAACCTTGAGGCAGCAGCTGCATAATTTACAAGAAATTCAACGGTATGTAGTTATGTATCAACACCACAAACTTCTCTAATGTCATGCATCATCTAGCAATTAAAACGAAGCTATTGTGTAAAGAACTAGTGTTCACAGGTTCATGACCTCATATATTTAGATACATAGTTATGAACCTTATGACCTAATTCTTCTTACATTCAAACTGTGAGATCAATGCAACAATCAAAAGAATTTAATGAGGTAAACAAAAGAAAGGATGATGTCAACAGAAATAAACAGTTATGTTGTGAAAACATAACACATTTGGCTAATTAGGTACTATATATTCTTAATGTGTGAGGAAAAATAATAATATTGGTGACTTGCTGTTGCTGCTGATGTACATAAAAAAGAAAAGAAAAAAAAACAAGAAAACAGTTTTCAGATATAGATGTTGTAATCGCAATTCTATAGTTTACTAACCTCTCTAATATTGAAGTTCAGGCAGCTGATGGGTGAAGATTTGTCTGGATTAAACATCAAGGATTTACATCTTATAGAAAACCAACTGGAGTTGATCTTAAATACTGTTAGGAAGAGAAAGGTCCATTTAAAAGAAATAAAAAATGGTGCTTTCTTTCCTTCATTTAATTCCCAACGAACAGATGGAAATTTCTTTGTTTATTTTCGATTTTGCAGGAGCGACTATTTGCTGAAGAAATTCAAGAGCTTAATAGGAAGGTAATATGCATTCGGTAGTACACAAACAAACCAACATACATACAAGCAAACTACTAGAAATTAACACAAATGAGCTTTGTTGTCCAAAGAAAGAGAAGCAAACAATAGATTTCCATCATTTTGTTTCGTTCCTTCTTTACTTTATAACGTAAATTTAAATTTTCAGTAAGCATGATAAATGGGGAAATTCAAAATTGCTGAAAATTATAGAGTATATTTCTAGGATCGAATGATCACACACATAAAAAAATAATTTCATGTTAACTCCATACAACCGCAAAATATCACATATATTAACATTCCTTGCAAACACAAAATTAATACCCTCATGGATGCTCAACAGAACTAATATAGTATTAGTCATATATCTAAACCTTTTTTTGAGGAAAAGTCATTATCTAAGTTAATTAACTTACTTGTCAAAATTAATTTAATTTATTCTGATTAGGGAGGAGAAATAGGTAAAGAGAGGTACACTAAAACAAAAGAAATAATTTTGGATATACAGCAGTGTTGATTTTTAACGTCCTATAGACTTGATTTTTAACGTCCTATAGATATAGATTTGTTGTTGAAATATATCTCAAACTCTTTAAACCCTATAATAGGTACTATCTCAAAATTTATCATAATTGTTCACTCTAACTTATAAGAACAAACAAAGAACTTTATTAAATGAGAATAAAATTAATTTAACAGATTTGAGAGAATAAAGAGAGTGCACTGAAAGTTACAAATGTATTATTTATTTTATTTCTTTCTATTCTATTCCTCTATATATACTATCCGGTACATTAATTGCATATGCTATCTATACAAATATCTAGATTAGACTATCTAATCTTAGATACATGACATTAATTGCAGTCACACTTCAATCAATTTCTACTCATTTCTAAACTGTCTCGGACACATATGATGAATGTTATAATACTTCGATCATCATCCACTCGGTTTCATTTTGAGTTGTTGGTCATTCCGAGCTATTATGCTTGGGTCCATCTCGATCTACATGCTTAGCTTGTGTTTGTTACTGCTTCTTCGGATTAGGGTTCCCGAGGTCTTAAAACTTGAAGTTTACAACTTCCAACAAGTAGTGTTACCGGAATCCAAGATACTTTGGTAGTTTGGTTGTCTTTCAGCTATTTCCACAGTTTAGATGTAGCAAAATGAAGTTTTTAGTTTTCTGGGGAACATACCATGAAATTCATCACACACAAAAACTGATATCTAATGTATTTCATTCTAGGCTAAATCAACGTTGGAACGTTAATTTAACAGTTAATTATACATATATAGGGACAGCTTGATCCACCATGAGAACATGGAGCTTTACAAGAAGCTAAATCTCGCTCATCAGGAAAAAACGGAATTACAAAATAAAGTAAGTCTTTCTTCATCAAAAGATAATAGAACATGACTACAAAGATGATATTATTTGCATACCAAAGTATATCAGTATGAACAAGCTGTGCGACCCTTTTTCGCGCCTCTCACCGCCCTGAAAAAGAAACTAGACGATGAATTGCGGAAGAAGGACACGGAGATCCCTCTAAGTGTGCATTGGGGTATATTTATATAAATTTGGAATGCACATTTAAAGGTTTTAGAGATTGTGGGGTCTTTAAGATTCCAATGGGCGCAAGCCCCATTGTTAATTACCCTGGGCTTTGAACCCGAGGAACCTCTGATTAAGAAAGAGAAAATAAACAGAATAGTTAAGCAATTTTAAGCGGTCGCTATGAGTAAGGGCATGGAATATATGGACTTTTCAAGGTAGTTTACACCTTCTGAATTGACTTTTTTTATTTTTTTTATTGATAAAATGATTTAGTTTTTATTTATTTATTTATTTATTTATTATTTGAACTTATCTTATTTAAATTTATTTAGTCTTGAATGTTGAGATTTATTTTTATTTTAGATTAAGGTTGATTTAATTCTAAAATTGATTTTTTTTTTATTTGATAAGAAAAAAAAAGTCTTTTATTTATTATTATTATTATTAGTTATGTTTTTATTTATTTATTGATATCTAAATTTATTTAATTTTAAAGATTGAGAGTTACTTTTTATTTATTTTTTTATTATGATATTTATTTTAGTTGAATGTTGATTTAGTTTTGAAATTGAATTTATCTTTATTTTAGGTGAATGTTGATTAATTTTAAATGAATGTTGATTTAGTCTTTTACTTTTTTATTTATGTATTTATTAATTTAATTTATTTTTATTTAAATTTTATTTAATTTCGAATAAGAGTTATATTTATTTTATTTTTTATTCATTATATATTTAATTTTATTTATTTTTGTATTTTTATATTTTTTTTATTTAGAATTACTTAATTTAGAATTTAATTTCATGAATAAGAATTATATTTATTTATTTATTTTAAGAAAACTTTATCTTATTATTTTTTATGTTATTTATTTTTATTATATATTTTCAATGAAAACACTTTAATATATTTTTTTTTATTTTCAACAGCAAAGAAAATACGATCAGTTGGGGATTATTTTTTATTTTTTTGAGAAAATATATTAGTAACATACTAATTTTATTTGACAAAAATATCAATGGTAATGTTATGAACAACTTTTATTTTGAATATGTTTTAATTTGAATCCTTTAAAATATTGTTTTGGGAGGAATATTAGAAACGGACAAATCTGAAAAAACTTACGAAGACTTCAGCAGATAATACTGTTTTTTGATTTTTTTAGAGTAAAATGAGTTAATAACATACTGATTTTATTTAATAGAAATATGAAATGGGATGTTACGAATAACTTTTATGTTGAATACTTTTCATTTTAAGCACTTTAAAGTATTATTTTGAGCAAAATATCAAAAGAGGACGGTTCTGAAAATAATGAGCTGTCAGGATTGTTTTGCTTATTTGAAAGGTATTTAAAGCGTATTTTTGCATGAAAATTTTTATACAAGCTCCTCTTGATATGTATTTTATGAATATAAAATAATATATATATGTTAAATTCACAGATCGGTACAGTTTTTTAATTCTTTTCTGATAAAGGACTGAACTGGACAGCTGAGGGTATTTTTGATATTTTTAAAAAATATGCTTAAGAAACCTTTCAAACCAGATTATGATAGTATCAATAAGGTTATGATGAACAATTGTTATGTTGAAAATTTTCTTATTTGAAATCGTTTTAATGCACTTTAAGGCTATTTAGCAAAGAAGTTTCAAATAAAATTTAGAAAAAACTGAGAATATATTTTTAGTTTTAGAAAATAGTTTAACTTTTGAATTTAAACTCTTTTAGTTATTGATTTCTATTGATGGCAAGGGCTCACGACTTTGTATTAGCCGGCACAAGCCTTATAAATCTTCAAAATCAAGGGCTCACGACTTTGTATTAGCCGGCACGAGATTTAGAAGAGTTTTGTTTATTATAAAAAATAATTTTTGTATTTTAGATAAAGACAAGGGCTCACGACTGAATGCAGCCGGCACATGCCTTATAACTCTTTAAAATCATGGGCTCACGACTGAACTCAGCCGGCACAAGAGTTTATAGAGTTATTTTTATTTTATTATGAACCAGATTATTATAATCTACTAGCTGAAGATTCATAAATGCATATAAAATCATACGAAGCTCCAAAAATTATGAAAATTTACAGAGAGATGCATTATAACTAGATCTAGATGCTCACAAAATTTCAATTAAATTGGAGTAGCAGAGATATGATTTTTTATTTTCAAATCAGATCAGGGGCAAAAGAGGAAAATGCTGTACCAGTATTTGCTGATTTTTAGATCTAAAAAGGCTATAACTTTTTACAGAAAAATCAAAAAAATACAAAATCAGTTTCTGTAGATTCATATGACTTATTTCTACGAGATCTGAAATTTTTATAAGATTTGGAGAAGATCTCATCCCATTTTTTATTTTATTGCATTTTCAGCGATTTTAGGGCTGATTTTGCATTTATAAGGGATTCATTGATCTTATATGGTTTAAATGCATCATTTAGCTTCAATCTAACATTCAATGATGTTTGTATGCAGATTTGAGCTAAAAGAAAAGAAAAAAACGAAAAAGATCGAATTGCAACATAAGAACGTCAAGAAAAAGAAAAAAAATCAATTTCCACATGAAAAATTTCATCTTTATTGCACGAATCAAAATTACAAGCTCTAATACACTCTTGATATCTATATTTACATGATATATGGCTACCTAGATCTAATTTGTAGCTTGAGTAGAAGAGGATTTGATTGAATCTTGTATCTTTGGGTTTGATTTTGATATAAACTCAAAGATTGGATCTTATTTTGTATCTAATTTGAGCTTCAATTGGTTTTGGCAGCGTTTTGGATTAACATTCAGCTTGGGATGATTTGTGTCTCTTGCATTTGAAGGAGGAGAGGGGTTTATATAGGCCTAGGGGGTAGTAGATGGGTGTATGAGATCGGTTTGACTTTTCTTTGACCAATTTATGCACCAACTCTCTTCATTCATCTTCTCATACTCTTCTGAACGTTTTGTGGTGTATTAGACCAGTTCTAAGTGTTTTAAATGTGCTCTAACAGCTGAGAGAGGACAAGTGGGGCACAAGTGGAGTTTGTTATGTTTGCTGAAAATTTACAAATTTGCTCTCCCTAACCACCACTTGGTCACCAGATGATTCTAGGGACTTCTAGAAGGTTGTAGAGGTTCAAACACGTTCTTGCCACTCTCTTCCTGCATTTTAGACCTTGCCGGATCACAATTACGCAACCGAGTCCCGTTTTTGCCTTCAAACCCGATTCCAAGCCACATAGTCGTTCTCCTTCATTTCTTCACCATTTCTTGTGTTTCAAAGCTTGATTAGCATCTAATTGATCCCAGTAATTGATCTATAATGTTTATTCAATTAATAGAATGCTCTGGTATAGAATTTGACCAACTCGGTTTTTGACCCGATTTGCGAGTTCATGGTCTCACCAATTTAAAGCTTATGAAATTCAACCAAGCCCTCAAACAATCTCTTGTGACCATGGAGAAGGTGTTTGAAGTGTCAATTTGATCAATTATGACTCGGATTGCTCAATTTCATTTTTGGATCGGAAACTTCCCCTTCAGTTTTCTCCCAAACCGCTCAACTATTTTACAAGTTCTTTATCTCATTGTATTCTCCTCACCGTGCTCTTTCCAACGGTATATAATATGTGGGTTTTCGTCGCACGGGAGCACCATCACCATTTTTGAATTTTACACCATGGAGAGGCTCGGTACTGTAGCAGCTCGGGACTGTAGCAATGCTCATTTTCGAATTTAGCCCCTCTCCATTTTGATTTTTAATTGGAGCCCTCCATTTGCTGATTTTATTATTTCTCCTTTGCTTTTAAATTGTTTCTCAAATATCCCTTTGTCCAAATTGCACCAAAATTTGCTCAAAAATTCCTTGAAATATAACAAAATTTATGGTAATTTTTATTTACCATTTTGCCCCTTGGTCAAGCATCAATTAATTTTTAACGCTTGATTAATCAATTTTTCATTATATTAATTGATAATTTGGAATTTCTTTGACTTCTGTAACTCCAAAAATATCAAGTATTATATGAAAATTCTCAGAATTTTATGGAGAATTTGATTTTTCCATAAAATTTGAGTTTTGAGATTTTAGGTTTCGAAGAGGTTTTCGATTTGAATTTGTAGAGTTTCGGCATTTAATTCTTTTCTTAGGAATTTTGATTTTTGAGCATTTCACTGAATTCTTCTTTTTTTCTAGATGCTTCTGGACTTGAATTAAGCCTCTTCGGGCTTTTAAAATTTTTCCTTGAATTTTTGAATCTTTTGTCCCAAGTTGCTTTTTAATTCCCCGAATTTTCAGGGGTAAACACAAGCACAGTAAAATTAGTGCACTAATTGTAATGTTTTGGTGTCATGTTTGTACCAGAATCAGTCATTTCATGTCGGGGGTGAAAACAATAAATGTATATCAAAAGAGGCAGTATTAGAGTGGAAGAATGAATACTATGACATAGCTTTCTAGTTTCTTTCCTTGAATAAAAATATTTCTAGTTTCTATCTTCTGAAATTTAATAAAGAATAGGGTGTAAAAGCTCTGTACATCAGTGTAAGAAAACAGTAGTTGGGGCATGGTAGACTACAGTGTGAATATATAGAAAAGTTTATTCTGATAGGATAGACAAATCCAGGTCAATAGTTTTCTCGGTGAATAGTATTTTTGCGAGAAACTGCGATTTATGGTATTTCTGTTAAAAGAAATAAATCGCTCTCTTGTTAGTCTTAGTGGATAACCTACAGAGGTATCACACATTTGATATTCTGAGGCAAGCCGATTTGCATTCCAATTGAAATTTGGAAACGTGATATAAAATATTATATTAATCTATTTAATTGTTAAGTAGATTAAATTTTTAGAAATTGATCATGGAGTAGATCTGTAAAAGATTAAAGATGTATGTATCTCTCGATAATTCATCCGACATACCGCTTAACCCTTCGCTTAAGTTAAAAGTAAAATAATATTTTATGATTTTTTTATAAAAGATTAAAATATATGTAACTCTCAGTAATTCATTCGACATATTTTAGTCTCTAACTTAAGTAAAAGTAAAATTTTTATTTTACGGTCTTTCCATAGCTTAAGTCGTAATAATATTTAGTTGGACCAAAACCAAAGAGTGGTATCAGAGCTCATGGCTCTCCCGCTGATTGATTTTCTAAAAGTTATAACTTATGCAAATAAGTTGCATATACCATGTATCAGTTTAATTCTTAGATTTTCAGCTTAAGTCCAAACCAAATAAAAATTAGATTTTCTTGGTTCGATTCAGCTAACTAAGAAAGTTAAATTAGATTTAATCTTTCTTTATGCTTTCTTTTTGAAAACTTTCGATTGTGTTAAACTATATCAAAGAATGTGATGAAGCAATAAAGTACCTGAGTAAGAGCTGTTGATCTTCACATATAAAAGATAAGGTGATGTTAAAAAAAGATGAGAAGTTGACACATTCGGTATTCTTTCTGACATGTCCTTTTACGTATCCTGATAATTGGCCCAAAAGAAACTTTATCACGTTATCAAATCACTTTTACGCTTTCGAAGCATGACAAAATATAACTCTTTTGCTTTTTCAAAAATCTTCAGTTATGAAAAGTAATCTAAGAACATGATAAAGCAATAAAGTATCTGAGTAAGAGCTGTTGATCTCCACACCTGAAAGAGATAGTTCTGTTTAGAAAAAATGAATTTAAAGTGGTTCCCGTGACCCCGATCTTTCTTGGGAGCCCTTTTATGTGTCTTGATAACCGACCCAAAATGAACTTTATCACATTATCAAATTATTTTCTCGTTCCAAAAGAAATTAACTATTTTAAAACCATATAAAATATTTTTATGCTTTTTATGGTATAAGTAAAGAACAAAGGCGTAGCTGCAAAATAAAGAATTGGAAACTGATAGAAATATATATGACTGATTCACGTATATATATACAAAATATTTGTATGAGCTGGTAAATAGGATATACAACTTTGATATGAAATATATTTTATTATAAACGCAAAGCTACTCCTATTAGATAGGTAGTAACTATGATTTGTGATACAACATGACTGCTTATGATGTTAAGAATAATCACAACCCAAAAAATTAAGTAATATGTCCTACCTACTCTATCCTTCATATATCATTGTTCATTAGTTGACGTGATCTACTCAGTAGACGTCACCTTTTACCTTTGGTTGTCGAGAGTTATGTCCGACATAACGAACCAAATAGAGTGATGTTACTTACTAATGATTTTCAAAATAGGTTTGAGCTTGGGGGAAAGTTTCATTAAAATATATGATGTTTAACAAAACCAAAAATCACATAGAGATATGATTAGGAAAGAGTTACTTACTTAAGATAATTAATAAATAAGTTATTGAACGATGACTTGGTTATTAGTGAAAATAGGGATATTGATCCTAACTACAATCGTGAATAGAACAAATTTGTAGTGGTAGTTTTATTTAAAATAAGATATTACATGAACAAGGCTAAAAATTTTATATTTTAATGTTGTAGTACATAGCTAAAGAAACTCTTACTAATTGATTTCGTATACTCACAATCGTACTGAGATGTGAGAAACATGAGTACGTCCTTAACACACCAATCCCTACGCAGCCTACAACAGGCTGCACATCAGAAGAACTCACAAAGTACAACAAGCACAAAAAAGATGATCTTGATATCCAAAGTCTTTTGGCCAAGAAATTTAAAGTGACTAAATCTTTGCTGAGTCATAAGATGACGGAGAATTGCTCTCTTGACACTCACATGATTTGTATGATGAGCGACGTTGAACAGCTGACAAAGCTTAACAGTCTATTGAGCAAAGAGTTTTCTATGGATGTTATCCTGAACTCTTTCCATCTCAGCTATTCCAATTTCATCATGAATTATCATATGCTGGAAATTAATAAGAGCTTGCAGGAGCTCAAAGGGATGTTAATGATCGTTGATGGGAACATAAAAAAGAGTTATTCTATCTTCATGATCCAAGAAGGTGGGAGGAAGAATAAAAAGATGGAACACAAAGCGACTCCCAAAGTGGGGACTAAGTACAAGGGCAAAGGGAAAATGGTTCCTAATCATAATACTCCTAAGGCAAAAATCTCTTCTATATCTGACTGCTTTTATTGTAAAAATAAGGGTCATTGAAGAGGAACTGCCCTAAGTATTTGGAGGATGTGAGGATGGAAAAGGTTCCCAAGACTTCAACCTCAGATATTTTTGTTGTTGAAGTTAACGTTGTAACCTCTATTCATGATTGGATATTGGATACTAGATCATGTGCTCATATTTGTTCGAATATATATGCACTAAAGAATAAGAGGAAACTACATAACAAGGAAGTACAACTTTGAGTTGAAAACGGAGCACAAGTTTCAGCTGTAACAGTCGGAAGTATAGAGTTGTATTTGCCTAGCGGGCTTGTCTTGGAACTTAAAAATATATATTTTATTCCAAGTATTTCCAAAAAAAATATTTCAATCTCATGTTTAGAGATGAATGGTTTTTCTTTTGTTATAAAGGATAATGGTGTTATATATATAAAAATGAGTTATATTATGTATATTCTTATATTATGTATATTCTTTTATGATGAATGGTCTTTATATGTTGGAAATGAACAAACCTGTGTTTAACATCAACAAACGACTAAAAAAGAAATAAATCTCTATTGTTAGTCCTGATGGATAACCTATAGAGGTATCACACGTGTGATACTCCGAGGCAAGCTGATTTGCATTCCAATTGAAATTTAAAAATAAAATATAAAATGTTATATTAATCTATTTAATTGTTAAGTAGATTAAAAATTTAGAAATCGATCATGGTGTAGATCTGTAAAGGATTAAAGAGGTATATATCTCTCGGTAATTCATCCGACATACCGCTTTAATCATTCGCTTAAGTTAGAAGTAAAATAATATTTTACGGTCTTTAATAAAGGATTAAAATATATATAACTCTCGGTAATTATCCGACATACTTTAATCTCTAGCTTAAGTAAAAGTAATTTTTTTTATTTTATGATCTTTCCACAGCTTAGACCTTAACGGTATTTGGTTGGATCAAAACTCAACAACTACATCTTCTACCAACATACCACACATCTTCTTTTTTCTCAAAGGTTGATTGACATGTATAGAACGTGCTCTCTTCACCATTTTTGCCATCGCTTTCTCTTTCCATATAATTATTTTTTTTCTTCATTTTCAACCTACAATTCTTTTCTATATGGTCAAATTTCTTACAATAATAACATTGAGACTTTTCCTTGTTCAAACAGTATTTTTCAATGTGACCCGATTTCTTACAATAATTGCATGTTCGAGTTTCTCTATTTTGGGTGTTACTTCTACCTCCACCTCTACCATTTTTATTGCTAGTTCTGCCATTTCCACCACCACGGAATGTATCATCTTTGGTTACATTTTGGTTAGATGACTCTTTAACATTAACCTTTGATTGGAAATCACTTTAAAAAAAAGAGTCACTAAATTTATTTAACCGTTGTTCATGCATTTCAAGAGAATCCATTAGATCTTGTATATATTTAGAGTGGAAAGGTCTTTAGTTTCTTCAATAATAGCCGCAATATTATTGTACTTGGGAGAGAGATTAATTAGAATTTTCTCACAAATTGACTTATCGGTCAAATTTTCACCCAACTTTTTAATTTGATTTACCAATTCAATTGTCTTAGAGAAATATTCTTTTAAAATATCTTTCTCTTTCATTTGCAAAATTTGAAAATCTTTCTTAAGAGTTAAAAGTTTTACGGCTCTAACATTTTCGGTACCTTGAAATTCATTTTGTAAAATTTGCCATGCTTCTTTCGAACTTGTTGCCCCAATTATTCTTGGAAAATTTTTATCGGTGATGGCTTGTTGAATCAAATAGAGAACCTTCGCGTCTTTCTTCTTATTCTCTTTCTTCTCACATGATGCCTCGACAGTGTCTTTTCCCTTCTCATCATTTTTCTCTACAAATCCTTCTTCCATTATCTCCCATAAATCTTGTGAGATCAAGAGAGTCTTCATCTTAATACTCCAATAGTCGTAATTCTCGCCGTCAAAGACGAGTTGCGCACCTTGCGGCCCCAATGCACCACTTTGCATAGTCATCACGCTCTCAACCTTTTTTTATCACACTTCAACTAGAGGAACCTCACTTGAACTCTCACACAACCTACACTCTGATACCACTTCAGTTGGCCTATTCAAGGCCTTTGTTATTTTGTTTAATATTTTAGTGGAAGAGAAGAACAGAGAATATTAGAATTCTTCGCATAAACTTTTATTTCTATTTTATTAATTATCATCAACTCTCATACAAACAACTCTATTTATAAGCTACATGGTGTCCTTTAGAAACCCTAAAATATAAATGTCATTAACCATGATACAAGTAGCGAGTGCATGAATTGCACAACCCAACATGACCCTTGAAAACATAAAATATATTTAATCTATCTAGAAAATCCAAATACATTCACCGAATCATTTATCTAAATTATTTTTCTTTTTCCCAGAAACATTAATTTCAACAATACTCCCCACTTCGATTTAGACCTGAATCCTAACCAAAGATAGTACAACCTTGTTTTCTTTCTAGCATGAGAATAGATTTAGTTAAAACTCCTAAATCGCTAGTCTATGGACGGTTCCCCATAGTAAGGTAAACTTGTATTTGCTAGCAAATATGCGATTTTTTTTCTTGTCATTTTATTTTATTTTTTCTAATATATGCAGACTTCAACTGATATAGCGGGGATATAAGGTGGTGAAGACATTATATTGTTAAGCCAGTGTGTACTTTGCTTTAATTTAGTGGAGCTCCTATGGATTGTATAACTAATTACCATGTATTAGAATAAACTTTAAATTAGGATGTTATTTTTCTTTTTTCTTGCTCAACGGTAATAAAGAGACTATGTGGTTATATATATGTAATGAGCACTGTGGCATTTAAGACATAAGGATTTCTCATGTAAATTTGAGGTTCTGATGAATTTATCTTTGCGTTTAATTTGTGTGTCGTGTTTTTAAGATTAAAATGATTAAGTTCTCAACTTTTGTTCAGAAAAAAAAATTCTCAAATAGTAAAATTATCTTATAAATTTATACATTTAATTATTATTGTTTACAATGATCTTTAAAACACATGTGTTGACACCGCTCAATGTATTTCCTACCTCGGCCGCTGGTACAACCTGACTAGTGTAGAAATAGAAAGAATCCAAGATAGTTGGAAATAGTTTCCTGACCTTGAGTACAAAGGATCCGTATTTAGTTATGTGACAAGGGTATTTATAGATTGATGATCCCTATTTTTTATTCAAAAATTATTAATTATGGAATGATTTTATTATTTTTTATAGAAATTAGTAAATTCACTTATAGGCCCCATATTTATAAAAAAATTTACACTATTGACCCAAAGTTATACAACATAAGCAACAATTATTATTGACCTCCATAGAGCAATCTCGCCTCCGCCACCGATTAGAATTTACATGTAGTCCGAAATACTACACCTCCAAGGAACTATTTCTAGGCGACTGCAAAAAGACCCTGTTACATTGCATAATGGCAAGCTGTTCGTCTATATGCATCCCATGCATGCATCTGGAAGACTGGAACAAAATCCTTGTTTTACATAGCTAACTACAATCTTTCAAATAGAAGAAATCATTTTTTGGTTTTGAATGCTTAAGAATTTTGTCATTGCTTTTTGTTGCATTCTTCTGTTTGTACGGCCCTTATAACTGTTAAAATGTCTGAAAGTTAGTTAACATATGAAGTATACATAATACATAGTACGACGAATTATGTAGAAGTAGAAATCGTCTTTGTAAATGGGCTTTATTTAGAGTTCTAAATTGGAGTTGGTCAAAAGGTTGAAGCCTAGTATGGTACCAATTGAACTGATGGTGTTTGAATAAATGCCTCTGAGGGGGAATCTGAAGTCTGAACTGGCGCACAAATACCCAACAGGAACGCATTTTACTTTTGGGCCTCACAAATCTGAGTAAATTGCACGAATGAGCTTTAATATATTTAATCCTTGGAAATAAATATTTTTCATTTCAATCATCAAGTTGTAAAATTGTATCAAATTAGTCTTCATATTAAAATATTTATAGCTGGATGGATAATATGACTATCCTAGGGCTAGGGCTCTTGACAACAAGTCTTGGCCAAACAATAAAAAATATTATTCTACCACCATTTATGAAACTGTAATAAAAGTATGCAAAAGAAAAGCGAAGCATGTATTGTGGGGCACAATGAACCCTAAAAGTCATGGCATGCACTAGCGAATCATGCATAAATCTTGCCATCGATGTACCTTAAAAGGGATAGATTCCTTTGTAGCGAAAGCATATTTTATTAATGCTAGAATTGCAAGATTATGCAAACATCTTACCATCATCATTATGCACTGCTTTAGAAAGGATCAGTTCTTCTGTGTCGAAAGCATATTTTGTTATGCTAGAATGCAGAACTTCAGCAATTTTAAAATTTTTTATATCTCACACTAATTTTATTATAAATAAATTATATATTTTATTTAAAAATAATTTATATCTAATTCAATTTCAAAGACCCTTAAATTTTTAAATAAAATTAATTAATTATTTAATAAAAATGATATATAAAATATAATATTTTTTTCTTTTTCTGAGTATGGTTGTTCAATGTGTAATTTTCTTTTTTACAATAAAATATAATAATAGTTAACGTTTCATTTATTTAATATATAATTTTTTTAGACCTCCTACAAGTGCAAAGTAAAAAAAAACAAACGAAATGAAGAGGAAAAATTAGTTTGACTAAAATATTGAACCGTCACACTATCTGATAACATTAATGGACAAATCCAATTAATATACTTTTTATAATATAGTATAGATATAGATATAGATATAGATTCTAATTTTTACAATACTAACATAGAACTCGTCTGTTGTGCAAATCCTTTAAATTTTAAAATATTTATATCTAGCACTAATTTTATTATAATTAAATAATATGTTTTACTTAAATATAATTAATGTGTAAATTAATCACGAAGACTTTTAAAATTTTAAATAAATTTAATTTTTTATTTAATAAAAAAGATGTATTAAATATATTAATTTTTTTCAGGTAAGATCGTATAATGTGTAGTTTATGATAATAAAATTTAATAATAGTTGATATTTAATTATTTGATATAGAACTTTTTTTATAAAATAATTATATTTAACATTAATTTTATTACAAAAAAATATTTTTACTTGCATATAATTTATATCTAAATCTATTATAAAGGATCTTAAATTTTTAAATAAAATTTATTCTTTATTTAATAAAAAATAATGCATAAAATATAATTAAATTTTTTTTTTTATAATAAAACTTAATATAGTTGATGTTTCTCTTTTTTATATTTCCTATAAATGCATGAAAAAAATAGCAAATGGAATGAAGAGGAAATATGAGTTTGATTAAAATCTGAACTTTTTTTTTATAGAATCAATCAATGAATCTCAATCATAAATTGAATATAAATATTTTAAGTCATTGCAATCTCAATCATAAATTAAATATGAATATTTCAATCATTATACATTATCTGATAACATTAACAAACACCTTTAATATATACGCTCTTTATAATATATAATATAGTGTAGATATATACTTGCTATATTGGTTTTTCTGACATTCCCTCTAAATGAGCCATTTTTGTTATTAAGAAAATAAGTTTTATTGATTCTTCAATTCCAGTGTACTAGAAACTTATCCTTTAATTTTTAGCACAGATTCCCACCTAATCATACTCACTATTTGCCATTGATTAAGAACGAGATGCTTGTAGGCTAGTAGCCTACACACCAATTACCGTGAAGCTTTATATTCTCCAAATCTGCTGTTATTCTTGAAAAAGAATAGAGTTCCATTATTTATTCTAAAAAAAAAATCTTAAAATTTTTTTTTTTTATAGATATATTTTTTTACTTGTAGATTGATAACCCATCAAATTTCATATAATTTCATAAATGTTTGATACTTCATAAAAAAAAATCAAATTTAACGATTTTTCACTAATATTTACAACGGTTTTAAATTAACGGTATTTGATGAATTATCAAACGTTAATGAAATTGTATGAAATTTAATAGGCTCTCAATAAATAAATAAAATAACATATATATAAAAAAAAATTATTTTTAAATTTTTTTTTTAGAATAAATAACGAAACTCTATTATTCTTCAAGAATAAGAGCAGATTTGTAGCCTCTTCACAGAGGGGGCACCATGCCTAATCGCATATACAAATATTTATGTCCAACACAACAAGGTATTTTTGTGGCCCCACCATTTGCGTTGGTGCTCCCCTGGCATTCATGAATCATGAATCATGGAAGCCACTATGCTCTTTTCCCTGATAACCAACAAGAAAGTCCATCGCTTACTATAGACCGGGTCTACCAATTACCAAGCACTTCATATACTAGATTAACAACCAACTGGATGTCTCATTGTCTCCCCAACAACCAATCAAGCATTCAATTTAAATATAGTTGGTGTGCGGCCACTCTCACATCGATACTACCTGGAATTCCTAATAAAATAAAAAAATAAAAAATCCAGTAGAATTTCACATCTTAACCTAATTTTTAATGCATATGTTAATATGTACAAACTACAAGCAAACTTTGATTTCACTTCCAAAATGAGACCATATGCGGTTTCACCTAAATTTCACATAATATTAAAAAAACTTCACTATACACTCAAAAACCTCATGCTCGGAAGGCATCATTAGGACTACCACTTTACAACCTTTATCCCAAAAAGAGTAAAAATAAAAAATAAAATAAAAGCAGTTAGCAAAATAAAAGAAACAGGACCACAAAAGTAACCCTGACTTGCTCCAGGGTTTTTTTTTTTTTTTTTGATGATTATATGTACATCAGAGCATGTGACTTTAGGTCCACCTTTCCCAAACCACGATGTCTTTTTCCCCCAAAACAAAGAAAAAGATTCTTACACACAATACACACCATCAGCGGCTGACCTTCAGCTCCTCATTGCCCCACAAAATGGAAAAGAAACACAAAAGCCTGAAAAAAAAAAGACTAGGCTTTTTGGAAAGCAGATTTGAACCCATGTTCTGCTCCCAGAAACAAAGATAAAGCTACCAACCAAACTCGGTTTTCAAATAACAAGCTACTTAACCTTGTATATATCCTGTCTTAATTTGCTCATAAACTCAAGCTAACAGGTCGGCTCTTACCCAGTCCATTTCGGATATTATCAAAACTCGAGACCAAACTAAAACATTGGTTACATCTTCAGCCGAGCAACTCAACCTAAGAATGAAAATTGCATAAGCAAATGCTTGCAAAATCAAGATACATAATCACCAGGACTGCAAGATATAATTTCGCTACTATCATTTGCCAACTGCAGTAATTAGGTTATCAACTAATACCCGTATAATTCTTTTCTAGCACCTACCTGATTTCCTCCGAATTTGACAAAATATACAAAAAAATACATTATTCATAGTTTCATACCATAATAATATTTCTGAAATTTATAGATTATCAGTATTGCCGTGTATTTTTTGCACTAACAAAAACCGAATTGTTTCCAAATTGTTCTATATTATACCCAAATCGCAAATTCTAAACTTCTGCCATTTTTTTCCTGAATTAGGGACTTGCTACTGTGGTTGGAGCAACATAGTATTTTCTCAGTATTTCATGCTACTGTGGTTGGAGCAACATAGTATTTTCTCAGTATTTCATGCTACTGTGGTTGGAGCAACATAGTATTTCATGCTGGTTAGAACCACTATCAGCCAAACAATGTGTGAGACAAAGAAAAGATAGTACCTTTTGTTGGTCTGAGTTATGCAGTTAAAGATGCAATCTCCCCAGAATTTGTATCTTGTAATTCCACCCGTCTTAGATCTCTTAAATGCTGTAAAATCTCGTTCAGTAAGTCCAGCCCAGCATCTCCTTTCTTCAGAGATTTAACACAGTGTCTTATGAATTCTCCATCAGCCTCCAGAGCATGTAACCTTTCATACACCTCATTAACTTCCAGTACAGACACTCTCTCTTCCCCAATGGTTCTGTCATCTCCATTTTCCTCTCCAGTCTCTTCTCCATTCTCGAGGCCCACTGCATCAAATAAAGGCAAGAGCCTCTTGCCTCTAAATCCTGAGTTCTTACCTCGGAGATTGTGGTTAATACTACCGTTTTCTGGCACATGCAACACATCTTCCAACGACTCATAATCTTGACAATGATTTTCATTTTCCTGAGATTCACGGATACTTCTTTTCTCTTCTTCACTACCTTCTAGGGAAAATGACTTCTCTTCCAACCCTTTAAGCTGTTCCAAAATCGACCTCCTCTCCTCCTCAAACTCATCCAATGATGACTCAAGAGAAATCAAGTGCCCCTCAACAGGCACAAATTCATCATTTCCGTTCTCAAGTGCAACACTATACTCTAATGAATCTGATGAGGAGGAGGAAGTCTCTGACCCACTTTTCTTTCCCAAACTATGATCTCTCTCTCTCCCGATTTTTCTTTCTAAAACCAGGACCTTGTGCTTATATGCCTCTAGTTCTTTCTCTAGCTCCTCTTTCTCTTTCTCCCTCTTCACAACCAGCTCATTCAACATTTGCAAAGCTTCCTGGTCATACTCCGATTGTTCCTCCATCATTCGCTGGTATTGTAGTGCCTCCATTTGCATTGCAGCTTTCTCCTCTTGTAGCCGATTAATCATGGCCATGGTTTGATTAGCAGCTATTGCTGAAGCACTCCTCTCCTCCTCCAGTTCAAGATAGATTGCACGCAATGCGTTTTTCTCAGATTGCAAGGCAGACTTAAGGTGGTCAATTGTCAACGGCTCAGTGGAGTCGGTTTCACTGTTTAAACTTAGTCCATCTACAGATTCTGACCTAAGTTCATTTTTATTGAAAATTAGCCTCCTTTGCAGTAAGTGCATGTCTTCTTCAGTTGCTACATGGGTTGGAGTTTCAGGCAACTGTTCATCCTCAGACTGGTTACCATTGTGCTCTGTAGGCCCTATTTTTTTTTAGAGAAAGGAATTAGAAAGAAGATTTGAATTCTGACCTTACAAACTCTCAAAATGTCATTTGTACAATTACTACCTGTGCACCCTACCCCTATCTTGATCAATACAAATAAAAAAACAACAATACCCCCCCCCCTCTTTTCATCTGTTAATATAGAAACAAAGACAGACAAGGAGCAGGGGGGAATGAAGAATGAAAATATAAGAAAATTACTAACAATTGGAAACAAAGTACTCTTTAATTTAGGTTTTTGTTTCTTTCAGTTAATGTAAAGATTTAAAACAAATGAACTAAAAAAAATGATGTTACCATTGCCATTAGAATCCTCAATATGAAGCAAATGGTCTAGTATTGGTATTGTGGAATCTGCTCTCTCAATTTTGATTGGTCCAGGTCCTATCAAACAAAGAAGATGAAAATAAGTACAAGCCATATTTAAACCAGTAAGTGTTCAAGCCAACTGAGAGAGAGAGAGAGAGCCTTTGATGGATTCATCAAGTTGAGCGGAAGATAGGTCCACCAAACTCACTAAACTACTTTCCAGTTGTTCAATTACATTAACCTCTGCTTTTTGATGGGAGAGATCACAAGATTTCAGAGAAGGAAAAAAAATGAAGCAGTTGATCACAATTTGTAATGGCTAGATGAAAGCATTATCATATAACTCACCTTGATCAATGCCATTAGTTTGAATAACACTCAGAGAAACCAGGTCACGGGTAGTATCCGGTACTGGCTCCACTTGTTCTTGCTCCCCAATCTCACTTCCAATTGATATGTCCAAATCCTCTTTATTGTCCTCTTCAATACCTACCATTTGCAATGCAAAATCCAACATTATGATTCAACAACAACATGAGAGTAAATGCATGATTTAAGATTACAGGAGCAATGCAATCACGTGAAATTTAAAAAAGGAATTGAATTGTACATTTACCTTCTTCTTGTACTGCATTACAGGAGTTTTGTTTTACATGACCCATTTGCAATGAAATCATCAATGCAAAATCCAACATTATGATTCAACAACAACATGAGAGTAAATGCATGATTTAAGATTACAGGAGCAATGATGCAATCACATGAAATTTAAAAAAAAAAAAGGAATTGAATTGTACATTTACCTTCTTCTTGTACTGCATTACAGGAGTTTTGTTCCACATGACCGGACCTTTCTTCCTCAGAAATAGACACTACGTTCTTCTCTTCTTCTACAGCAGCAACTATATCAAGCAGGTCCACATTATGAATGGTTAAGCCAGTGTTAGACCTGATTTCTCGTTCTTCACCAGGAAGCTGATCCAAATCACACACCTTGGCCGTGGTAAATGAATCAAGAAATCCTAATACAGTCATCCTTGAATTTTCATGAACATTCTGATCTAAATTTCCTCCTGTTATCACTGAGGAATCATCAGTTTCACCTTGAATTGAATCATCAAACTTAATTAGGGGTTCCTCTTCAAAGCTAACGACCGACTTGCTTTCCTTTTCAAACTCAGAATTTGCATCTTTATTTGTATTCTTATTTTGAAACTCTTTGTCTGTAACTTTATCTTTCTCCGTATCCAGTGGAAGCACCCCTCTGACCTCTTCTGGCCCTAGAATTGCATCTCCATGGTTATTATTTGTAATTTTCTTGTCCCCATCTAAGATAGCCTCTCTGTCTCTTTCTCTCTCACTGAACCTATCTAACACATCAAAACCCACAATTTTTCCTTGTTCAACCTCAAAAATCGCATCTTTACCCAAATCATTTTTGTCGGTGTAGTCCAAAACACCCCAATTAGGCTTAGCAAGGAAGTACGGAGAGTAGAAACCGCTCTCCAATGCGACACCACAACAAGAGCACTTCAAATCCTTCTCTCCCATCTCACTTCTCCTCATCCACGAGAGAACTGCGCCGCCACCTCCTGGCGCCGGCCTCGAGGAGCCGCAATCCTCACACATGTCACCAGCTTCAGCGAGTCTCCTGTGCAAAGAACAAAATCCCAGCTGAGACACCTCAACTCTGTGCGAATGGCACAGATAGCGACGATATGACTTGCGAGAAGGATCGGGATCAAAGAGGTGGTCTACTCGAGAACAAAGTATGCAAGGAGGCTTTAGGCCGAAGAAAGATGCGAACTTTGAGATGAAGTAGGAGAAGAGACCGTTTAGGAGGAGAAGCACTATCAGGATCCATTCGAGAAGGGTGTACACGAGTACCCGCGTTATTCTGGGGGTTCTTTTGCAAAACGAAGCTTTGAATTTGTTGGCGGCCATGGTGTCGTTTTGATGATGTATCCCAAATGTCGTCTTTTCAAAGGAGATGGAACGGGAAATACGAATTGGCTCGGAAAGAAAAGCGAGAGCGAAGCAAGGAAACATGGGAAAGGTATTTACACAGAGGATATATGGAAGGTTTTTAATGGAGGAAAGAGGAGAACTATAGTTAAGTGATAGATTTCAGAGAGGAAGAGACGAGAGAATAGAGGAGAGAGATGGAAGAGGAAAGTTTAGGTGTAAAAAGAGAGAACAAGAGAGAATAGAATAGGGGTTTCTAGGGGCCCACCGGGCCACCAAAGAAGAATCCATTTGATTGATAGTGTCATCTTTTTCTTTTTTCTGTATTTTTCTTTGTTATTTGATATCTTCTATGCTTTTGCTTTACCTTTTTGTTGGAGTGAGGATTAAGGGGCTTCTCAGTTCTCATTTGGTAACTTAACAAGACTTGAGAAATGAAAGCTCATAACAACCGCACATGAATTCATTGTAATAAGTAATAACAGTAAATAAATTACTTTTACACGTCAGCACAGGATAAATTAATTTATTAAAAATATAGTACAAAAATATAAAAATATTTTAAAAAATTAAAATTGAGATTCAAATAGTAATTTTGTAAGAAAACACCAACTTAAGAATATTTTTAAATTACCTAATAAAAGAACGTTAAAAAATAACATCCATACCGATATTAACAACATAAAAGCAACTACTTCTCTTCGTGAGCTTTTTTCCCGATTTTTTTTTATTAATAATCAAAATAAAAATAATCACGAGTGTAACAAAACTGGTTCTTTGTCGAACTTTGAACTTTGATGTTTTATCCATATTTAGTTATTGAACTTTTATTTATCTGTTTTAATCACTAAACTTTGATATTTATCAATATTTAATCACTCTCATTAGTTTTTTCATTCAAAAATAATTAAAATAAAATTATATTTATTGCCAAAACTAATTGAAATGAAAAATATTTAAATAAAATGAAATTATATTTATTTTTCTATTAATTTTTTTATTATTTTTAAATGAAAAAACTAATTCGTCACCATACCATGTGCGTCCCCCATTTGAATCTCTAGACAACCCAACTGAATGTAAAAAAGATTCTCTAGGCGTGCTTTAATCTTAGTAAAAAGGAAAGTTCATTTTTTTTTTTGTATTTACAAAAAGGCCGTGCATTGAGCTTAATTATGTATTCATTAATGAACAGTATGGATTGAACACTGTAAGGTCTGTACTTCGTAACGAACGTTGAATTTTAAAATTTTTACATATATCAATCGTGAGTTTTATTTTATCCGTTCGATTTCGCTTATCATTTATATTATCGTGATATAATAATTATTGTATTCAATTTAAAATTCAATAGATAATTATAATGCGCATTCAATTTCATGATACAATCTAAATCAAATCTTCTCTTGTATATATTTAAAAATAATATTTAAATACAAATTGATATAATAGATGTATTTTTAATTAAAGAATTATAGACAGGCCGTGTATCAAGTTTTAGTCAATTAAAAATTTAATTAGTCACTCATTTTAAAATCATTAAAAAAATAAATTGTCTGATGAAACATCAACCGAAGTTCAATACACATCCTACCTAAATAATAGAAAACATATATGAATTTTGTTAATTTAAACAATAATTTTTAAATATATATGTATCGTAATATATAATTAACTTTAAAGAATAATATATTCAATAATATATATTTTATTTTCTGTAAGATTAACAAATCAATTCCAAAATGCGACCCTCATAATTAAGAATACTAAAGATTGCAACTTTCTTTCATTAAATCTTATAAGATGGGGAGCCATCAGGCTATTGGGATGTTCAGTTTACTTGGTTACTTTGAGAATAATTTGGTGTAACTGCTTGCAAATGAGAAATTGCTTCCGTTAATGAAATCAGGCAAACAATTTGATTTGTTTATTTTTTTAATTGAGAGAACTATGTACTTCTCACAACCTACTTGTATGAACTACAAATGAATAACTCAAGAGCAGCCTGTTTCCTTTATTTTATTTGTTTTTTTTTTTTCTCCTTCATTTTTTTGTCCATTTCCTTTTTTTTTTTCTCAAGTTGGATTGCCTAGAAATTCACATGGGAGACGCACATGATATATGGGTCTGGGACGACTTTTGGGACGCCTTTGCAAAACTCGTCCCTTTGATTCGTAAAAAAAGAGTCGATATTGTTATGCTCGTGATTTTATTTTTTTTATTTTGGTTATTAATAAAAAAATCGTTTTTTTCCTTAATATGTCCATATCAAGATTAACAACGCTCTCATTATTATGGACAATTAGAGAAATTATTTTCCAAACGCATTTATTTCCAGAAAAAAAAATCTTTTTTGAAAACATTTATGATGAAGAACATTTCAATTTGATCGCAGTTTAATGAAGCCTTTTTGCATAACCAATTATTCATTTCTGACAAAACCTATAATAAGGACAAGTTAATGTTATCTTATGGGAAATATATTTGTCAAGCTGGCCCTTTTGTTTTCCAAACTGTCTTGTCTGAGATCTATTATAACATAATAAATGACATTATGATATGTGGAGCCTAATAATTAAGAAAAAAATAAATAACGTTTGCTTCTTGATGGAAACAAATATTAATAACATGATAGCACATAGCATGAAATTGTCTGTATTTCTTTTTCCATAGCAAGGAATTGGCTGCCCTGAAATCTGAATCATTAATCATAGCATACAGTTGGGGAAATCCTGGCTGTCTAAATCTGCTATCACCAGCGTGTAACGATAACTATTACAATTCGTTGACAAATGGGGCCCTTGGAGCGGTCATATTCCATGGATCCCTTCCTAAAGGGATAGTTGGGCCCACATGTCATGACTTGTATGACATGCGATAGCAAAGAACTTATAACACACGATTTGAATTTTTTTATGAATGCCAGAGTATAACGAAGAAGTTGCTGAGCAAAGCATCCTCCAGCTAAGGAGTTTTGATCCTTTCAACTTGGGACCAAAATAAACCAAATTAGCCTAATTAGAGTTTAATCACAAAATGACGAACGTTGAACATGAATTCCACTAAATTAGTAAGAAAACACTAAAAGAGAAAAGATGCACAATGCATGTGTTAAAAGGAGGTAGCTCTCTACGTTCTCTTCTGAATATATATTATAGTACGAAAAAGTGGATTAGAGACATCATTGAAGACGTTATAAAAAAAAATTTATAACTCTCTTCTTTTAAGAGCATCAAGTATATTCATTTTAATGTTATTACATGCTTAGATCTCATTTTCATCGAACTTTTCTTTAGATAGTGGCGAGTAACAAGGAAGAGTGCATATGAGCGTGCAATTTACTTTTTAACAACTATCTAATAATTAAGCGCACCTCAATATATATCTAAGTACTTAATTATTAATTAAAATTAGCTGCGGAATATCGCTTTTGAATCCTATTTAAAAATTGTGCCGTTATGACCACAAAGTTATTTCTTTGATTTTGGTCGCACTCCTTTACAGGACGAGTTCATATACACCTTAATTTATTTTATGTCATATTCAATATATATAAGCATTTCCACCGAAAGGTTGATATTGGACTTATAAAGAGTTTGAACTTAAAATGCGGATATCGACTTCAGTAGACACTTGTACAGACACGTGTTTCATAATGAATTTTGAAATAGATAATTTAGTTGCAGATCCTAAATCCAAAAACAGATGCGTGATTAAATGACTTCTGAGATAAAATCTGTCAAGGTATTTCGCTTTAATTATGTTACGCTCACTTCTTTTATAAAAAGAAATAAAGAAAAAAGAAAAATCGAGTATGTACTAATTGGAGTTCTCAATCACTTCTTTAAATTTTAGTATTTATCCAAATGGACAATTATTAGTTACGTCAATTAACAATTGTAAGGAAAATTTTACGCCTCTGCGTCTTCTCTCTCGCGATACTAAATTAAGCGAGTTGCTAATCTGACGTGACAATTAGAATTGAGTTGCTAAATTAGAAACTGTGATTAAAATTTTTAAATTAAAAACTGTCTCTCCAATATAAAAATAAAAAATAAGTAATGACATGTAGAAATAAAAACTCAATAAAAAATTTCATTGGAGATGCTCTCAAAACACACAGAAAATTCAATGTCTACTGAGGATAAACGAAAGTTGAGTGCCAAATTTATGATAAAAATTAATTGAATAACCTCCTAGAGAAATTGAGTGACTAAAATTTATAATAAAAGACAAATTTTGTGATATCACTAGTAGTTGTATCATGTTATGGGAAACAAATTCACACCTGTATTACTTCATGGGATAAAGCGTCTCACTTCGTTAATCTAAATAAACATCGTACTGACCACCTATTTGCAATGAAGATACAATAATTCAGATTGATTTAGCTGCCCAATTCACACACAATGTAGTACAAAAGATATGAATTAGTTGGATAAAAATTAATGATCGTACTGCTATTTTGAATATATATAGAGAGGAAGGCTAAAATATAATACGTTGCACGGATGCACCGGTGTATTGTGTTAAAATCTCAAAATTCAAGTTAAAAATGACCGTTCCAAACCATTAAATTTATTTTTCATATCAAATTCTTGTAAAAATTTAAATTTTATATATTTTTTAAATTTTTTGCTATTTTTTTGAGTCAAGAGAAAATTGCTTAATTTAAGCAATTTAGATCGTCCAATAGTAATGATTTTTTTCTTACCAAAAAATATATAATTTAATTTTCTACAAGAGTTTGATACACAAAATATATTGAACGGTTCATATCGGTCATTTTTAACTGAAGTTCAAGATTTTGACGCGGTGCACGGGTGCATCCGTGCACGCGTTGTTATATATATATATATATATATATATATATATATATATAGTAAAGATACCATGAGCTTAACTCAAAAAGTATATCAAATCGTCTCCAAATTTTAATTTATCATGCTCATTAAATTTTTTATATGAAAATCCCGTGAGATGTAAAAATTTAGAGTGTTTTGAACTTTTTAAGTCACCATTTTTAATTTTTTAAAATGATGTTCAAGTATTGAATATATTATTATTCTTTTTAGAGTTGATTTTCAAAAATTGAAAACGGTGACTTAAAAAGCTCAAAACACTCTAAATTTTTGCATTCCATAAGATTTTCATATAAAAAATTTAATGAGTATGATAAATTAAAATTTGAAGATGATTTGATATATTTTTTGAGTTAAGTTTACAGTATTTTTACTTCAAAATGTAACGGATTGTATGGATGTGTTCGTACATCATGTCAAAATCTCAAATTTCAAGTTAAAAATATTTGATCTGATTCGTTCAATTTATTCTTCATATCGAACTCTTATAGAAAATCATATTTTATATTTTTTTTAAATTTTTTGCTATTTTTTGGATAGGTAGAAAATCATCACTATTGGACGATCCAAAATCGTTAAATCAAGCAACTTTCTATTAACCCAAAAAATAGCAAAACTTTAAAAAAATATATAAAATTTAATTTTCTACAAGAGTTTGATATGGAGAATAAATTGAATGGTTGGATCGATCATTTTTAACTTAAAATTTAAGATTTTGACGTGATATATTAACGCATCCATGCAATGCATTGTATTTTATATTTCATATATATATATATATATAGTTTGGTTACGGTGGTACGCGTAGCACGGATAGCTCGTAAGCTACGAACCGTTTTTCTGTCTTCAAAGTTTAAATGGTTGATCCAACCGGTCAAATTGTTTTTTAGGATTTTTTACTATTTTTTAAGATAGGTAGAAAATGACTCATAATAGTTAAATCAAGTGATTTTCTAGCTATCTTAAAAATAGTAGAAAAATTCTAAAAAAAAATATAAATTTAGTTCCCAACTAGATTTTCATTTAAAAAATATTTTGTCATGTCGGATCGACTATTTAAACTTTAAAAATGGAAAAACGGTCCGTAGCACACCGGTCATCCATGCTACGCATAGCACCGTAGCGAAACTATATATATAGGGGTGGGTTAGATATGTGTATACACCTCTCTTGTGGTCTTTCCGGCCTTAAAGGTTTGATTACACGGTTCTTACCTATTTAGAACTAGGACTATGATCCGATGGATCATTCTTGATACAACATCGAAAACGGGTCCGTACACATTCTGATAAGACTATAATTCCAACATATTCACTGAATCCGAAGATATCATTATGTTATATATGAATCTTAAAAACTAATGATAGAGTTATAATATTAAAGATCTAATTAATTTAGCATCGAACATAGCTCTAAAATATTAGTTCATAAAATTCTAATAAGATCTATCTTATCTAATATTTATCTCAGATAGTTCTTGAACTAAATATTTCTGAGCTTGAAAACTATTAATATTCATTTCGAATATAATCATTACTCATAACCGGACAATCATGTGCAGCGGTTACAAGTAATCGACCATAATCACATATAGCAGTTATGAGCAAGTGAACACAATCCTATATAACAGCTTGTCAAGGACTTGGTAAGAGATCATCATTTTACATACACACAGAGCATATAATTCAGAATAACTCTCATATACATACTACAAACTACATACACACTTCTATTCTACATACAACCTAGGCTTATAGACTACAGCATATTACATTCTATTAACATTTTAGTTATTAGATTCATACAGACAACATAATTTTTACATTTTATATTACAAACATGCACACCAGTATAAAAAACACAATCTAAGAACATAAACTCTAAATATTAGACTAATAATTACTTTAATAGGTGATCAATACTTTTCAGATGCCGATTGATCATACTTAATTAGCAGTTCGTTAATTAAGTCTGACAGTAATATTATGATGTTTATGTTAGTTTGTAATAATCTTGAAGTCAATAATACGATAAATTTGTTATATAAAGCTTTGTTCATGAATTGGATATTTAAACGATATTTTGTTTCCTTGAGTATTATTGAATTTATGAATCATTCCGAGTTCATGACTGGAATTGTGAAACTTCATAATATAGAATATACTCTTAAAAGTTACTAACCAAGGTAATTAGCAGAACACTAATTAACCGTTATCAGTTAGTATGTGGATTAAATGATGGTCAAGTTTTACGCACCATAGACAAAGAGTTGTCATTTTAATCACATAGATAGATGTTCAAGGAACATCGTATTTGATAGACCCCGAATGAAACATTAAATGGAATTGTGTTCGTGTCATTAATATTTTCGTTCGCATTAAATTCTAAAGTATGAGGTATTCATCTTTCCTACATAGATATGTATGTGTGTGATTTCTACCAAACGTTATCCGTAAAAGGTGGCTATAAAGGTAGCTCTTCAAGATACATAACTTATGCGAGGAAGAGATGATTTGCCAAAAGTACTATTGTCTCTCGTATTTTTATACGAGTTATAGCATCATCGGGCCCTTGATAGAGTAAGATTATCTCTAGCAAGATAATTACAAGAGTAATTATATTTGATAATTTACTCAGATCAAGAAAAGATTAAGTTTGCAAGGATGACACATACCTACCTTGAAACTGATCTCGATAATGCTATGAGACAAAAGAATTAAACACAAGTAAATAGTTTATCGGATCATGATATTGTACAAGATATCATCATCTCGTGTAATTGGATGGTCATAGTGCATTCTCGCGATGCCTCCTATGATTATAGAAGTTAAAACAGCTTTAACTCTATTTACCAACATAACACGATCCCGTCGGTCACACCGTATAGAGTTAATCTGAGAATCTTATTGATTAATTATGAATTGTTTATAATTAATAATAAGATGGTTATAATTAATTATATATGATATAATTATATTTATCATAGAGATGACAAGAAGCAAAAATCGATTGAATTTATAACGTGTTGACACGTCGTATAAATTCGCCGAAACAACAACCGAGAAAAATATAATTGTAGATGACAATTATATATATTTGATTTGGATTTTAAATGTTAATTATGGATTTGAATTATGGTCCAAAGCCCATTTATAATTAAAGTCTTAATTAATAATTAAAAGCCCAAAATCAGAAAAGCCCAAAAAAGCCCAAAATCCGAAAAGCCCAAAAAGGCCCATGAAAAGCCCATGACGACCTCCAAGGGTATTTTGGTAATTTGTCCAAAAGTCCAAGGGTATTTCGGTAATTTGTCCAAAAAGCCGAATGGCGTTTTGGTAAATTGGATGAACTTTAAGGGTATTTTGGTCTTTTCACATTGAAACCTCCCTACTATTCATGAGGGTATTTTGGTAATTTGCCAATCTCACATTTTCTATAAATAGAGGGGTAGGGTGAGAGAGAAACTTCCACCAAATCGCCTACTTTCTCTCTCTCATATACTGGTTGTTTCGTAATTCACGGATCGATGAATAGTGTTTTTACGAAAGTTGCGGTATTTCGCACATTTGTGAAACAGAAATTACATCACGAGTCGTGAATAGTACTATTTCGTCTTTTCTCGGGTGAATAGTGTTTTTGCGAGAAACCGCGGTTTACTGTATTTCGGCAAAAGAAATAAGCCGCTCTCTCGATTAGTCCCGGTGGATAACCTATGAGGCATCGACGTTTGGTGCTCCGAGACAAGCCGATTTTCATTCCAATTGAAATTTGGAAGCGAGGTATAACATCTTATATTAATCTATTTAATTGTTAAGTAGATTAATGTTTTAGAAATCAATCATGGAGTAGATCAATAAAGGTTTAAAGAGGTGTGTATCTCTCTAATCATCCGACACATCACTTTAACCCTAAGCTTAAGTTAGAAGTAAAATAATATTTTACCGTTTTTGTAAAGGATTAAATGTCCGTAACTCTCGCTTATTATCCGACATACTTTAATCCCTAACTTAAGTAGAAGTAAAATTTTTGTTCTACAGTCTTTCCGCAGTTTGAGCATTAATGAGATTTGGGCATTCCGAATCCCAACAGTTTATTATATATGTTTAATTGCGTAAAATGGCCTACCGTACATTGTATTCATTATTACGAAAGAACTGTTGTATCCAACAAATTAAATAGCCGATTTATTACTATTAAACTATTGACCGTCATTAATTATAATAATAATTCTAATGAAAATTACGTTCAGAACAATATATTAATGTTTTAATAGAACATTCTAGCTCTCCGCTCAATTAAAAAAGAAGCTTACTATACTATAGTTATTACTTTTATAATGATAATGTGTTCAGTCGCGTTTCAAGCGAGGCTGCGGGCGACGGCGTGAGAGTTAGTGTATTGACAAATGTGTATGTCGTGTGTGTCACGTGCGAGTACGTGACGTGTTAATATGTGTTTACATATTTGAAAATGTATATTTGAACGTGTATATTTTAACGTGTCAAAAATTTAAAAACCCGAATACGTACGTCTAAGACACGTGACACGTCTAACACGCCGTGTTAAACGTGTTTGTGTTTATACATGTTTGACATGTGTCAACACTTGTAGCACATATAAATTTAATAAAATTTAAATAAGATAAATATATAAGAAAAATCATGAAAAGTTAAAAAATAATAAAAAAATTGGTAATTTTTTATTTAAATTTAAAAAAAGTTTAATTAAAGAACAAATTTTCAATTTTTAAAAATATCATCAAATTAAATTAGTTTGATACCGAATTAATATTGACATACCGCATTTAAAATATGATTTTATATTTAAATATCATATTTAATATTTAATTTAGGTAATGGTCAATCAGGTCAAATCTTTTTTTAGAGTGACATCAAATTCTTTAGACACTTCTTCACGTATTCTGGTCTGCTCCCTTTTATTAAAAACCCTTGAATTTGTATAAGATATTACAAGAATTGCCACTCAAGATTGCTTATTTTCTTCAATTTTGTCGTGTGGTGTCCCGTCAGCTGAACCATCCATGTGCCTGGGGTCCACTCGTGGTAGTTTGGTTATATCGATAAAAATTGAGGATGTTAATAAATGTGTCAGACGTGTTGCACGTGCTACACGTGTTAGACATATGTGTTCATGTGTTAGACGTGTGTGTTTTGTGTTAGACATGTTAAACGTGCGTGTTCGTGTTAGACGTGTTAGATGTGCATGTTTAGCCATGTCGAAATTATTTATATATTGATCACGTACGTTTAACAACACGGCACGTGTGACACATGAACACGGCACGTATGACACGTGAACACGCCACGTGTGACACGTGAACACGCACGTACAGACACGTTTAGACACGAACACGTATTTGTATCCGTGTTTACACGTGCGTGTACATGTGTCTGACATGTTTATCATTACTCTAGCGAGAGTCCGGCCCGAGACAAAAGTATAAAAAGGATTCAACGAGTGTAAAACTGGGAACGCAGATTGCCAGACTTTCCAGTAAAAAAAGTTCATGAGAGGATCTCTTGTATTCGTTTAGGATTAATTCTTTATTGATTTAGCGCTCGTTAATGGGCGTCATTTTTGAGTCAGTTCGTTAATTTAATGAGTTGAGTTAAAGTTTGATCTTGAAATTGATTGGGCTCATTTAACTAGTTTGGCTTGATAAATTATTAATAGTTATTTTTTATAGATTTTTAGTATGATAAATAATTTATAATATAATATATAATAAATTATTATATCAAATTTGTATGAAATATATCGTTACTAGTTATTTTATGAAATAAAAATACTGTAAAAAAAAAATTAAACCAGAAGTGACAAGTATCATCCCAGTTACTGTAGCTCTATGTCTATCCCTGTAAAAACAATAATGATGGCTATTTCACTACATATTATAGAATCATGCATTTAGTTATTAACATATTTTTATTAAACACTCAATTAGATAGTTGGAAATTAAAAATGTACATTTTTGCAAATAAAAAAGAATTCGGATATGGAAGCACCAATAACAGAGTCTTACAAGCCACACGAAATCCCATTGTTTCTTCGGCTATTCAAAAAACATGTCGCTTAAGTTGGTCGCATGATCTTGTAGGCTTGTACCAGGAGCCTTGTTTTCTATCCTGTGTAGTGTGTAATGTTCTTTTGTAACACTGTGTCCAACTTTGACATATCCGGTTTGTAATTTGTTTTTATATCAAACGGGGAGGTAAAGTAATATTAAAATGAAGTTCTACTACATGGGGAAATAAAATTATTGTTTATCTATCTCGCGATTTTTTTTTATCATACAGGACGGATGAATTTTGTAATTTTAAATTGGGTAAAACAAAGTTTTAATTTTTCATATAAAACAAAAGCTTTTCGGTAAATAGAATTTAGGAAAGTCCAAAAGTGTTAAAAAGAAGAGTCTAAACCTCGACACATGCATAAAACAAAGGAAAGCTTTTGTTGAATACGCAACAGACAAATCATCATCGTTGATTGAAAATAGGGACATTGATTTTGCCGGGTATATTTTTTTCTTTTATCTTTGGCGAGTTCTTTCACTGCATTATAAGTAGGGTCTCAATTATTGATTTTATCCGACGAGTTAATCCGATTTGACATAATCTGAAAATAAATAAGTCGGATATGAATTTAAGTTTTTTAATCTGAATCGGATCGGATCAAGTTCGGGTCAACCTGATCTAATCCGATTAATTATATTTTTTAAAGTAATTTTGTAATTTAGTACTAATTAAAGCTTAAATATACACTAATTATATGACCCGATCCGACCTGACCATTGACACCCCTAATTATACTCAACTATTGAAATTAAGTGGGCTGCCCATCGTTCTGTTCCAGTAAAATTCTGGCAAGTATATTATTAATTATAATTATTTATTTATTACTTACGAATGTACAAATATTAACTAATTAAAATTTATATTTTTCTATATAAATGTTAATCTTTTAGTTGACATATATAATATATATATTAAATGATAGATAAATAATTACAGTTAATAAATATTTATCAGATTTTTTTGGACAGATACCGACGAACGTGAAATGTTTTCCTAAAATTAAACCGGGAATATGCTTGCACCATTTTCCAAATGAAAGAAATACATAATTCGGGATAGATTATTAAGAAAATGTTTGTATTTCGATTGATATGAAAACATCAAAAAAATATATTTTAAAGTCTCTAAACTTTTAATTTATTATGTCCATTAAATTTTTAATATGAAAATTTTGGGCAAAACAAAAACTTCTGTTGTTTAAGTTTATTATGTCCATGTTTTGAATTTTTGAAAAATCAGCTCTAAAAATAATAACAAATATTCGATATTTGTGCTATTTTTTTTAAAATTCAAAATAGTGACATAGAAAATTAGAAACAGCCAAATTTTTGTATCCCATAATATTTTCATATGAATAATTTAATGATCATGATAAATCAAAATTTTATTACTTTAAGTATATTTTTTGATGTATTTTCATATGAACTAAAATACAAATATTTTCATAATATAATAATAATAATAATAATAATAATAATAATATAAATAATTATAATAATCATAATATAATAATATAATAGATCATAATAAAATAATAAGAAAGTAATAATAATCATAGTCATAATCATAATAATATAATATAATATAATAATAATAAATAAAATTATAATCATAAATAATCATAATCATAATAATATAATAATAAAATAATCATATTTATATTCATAATATAATAATATAATACAAAAATCTTATTTATTATAATATAACAATAAGAAATAATAATAAAATAATAATATTATTATTATTAAATAATATAATAATAATAATAATAACCAATAATATAATAATATTATAATTATTATTAAATAATATAATAATAATAATAAATAAATCATAATATTATATAATAATAATTTATAATAATAAATCATAATCATTATCATAATCATAATATAATAATATAATATAACTTAATCAAATAATAAGCGCTATCCCGATGAGAGCTAATCCGGTATACCATCTATATCTTGATATACCAGATTAACACTCTTCCGTACTCTTCTACATAGTCTAAAATTCATTTGGCAAATTAATTCATCGGAATAGTAATTCTATTCTTACTTTTTGTTATTCCATGCATTGCCAAACAAACCCTAGTCTTTAGTAATCAAATAACACTACGCGAAAAAAAATAACACTAACGTTTTTAAATTAATTTACTAATGGTTTTGCAACCGTTAGTAATGGGGGGAGGGGGGAGTTAGGAATGGTATAAACAACCGTTAGAAAAGAGAGAGTGTGAGACGGATATTTACTAACGATTTTTAGCCAAGAACCGGTGTTGCAAAAAAAATTTTGAAGTTTTGCTAATGATTTTTGCTAAAAAAATCATTAGGAAAGTGATGATATTATATAGCTGGAGCCTGGTGCACAGGAAACATAACT
The DNA here is from genome assembly GCA_037127355.1 of Schoenoplectus tabernaemontani. Taxonomy (NCBI): domain Eukaryota; kingdom Viridiplantae; phylum Streptophyta; class Magnoliopsida; order Poales; family Cyperaceae; genus Schoenoplectus; species Schoenoplectus tabernaemontani. The sequence goes on from CM073752.1 coordinate 16,779,519, forward strand.
GTTTGTGATTTGAATCGGTCTGGTTAGAAAACGATAAATCAACAAAAGCGAAGTAGATATTCCATAGAACATTTAATTTAGCTTTTAAGAAACATTAAAGTTTAAGCTACTTCAAAAATAACCCCAGGTCGATATCATGTAATGAATTATCTCGATTAACTTCGATTTAAAGTTTTGTTTTCTGCTTTATAGAAACTCACTGATTTACTGCATATCGTATGCTCTAATCCTCAACTGCAAAATATAGATAAGAAATGCTTTACTTTTGAAAAAGCGCAGTAGTTCTAGAAAGTATTATCAATTGATACGTTGACCTAAAAGCATGAAAATTGAAGTGAATAGAAAATCAGCTGTTAATCTACGAGTGTAAAGAAAATATAATTTGGGTATTATTGGGCCTCAAAGTATTTAATAATTATATCATAGGCCCAATAATATAAAATAACTGTTACAATACCGTAGATTAAAATAGCAGTGTATTACCATTGTGAATAGAAACCATATAAATACAGAATATAAAATCATATGAAATAACACAAGAAGATAATCTTCCATCTCAACTCTCTCTATCACATAATCATACTCTGTGTTATAAGATTCTATATGGTATCAAAGCAAGATTGAAGAATCCATATAATCATATACTCAATACAATACCAGAATCTGGTGCAGAGCTTCAACCCATGAAGAGATCTGTGCCAAAAATAGATACAAGACCAACAACTCTTGTAAGGAGCCCTATACCAAATTACCAGTATAATTTTCACATCCATAATACCATATCAACACTGGTTCTGATAGTGTATACATCATACCAGCATAATTTCCAAAAGATGAATGAGTATACAACCAGCAAATGTTCTTACCATTTAGAAATTCACGATACCGGGGTTCATTTGGCAAATTAAGGAATAATTTTAAAAGATTGATAGAATAATATTTTTTGAAGAGTGGTAAAAGAGAGGTATTCTTAACTATTCAAAAGAGTAAAAATATCATTTGAAAATTGTTAATCATAATAGTTAAAATATAGTAATTATGATAATAACAATTATCATAATAATAATAATAATAATAATAATAATCATATATATAATAATAATAATAATAAAATAATCATAATCCATAATAATAATAATAATATTCATATTTGTAATCATAATAATATAATAAAAATATAAACATAATCATCATATAATAATATAATAATAAAAATCATATAATAATAAACATAATCATATAATAATCATAAATAATCATATTTATAATAATATAATAATTATATAATAATTATATAATTATAATATAATAATATAATAATAATATTAGTGATGATAATATAAAAATAATAATCATAATATAATATAATAATAATAATAATAATAAATATTCATAATAATAATATAATAATAAATTATAATCATAATATAATAATATAATACAACATAATCAACCAATAATCGTTATTCCAACGATAGCTAATTCGGTATACCACCTATAGAGTATAACGGATTAGCACTCTTCCGCACTCTTTTACTTAGTCTAAAATTCATTTGACAAATTAATTCATCGAAATAGCAATATTATTACTACTTTTTGTTATTCTATGGAATGCCAAACAAATAGCTTACCAGAAAATACCAAGAACAAAATCAGCAAAGACTGCTTGTTCTTATTAGTCCATAATACTAGAAAATATCATAAAAACCAGCACAAAAGTATCAAAGGTTGGCACAAGCTACATCACAGTAGAAAAAGCCCAATACTAATACTTATATCAATAAAAAAAATCTCATACCAACATACCAATAAGAGTGAGATCAATAAGCATTTGTTCATATCATAAAGGAACCAACAAAGTCCGTAATACCACAAAAATAGCCAAAATACCAACAAAGTCCCTATCAGTCAGAAAATAACAAATACCAGCAAAATCCAACAAAAGCACACACCATCCACAAAGCTTTGAAAGCACAAAATACTAGGATCAACAGAGACTGACCGAATGGGTGGTGTACAAGTGAAGAAGGGCGAGACTCACAAGATCAAGCCTGTCTCTACCAAATCTCAAACCATATGTCATGAATCCTCTCAATTGCAAAACCTTAATTCGGGAAGCGAAAAAACAACCAATAGAGAGAAATGTGAAAACTACAAGCAAATCGGACACAATCGAGCCAATTGTTGGTTTCTACATCCAAATCTTTCACCAGCACACTGGATTGAGAAGGGCGAAGGTGATCGAAGAGGGCAAAGAGAAAAAAAAAAGCAAAGAAGAAAGGGGCAGATACAGAAAGAGGAGTAAAAAATGAGTTTTTAATACTCAATCACAGAATGCGCTAGAAGTTTTTCCATCTAATATCCTTGATGCGGGCCAAATGGGTCAGTCTAATGGGTCAAATAGGTTTAGGTCAGGATCCAATGCAACACATATTTACACAATTTGTAATTTGGTACACTAAGCAACAAAATGGATGTGATATGACTTTAAACTCTATAAATTTAAATATAAGTGATCAAATTATTTTTGATAGTGGTATTACTGATCAAATATTTTGTAATAAACATTTCTTGACCAACATTGATCTTACCAAAAATAACAAATACATATTAGTTGCTAATGTTATGAAAATCCAAATCAATGGTATAAAAAATTATAATATATTTTCAAGAGAAATAAAAATATTCTATATGTAAAATCATTTTCTATAAATTTAGTTTCTATTAAAAAATTAATATAAGAATTTAAGTGTAATGTCATATTTTCTTCAAAAAATAAAATATTTCAAGACCAGACAACCAAGAAGAAGATTGGTGAAGGGTTTCTACAAAATGAATTATATATTTTAAAATCACAAATTGAATTATGTGCATTAGCAAAAACAAAAATTTCGAGCTTTGACATAAGAGGCTAGGGCATCCCTCTCATAGAACTTTGAATAGTCTTTTTTATTTTAATTTTGAGAAAGATATGGAATGTGATATTTGTAAACTACCTAAATTAACTAAACTCTTTTTTCACTATCTTTAAGCAAGATTAATGATCCTTTTGAATTAATTCATTATGATATATGAAAGCCGACTCAGATTAGTTCATATAACAATTTCAATTGTCACTTTTATAGATGACTTCTCACGTGCTACTTGGTTATTTTTACTTGAAACTAAGGACAAAGTATTTGAGTATTTTCAAGAACTTCTTAATCGAGTTAAATTTTAATTTAATACTAAGATTAAAATATTTAGGTCAGATAATGGAATAGAGTATAAAAACAATATTTTTTATAATATTTAAATAAAAAGGAATCACACACCAAACCATTTGTCTTCATGAGCATCATCCTTCATATTTTCTAAGTTCCCTAAATTCTTGACACTTTCAAAAACCAGAGGTTGAGGTAATACTGTATCATTATCGTTGTGATCAATGGTATGAGTTGTCTCTTGCTATTTAAAATAAGATTCATTTTGAAAAAAATAACATCTCTTGCTTTTGTAACTGACGAACATCCCAAAAATATAGCTTTAGTCGAAATAAAATCTAGTTTACTTTTTTTTTAACAAAAACTACACAACCAAATACTCATAGATGTTCTAAATTAATTTTTGATTGATATAAATCAAACTGGTTAAGTGGTCGAGTGGTCAAGTGTTCAAGTGATCAGAATCACTACGAAACACCCTGGACTTACAATCAGATCTGTCAAATGAGGCAGGAATGATAGAAGATGAACTTATCAACAGATCAGTTCTACCTTCGGGATATAGTGTAAATTGAATCTACAAATAGATCGATTCAACTTACGTAGAATGTTGACAGACGAATTTACCAACAGATCAGTTCGGAGTTTAGAAACGGGTGAAAATGAAGTTACAAACAGATCAGTTCAGATTCAGGAAATGAACTTACAAATAAAGCAGTTCAATTCAAAGCAAATGCAGATACAATAAAAGATGAACTTACACACAGATCACTTCACTTGAATTCAGATAAAAGAAGTATATATGAACTTACACAAAGATCATTTCACTGGTTATAGATAATAGAGATATATATGAACTTACACACAAATCAATTCACAAAAAGTTACGATTATAGGGGTAAGGTGAACTTACTAACATATCGTTCACTTGAGTTCGATAATGAGAGATAAAGATGAACTTACTAACAGATCGATTCACTTGACACGACTAGTATAAGTAGGTTGATAGGAAATGAACTTACAAACAGATCAGTTCATTTTAGGGTAGAGAAATATGAACTTACAAACATATCAGTTCAATCTTAGCAGCTTTGAGAGATTATCTTATAAACATATCAGATCAACCTCTACGAAGGGATAGAAGATGAGTCTACAAACAGATCGACTCAATTTTAATTGATCTAGACGATGAAGTTATAAACAAATCAGTTCAATCTTAACTAGTTAATAACCAATCACACAAAATACAACATGAAGCGCTAAGCTAGTTGATCTTGAGGTTGGTGAATCAGAAGATTAGTGGATATGGTCCACATGCACATTTTACTGATCTTCTATATCATGAATTTCAAGCACTGAGCAGATTCATAAACCTAGGAACACTTCTACACACAAAGTCAAACATGAAGCGCTAAGCCAGTTTAACATTGAGGTAGGTGTGTTATTGAATGAACCTACAAACAGATCGGTTCAATTTCACTGTTTAGAAGATGAACTTACAAACAGATTAGTTCAATCTTGTGGCTTGAGAGATGAACTTACAAACAGGTCAGTTCGATCTCATGGACTAGAAGACAAACTTACAAACATATCAGGTTAATCTTGCTAGCATGTCAAATCATGAACAGTTGTTCAAGACAGAGAATCAGTAGACAGTGTACATAGTACCTACAGTTGTCTTACTTGATCTTCCAAATCATGAATTCTAAGCACTTGGTCGATTCATAGATTCAGGGTTACCTTATACATAAAATTAGACTCGGAGCACTTAGCTGGTCTAGTATTAAAACAAGTCTATTAGAGAGTGAGTTTCTAGACAGTTCAGCTCAACTCTTCTCATCTGGTCAGATTATGGGTTTACAAACAGCTCAGTCCCATATCTGCACACCACCAGACTTGGGAAAAACCTAGTATATTGATGATCAATGAATCACCAATCTCAGCATCATGATGTCACTTCTTCAGACATCATAATGTTCTTCTTTGAAGTCAACACACTCGCTGTGTTGATGTTGCCTTCTTGGCAGGTATCAGGATGTTCTTGTTCTAACTGTTGTTGACTGACTGTTTTGAGTGTTACATTACTTGTGTAAAAATACTCTGTCACTCTACACCCTTTGTGTGAGCTTATTTAATCACCTCTAAAATGCAAAAGAATTATTGTATTATTATTAACTTTTATTAATAAGATAATATTCTTTTTATTATTATCTCAATTATAAAGGTAAATTTATTTTTATTTTTAACTCTCTTTATTTTTATAGAAAATTACTTACAAAAATAATAAAAAACTACTTGGCTATTATTCATAATTTTATTTAATTTTTAGGATTTTATAATAGCCAAAATAGCAAGTCAAAGCTTGATCAAACAAAAAAAGCAAACAAAGTCTTTTTGCTTTTAATTTTTTTACGTATAGTAAAATTCTTAAAACTGAAATATTTTTATATATAAAACTACTATGAAAAATAAAAAAAATTTAAAAATAAGTTTGAGTCAATTTAGAGTTTGGGAAGACCTCCAAATGATTTATTTACTCTTTATTTTTAATTTTCTGTTATTAATTGAGTTTTGGGCTTAATGGATTGGGCTAAGTTTAATTTTCCTTTTATTTCTGTGAATTGGACCTAGATTAGAATTGGTCCGGCCTTTTCCTATTAGTTAATTGTGATTTATCTGGGCTCTTAGATTTGTGTTGAGATTGATTCTTAATAGATGAATGGTCAAGATGCTTCTTTCATTATTCTCTTTTACTGTCAATTTACAACAGTCGTTAGATCTCATTGAGATTAACCTAGATATATCAAGATCTATGCTAGTGTGTCAAGGATCGTGCCTACTCATTTCTTCAGCTTCTCTGTTAGTTGCACGTCGAGATTTGTGCTACTAGTGTTTCCGGCGATTGGGAACTCTGATCGACGATCGGCCGACGGCCTTGGCATCGTCTCACTGAAGGGAGCACGGCGGTGCCCTCTGATTGAAGATCTGTGCGATGGATAGTAGAGAAGGGCTATACCGATTGGTATTGTTCTTGCGATTCGGTATCGAGATGAATTAATCCAATTTCTCGAACAAATTGAGTGCTAATTCTTGCGGTGTATTTTGTTGCCTCAGTGTAATTGATAGGCTTACAGATTGTGCTTGCACAATTTGCTCAAATTGCAATAGAATTTTGATAGCAATTGGTGCGATTTGGTATCAGTTGTAAAATTGATTGCAATTTTGGTTGCCAAGGCCTTGCTCTGTACATGTTCATCACCTTTTTGCACAGCTTTGTTCAACTTGTTCTATGTCTTTGTCAGAGGTTGGATGTGAATTTCGTGCTATTGTGCAAAGAGAGATAGATGAGTGAGTGTGCAAACCGATTTATCACCAATTCGATTATGAATCTCACTCAATTGAATCTCAATTTGGCAATCAAACTTGCAATAGAACTAGGAGGGTTGCACAAACCCTTCAACAGGTTGTAATTACAATTATTATTGAACTTTTGTTTGAATAGCACTCAGAAGAGTTACAAAAATCCTTCAACCGGGCTTCATATCATCTCATATACCATTGCATCATAGTCAGCATCAAGAGATAGCAAAGAGAATGAAAAGAAAGGAAAGGAAACAAGGAAAAGGCAAGGAAATTGAAAAACAACAAAGAAATTCAGAGAATTTATTAACTACCTTAGCACTTACATCGATTTCCTCATGAAATTACACCCAATTAAGGGTAATTACATAGTCTTTGAAGTTCTTCGAGATGAATTATCAGCTAAGCAAAGATTTAAACTTGGCTCAATTGAAGAAATTGAGTCCACACTAATCAATCTCTCTTCTCTCTTTTGTTTCTCTTTACAGTCACTCTTTCTCTCTCAAGCTTGGTCTCTCTCTTCACTTTTTCTGTTGCTTCTCTATTGTTTGATCAGGGGTTTTATAGGTTTATCTGCTCAATTGTGATTGGTTAAATGATTAGTGGCTGGATCACACCCCTTAGTTAATCTCATCCCTTGATTGCATCTTACTCAATGGTCAGAATTGACTTGTATTTCTTTTCACTCACTTCACTGCCTTGAGTCAACATTTGGCAGTTTTAAGTTGTTAGAGTTAGTTAAACTTTCCTTCTTTTTACTCTTTTGCCATTACCTTGCATTAATCGGCTCTCTCATTCTTCTAGACCCTTCTAGAACATTCACTTGAACACTCTTAGAACACTCCCTTTATAAGCTATGAGTAGTCCTTGACCTCAATTGATTGATCAAAAGCTCATTTCTTCTCTTAAGCTTCACTCTCGGCCTATACACTCAACCATCACCTCTCTTCATTAATTCTTTCAATTGTAAGTTTGCACAATCTCTCCTTACCTTCATTAGTCGATCTAACACGCTTGCATGATCAATTGAGCACTCACCACTGAGTTTAAACATCTCCACCCATGGCCGGCTTATGAATTTATGGAACACTGAGTTGCAAGCTTCAAGCAGCCGTCTTGACGTTTGTCTTAGAATCGTGTGAGTGAAGATAGAGTGTCAACATCATCAATTGCACTTGCAAGCACTCACAAAGGTAATTTATATTTTCAAGCCGATTAACTACCTCTGTCAATTTCTCTCTCTTCTCCTTCAATTGATTGCTTGAACAATATCATGTGAGTGTTTAGAATCTTCTGAGAAGAAGAATTGAAATAAAAAGTTGTGTAGAACTTTCTTCCATTCATGACGCCTTCATCGTCATCCGGTGGAAGAAAGAGGAAGAGAGGGAGAAGGAACTGGGATGAAGGAAGGTCGGGCGCGCACGGTGCACATGAGCCAACACTCCAAGCAAGGTACAATCAGAGAGGGAAGGCGCATGAGCCAGGTACATGCTTTATTCTTTCTTTGATTTAAATTTCCAACTTGATCTATGCATGGGCTTGATGCATGGTTGCTTGTGTGAGCTATATAGTCATAATGCTGACAAATGGGCCCCCTTTGTAAGTAACTGAGTCAAGGTCCATAGAGTTTATCCGTGAATTGATTAGTATCTTGTTTAGGCTTAGTAGATCTGACTGGGCACAATTTGATAGGGCCACCTAGTTAATCACTTTGTTAACTATCTATTATAATACTGATCTATGCTGATGTGGCATCTGTTGATGGGTTCCATGTGTCACTTGTGGGGCCCACATTGCTTAGCTGAACTAATGGCCAACTGCCATGTGCCAATAGGATTAGTTTAATATGTTGAGGTGTATTGTTTGGTGTGTTGCCATGTGGCATGTGGGTGCTGAGGTGGCCGCTGTCATGCCTGCCACGTGGCATCTTTGGTGGGGGGCCTTTGTCGATGTGTTGTGTTGTGTGGGGCCCACATGGGTGATGTGGTCCAATAGGGGGCTGACATGTGGCAAGCTGAGGCTGAGGTGACTTCATGCTCTGCTGTCATGTGTTAGTTGGGGTTTGACTCACTGTTGATGTGGGTTGCTATGCTTGTGCCATGTGGTAAGGATTGGTGAGGTGGAAAAATAGCAGGCTGCCACGTGGCACTATGGTAGGGCCCACCTGTCAAGTACTTGCGCCAGGGAGGGGCCCACTTGCTGACGTAGACCAATGAGAGAGTATCATGTGGCACGCCATCTTGAGGTGGCCCATTAGGTGTTACCACGTGGCATAGCCTATTCTTTGGAGGTGGGCTAGGGTGTAGGCTTATTCAGGTATCCAAATTGTACCCAGAGAGTGTTATGTCCCCAAGTTGTACCCAGAGAGATTTTGATCAAATCTCAGCCTATTTAATATATTTTATCTCTCTGAATTTATTTTAATAGTTTCATTTGTCCAAATTTTTTGAAATTTTCACTAAAAATCCTAAATTTATGGTGATCACTCCTATAATTTTTAATTTCACTTTTTCCCTTACTTTTTTGTGCTAATAATTCCTTTGTCAAGAAAAATCATATTTTCTCCTCTGAATTAACCCTAATTTTCAGTTGTAGCTCAATATTTCTGTCAAATATAATTCTCTTGCAGAAACCCCCCTAAATAAACATCAATTAGACTTGTATTGATATTTCATTAGGGTTTGATTTGATCAACAGTTGATTACTTATCAATAATTGATACAAATCCTGACTTAATCAGATGTTTGCAACATTGGCACCTGAATAGTCTTGTGAAATTGTCTTTCAATCCATGTTCATGAAAGCAAAATTATATTGAAATTTCTTATAGTTAGCCATATCAAAATACTGACTTGGCATTGACACAGTTCTCGTTGTACAGAAATTGTACTACTTCAGTTGTTAGAGTTTGTTCTGAGGGTTGATTCTTAGGGTTTAATCTTGACATTTCCTTGGTCTCAGTCACTGAGATGTAGGACCCACCTATCAGTGAAGAATAATCATATGGGTGACCTCTCAGGAGATCTCTCTCTTGAATCTCCTGAGGGTCATCCACCTCGAATGAACAAGAGGTGTCAGGGTTTTTATTCCTCTAACTCTTGTCTAGAATTTTTTTGTGGGATTAATACTTAATCCTTGTTCCGGCCTGATTATATTTAGTGGATAGGCTAGGTTCAGACTGTTGAAGTTGCTTGTGTGAGACTATCAGGTGGGTCCCACTTGTCAGAGGAAAATAATTACATGGATGACACCTCAAGAGATCCCTTTTTCTCTTATGAATCTCTTGAGTGCCATCCATCTCAAATGAACAGGGGATGATGGGATATTTATACCCTTGAATTCTGCCTAAAATTTCATTGTGGGACTAATGGGTTTGTTTCGGAGTTCAACAGCGACTGTTTCTGGCTAGTGGCCTCACATCTCTTTGTCTTTCTTTCCCTTTCTTATGATTTATCACTGATAATTGATATTTATCTTTAATTGTTCAGTTATTTTATTCTTGAGATTTTTCAAGGGTAAACAATATTATATTATGATTATAATTTATTATTATATTAATATTATGATTATTATTTATTATAATTATTTTATTTAATATTATTATTATATTATTATTAAATTATAATTATCATTATTGTTATTATTATACATTATCATCATTGTTAGTATTATAATATTATACAAATAATTTTGATGATGATGATGTAATTGAATCTTTTTTATCTAGTTTTGAAAGTCTTATTCATGATTAATCTTCTCAAAAAGAGATAATTAAGAGACTTAAAAATAAAATTTCAGAGTTTGAGTTAAAGGTTCAATCTTATGAGTTTAAATTGTAAAATCTAGAAAAAAAAATTGTCAAATGCACTTAATGAAGTTGCAACATTAAAAATGAAAGTGCAAACTTTAGAAACTAAAAATATGACATTAAAATCCTCATGTATTTTAACAAGCATTACTTCAATGAATTTAGACAAAGTTATAGGTCAAAGGCCGAGCAACAAGTCGGGTCTTGGATATAAGAAATCTTATAAGACTTCAAATTATACTAAATCAAAAGAGAAACAAAGTCAAGGGTCAAATGCAAAAAATTGTGAAATCTACTAATGCTAAATATTTCAATAAGAAACACAATTATGCATTTCAATATAAGCAATTTGATAAAAAAATTAATAAAGGAAAAAAAGTTTCAAAACAACAATGCTATATTTTTCAATCCTAGTTGGTCAAACAAATTGTATTTTAAAGGATCCGATGGATGATTTTATGAGTTCGAAAATCAAAATGATTTTCAAGCCAAAGCTCAAAGATATGAGCATAAACGAGTTATTTCTCAAAAACGTAAAAATATTTCTAAAAAAACTCAAGACTCAAGCTTAAGGATTAAAAAAAAGCTACCAAAATACATTTGTTAAAGGTAATAAGAAGTCTCAAATATGTGTATTTTGCAATTATTGTTGTCATATTGGTCATATCTCACTTGATTACAAACTTAGAAAGGAAAATAATATCACAAATGTTGTTTGGGTTCCTAAGATTAAAAATTAGAGACCTTAATGCTTAATCTTCCCTTCAAATCATATATGCAATATATTTAGGGGGGTTAGTTAATTTCTTTTTGAATGAATTATATTTTTTTTATTATTTTGAAAGTATTTTAAATTTTTTATCTTATACACGGTGCATACATTAAGGGGGAGCTAATTGAAATAAATTCTTTATTCGCACCATTTTGCTCAATTTCTAAAAATGAGGAGAAGTTATTGTGTGAAATCCACATCATATGTTATATCTATGCACCCATGCATGTTTTGCAAATCGACAAAAGGGGGAGATTGTTACACTTAACATCTTCTTTGATTTGTCGATTTGCAAAATAATATTGAATTTTATAATTTGTCTTGTTTGAGTTTTGTGCAAGGCTTAACATGTAAATGGATTAGTGCACAAGAATCAAGACTAATGATGAGACATAAGAACTAAATCAAGATTCCATTAAGCTTAGGTTTAGTTAGACTTAAACTCGGTTGAATTGGTCAAGATAAATTGAGGTTAAACAACAGAGAAAAGTACTTCTGTCTAGTGAATCGTTATAACGATTCAGTAATCGTTATAACGGTTCATCTCAATACACAAAAATATTCTTAGGCAAAAAAATATGCATAGAAACCAGAGTGTATCATCATGTAACGATTATGTAATCATTACAACGATTCATGAAACGCATAACGATTTAATGAATTGTTATAACGTTTCAGCTCAATTGATCCAACGGCTATTCTTTCTAAACGATTATAACGATTCCCAAACCGTTATAACGGTTCAGACCGAAAATAGTTTCTTCAACTGTTTCAGAAGATCTATTTTAAAAGGATCACCTCTCTCACTGAAATATAATGCATAGTATCCAACTAGCTAAATCACTACTTCAGAGAGCTTACTAGACATATTCAAAGAGAGAGAGAGAGAAAAATCAAGATATTGATACACTCAATTAGCAAAATCTTTGTTCAAGCTCAATCTAGTTTCTCTCTATTCTCCTAACTTGATCCTTCGTGATCTTCTTCTCAACTTCTTCTTGAGCTGTTGTGCTCAACTTTTTCTTGAGTTGTAGTGCTCATTATTTTTTAGTGTGTTATCACTCACGTTTTGAGTGTGTTGTCACTCGTGTTACCGATAGACTTTGCAACCCATTTTGTGTAAGGGACCAAGTTCTACAAGTGTAAAAACTCTTTTTAATATATCGACTCAACCTCAATTGTTGGAGGTTGAGAGTCCCGGAGACGTAGTCATTGTTAAAGCCGAACTCCGTTACATTTTGTATTCTTGATTGATCTTTTGATTTCTTTTCTCACATTTCCCTTATATTTTTATATGAAGAATTTAATGAGGATGATAAATATAAATTTTGAATATGTTATGATAAAATTTGAGTCACTTACATTACGGGTTGAAATACAAATATTTTCATATTAGTCAACCTCTCTATTCCTTATATAATTATTCTAAATCGTGTTGTGTAAATAATGAAATGAATGGTAAAAACTAAAATTATGTGAAGCCAAACTATTGTGAAAATATTTACATTTCAGTTAATATGAAAATACATCAAAAAAAATATACTTAAAGTAATAAAATTTTGATTTATCATGATCATAAAATTCTTCATATGAAAATATTATGGGATATAAAAATTTGATTGTTTCTAATTTTCTATGTCACTATTTTGAATTATTAAAAAATTAGCACAAATATCGAATTTTTGTTATTATTTTCAGAGTGTCTTTCTACACGTTACATCGTTCACGGACTAAACAAAGAATTTTGACCTGTTGGCATGTAAGCCATCTCATTCATCACAGTTCGACCAATAAAGGTGGCACCAACATTTAAGGTGGCTAAGACAACTGGAGAAGTCGGCTGGCGCATGAGTTCGAGCCCAGTCTGGATTACCAAATCCACTAACGAATCCTTCCATGTCAAATTCATGGTTCTGAAAATCGAAATCGAAAGCATAATCGATAAGTTAAGCGTGGATTCGGAATCAAATGAATCGGATCGGAAACTCGAATTTTTTTCAAAAAAATACTTAATTTTCATTAAAAATATAAAAAAAAAATTATAAAATTTATTTTATCAGAAAAGTTATGTTAGAAAAAAATATTGCACTCAAGAAATACACTAATTTAGTACAATGCAAACATTAATGGCTATTAAATCAATTAATACGGCACTCAAAGAACTAATTGATACTTGAGTGTAAAATTATAAATAAAATTTACCATAAATTTTGACATATCTCAAGAAATTTTTGAGCCAATTTTGATGATTTTTGGGATAAAAAAATCCTTCAAAACAAATTTGAAGACAAAATAGAACTCAAAATTCGAATTCAAATTGGGTTGTTGTACATTTAATGTGGGAACCAAGAAAAATGGGCCCACATGTCAAAAATAATGAGGTCATGGTCCATACATTCATTATACAACTATTCTACACAAAAGAAGGAAATAAAAAAGGATGGTGGACTCGGTGTTGATGCACCAACTTCTTGTCATTGAGGCGGTCTATGATGCATCGTGTTTAACAAAGAAAATACAATGACCTTAATAGCTCTTTCTCTCTCTCCACTTGCGACAGAACCCAATCTCCCTTCTCCTTTTCTTCTTCGGCGACAAAGACAGCAATTCAACCCAGGGGAATGAAATTAATCAGTGAGAACATGGTTTTTCAAGAAAACTCGTTACTACAGACCCAAAACAGTAGAGGATCAACCTCAATTTTACCAAAATCGGGAGAATTTGAGAGAAATTGGAAACCATAGAAGCCAGGAAAATGAGAAAAGGGCGAAGCCGAATGATGGGGAGTAGGAGGCGGCTCAGAATCGGTCAAACTCGGACAAAAAATCGGCTGACTCGGCCGATTGATTCCGATTCCAGCGATTTCTGAAGAGAAAAACGGCCAGGTGAGTAACTCGATATAAAATCGGCTCGGCAAGTTGCGATTCCGATCCGACTCGGCCGAGTCAACTCGGAATCGGTCGATTTTCCAATCCATGGTCAAATCTACAGCAGAAGATAAGAAGCTAAAGTCGAGAAGCTAAAAATCTAACATTGCAAAGTTTCAGATTATGCGAGCAGGGGAGATGCAAAGGGAGATAGATTACATGTCCTTGACAGCGAATGTGATGCCTTGCAAAGGGAGATGAGTGGAATTTGCTCCCCTGAGCTCAAATTTCTCAGTAAAGGCTCCATAGTCATATCGTTTATCTTCCATATTGAGACTTCAGAGAGAGAGGGCAAGAGGGGCAACACCGAGAGGAAGGAGCGATTGGGTTCCACGTCTGCTATTTTGGAGAGATGCTACTAACCGAAATGCTTGCTGGTTGCTGCCCACAAAATATTTTACAAAAGAGTTTACAGTCCTTTTGCATATGATTTAGCTGGAATTTGGAGGTTCAGATATTATTACTGATAATTTCATGTTTTCAAACAGTATCAAGCGAAATAACATGAAGCGTTTCTATTTTTTTGCACTAAGGTTTCGTTTTTTAAATAAAATAATAGTTTTAGAAGAGTGATAATTTAGAAGAGTTTTTTTGAAAGAGCGGTAGAAGAGTGATATTTTTGATTATTTAGAAGAGTGAAAATATTATTTGGTAGTTGTTAATCAGAATAGTTAAAATATAGATAATTATGATACTAACAATGATGATTATAATAAAATAATTGTATAATAATAATAATAATAAAATAATTATAATTATAATTCATAATCATAATAAATAATAATATTCATAGTTATAATCATAATAATATAATAAAAATATAAAAATAATCATAATATAGTAATATAATAATAAAAATTATAATTATAATCATAATCATAATAAATATTCATAATTTTAATAATATAATCATAATATAATAATATAATACAACATAATCAAATAATAATAATAATAATAAATAATAATTATAATCATAACTATAATCATAATATAATAATATAATATAACATAATAAAATAATAAAATAATAATAAGTAATAATAATCATAGTCATAATCATAATAATATAACTATAATCATAATCATAATATAATAATAATAAAAAAATTATAATCATAATCATACTAATATAATAATAATAAATAATCATAATCATAATCATATAATAATAAAATAATTATATTTATATTTATAGTATAATAATATAATCATATAATCATATTTATTATAATATAACAATAATAAATAATAATAAAATAAATAATAACATAATACTAACAAGTGATGATAATGTATAATAATAATTATTATTATAATAATATAATATAATAATATAATAATATAATAATACTAATAGTGATGATAATATACTAATAATGATGATAATCATAATTTTATAATATAATAAGAATAATAAATTATAATCATAATATAATATAATATTATACTATTAATAAATCATAATCATAATTATAATATAATAATAATAAATCATAATCATAATATAATAATATAATACAACATAATCAAATAATAATCACTATTCCGACGAGAGCTAATCCTAGATATACCACCTATAATTTGGTATACCTGATTAAGACTCTTCCGTACTTTTCTACTTAGTTAAAAATTCATTTGACAAATTATTTCGTCGAAATAGTAATATTATTCTTATTTTTTACTATTCCATGCATTGTCAAACAAACCCTAATTAATTGCAATGTCTTAACTATTGAGAAGAAAAGAAAGAATCCTCTCTCCTTACAATCGTCGGATAATCAAGATCCGTCCACTCTAACGTTTGAAATGGAGACACGTAATGTTGTAATTCGTGATCTCGAGACTTCGTTCAAACGAGTCGTTGATTTTGTCTCATCTACTATTCCCCCGTGACACAACACTACGATTCTGGTGATCGGTAAACCAAGAAACACTGCGGAGACATCCTTGCAAGTGGGTCCAGAGGACCAGAGCAAGAAAATAACTAAGACTGGTGTACGCCATATCTGAAAACTATCACGGACTCGATCAAGGACCCATTCATAAAATCAACTCCAATACCCAACCTTATCCCTAAATAACCCCTCTATCAAGGACCCATTCCTCAGTAAACATTAGCTCTTTGGTTCTTCCGTCGATAACATCTTCTCAACCACCAAAAACCACTACTTCACTCATTCCGCCAAAGAATACTATTAAATGGGATCACAATGCTATTATATTAATCACTCACAACAACACAAATAATCAAATTAATTATTCTATTAAATGGGATAAAACATGGATTCTTCAAGAAGGATTCTCAGAGTTACTAATCTCATGGTGACAGTCACATTCTTTCAACTCTAATGATATAGGCAATAGCTGAAAAATTAAAATGCAAATTTTTAGGAAAAAAATTAAGAGGATGGAATTATAATTCCAGAGGTAATTAGACAAGCGAGAAAAATATTTATTAAATAAAATTAACACAAGAGGATAGAGATTTAGATTTAGATTTAGATGAATTTCATATCTGAAAAGAATATATACTCAGATTAGATAAAAAAAAGAATCATACAGTGGCTAACAATAGGAAAAAAAATTCAATCTACACTTTAGAAATTAATCATCGAACAATATATGACTCACAAATAATTAAACAATATATACATAAATATTATAAAGATTTACTAGGACAATCTAACACTAGAATTGTTACTCTTAATCAAATTTTATGGCACGTAGGAGACATCCTTACATAACATCATAATATTAGAAGAAATTAAGAAGGCTATTTTTTATTTTAATGGAAGTAAGGGCACCTGGGCTAGATGGAATATCATTTCATTTTTATCAAACTTATTGGGAGACAATTAAAGATGATATTATACTATTAGTTAATGCATTCTACAATCATAATATTAACCTCTCTAAGATTAATCTAGCTCAAATAATTTTAATTCCTAAAACCTCAAATAGTAACACCATTGAGTAATACAGACCTATTAGTTTAATAAACTACAGTTTTAAGATAATCTCAGAAATTCTTGCTAATAGATTATCAATAGTAATGAATTATTTAATTGATCCCTCACTAACAGCTTACATAGAGGGAAGAAATATACATGATAATGTGCACGGGAATTTTATTTTAAGTTGGAAAAAACAAAACTAAAGGTATTTTAATAAAATTAGATTTTGCTAAGGCTTTTGATAGAATTAATTGAAATTATTTGAAAGAAGTATTACAATCTAGAGGTTTTGAAGAGATATGGATTAGATGGATAATGGACTAACTAACTAGTAGTCAAACTAGTATATAATAAAAAAAAAATCAAACATCTTATTTTAAATATAAAAGAGGATTAAGACAAGAAGATCCTATATCCCCTTATTATTTAATCTGGCAACTATTACATTAGCAAAAATTTTGAATAGATCCA
The DNA here is from genome assembly GCA_037127355.1 of Schoenoplectus tabernaemontani. Classification (NCBI taxonomy): domain Eukaryota; kingdom Viridiplantae; phylum Streptophyta; class Magnoliopsida; order Poales; family Cyperaceae; genus Schoenoplectus; species Schoenoplectus tabernaemontani. The sequence goes on from CM073752.1 coordinate 16,797,017, forward strand.
AAGAATATGGTTACTTAAAAGGTCTAGGTAATTTTAATAATCAAAATATTATTAACCTCAATTATATATATGATACCCTTTTATTTCTACGAGCAGATAATAGTATGTTAGAAACACTAATTTTTTTATTAATAGGATTTAAAAATCTAACTGACCTAATTAAAATTATTTATACAAAAAGTGAAATAATTCATCTAAACATCTCAGAAGAAGAATGTACATTAATAGCACAATCATTTGGCTGTAAAATAGGAAAATTCTCAATTAAATACTTAGGAGTTTCACTGCATTGGAAAAAAATTGAGAATAAATGATTGACAGTTTTTAACAGATAAAATAGAAAAAAATGGAGGGAAGGAAAGAAAAACTTCTCTCAATAGGTGGTAGATTAACATTAATAAAATAAGTATTGAGTGCATACCAATTTATTGGATGTCTCTTTTTAGGATCCCTATTCATATTAGAAAGTATATTGATAAATTTTATAGAAAATTTTTATGGTATGGTGGAAGTTAATGCAGCTAGGAAAAAATAATGTTTAGTATCATGGAAAAAATCTGTACCTCACTAGAACAAGGTGGTCTAGGCATTATAAACTTATTATTAATTAATACAAACTTTATTATACAAATGGCTCTAGAGATATCATAATAATAAAATCAAATGTTTATGGAAAGATATTATAAGAAGCAAGATATTACAATAGAAGTCAATAAAGAGTTACCAATTTTTACCGTTAGTATAAATAAAATAGTACATAATGGACAAAATGTTAAATTTTGGAAAGACAGATGACTGAATGAATATTCATTGCAATCTCATTATCCAATTTTATATGAATTATCAACTAATACAGTTAGTCAGGTAATTGGATACAATAGTTTTTATTTAACTTTTAATAGACCTTTAAATCATATCTTGCAACAATAATTAGAAAATCTCTACAATCAATTAGTGCACATCACCTTAAGCACTGACCCAGATTATAAAATGGTGATGGAATCATACTGGTATCTTTAGCACTAGCTCTTGTTATAGTTGATTAGATTTTGGAGGAATTAGACTACCTAGATATAACTTTACTTGATCAGCATCATTGCCTCTAAAGATTAAAATATTTCTCTGGCTCATACAACAAAATAAAGTACTTACAAAAGAAAATGTCATTAAAAGGGGATGACAAAGAAATAATCAGTGTGTATTCTGTAATGCTTCTGAAATAATAGATCATTTATTTTTACATTGTTCATTAGCTAATTATTTATGGTGTTGGTTAGGTAGAAATAATAACTTTAATTTTAACTTTGTTACTATGCTGGAACTATGGCAACTAGATTATAGCATAACATATAAAGATAGTAATTTGTGTGAAATTATTAGAGGAGCATTCATCTGGACCATTTGAAAAAAAAAAAATTATGATAATATTTCAAAATAAGAATCCAACAAGTATAAGATCTTTAGGCAGTATAATAATAGCAACTGCAAGGCACTAGTGTCAAATAAGAGAAGAGGGCTATATTGATAATCACATATAATTCTTCCTTCTAATGTTAAATTATTATCAATGCAGATCACAGAGCTAAGTTTAAGTATAGCGCCCCAAGAGGAAAGGGGCTCGTTTGGAAGAGAACATGCGGTAGTGTTAAATTTTAAATGTTACTATATTAAAACATTTGGCATTTAGTTACAACTCAATGTTAGTTAGAATATAGTCCGTTTTATAATTTTCTGCAACAGTGGGTATTTATAAGATAATTGTGAAGAGAAGATGTCGCTTGGAAATGGCTAGAAGATTAGATATCATCCGATGCAGAAGACCTGGTTCCAATTCTGATTAATCTTGTCTTGTTTTGAATGCCTGCCTATTTTAAGCATGTTTTTAGTTTGTTCGTACGCTTGAACATTTGTCAAGAAAACTCGCGATGTTTTGATGACTTGATTGCTCAAGTAGCCGGGTTGTGGCTACACTTAATACTTTCCCTCTTTTATTTCTAGTAAGACACGGAATACTTGATCAAAATTTTTGTTTAGATATATAGATCTAGTAGCTTTTAGGCCTTATTATGAATTTTAAATGCTCAGGTATCGAGTTGTGGTATCAAAAACTATATGTTTATTTATGAAACAGATAATCAATATCATTATTTTCAAAAAAAATAAAATAAAATGAAGCGTTTCTAGAATTGATTGATATCTTTGTTTTACGGCACCGCCCGACCGCCATGTATGTGTATTTGTTTTAGGCTCTGATTACGATGACAAACTGAGTCATCTATTTTGGACGACACACCTGACGAACAGCACGGCAAAAATAAACTCCATTTTTTGGTGCAAAACCAAGGAACAAAATATTAAGCAAGAAAGTAAGAATTTAATGTCATTCCAAGTTCCAAAAGCTTCACGATCAATTGTCTTAATTCTTAGATAGAAGCTAAAAAGATTCATGTTCCTAGCTTCGACAAGAGTGTTAGTTTGCATTTTTAAGTTCAACACACAAATATAATCATAAGAACTTATCATAATTTCAGCACATATAAGGTATTACTATAAATTGCTTAACAATTTAACAGAAAACACGTCTACAGCATAAAATAACTTGCAATAAAGCAACAACCACAAAATAGGGGAGAAAAAATAAACAAAAAGAAATCTCAAGTCTAAGGACCACCCCTGATGCTTTCCAGGTATCTAGATTTTAAAATTGCCAATCTCTAGAACAGGTTTATTGCATAAACTACTTATAATCTGGACTATCTATATCATCAGAAAGGAGCTCAATCATCAAAGGTGGCATTGTAATTGAGAAAGCCTGTTGCCTTTCACTATTAATCGCCTCTCACCTATTTTATCCTTTTTTTTTGCTCCAAATTACGATACCCATCAAAGGTTGACACACTACTGTCCTCTTCTTCATTGGTCCCATATGAACCATCTCCAAACTTGAAATTACTATTTCTGAAGCTCTGTTTCGGCTTTTGCCACAGCCGATCGTTAAATTGGCCTTCACCAGTCTCCTGGGGTCGCACACAATTACATTTTCTACATTCCTGGTTCCTACGGAAGTTCACGTAGTTACAACTACAAAGGAAAAAAATAGAAATAAGAATAAATATTAAACAATAAATGAGATGATAATGATAAAAGGAAAAGAAAAAAAGCCCCTGGTATTAAATGGCGGAGACGGATGTCAAATGTGAGTCAGTGTAGTGACTTGTGAGTGTACAGATTATACAATATAATTGTTACTTGCAACTTATATTTCAAGAAGTATGGCTGACATTTTTTATTTTATTACAAAATATTATACACAAGAATAACTAATACCATGCATAATCAAATAGCATTCAAAGGAAAAAAAAAGTAGGATCAATTAAACCCTTATATGCTCTATTTGTATATGCTGCTGCCTGGTACCACAAGTATTAATGTTAGATTTTCAGTAACAGACAACAATTTCTATGATACTGTCTTCCTTCAGTATTTGTGTTTGTCCTTTCCAATTCCTGACCATATACTGGTACCACATGCATAAATAGGAGAATATGAGGACACATACGATGGGCATTGCCACTCGCCAAAGTTAAGCACCCTTTCATGAGGTTCTTCACATCGAAAACAAGCTTTGTTTCTTGCAAAGTTCATGAACTGACATCTGTGGAACAAGAAGAATGTTTAACTCAAGCCGATAACAAATTCAATTTGAAAATTATTTTGAAGTCTTGAGAGAAAAAGAGGAGTGGGTAGGGAAAGGGGTTACTTGGGGCAAATCCAGTCCCCTGGCTTCAACTCTATTTCGCTGGAAACCACCACAACCTTTGGTCCGTCCTCGTTGCATTCAAGGCAACGCATGTTCCTAGCAAAATTCAGAAAATTGCATCTGCAGGAGAAAAAAAAACACAGATTGGTAAATTATAGAAATACCCCCAACTGCAACAAGTGAGAAAATTGAAGTAGTTACTTGGGACACAGCCAATCGCCTCTCTTCATTTCTACTCCGACTGACTGATGACTCTTGCTAGAAGCTTTAGGCATTGATTTTTTCACTTCTTCTTTCTTACTTGAAACGGTATGCAAAACTGGTCTTGGTAAAGATGGGTCAATCGAAGTATCACTTAACCTAATAAACTCAGCTAATAAACTTCTTGCAGACCCCTGAACATTTGTTTGAACGATAGGCTCACTTCCTGAGAGATTACTCGGTTCTAGTGCATAGGTTAGTAGAACTCGAATTACATCTACAGTTCTTGCCACTTCATCTTTTGGGGCTGCATTTGCCTTGTCACATGATCCGCGCAATTTGCACACTCCACAAGCCTGCAAATTTTAAAGTACTTATGAACATATATTTTTGCTACTATGGGCTTAGTTAAGTAAAAAAAAAATGTCAATTATTCCTAAATACTGGGACATCCATAAAATGAGCCCCTGTCCATAACATTTAGATGAACTGGATAAAATTGCATGAAACTGAAGTCCACCTAAAATTGCAAAATAGATTATAAAACAACTATTCTTGAGCATTAAGGAAAGATTTTGTCTCAAACTTCAAAACAAACAAAACAATATGAAAAGACCAGAATGGTAATTATTCAACTTGAATATCAAAATAGAAAATGCTGCAGTTATCAGAAAGTTCAACTTACACGGCCTTCATCAATATGCACAACATGTACTAATATTGAAAGACCAGCATGGTAAATATTTTAATTTGAAAATCAAAATGGAAAATGCTTTAATTGACAGACAATTCAACTTACATCCTTTTCATCAATTTGCAGAAAGACCCTTAATCTTTTTGAAGAATTAACAGCCTTGCGAAATATACTAGGGCAACCACACTTGACGAGAGCTCTTAGATCTTGCTTAGGTAGGGAACTGCGTTGCACAAAACAATATAAAAGAAAGCTTCAAGAAATTTACTAAAGAGGTGATTAAAATTTACCTCAGAATATCAAAACGTTCGCGGCCAAATTTAAGGCATGCATTCTTCAATTTATTAGTCTCCGTAGTAGCATCTTCTACTAAAACCTTTGCAGCCCCTCCTTCACCTTCTATATCTATTAAGACAATTATAGTTATTGGTTAGTTAAATGGTAAAAAGCATAAATAAAAGCCACAGTCATGTAAGCTAATTAGCTAACAGAGATTTATGATAAGAAACGAGAATGTTGAATTCAGGCAGTAGAAATTAATTATCAGCTTATAAACAAGGTACATGGACACACCCAAGCAAATGAGCATTTCAAATTAAGTAGCAATGCTCACCATCTGCAGTTTCTGATAGTTTTTTAATGTTCTAAATCCATAGATAAATGTATTTGAACTCTAAAACTATTATCACAACATTAACAAATAAAGCATATAGAGTACGGGCTGGTAAGAGAACCCAAAATTAAATTACTCAGTTTGGTACAAATACGTAGTAAAAATGTACTCGGGATATGGTACCACACTACCACCACTCATTATTTTGGTGACATTTGATTTGCTCAACTGATCTTATAGTCTTATGCTAAAAAAAAGGATGCCGGTGCTGCTGTACCACATCGGTACTAAATTTCCATTTGTAGAAACCACAGGTTTTACCCTCTCTGCAATTACTCGATTGATGCTATTAAAAAAAAGAAATATTCTATACGCTCCAGTAAGTTAAAAGACTGACCTATACTAGTTGTAGCTCTCTCAAAGTATCCCTTGCTTCTAAGCTTCTCTACGAAGCTATTCCACTCGGGCCATGGATGACCCACATCAAGAGGCTCCTCCTCCTGGTCGGAGAGCGACTCTGGAGCTGAGTCAACAGCGGTTGGGGTAGCGGCGGAGGTGGAGAAACGTAGCGGAGGTTGGGATTTGGTCAGAGGTGAGAAGGTGTAGAGAGGGAGCAGACGACGAGAGGAACAAGAGGATGTACGGTATGAACAAAGGAAGGTGGCGCTCAGGTTTAGTAGAAGCTTGGAAGAAGCCATGTATGGGGGAGCGAGAGCTATTGGCTTGACTGAGCTGGGATGGGCTTAGGGTTTAAGGTGAGACTGTCACTGGGAGAAGATAAGGATTCAACTTTCTGGAGGACGGAGAGTCGGGGAGGAGAAGCATTTTAATTTCCTTTCTGTAATTTTTCCTTAATTACTTTCAGTATAATTTAACAGGCGCCTGTTACTTCAAAAAAAAAAAAACTTACTTTCAGTATACCTAAATATTTTTTTCTTTTTTGTTTATTAAACAATAATTTCGATCATTCAAAAAAATTATCTATAGTTCACCTAATACAAAGTTTATTTTTTTCCTCAAAAAATTATACTGTTAAAGAATAAATAAAACATACTACACTTCGGAAATAACAAGAAAAGGAATTAAAACAGCCCTTTCATTATTAAATGAAGAAAAAATATTATAAAATACTATCATTAATACAATTATCGATATCAAGTTTTATTATTCAGATTAAATGAGTTATTATTTATATTAGTAATTGCATTATGCAACAATTCAAAATTAATTCTATTATTTAATCCAATTACCATTAATACTAAATAATAACTAATTTAAATAAGTAACAAAATATTATTAGAGTAAATTGTATATAATTATTAAATTATTAATATAAATAATAATATGACCCACCAAAAAAGCGATCCAAAGCTTCAAAAGAAGTTTAAATTTCAAATCCCACCAAATCCATCTACACGTACAGTGCAAACGAGAGTGAACAAGAACGGATTGGGAACCAGATCTCCTATCGCGCGGCACGTGGTCCGTTTGATCACTTCGAGATTCGTGCTAACTCGAATCTTAAAGTATTAGCACCGTGCCGCGCGACAGTGGATCCGGGTCCAACGGATTGATATCCGCTGTCATCCGAATTTGATATAATAGGATCCTGTACCCTGTTGTCCTAATTGTGATCGTCAGAGAGGAGAGAAAAATTCTTCCGAGTCGTTAGAGACTCTCTTATCGGAAGAATCACGACATATTCGGATCCAGCGAGAAGAGAGTTCCAAACAGTAGAAGGAAAGAGGAATGAATGTCAACGGTGGCGGATCCTGTTGGCGTCTTGACCTTGGCATTTCAGACGGTCCCAGTCGAGTCCCAGTCCCAGACTTGCAGTCTTTTAAGTTTTACCCGCACCATCATTGCCGCATCCCTCGCCTCAAAGGCTCTAACAGCATCAATCTCACTCGATCAAACCAAACGTCCAGACCTCGCATAGTCGCATAACTCCTAAAAGCGTGTATGTTATGACTTATGCGTATGCCTAAAGCTCAGCTGTTAGGAATTCGGAAATCCGTGATCCCTTCACGCAAAACAAATCCGTGTTCGACCCAGTCGTCCTCCCAGTACTGGCCAACTGCTAACCTCTCTGGCTAGCTTCCCCGTTCGGTCCTGACTCCCACCCCAACTCCCCCAAGTCTCTTTCGAATCCAGATCCCACCTCTCGTCCCCGACGAGTCGTCCCGGTCTCGACCCCCTCCCATGGCTACTGCTGACCAATCCCAACCAATTCCCATTCCTAATCCCAAGCCCAAGCCAACCGAACCCAATATTCAAACCCCGACTCAGACCCAAGCCCTAGCAACCCCAACCCCCTTCCCGCGCAAACTCCCAATCAAGCGCAAACAATCCCCAACAGAACCTTCCCCCTCTGATGGCTCCGCTTCCTCCGCCGATCCGCCCACTGGAGAAGTCCGGTCGCCTCAGCCCCCGTTCAAATTCCAGCGAATCTGGTCCGAATCCGATGAGATACGGTTCTTGCAAGGTCTTCTCGGGTGCAAATCCCAAGGATTGGTTTTTCCTCGGGACCTGAACCTGTTTTATGATCAGTTCTCAGCTAGCATGCCCCAGCCATATACTCGGTCCCAGATGTCAGAGAAGCTGAGAAGACTGAAGAACAAGCACAAATCGGCCACGGCAAGGATAGCACGAAACGGGCTGGATCCTTCCCGTATCACCCCTCACGACAAGGACGTGTTGCACCTCTGCTCCCGACTGTGGGACCCACAAAATGCAGCTTCTTCTCCATTTTTCTCAACCACTTCAGGTGTCTCAGGTAATATATGAATCGAGCATTTACCAGATTCTCAGTAGAGACAATGTTGCATGCTGATTTTCCCATTTTCCAAGCAAGAATCTGTTATGAGTAAAGGTCTGAATCCAGTTCCAAAAAATGTATGTGGAATACCAGAAAGTTCTCATTGCATTCAATCTTTTATAATTGGTTGGAGCACCTGCTACAAAAATTAAATGTCAGTAAAAAGTTCAATTTTGACCATATTGTACTATCACATGTTGTAAATACTTTTCCATGCCTGATGCAGAAATAGCTCTGGTCTGTGCTGCTTGGTATAATATCTTTTCTGAAGTTTTAGCTGAAAATATCTTCTTTTTGGCAGTTGTACAGGCATGTACAACGTCCCTTCTTCCATTCCTGATCCGGAAGTACTTTCTCATTCCTTCTCAGAAGTTTTTGTCAAAATCAAACACAGATCTTGATTAATACCCTGAACGAAACCCTGTTATTTGGATACAACCTGGCAACTATAAATGGAAGGAAAATGGATATGTTAGGGGGGGGGGGTAAATTTACTATATTATTGTGCAAATATTGGACTAAACTAGAGTTTATAGCAGGTAACAAGCGCCGACGTGCCAATCCTCATCCCCTTCCAAATAGTGATGATGGTACCAATACCTATGATAATGAATCTAATGAAGATAATGAGGGCAACTTTATAAGTCCATCTCACTTGGTTAACCCAGTTGACAATAGAGCTGAACTTGTCGATAACATGCTAATAGATTCTGATCCCCAAAGTGATCCCGTGAAGAAGACACCTTCACACCTCCTTGTTCTTTCACCATCTCCACTTAAAATTGAGACAAGTAATAACAAAAGCAAGAAAACTAACATCACTACTAATACTGATGATGGTGACAAGAGCAAAGAAATGGAGTTGAGAGTGGAGATTTGTGATAATGGGAGTGTTATAGCTAAGGCTGTGTTGGATGTGTTTGAAGAGTGCTTGAAAGAGATTGGGATGAAAAGTGGAGGTACCAAAGAGGATGCCATTAAGAAGAAATGGAGAGCATTGAGGGTGGCTGAATTGGATGTTCTTGCAAGGCGCATGCGGCTGATGATAGAGGATGCTACTTCAGTGGCAAGATGAAGGGAAGTTTCTTTTTTTATTCTTCCTATTTTATGATAAAAGAGAGAGAATCATTTCTATCCTGTAAAGATAAATGGGTGCTTGGAGTCAAATGTAATCATGGGATCATGTTTACTTGTTATGTAAGGTGTTAACTATGGTTTGATTTGCTTTAACGGCTTGTTAGATTTGGAGTTCTTTGTTACAACCTAGCCAAATATATTTAATTGGGTTAAGCAGAGAAGTAGAAGTACTGTGAAAGTCTGAAGCTCAATTGCAGAGCCTAAGCCTGAAATCCTGTAGGTGCCCCCTAGGGGTCGCTGGTTGGGGTTATTCGAGCCACATTCTACTCTTTCATGTGCCTCCAGCAACAAGAAGTTTCTCTTCTAGGAATAAATCATAAGGGTTGCTTGTATCCTAGTATTGGATTCTCATGTATCTCTTCTTTAGGTAGTTTTGTGGTTATCTATTTTCAAGAGATAAAACTATGTGGCATTGAGAAATGGCATAACAAAGCTATCTTTTATTGTATCTTTATTATTTTAAATTCACTTAGTTTCTTTTTATTTCCAAAAGTAGTCATCTTCTTTCCTAGCCAAACCTGCCATCAGCCCATAACGTTCTGGTACTTGGCATTTTTTACCTACTTGCACTCACCAAAATCACCGAACTTTGTAGGTCTTTATTTGTCTTAAAAGTTACATTTGAATGGTTTTTAAATGTCCAAAACAAGACCTGCTTATCCTGCTGTCCAGAATTACAACAGATGGAATATAACACTTTTAGTATCATTAAGCCATTGCTAAAGTTTATAGTCGAGAGTAGATATAGTAATTATCAAAGATTAATGCTTTATGTTGTGTTTCTTAACCTTTCTGTTTGTTCTCTTGAAGTTAAAATGGTATCTTTCGAACAATCAAAATTTGTATCTCTGAAGATTGTACTTACGAAATAGCAAAAAAAGATTTACCATAAAAAATAAACACAATTATCTTTACTAGAGACTGCCATGTGACTAGGCAATTTCATTATAAACCTTACTGTCTGAGAATGTCTTAATCCAATTAACAAACCGATAGTTGAAATGAAAGAAACAGAAGCAATTTGTACACAACATTACAAGCACTGTTTATTCTTCATAGCATATCATAACTTAAATGTATGTCTTAGAGCACATCCTGGATTAGTAGAGTAATACCGAAGGAAGCTGCACATATTACAAGTCCCCATAGTGCAAGGAAGCTGAAACCACTGTGCAAAGACAAAACGAATAGAAAATTAAGAAAAAGACAAATTTTTGATAGTTTGTCCCCCTGAAAATTTTTTTTTTTACCCCTCCTGAATTATCTGATTAATTTTATTGAGAAAAAAACATTTAATATCATATATAATGAAATAATTATGTAAATATATTAAAATATAAAATTTTATAGATGAAAATTTTCTTCATCAACTTGATTATCTATTATTTTGAGCTTTATTTTATTGTTATTTTTAATATATAAAATATTATTATTCTAATAAATTTTTTATTAGGTAATAATATATATTAAATTATTATTTTTTTATTTAGTACCCGATTAATTAATGGATTTAAACCCGATAAGCTATTACAATCCGATATTTGTCCCTCCCCCCGACTAAAATCCTGCATCCGCCCATATAAGCACCGCACCCTGATGAAGAGATTACCAGTTCGCATGCCGATACATCATCCCCTAATCGCCCTGTAGAGCTAAAAGTGATACCGAAGTTTCAGATTGTGTTAAGGATGCATCCAGAGCGTTGACACCAACAACACCCTCGTAAGTTCGTTACCTACAGAAGAAGGGTGGGGAGTCGGATTACATACCTACAGCCATATTCGAGGGCGTAGCGACAAGGCCAGAAAGTCATGCATGCCCTATCCTAATGCCTTACTTACCTTTGATTTTATTCTTAATAATAATAATTTATATTTATCATCTTTCTACCAATTTAAACTCACAAATATTTCATTCATATTATCAATATTAACACCATTCATCTTTTAGACCAATAAAGAATATAAAAATAATTTAATTATATTAAATGACACTCTCATTTCTGGCCCCGCCACTGGGTCACTGTCAATACAATTTTTTTGCAACGGTAAAAAAAAACTGTAATCCTGATGAACCGTTGGCAACTTGGCATATGCAAAATCGCGTGACGCAAATTTTCGTAGCATTGCTCTTAAACTGCCAAAACTCTTTTGGGAGGGAGGCAGATATGAAATTTGCGATCAGTGCATGTATAATCTATTTCTCCCCAGTATGAGTGTATAATTGAATTTAAAAGACTTTTGAGTATTTTTAAAAGTTGGCAATCCATGACAAACAAAGAAAAGGGGCATCATTTTCGGTTTTGTCTTGCCTTGAAGAAAAGCCAACTATGTTCATAAAATCTCATGATAAGAAGAGTAATAATTGCCTCTTTTATTTTGAGGAATGCTCGTAATCGCCGACACCTGCTTCATTCTGTCTCGCACAACAATGATATGGAGCATGGCTTTCAAATGTCAACCATTCTCAAGTCTGGTCCATTTATAAAATTGAAACATGTACACAATTTATATTTAATGCAAGCACACACTCATTGGTGTGTGCACCTGCGTGAACAATACGAGGAAGCTGAGAAAGGTTTCGAATAGAGAAATTATAGAACCTTCCTTAATTCAATTGTTCGTTTGATCGTGTATGCCTTGGGTGGGCGTTTTGTTTCTTTTTACCGCGCGGCAGGTCACGCGAATTCTTCTGGAGTGGAAGGTTGGATACTGATCTCAATTCTCAAAGACTCAAACAGGGCCACGGGGTGTTACGGCACTGTCTAAACAATGAGATGATGAAAAATTCAGACGCCATGTTTGGAAACGGCACTGGGCTGCAAGCCCAAATTGTATCAACGTGGGTTTATTCTGGCCCCATAGTTCAGATGTATGTGTGTGGCGTCAATTTGCTGTACCAGTAACCAGTAGCCAGTAGACTAGCACCACTATTGGCTAATATATATAGCTGAATTTATGTTCATATTGCTTAGTGGGTGTAAGAAAATTCATAATTCATTTAACGTTTGATTCGGTTTTAGTTCGAATTAAGTTTGTTTGATTATATTTTTTGTCAGTTCGATTCGAGTTCGGTTCGATAACTTTTTAATGAATCAGTTTGAGCTTGATTCTTAATAGTTCGACTAGTATCTTGTTCGTGCGTTGCTACGGTTATGTCTTTTAAAAAATATAAAAATTTATATCTTCATGTGAAAAGAAAGAAAATAAAAATGAAGATAATTTAGTAACTAATGTAAATTTCAATCATTAATACATAATTAATGTAAAATAAATATAAAACTGAGAGGAAAGTTGACATTCAAAATTTAAGAAAAATTAAAATTCATGATTGATGACAATCTAAGAAAAAAAAGAAACAAGTAGAGTAATTGTACTCCTAAATTACGCAGTATTTCATATAATAATTAAAATTGAGAGAAAATTATAACTTCAACACAAATAATCATAGAGAAGTAACATTATTTGACGAATAACTCAATCTGATGACTGACGGCTCTAGAAATTCAATAAAAAATCTAAACCGTTACAAGATCAGAACACTTACATGCTTAATAAAGAGTAGATATATGTAGTTATTTGCATATATTTTAACTATTTTTATTGATATGTAATAATATAACTATTTTATTATAAAATTAAGATATTATTAATTTATTGTAAAGTTAATATATATTAGTTGTTTTTTAAAATTTTAATATAAAATTAAAAAAATATTAATTATTTTAGCTCTAATTATTTATGATAATATGAAAATAAATGTAGAAATTAAAATAATTGAGTTCATCTAGAGTTCGATTTATTTCAAGTTCAATTTAATTCTAATTGATTTCAAATCAAACTCAAATACTAGTTAGTTCGATCGAATTCGATTTAACTGCAGCACTACATAGTCTTATAATGTTAATCATTGCTATATAACCTTTTTTTACTTTTGAGAGATAGCTTTCTTGCACAGTTGCAAAACATACATATCGCATTATGGAAAAGGAAAAAAAAATATCCAAGTGTAGTGGACACGTAGCTGTATGATTGAAGTATGAAGAGAAATATGTTTCAAGACATCATAGTAGCGTACATCCCCTGTATAAAACAAGTGTCTTTATTGAAAATATACTACAAAAAGTGTGATTAAACCAGAAAACATAACTAGGCCCTCATAACAAGACTGAAACCCTCTCAACTAAACGAAAAGATTAATTATCCACTGTAATTATTAAAAATATATTCTCTGTTTCTCTGATTAATTAGGCGGCAGTGACAGCAATCTTCATGCCAGACTGGCAGTGTCCAGCGATGCTGCAGATGAAGAAATTGCGGCCCCGAGCAAGTGTGATGCGGTCATTACCCGATTTGTAGACTTTTGCACCACCTGATGCCTTGCAACCCTTGTAACCGGCTCCGCTCACGGCCACCACATTGTGCACCGACGGGTTGTACTTGAAAACTGGTACAGAAAGATCATGAGAAATGTCAAATTAAATATATGGTATATCCATGTTAAAGGATAATGCAAATAATTTTTATATTGAGGTTTAGGTGCATTTTTACCGAAATTATCTGGCAACAAAATGCATCCACGTACTATGTATTGGATTTACTCTAAACTATACCAGGTAAATAGACCCGGCCAGTGTACGGTTTATATCTAATAGGAGTCCGTATATTCATGCACATTAGGTGCTCGATGAATGGCCAACGACTGTTCTAAACGACTAGACAGGCATCTGAACTTAACATTTTTCACTAATGTTTGACTACATAGAAAATACATACCAAGCACATCACCGGCTTTGAAAGTCTTCCCTCTAGGCCAAGTTGCCGTGTTAAAGCTCCATCCATTGTTTCCTCCCACAGTATAAACTGCCGACTCGGCCACCTCGCAATGGAGAAGAAGGATACAACCAAGGACCAGAACAAGGACCATATCTTGGTTTGCACTGCCCCTTCCCACGGCCATTTGGTTACTACAATGGTATGTAGAAAATATTGCAATAATACAAGGCTACTGATAAGTCTGGCAACTAGTAAGTGGATGGTTATGGTGTTTCGTGATGAAGAGAGCTTTTTTAAAGCCCCTAGATAGTGGAAGCAAGAAAGTGGGAACGGGCATGAATTGGGCCCCAATTTGGCTATCTGAAATTTTGGTTTAGTAATTAATTTAGTCGTAGCTAAACCTGCCCTAATTAAGCAATGTCTGCATAATGTGTTGTGATCTCTGTGAAATGCTTATGTTAAGAGATGCAACATATTAGTAGCTTTGATCTTGATCATGCTTGTTCAAGCATTGTCGACAAAAGTGATACCAACTTCAATCTTCTAACATGTAATTAGATAGAGAGCTTTCAGTGTCTTTAATATTTCACATGAAAATACAAAAATTTTAATAGATGATATATACCAGCCTAACTATGCCATATTTTCCTGGTGGTAAATTTGCACTTTAAAGTGGTTTGTTTATAACTATGTCATATTTTCATGTCGAGTGATAAAGTTAAGAGATTAATTATGCCATACTACCCTGGATTGTGTCGTGAAGATTCATGAACATTTCTGATTTTGTAGTGTGTAAATAAATTTAATTACATTTAATATGGGTGCAAGATGACGTGTAATGTTGACAAATATTGTAGGCCATCAAAATAGCATGCCTAATTATAAATGAAGCCTACCAACAACCCACATTGGCCCCAGAATTGACCATTTGGAGGTTTAATAATAAAGTAGGTCAGGTAAAGTATTTGAAGTACACGCTGGATATATCAAATGATATTTAAAGAGGCCAAGTCATTATGCTAATGGAAATTTGCCAGGTGAGAATCAATCAAAATTCAAAAGTTCTACTTTACTACCATTTCTATACCGGAAAATCATTATTGAAACTATTTAATTTAGCTCTTCAATGGCCCAACAAAATAGGGAAATTAACTTTAATTCAACTCGCCTGTATTGGTGCCAAGTAACCAAACTCTCACAAGATATTGTTGCCTTGTTTTATAGTACCTCAATCTATTTCTGATTCTCTGGTGGGGCTGCTTGTCAACACTGATTTTATTTAGTCATGTTATTTTTTAAAGGAAAATGTTTGAGTGATACCTATACCAATATTTAAATTTTTTATTTTTTTCAAAATTTTCTGAATGCATATAGACTGTTTGAATCCGTATATAGATCGTATAGATTTTTATGTAGATCGCATGAATCTACATATGAGCAAAAACTATATATTTTAAATTGTATGACATTCTGATAACGATTTATCTACCGCATATGCATTTGCGGTCCTTGCGATCGCATCTAAAAACACTGATCACCACTTTCCCCGCTCTTTCGATATCTCTTTCAATTTCCTCTCTCTCT
The DNA here is from genome assembly GCA_037127355.1 of Schoenoplectus tabernaemontani. NCBI lineage: Eukaryota > Viridiplantae > Streptophyta > Magnoliopsida > Poales > Cyperaceae > Schoenoplectus > Schoenoplectus tabernaemontani. Next base: position 16,812,599 of record CM073752.1, read on the forward strand.
TTCTCTTTCACTCGTTATCTTTGTCCTCCCTCTCTCGCTCTCTCCTCGTTATTTAAGTAAATTTTTTTTTTCTTCAAAATGAATGACCTTGATATTCATATTAGTGATTTTAATATTCATATTATTTATATAATTTAGTGAACTTAATATTTAAGTTAATCCAAATGATATTTTATGTTAGTCAAATATTCAAGTTATTTTACATTTAAAGTAATAGTATCAATTTTGGTACTTGTGTATCATTATATAATTGTATCAGCTCCCTTTTCCAAAATATAAGTTCAGAATAGCACTAATTAAGTAAAAAAATGGCGTCAGGCGTCCTTGTAAATTAAAACTTTCTATATTTATTAATTTATAATCATTGAATGATTTGGAATCCACAAATTCTTTTCAAGAGTTCAAATTTGGAAGAAATAAAATGAGTACATGCATGTATAATGTACATAATGCCATCACCAGCTTTGACATTTAGCCGCTTTATAGAGTTTATATGTGGGTATATATGTTGGCGCATTGTTGCCAAAAAAAATGTTACATTAGAGGAATAGTGCGGTATGAAACAGACCGACGCATATATCAAGTGAGAACACTATCCCCAGCTCCCATTAGTGATATATATAGTTATCCTCGTCAAAGTTTTTTTTTTTTTTTTGAATAGTAAATGGTTCGAAGTTAATTTTTTTTCCTCAAAATGGACTTAATTATTTAAGTTAAATGAGTTATTATTTATATTAATGATTTTATGATGCAACTTGTTTTTACTGTATTTTAATTATTCAATTAAAATGCCAATAAACTGAACAATAACTTATTTAAATTAAATAACAAAATATTATATAAAATAAATAATATAAGAAAATCATTATAAAGAACAATAACTCATTTAACATTAACTATAAAATTAGTATATCGATAACGGTATCATCTCCCTTTTGAAATATACTGCCTCATTTTTTGCTTTAAATATTACGATAGAAAGTATATAATGACAAGAGTACTTCGTAACTTCGGTGCTAATTCAATTTAAGGATGTCAAATAATATTTTTATCTCTTAAACTTAATTACATGAAAAGAAAATTAAAATTGCATGTATGCAAATTTATTTATGAAAAAAATAACGATAATTTTTTTGACATCAAATTAATTATAAATTAATGTATTTTTTAGATAAAATGAAAGTCTAAAGTATTAAATTTATTTTAATATTCGTATGTAATGGATTTTCCACTAATTTTGAACCTATACTTTAGACCAAAAATACTATTTTTACCGTTAAATCATGCATTTGATTCTTTTGTTGAAATTAGCATTGCGGCGTTATACCAACACCTAACGCTACCTGCTTCTTAATTTGACGGTTGGCTGGGAAGTCTCAACTAAAAACCCACTAAGATAAAAATAGAAAGATGCTTCTGCTAAATCACCAAACAATATTTTTAAAACTTTTTAAGAATAATTTTAGTGTATATCCAACTTTATGGTACATTTTAATATTTATGATGTATCCTTTTGAAAAATAGTATTATTTAAATGTTTTTTTTAAATCATGGATGTATTTCAAATAATTTAGCTAAGATATATATTAAATGAATCAATTTGAAACAAAAAAAAAATTCTCTCATCATAAAATTTTAAAATTTTAGCTGTTGAATTTCAATGATATTTGAATAAAAAAATAATCTCTAAATTATTTCAAATTTGATACACGTTCTATTTAAATAAATTAGAAATACACTATGATTTTGAATTTTTCTTTTGAACTATATTTTCAAAAAGATATATCGTAAATTTGAATGTACACTAAAATTAGTCAACTTTTAAAATAAACATCAGATTTTTAGTTCTAATACTACACTTTTAAAATTTTAGCAGCAGTGACCAGTGAAGTACCCATGCATGCTTCTGCGGTTGGTTTGGAAAAAGACATAACGCATAACGCATAATTAGAGGTGGCAATCGGGCGGGTCGGGTCGGGTTCGGGTTCGGGTCGGGCGGGTCGGGCGGGTCGGGTCAGTTTGATTTTCTGAAAGAAATCAGGTCGGGTCAGGGTCGGGTCAATTTACATGTTGTGTTTTTTCATATCGTTGATAGATTTCGATTGGATTGAAGGCCATTTGATCTCGGGTCGGGTCGGGTCAGGTCGGGTCGGATCAGGTCGGGTTCGGGTCGGGTCAGGTCAATTTGACTTTCTTAAAAAATCAGATCGGATCGGGTTCAAATCCGGACGGGTCGGGCAGGTTTGTCGGGTCGGGTCGGGTCGGGTCGGGTTCTGCCACCTCTACGCATAACGCACATTGAAATATGAATTCATATTATTTTCCTCATTCTTTTCATTTTAGATTGACGCGTGACCGTGGAGATCACTTGTTTCATTGTTTGTCGTGCGTCGTGTCATAATTATAACTTTGTATTTTGCTTCCCCTTGGTGGTTTAGTCCCCACCACTTTCATCACTTTTGTTGTTTCATGGGGCTTTTCATTTCGTCATCATCACGTACATTTTTTTTTCTATATGTTATTTTGGGTATATTTTTTCGTTCTTAAGTACAATTTTTCACATTTTAAGCTTGTCACAAAGTACGGACATTATTTGAAATATTGCCTGATTAGATAAGATTCTTATTATTAATTAATTAGATATTAAGTAATATATGAGTTCCCTTCTGAACAAACGAATAATAAATGTTCCAAACTCAAACAACCAGATAACAAAATTGAGAATAAAAGAAAAGTACAGACCAACATATACTAGGTAGGAACCATAATACCAGTAGGTACAGAGTCTGCTCAGTATAAACTGATTTGTTGCAACTTATAGCCTAAGCATGGTCTTAGTATGCCTGCAATGAGGCGGCCTTAATCTGCTGCTTTTATGGGCCGGTATCAGCACCACAGAAGCCTGTTTTAGTTTGATTGTAGGCTTGATAGTTTTTAACTTCTTATATAAAAACCAAAGGCCTGTTGACTTGCCAGACCCAAGATGGTCGTAGTTTTGTGGCTTCTAGAGACTGAAATTGAACGACTGAATGTCTGAATCCATTGAAACCACAAAGATTGACAAGTAGAGGTGCAAACAGATCGGATAGGCATGAATAATAATTTTATTATATTTATATTTGTTATATTTTTTAAATATGGATAAGAATCGGATATTTAACAGATATTTATATATTATAGATCGGATATCAAATAAATATATATGAATATGAATAACATCAAATATTAAATAAAAATATTATATATATTAAAAATAATTGCATATATTTTATGGAATCAATAATTATAAAAATTAAATATTAAGCTAAATACTATTTTTTATTACATTAGTAGTTCAAATGTATTAATGAATTATAAAAATATTATATTTATAAAAAATAGATATAAAATTAATTAGAATTATAATGTACATTAAAAATTTTAATGAAAAATAAATAATTAAAAGGTTTCGGACAAAATTGGATATCTTCGGATAATATTAAATATTAACGAATAATAATAACTAAAATGATCTGATACTAATACAGAATATCGATTAAATAATTTTTATTATTTTTAAATCGAATTGCAAAATAAAATCAGATATTTTACTATTCTTTAACCCCTATTCAAAAGTCACCAGGGCAAGGTCACTTTGAAAATTCATAGCATTTATGAATGAAACTTCCAAGACACAGGAGAAACATACGGATAATCTGCACCATAGAATTAGTCCTGCTGTCTAATTAGAACACGGTATGCACATTTGGTGCCGATTGGGACTGATTGATGATACCACACGCTGTAATTAATTATATAAGCGGTTTCCTCTTAGATAACTTGAGGGCATGGAATTGGATCTTGTAGATTTATTAATTAACGGAAGTTGTACGGTTGTACCTGATTATGAAATAATATTGTACAAAATTTTAAATCATCATCTATGTGATAGATTGCACCTTGTACTTGTGTTACTACAACAATAGCGTCCAATTTAACTATCAATGAAGCCAACATACAAATAATGAGATGGATTTAACTAATAATAAGCTTATTTAACAAGGCCAACATACAAACAATGAGATGGATTTAACTAATAATAAGCTTATTTAACAAAGTAACATTTAGGAGAGTACATTTGGAATTATTAAATCTATAATATGTTCTGGCTAGGTGCCTGCCTTACAAATATCGGGTACAATTATTACATGAAGTGGGACATATGATGTATATTATATCCCCCTGAAAATATTATATTTCAATTTCTAGTTTGAGATTTAGACAAATTGTGAGGTGGGTTGTCCCAAATCTCAATTGTCTAGTACTCTAAGACTTTAGAGCCAGAGCCAGAGCCAGAGCACACAAATTACACCAAAAAGCGCCACAAAGCAACTCCCCAGTGCACCGAGCAGCTAATAGTGCAAGAAAACAAGTCATCGTCAGGTGGATTATTTAGCCCCCGCGTTCGCATCCGTCGTCTCAGAATCCTTCGAGCATAAGCAAATACACACTCCTATTCTGAACTCTCGTATATATAACCTGATTTTCACAGTTTGAACACACCACTCTTTTTTCAAACCTCAATTTCAGGAGGAAAGGAAAGAATAAAAGAGGAGGGGAGGAGAGGAGAGATGGGAAGGAAGCTTGACATAATTCTGGGAAGAATTTCCAGAGAGAATGCCAAGCTCAAGTCTCTGCTTGACGTCACTAGTACCCGCACAGTTGTGCTCAAAAGCCGCCGTGGGGTCCGCTGCACCAACGCCCGTGATGATGTGGTACAGCTCCTTCACCTCGGCCACCATGACCGTGCTCTCCTCCGTGTAAGATTTCTCACTTTGAAGGTCCTATTTGTAAATGTTGTGTTAGTCAAAAAGGACTGATAGAGTTGTTTATAATTGTCATTGATCATTTCAACACAGTAATTTTGAATAAAAAAACAAAAATCAAACATTTTTTTTATAAGAAAATCAACATAGTAGTTGTTCTGCTTTATTTTATTATTTCAATTTAGTAATAAACTTTTTACAACTAACTTCAAGAAGAGTTGCTTCAAAATGAATTTCAAGCAGAGGCTTGCCGTCTTCTCCATTTATATTTTTTTCAGTATATTTAATTCCTATAGCTGACAGTACTTCCATTTTTCTTTTTCTTTTTTTTTTTTTTTTTTTTAATTTAGGTGGAGCATGTAATAAAGGAGCAGAATATGGTGGATGTATACTCAATGATAGAGAGTTACTGCTATGTCATCTGCGAGAGATGTGCTCTGCTAGAGAAGACTAGGTATGAATCATAAGAAAAATTAACCAAATATACCAGAAGAAAAAATCATTCTAAAATTAAGATTTAAGACCTTTTGATCTATTTCATTAGCTGACAAAATATTATTTTTCCAATACATAGGGTGTGTCCTGAGGAGCTTCGTGAATCGGTAGCAGGTTTAATTTTTGCGACATCGAGATGTGGTGATTTGCAAGAATTGCAGCATGTTCGTCGCATTTTTGCATCCAAATTTGGAAAGGATTTTGTACAGGCTGCTACAGAGCTGTGCAATGGCTGTGCTGTTGATCCAAAGGTGCCATCCCTTTGTCTATTTGATCCTCCTATCAAGAGAGTGATTTTGATAAGGGAAATAAGTCAATAACTATTATTTATAAAAATCGTGGCAAATTTAGGATTACTTTACTTGTCCTTTTACTTTCACATGTATCATGCATGTATTATTCGTTAATTGTTTGTGGAGATCTTTGTGACCAGAGTGTTAAATTTGAATGTTTTACAGTTAATACAAAAGTTATCTACAAGAGTGCCCAACTTGGAGATGAGGCAGAGGGTTTTGCAAGAGATTGCCACTGAGAAAGGAATTAAGCTGGAATCCAATGATGAAATTTCCTTTCATACTCCAGCAGCGACAACGAAAACGGCAACAATTGTAAGATTGACAGTACAATAACTTGTACATGACATGAACATGCTTGATATGATTTATTTATTTAAAATGCAATAAAAAATCTTCAGCAGGTAGATCAAACACTGCCAGATAGGAAGGATTTAGACGAGACTTTTTTAAATGTGGAAATGGGGAAGTATAAAGATGTGAGTACCGCTGCTCAAGCGGCCTTCCAGTCGGCTGCTACTGCTGCAGCTGCTGCCAAGGCAGCAATTGAGCTCTCAAAATCAGATTCCCAGGGAGGTGGCACCAGGGACCACAATGCAAAGCGTGGTAAAATGTTGGATGAAAGTGACAAAACAACGGAAGACATGAGTTTGAATTCAGATAGTGATTTGGAGATTGTTGAAGAGGAGGAGGTGAGTTATTATGTCAAATATAAAGTACCTAATTAAAAGATATAAAACTATCTTTGGGATAAGTTTTGGGGAAAATGGGCGTCAATTAGTAAACAAAATAATGCTGATTTTTATTTAATGCGATGTAGGTGCAGCAGACTGTTTATATGGAAAAACAACCGGAACCAAGAGGAAAACCCAAATCAGTAAGGACAAGAAAAAGCAATGAATATTAAGCAAGCATATCAGGATATTGAATACATTTAATATGGAGTTTAATTTATCATTGTACATTTTTGCAGATCTGATTCTAGAATTTTTTTTATTTTTTGTATTTATCATGTATATGAAAAATGGTCGCACATTACAAAAAATTTCAAACAGAGCATATGAATGGGGATATAGTTTATAGCGTTTTTCAATTGATTGAACGTTTGTTAGTACTTATCGAACAAGGAAAGAGAAGTATGAATGGACGGTTGAGATTTTAAGCAATAAGTCTGTTGCCTTTTGAGGAGCAACTCATTCTAGCTTAATTAATTATTCACTCTGTTTTACAAACATTTGAGAGAACCACAGTTAACACTCCTTCCCAAAGGACGCAGTAAAATTGAAGTGTTAGTGAGTTAGTCCTGCAAATGAACAACATAACAGTACAAAAGCACACAAACGAGTGACAAAAATCTGCAAAATGGTTTATCCGCTAAGATTACAAAACAAATTCTGTAATTGTTACAACAAAATTAAAGCAAGCTCACAAACTTGCAAAATGCTAGCTTCCCCAATGACTCCTCTCCTCACTTCTTCTCTTAATCAGAAAATGTTTCCTAACACAATTGAAGCAAAAATAATAATAATAAAATTAATAATAATAATAATAATAATAATAATAATAATAATAATAATAATAATAATAATAATAATAATAATAGTAGTAATAGTAATAATAATAGTAATATAATGGTACTAGTAGTAATAATAATAATAAAGCTAGCGGGCATGCCATATATAGGGTTAGAACTTAGAATTTCATCCGCATTAAAATGACTGACCATTTGTGTACCATACTTTTTAAACAGAGCTATTTTTTACAAATGATTAAATATACATTAGAATATGCTACTATTTCGCAAACTCGTCTATATAATTTCATACAGCTTGAATATTGTTTGCAATCCCGTCAAAACTTATTAAAGATAAATCATGGAAAATTTTAATTCTTACCATAAAAAAAAAAAGTTGAATAATTTTTCATTATTATTATTATTGCACTGATACAAGTCCAAATGCCGAAGTTGATCTTTAAAATTGAAATTCCTTTTCCAGATTGTCGGTACTCTTCGCCTGTAATCCTCCAATGGATTCGGTCGCTCAATAAAAACCCAACCGCATCACATAAACTCAATTTTCATGTAGGAGCCCGCCCAGTCCAGTAAATTCCAGCCTCATGGGCTTTACAAGGTTTTCTTCCGGCCCTCCTAGGCCTATAATCCACCGCAAAATCGGACAAAGAAATGCACGCGTCGGCCATTGGCCGATTTTGAGGAGCTCGGAATCTTTTTTTTTTTTTGGGAGGTGTTGAGGTATTTCTAGATGTGGTTGCAAAATTCGATCTACGATTTGAAAAAATCAATTTCATCTATTCAGATCTAAATTCTACATGATCTAACTTTTTACAAAAGTCAAATTAATTTGATTCAAATTCGACATGATCCGACTTGAAATTAATAACCTATAACCCAATCGACATCAATAAGATTTGAAAAAAATCAATATATAAATTGATATGACCCATCCGAATACGAGCTGATTTCTTCCAGAAGGTCAAACTAATCTAATTCGACCCGTCTGAACCCAAACTCGATCCAACTTGTCCGATTACCATCTCTAAATATTTTTGTGGGGGTGGAGCCCTATGTGTCAACACCTCAAAATTAACGACTTGGATGATCCTCTCAAAATTAAATTTGCACTCTTAGGTATATTATTTTACTCAATCTAGTTTAAAAAATATTTTCAAACCCCTTGACATTATCCCTCATAACTCTTGTATATTCTTAGAAAAATATCATATTTAATCAAGCATTTCACATACAAATAACATGTGTTGATACACATTTGTGTTCTTTTAAAATAAAAAAAATCCTATAAATATACATGTTATCTTTTGATCAAGAGCATACACCGATTTATTAGTTATATTCATAGACCCAAAAAAGAATATAATTTTTACCATAATTGATTGTAATTAAAAATCACCAATATATTTATACCATAATTAAGCGATAATTTCTGTAAAAAAAAACATTTTCATTATAACTTCTAAATATTAATACTCACTTTAAAATTAAAATATAACTCATTTTAATCGATAAAAAATTAATCTTGATTACTTTTATGAATTTAAAATGAGTCTTTTAAATCAATATAATCATATGATCACATGTCTTAATCATTGTATTAATCTTATGCATGCACATCCCATGGTAGAAATATTAAATAAGCTTGATCGAGAGAATATATTCTTATTACCCCACAATATAGTTATTTTTCAAGAGAATATATTTTTTATACTCCCACTAAATTGGTACTTTTTTAAGAGAGTATATTTTTATTACCCACAAAATAGTTGATCATGTACTAAATTTGATAAATAAGAATATTTTAGGTGCACAACCATGGTGATTAATTAAACTAAAGAAATTTTACAAAAATAACAACGCAAGTATCTTCCAGACAAAAGAATATATTCTTCCTACCCCACAACTATACTTCTTGTACTCAAATTTATCCAAATTATATAAGTTAAGTGTATAATCATGATAAATAATTAAACTAAGATGATTTTATATATAATAAATCGTAAAGCTCATCTATGTCATGCATACATTATCCTTTAATGTGCATATTTTAGAATTAATAATGCACTAAATAAAAAAAAAACATCATGAGTAATGTAAATTTTGAGTCCTCTTAAAAATATTTTCGTATGCTTTTTATCAATGCTAAAATTAGTACAAATATATGATTTACAAATAAATATAAATTCACTACTTCTTCTAAAAATTTAGTAAGATTTTAAATAAAAAAAGTCTACTAATTGTTCAAATAAAAATAAATATTTATTAACTAGAAACGTTTTTTTAAATACTTGTATTTGCATCTCATCTCATACACATATGCATTGTGATATAATCTTCTATTATTATTTCATGATAAAAACTCTTTATTAATCCATATAATATTATAGTTGATATGTTTTAATAAGGGTAGATGGTATTTATCAATGATAGACCTTAAAAGCTCTAGGATGGTGGTATTGAAAGGTCAAAATGGTACAAGAATGTAAAGAATCTAAGGTAGAAATATATAAACCAATTTGGGGCTTAATGTTCAAGTGTAATGGCAGTGGAATATAATTTAAATGAATTCAATTCTCACAAGAATATAGTAATCAAAGAAATATGAGAAAAGAAAAGTAAAGATAAAACAAGAACACAAGATGTAACGGAGTTCGGCTTTAACAATGCCTATGTCTACGGGACTCTCAACCCCCAACAATTGAGGTTGAGCCGATATATTAAAAAGGGTTTTTACACTTGTAGAACTTTGTCCCTTACACAAAAATGGGCTGCAAGCCTATCGGTAACACAAGTGACAACACACTCAAAAATATGAGTGACAACACACTCAAAACAAGAAATGAGCACTACAGCTCAAAAAGGAGTTGAGCACAATAGCTTAAGAGAATGTTTTCAAGAAGATCACGAAGGATCAAGTTTGGAGAATAGAGAGAAGCTAGATTGAGCTTGAACAAAGATTTAGCTAATTGAGTGTATCAATATCTTAATTTTTCTCTCTCTCTTTGAATATGGCTTGTAAGCTCTATGGAGTTCTGATTTTGCTAGATAGATCAATTATAATTTTTTGAGAGAGATAATCATTTAAAATAGATCTTCTGAAACAGCTAAATAAACTATTTTTTGCCCGAGCCATTATAACGGTTTATGAATCGTTATAATGGTTTAGAAAGAATAGCCGTTGGATCAACTGAGCTGAAACGTTACAATGATTTATCAAATTGTTATACGTTTCATGAATCATTATAACGATTACAGAATCGTTATACGTTACACAAATCGTTGTAACGATTACTTAATCGTTACATAATGATACGCTCTGATTTCTTTGAGAATATTTCTGCCTTATAATATTATTGAGTATTGAGATGAACCGTTATAACGATTTCTGAACCGTTATAACGATTCTCTGGCATAAGCATTTTTCTTGTTGTTTAAGCTCTCAATTTATCTTGACCAATTCAACTCAGTTTGAGTCTAACTAAATCTAAGCCTAATGCAGTCTTGATTAAGCTCTTGTATCCCAGCACTAGTCTCGGTACTTGTGCACTAGTCCATTTATATGTTAATCCCTGCACAAAACTCAAACAAGGCAAATTATAAAATTCAAGATTGTTTTATAAATCGACAAATCAAAGAAGATGTTAAGTGTAACAATCTCCCCCTTTTGTCGATTTACAAAAACATGCAAGGGTGCATAGATATAACATTTGATGTGGATTTCACCCAAAAACTTCTCCCTTTTTTTGGAAATCAGGCAAAAGGGTGTGAATAAAAAATTTATTTCAATTTAGCTCCCCCTTAATGTATGCACCATGTATAAGATAAAGAATTTAAAATACTTCTAAAATAATAAAAAAAATCATTCAAAAAGAAATTAGCTAACACCCCCTAAATATATTGCATATATGATTTGAAGGAAAGATTAAGCATTAAGGTCTCTAATTTTTAATTTTAGGAATTCAAACAACATTTACGATGTTGTTTTCTTTTCTAAGTTTGCAATCAAGTGAGATATGACCAATATGACAATAATAATTACAAAATACACATGTTTGAGACTTCTTACTACCTTTAACAAATGTATTTTGATAGCTTTCTTTTAATCCTTGAGTTTGAGTCTTGGGTTTTTCTTTAGAAATATTTTTATGTTTTTGAGAAACAACTCGTTTATGCTAATCTCTTTGAGCTTTGGATTGAAAATCATTTTGATTTTTAAACTTATAAAATCATCCATCGGGTCCTTTAAAATATAATTTCCTTGACCAACTAGGATTGAAAAATGTAGCATTATTGCTTTAAAAATTTATTTTCCTTTGTTAATATTTTTATCAAATTGTTTATATTAAAATGCATAATTATGTTTCTTATTGAAAGATTTAGCATAAGTAGATTTCATAATTTTTGCATTTGACCCTTAACTTTGTTTCTCTTTTGATTTAGGGTAATTTGAAGTCTTAGAAGATTTATTATATCCAAGACCCGACTTGTTGCTAGGCCTTTGACCTATAACCTTGTCTAAATCCATTGAAGTAATGCTTGTTGAAATACATGAGAATTTTAGTGTCATATTTTCAGTTTCTAAAGTTTGCACTTTCACTTTTAATGTTGCAACTTCACCTAAGTGCATTTGACAATTCTTTTTCAGATTTTATAATTTAAACTCATAAGATTGAACATTTAACTCAAATTCTGAAATTTTATTTTCAAGTCTCTCAATTATCTCTTTTTGAGAAGATGAATCATGAATAGGACTCTCTAAACTAGATACAAAAGATTCAATTACATTCTCATCATCAAAATTATTTGCATTTTCAACAAAAAATTTCATCATTCTCAACATAATCATCATCACTATCATCCCAAGTGGATGTAGTGCAAGGTACTACTTGATTGTGCAATTAAAATTATTGAGAAAATTATATCTTAGGTGCAAATAAGTTCATCTTCATATTCTTAAATATGACAATGTCGCGTAGGATCTCCAATGTGCACAAGTCGGTGATATTATTTTTTGCTACAATCTCATCAACATCCACCACGGATGAGCTCTCCTCTACTTCCACAATTAGGGAAAGATTGTGTAGATTTCTTTCATCTTTTTTCTCTTAACATGGTTGCTTGTAGCTAGTATAGCACCAATTCTCTCAAAATTTTGCTTCTTCTTATGTGGAAAGACCAAGGAACAATCGTGTGTTGTGTGACATTTCTTATGGTATGAGAAGCATATGCACGTCATTCATTTCTCATCTCGCTCTTCATTGTGCTCCTTTTCTAGATTTAACATTCTTTTAAACATCTTCGTAATGACTTGATCATTCATAGAAGATGAGTTAGATGATGTATTGCTCAAATAGTGATGCGATGGAGATCTTTGAGCTTGAAGTGCGGTTTCTTTGAGCTTGAAGTGCGGTTTCTTTGAGTTTTGGTGTGACCTCTCTATTTTGTCGTAGCTTCTCCTCAAAGCATAAAAGATGAGTGAATACTTCTTCATGTGTGAATTCGCCAAGAGAGCCTTGCATTGCTTCTAAAGTGCTTATCATGCTCTCTCATCTTGATCTTCTCATCATTGCTCTAAAAATCTTGCTTACAATCTTAGAGTTAGACAAGGATTCTCCAACTTCATCAAATTCATTAAGAATATACATTAATCTTGAATACATATTCTCAATTGATTCTCCTTCTTGTATACAAAAATTTTCAAATTCGGACTATAGACCCATTAATTTTGTTCTTTTCATTTGAGTGTTGCCCTCAAATCTATTCAATAGAGTATCTCACATTTTACTAGCAATTTCGGTAGTACCAAATAGTATAGCAATCTTTTCACTAACCGAATTTAAAATAACATTAACGGCATAATCATTTTGAGATTTCGGTTTTTTGGCCTTTTGTGTAAATATAAGGTTGTTAGGATCATAATGTGGTATATAACCATGTTGGACAACATCTCAAAGGTCTAGTATGTTGAAATAGTTCACCATACATTTCTTCCAAAAGCTAATTTTTTTACAATTAAGACTTAGAGTTAGGGGTTCTTTTACATACATTAAATAAGTCACCTTGGACCAAAAATACCACAAATAAAGTAATTAAAACTGAGCTACTGCTTTGATACCACTTTGATAGACCTTGGAAGCCCTAGGATGGTGGTATTGAAAGGTCAAAATAGTGCAAGAATGTAAAGAACCTAAGGTAGAAATGTATAAACTAATTTGGGGCTTAATGTTCAAGTGTAATGGCAGCGAAATATAATTTAAATCAATTCAATTCTCACAAGAATATAGCAATCAAAGAAATGTGAGAAAAAAAAAGTAAAGATAAAATAAGAACACAAGATGTAACGGAGTTCGGCTTTAACAATGCCTACGTCTCCGGGACCCTCAACACCCAACAATTGAGGTTGAGCCGATATATTAAAAATGGTTTTTACACTTGTAGAACTTGGTCCCTTACACAAAAATGGGCTGCCAAGCCTATCGGTAACACGAGTGACAACACACTCAAAAATATGAGTGACAACACACTCAAAACAAGAAGTGAGCACTACAGCTCAAAAAGGAGTTGAGCACAACAGCTCAAGAGAATATTTTCAAGAAGATCACGAAAGATCAAGTTGGGAGAATAGAGAGAAGCTAGATTGAGCTTGAACAAAGATTTAGCTAATTGAGTGTATCAATATCTTGATTTTTCTCTCTCTCTTTGAATATGGCTTGTAAGCTCTATGGAGTTCTGATTTTGCTAGATAGATCAACTATAATTTCTTGAGAGAGATAATCCTTTAAAATAGATCTTCTGAAACAGCTAAAGAAACTATTTTTCGGCCTGAACCGTTATAACGGTTTACTAATCATTATAACAATTTAGAAAGAATAGCCGTTGGATCAACTGAGCTGAAACGTTACAATGATTTATCAAATCGTTATACGTTTCATGAATCGTTGTAACGATTACAGAATCATTATACATTTCATAAATCGTTGTAACGATTACTGAATCGTTACATAATGATACGCTCTGGTTTCTTTGAGAATATTTCGCTTTAGAATATTTTTTAGTATTGAGATGAACCGTTATAACAATTTCTGAACCGTTATAACGATTCTCTAGGTAAACATTTTTTTGTTGTTTAAGCTCAATTTATCTTGACCAATTCAACCCAGTTTGAGTCTAACTAAACCTAAGCCTAATGCAGTCTTGATTAAGCTCTTGTATCTCAGCACTAGTCTTGGTTCATGTGCACTAGTCCATTTACATGTTAATCCTACACAAAACTCAAATAAGGCAAATTGTAAAATTCAAGATTGTTTTGCAAATCGACAAATCAAAGAAGATGTTAAGTGTAACAATCAAAATAACACTTTTGAACTAATTTAGTTAAGTGTAGAAATTTTAAATAACACCCAAGATGTTAACGGAGTTCGGCTTAAAATGCCTACGTCTCTGGGTCTCACCCCACTTACGGGATGTCGCTTTATTATTAAAAAGTGTGTTACAACTAAGAAACTTTAGCTTCTTCACAATATAAGTGCAAGAAGACTAAAAACTATAAAAAAGAACAACTAAGGAGCACTTAAGGCTCAAAAACGCAGCACAACAACTGAGTAAAGAATTGAGACAAAGCTCAATGAAGTGCAACATGCTCAACAGAAATTATACAAAAATTCTTTTAGATTTGGCTAATTCAAGATCTTTGTTTCTTATAATTTACAAGGAAGGAAGTAAGAGTTATTTGTTTGTAGTAAGTTGAGTGCTATGGGTTTCTAGAGATTTTGATAGTTTTGGATAATGGATACAATCCCAGAATTAGTATTCTTACACAGAAAAACGTTATAACATTTCATCAATCGTTATAACGTTTTTGTAAAATAATAAAATCAAAGAAATTAAGTGTAATAATAGTCATAATAAAAAATTATCTAAATTAATTTGATAAAATTTGTCAACATTCATTATTTAATCATAATTTTTTTGCTCAATGTATGATTTTAGGAAAAAAAAATCTTAATTCGCATGTCATGGTAAGTATTTATCAAATAAATAAGATAAAAATCCTTAATTAATCATCTGATGATAAAAAGAATTTTGGTCAGTACAAAGTACCCTTAAAATTAAGAAATATGTTCTCTCATGGTATTAATCATGGTAATCTTTGGTCAAATTAAAATGGTACAAAGTACCCTTAAAATAAGAAAAGATATTATCTAATGGTAAAATCTTAGTCAAATTTTCTAATTACTTGTCATATCATGATGAAAAATCTTAGTCAAATTAAAAAAGTACAAAGTACTCTTAAATTAAGAAGACATATTTCTTAATTAGACCCCATAAATCATGATGATTATTCTTTTTTTCAACTATAAAAAATCCTCTCATGCATCATTTCATTCCCATGGCAAGTTTGTGCAGAAAAAAAAATATAAGGGAGTGCATTAGCCATCAAAGATTTAAAGAAAATATCCATATCGATTTAGTAAAACAAATATTTGAGTGAACTATAGAAGGATAGGGTATAGCTAAGTTTTCTTGTTGGCCTTGGAATTTTGTTTCGATAGTGTTCACTTTTCAATTAAGAAAAAATATATAAGTACTGATAGAGTGTAGCTAAGCTTCCTTGTTAGCGTTGGAATTTTATCAACCCTTCGATTGTGTCTACTTTTCAATCAAAATTCAATCATCTAAGTCGTTGAAATCATTTCTTCCCAAATACCAGAATAATGCTCGGTGGAGGAGATTTTCCCTAACTTATCAATATTTGATCATAATTCTAAAACTCTTTATCACTCTCTTTTTCTTTTTTCTATCTATTTATTATCTTTATAATTTTATTTTCTATCTATTTATTATCTTTTTCTTTTTTCCATCTATTTATTATCTATTTATTATATATTTTTTATGAAAATCGGTTGGCGACTCCACCAAAAAACACAAAAATCAACAAACGACCGGTTGAGTCTTGTATCGATTTAGCGGATAGTTACATCTGGTGACTCCGTTGGGTACGCATTAACTTAAAAATCTGACCTTTTATCTTTATTTCTTTTTTATATTTCTAAAATTCTAAACTTTTATTTGTATCTTTGATTTAGAAACTTTGGACAAGTTCAAATCTGAGACGACGTTCCTGAAGCTAAGGGTGCACAAGCAGCAACCAAGGAAATTTAATATGCAACTTGAAACATCTGGTGCCAACAAGGCCTCGGTAATATCTTTCCTTTATCTCACTTCCAGAATCTTGACTAAAGACATGTCGTAAGCCAAAATCAATCCTTGTCCCAAGCTTCATTGTTACAAGATCTCATTCAAAAATGTCTATTCTTCACGGGTTTGATCTAAAATCTAGGGTTTGTTTGACAAATTAAGGAATAGCTTTGGAAGAGTGGTAGAATAGTATATTTTTGGAAGAGTGGTAGAAGAATGGTATTATTGACTATTCGAAGAGTGAAAATATCGTTTGACAGTTGTTAATCAGAATAATTAAAATATAGATAATTATGATAATAATAGTAATAATAATGATGATAATATAATAATAATAGTAATAATAATGATGATAATATAATAATAACAATAAAATAATGATCATAATCCATAATCATAATCATAATAATATAATAATAAATAATAATAATTATAATAATATAATCATAATATAATATAATCAAATAATAATCATAGTCGTAATCATAATAATATAATAATATAATAAGAAAAATTATAATCATAATATAATCATAGTTATAATCATAATAATATAATAATAATAAAAATAATAAAATAATATAATAATATATAATCATAATCATAATGTAATAATATAATAATAATAAAATTATAATCATAATCATAGTAATATAATAATAATATAATTATATTTATAATCATAATATAATAATATAATACTAAAATCATAATTATTATAATATAATAATAATAAATATTAATAAAATTATTCATATAATAATAATACTAACAATGATGTTAATATAATAATAACAAAATTTATTATAATAATATAATATAAATTAAATAATAATAAATAAATAATCATCATAATATTAATATAATAATAAATCATAATCATAATTATAATCATAATATAATAATATAATACTGTTGGGTTTTGGAATGCCCAAATCCCGTTAATGCTCAAGCTGCGGAAAGACCGTAAAATAAATTTTTTTACTTCTACTTAAGTTAGGGATTAAAGTATATCGGATGATTACCGAGAGATACACACATTTAATCCTTTACAAAACACTTAGGGTTAAAGTGGTATGTCGGATGATTACCGAGAGATACACACCTCTTTAAACCTTTATTGATATACTACATGATTGATTTCTATAATATTAATCTACTTAATAATTAAATAGATTAATATAAGATGTTATACCTCGCTTCCAATTTTTAATTGGAATGAAAATCGGCTTGTCTCGGAGCACCAAACGTCTGATGTCTCTGTAGATTATCCACCAGGACTGACCAGAGAGCGACTTATTTCTTTTGCCAGAAATACCGTAAACCGTAGTTTCTCGCAAAAACACTATTCACTAAGAAAAAGATGAAATAGTATTATTCACGACTCGTTGTTATTATGTTTCACAAATGTGCAGAAATACCGCAACTTTTGTAAAAACACTATTCACTAATCCCGTGAATTCTGAAACAACCGTATACCGAGAGAGAGAAAGTAGAACTGATTTGGTGTGTCCTTCTCTCTCACCCCACCCCTCTATTTATAGAAAATGTGGGGTTGCCAAATTACCAAAATACCCTCATGAAAAGTATGGAGGTTCTAAAGTGAAAAGACCAAAATAGTCATTGGGCTTTTGGATAAATTACCAAAATGCCCTTTTGAGGTCGGCATGGGCTTTTCAGATTTTGGGCTTTTTCAATTCTGGGTTTTTTTAAGTTTTCTGATTTTTGGTTTTTAATTATTAATTAAGGCTTTAATTATAAATGGGCTTTCAACCCATAATTAACATTTAAAATCAAAATCAAATATATATATATAATTGTCATATACAATTATATTTTTCTCAGTTGTTGTTTCGGTAAATTTATACGACGTGTCTAACACGTTATAAATTCAATCTGATTTTTGCTTCTTGTCATCTCTATGACAAATATAATTTAATTATATCATATATAATTAATTATAACCATCTTATTATTAATTATAAATAATTTATAATTAATTAATAAGATTTTCCGATTAACTTCTATACGGTGTGACCCGACAGGATCCGTGTTATGTTGGTAAATAGAGTTAAAACCATTTAACCTCTATAATCAAAGGAGACATCTAACAAAATGCACTATGACCATCCAATTACACAGATGATGTTGTACTGTACAATATCATGATTCAATAAACTATTTACTTGTATTTAATTCTTTTGTCTCATAACTATCAGATCAATTTCAAGGTAGGTATGTGTCATCCTTGCAAACTTAATTTTTTCTTGTTCCTGAGTAAATTATCAAATATAATTACTCTTATAATTATACTGCTAGCAGATAATCTTACTCTATCAAGGGGCCCAGTGATGTTATAACTCGTATAAAAATACGAGGGATAATAGTACTTTTGGCAAACCATCTCTTCCTCCGCATAAGTTATGTATACCGAAGAGCTACCTTTATAGCCACCTTTTACGGATAACGTTTGGTAGAAATCACACACATACATATCTTATGTAGGAAAGATGAATACCTCATACTTTAGAATTTAACACTGAATGAAAATATTAATGATACAAACACAATTTTATTTAATGTTTCATTCGGGGTCTGTCAAATATGATGTTCCTAGAACATCTATCTATGTGATTAAAATGATAACTCTTTGTCTATGGTCTGTAAAACTTGACAACCATTTAATCCACATACTAACCTGATAGTGGTTAATTAGTGTTCCTGCTAATTACCATGGTTAGTGACTTTTAAGAGTATATTATATATTATGAAGTTTCACAATTCCAATCATGAACTCGGAATGATTCATAAATTCAATAATACTCAAGGAAACAAAATATCGTTTAAATATTCAATTCATGAACAAAGCTTTATATAACAAATTTATCGTATTATTGACTTCAAGATTATTATAAACTAACAAATATAACATATAATTTGGTATACCACTTATAACTTGGTATACCGCTAATAACATAATCAAACAATAATCATTATTCCGACGAGAACTAATCCGGTATACCACTTATAATTTGGTATACTAGATTAGCACTCTTCCACACTCTTCTACTTAGTCTAAAATTCATTTGACAAATAATTTATCGGAGTAGCTATTTTATTCTAACTTTTTATTATTCCACCAAGTGTCAAACAAACCCCTAGAGAATATTTCTCCATCTCAATAAACCAACAACAATGTCGAATAATATGTGAAAAATACTTGTGGGTTTTCAAGCCATGAACAATATATTAACTAAACTTGCTAATCTATCGGAATATCAACTGTCTTTTCACTGACCCAAAAGGTCCTGAGAGAACAAACCAAACGAACCTCAATAATGAAATACAACACTCTGAAGAATTGAACTTGAATAACAATCCTATGGAATTAGTACAACCATCACTAAATGACATATTAATCATCCATAAAATTTATGATTATAAGGAATTAAAGTGGTGGAAGAGAACTGTGAAAATAACATATTATCTTTGTCATTACTAATGAAAAAAATTAAAAATTACGGATCCTTTGCGCCACCAATCAGGGTTCCCCAAACCCATTCATATGCTAGACCTGAACCAACCACCACCACATTAACCTGTGATAAGGTTCAATTATATATTATATTCAAGGGTTTTATCTCAAAAACTATGTATTTTGTGTTGATTGTTATGAATATATTTAGTCTGATGCATGTCTTGTTGGATTATAGGTTATGGAGTGTAAATAAGGACATCAACATGAGGAATGAGGCTTGGAGCGAGATGGATCGAACTTACAAGAAGAAATCAAGTGAGAAGCACTTCCGGGACAAAAATTATGGACAACAATACTGGGACTGGTTTACCCTGTTATAAAATAGCCAGGAATTATGGACCGTAATTCTCAAAATTATGGACCATAATTAATGGGGCTGAAAGCGTGAACTCGCGTTTTGAAAGTGGTTATTCATTGGAATTAAAAAGAAATTAAACTTCTTCATCCTAGACTATGGAAAACTGATCCCAAATAAGAAAAAAGAGGAAGAACATCATTGGAGAAGAGATTGGAGAAGAAGAACTTAAGAATCAGGCGAGAAATCAAAAATCTTCTCGGTATATATATTCTTTCTTTTTCTCTTTTCTCATGTTGTGCTGTTGTTTAAACATGAATCTTTGTGTAATCTCTGACATGATTTGTGACTAGACATCCTTCTAGTGGTCTAGGTGTAAACTCGATAACTCAGATTGTTTAATTGTGTTCGTATGTTGATCTTTTAGTTCTTGTTGATTGTGATTGCTATTTTGTCTAAATTGAATACTTAGTTTTAATCAACTGCATTACCCTAGAAGTGAAAGCGGAAACCAAAAGGTAGAACTAAATCTTCTGACCCAAAATAGTAATTTAGGTCGTAGGCCAAGTACTTAATCGTGAAACCTATTACCTAAGGGAAAATCGAGGAAACCCTAGAAATTACATGAGGTATCGAAAGACGAAGTATAAAAATCTAGGTTATGCCAAAGTGATTCATTGATCTTAATGGGCTTAGACTTATAAGGTGAAGTACTTAACCGTAAAACCTGAATTATTTAAGTATGGTACCAAACTAGGAAATTATAAATTTGATACTAAAATTTAAAATTGAATCCCCAACAAACACTAGAACATATTAAAAAGATCAAATTGAGTGAATTGACCAAACGAGTGAGAGTGGAGCCGAAAACCTTTAGAATCCTTTATTTGATAAACTTTTCAGTTGTTGTTGTTAGATTTATGCACTTTCAGTTTAATTCAAAACACTCATTCAATTGTCTAGATTAGTGAACCTTGAGAGAACCAGTAATTCACTCTTGTCATTGTGGTTCGACACCCCAATTACTACTTGACTAGGCTAAAAATTGAGTATAAATTAGAGCATTTATTAGCTTAGCATAATACACATCAACCTGATCAGTACCGTGTATATCGCCATATCATGAGTCATCATACTAAATTTCTCACGGATCTTAAAAAGGTATACAACAAGGAAATTGATGATACAACCAAAAGATAAAAAAACGCAAATAACTTGTTTAAACACTCATTTTTAATGCATTCGGATAAGTTTTGTGCAAAATTAGTATCGTAGAATGATCATATTAAAGAGTTGATTGGACTAAACTATAGTAAATAAAATTAGGAGAATTTATATGAATTTGCATGAATTTTTTAGTAGTTATGGGACCAAAAATGATAAAAAATTCAAATAACATTTTAAACAACATTTCTAATGCATCCAAATTAACTTTTATGTAAAATTAATATCATTGAATGTTCCTATTGAATATTTTATTATGAAAATATATAATAGACAATTGTTTACCCTTGAAAGATTTCAAAGATGAATAGATGAATAAATGAAAATAAAATCAATGATTAATAATAAATCATGAGAAGGGAAAGCAAGGAAGAAGATGGCCCACTGATCAGAAGAGGTCGCTGCTTAACCCCGGAATGGATCCATTAGTCCCACAATGGAATGCTTTGGGCATGAAGTGAAGAGTATAAATACCCCACTATTCTCTATCCACTCGGCATGAGTGACACAGTAGAGAGGATCGAGGGAGAGAGAGATCTCTCGGGTGTCACCATGTGATTATATCTTTTCGACAAGTGGGACCCACATGGCGAGCCCTTATGAGCGACTCCAATGACATGGACCTAGCCCATTTTGCTAAGAAAACTAATCAACCCTAACGAGAGGTTAAGCATTAATCCCACAATGAAATATCGGGGTGAGAGACGAGGATATAAATACTCCACCACCTCCTACTCATTCGAGGTGGTGACCTCGGGAGATTTCGGAGAGAAAATCTCCGATGGGTCGACCATTTGATTACATTTTCTCGACAAGTGGGACCCACTGGCATCCCTTGTAGATGGATCTAACAACATAAACATAGCCTATCGATGAGTCACCCATGTGACCATTTTCACCGACAGGTGGACCCCACACCTCGGTGGCTATTATAGGAGTCGAGTTAAACCCTAAAAATCGCCTTGGAGCTAACCCTAGAAAGGAGTGAAGCGATAATCCCTATGCTACATGAAATGATGTCAATGCCAAGCTAGCATTTTGATGCAACTAGTCATGAGAAATTTCAAATGTGATTTTGCTTTCAAGGTGACACAGTGCCAAAGTCGTGAGCAACCACCTAACCATGCTTTGATTTGTGTCAATTACCGATAAGTAGTCGGTTCTTTGACCAAGTCACCCTCATGTTAAGGGATTGAAAGTCAATTTCACAAGACCGATCAGGTGCCAAAGCCGGGAGCAACCATCGATCAAGTCTAGATTTGTATCAACTGTTGACATGTAATCAATCATTGATCGATCAAACCCTAATGAATATCAATATAAGTCTAATTGGTATTTAGTTAGGGTGGTTTCTGCAAGAGAGAGATAATTGGCAGAGACACTGAGCTACAATTGAGATCTGGGATTAATTATGAAGAAATAATAGGGTTTATTTGATAAAAGAATTTTTAATTCAGAGAAGGAAGGGTAAAAATGGAATTAAAATTACAGGGATGATCATCATGATTTTAGGGATTTTTGGTGAAATTTTTATGATTTTTGGGTAAGTGGAGCTATTAAAATAAATTCAGGGAGGATAAAAGCAGATTAAATGGATTAATCAAGGGCTGAGATTTAATCAAAGCGAGCTCGGGTACAATGGGACAGACTCATCGGGTGCAAGCGGGGATCCCAAACACATACACACAGAATCGAGAGAAGAGAGAGGTATGACACGTGTCGGCATCTCATTGGCCACCTCATGCCACGTGTCGGCGCCCCATCGGTCCACCTCGGCCATGTGGGCCCCACCACCACATTAACCACATGGGCCCCAAATACCAACATGCCACGTGGCAGGCCATGACAGGTCCACCTCACCCCAATACATGCCACACGGCACAACCAGGGAAGCCCACCTCACTCTGTTAATGCCACATGGCATAATACTACAAGGCCACCTCATTCAACCTGTGCCACATGGCATAATATCACAGGGCCATCTCACTCTGTTAATGCCACATGGCATAATACTACAAGGCCACCTCAGCAACTGTTAAGTAGGTCATTAATACTAAAGGGGAGTGATTAACCTAGCAGCCAGTCATAATGTGCCAACTCAGCATGATTAATACTAAACTGTGAATTAACCAGTTGATAATCGTCCCTGTAAGCCTAGACACAAAAGACTTACAAATGGGACCCTATTGTCAGGTTTATGAATCAGAGGCGCATAAGCCACTATGTGAACCAAACTCATTCAAATACAAGCCGGAATTTAAATAAAGGAGAAAGAAAGGAAAGGTGTACACTGGCTCATGCACATCATCCCTCCGATCGTGGACCCTACTCCGTTGCGGTTCACATGCGCCGAGGCCAACCCCTCCGGGAGCGCACCTTCTTCTTCTCTTCTTCCTCTCTCTCTTTCTTCCGCGCGATTGATCGAGAGGCGCCATGGATGAATAAGCTAGAGATAGCACAATGATTCAAATTCCTTCATATAAAGATGCGAGAACATTGATTAAAGTATGAAAAGGCTATGAATTTTGGAATTACGAAAAGAATAAAGGGAAAATTAGTCTAAAGCAGTAATAAGGTTGAAATTGGGATTGACCTTTGCAAGCTCAAAATGTGAAATTGATTATGCAAGTAGCTTCCTTTCACTAAGGCGACACTCTCCGGATGCAAAGATAATACCTTTTGAAGCTTTGCAATAGTATTTCACCAAGTCAATAACCGGGTAAAAGAACAATGAGCTCAAACTTGACAATGGAGTACACCAATAGTGCAAGAGACAAACTAGATCAATTACTAGAGCTAAGAGGAGGCTAAAAGAGCTTGCAATTGAATGAATTGGTGAAGGAGTGATAGGCAATGGTGATTGAGTGGAAAATCGGGCTCAAATGGAGAAATAGAAATTTTAAACTATGTAAAGGCTCTTATAGTGGCTAGGAGGGGTCTCGGTGATTGCCAAGTGTGGAGAAGGTTCTAGAATGATCCAAAAGGGAGTGAAGGCCTTAGTTAAGTCATGAGAAAGGCAAGAGGGTAAATATGAAAATGTGTGTAACTAACTCAAACGGCCTAACCGCCAAAGGTTGACTCAATTGAGTGATTAGAAAGCACAAATAGCATCCTATCCATTGATCTAAACCGAACCAAGGGTGGAGATTGAATTAAAACCGTGATCCAAGTGCTAATCACCCAACCAATCACCATTTAGCAACCTTTCACACCTTAACCTATATAAACCGAATTGAAGAACACAGAAGAAAGTTTTGAAGGCTAGGCAATTAAGAGCAGTGAAAGAAAGAAGCAATTAACAGAAGAAGAGAGAGATAGCAAAGAAGAGTTGAAGGAAAAGCAATTAGATCAATTGATAGTAGACTTAGTCTCTCAATTCGATCCATTTATAGCTTTCACAAGATCCATTCATTATCTACCAGCTTGCTAAATAGGTACTGTTATAAAACTCAGAGTGTAATTGAGAATGATTTTTATAATTGTACAATAAGCTTAATTCTTGCATTAAACAATCAGTGAATTTGTGATTTTTCATTCAATTCCATTTTCTTCATATTTGATTCCTGTCTCTTTTCCACATTTGTTGCTTTTAAAACTCAGTTTCTTGATTAAACTTCAAGAATTACCAGTATTATATTAAATTAAACAGTAATCAAGAAGTTAAACCTTCACTTTAAATTTAGCATAATTACTTGCATACTTTCTTCAGCTTTTGAACATACATTGCATGATGGGATTGGTAGTAGAGCTACATAGCTCTCCCACTCGCCGCAAGAATCGGATTTTAGTTTGATACCAAATCAATAGAAGGATTGTTTAATCCTCTTGATTCTGTCATCTAAGTGATCGTTCGGACATCAATAACTAGTTCAGTGTAAAGAAAAGTTGTAAGTGAAGAATATTTAGTGTATAATCTCTGAGTGCTCACGATTGGTACCATGCCGAGCAACATCGAGTATGATCAGGCCATATACATCAATTTCAAAAGAATTGAACTCACTAACATGATCAAAAGGTATAGGCGACCAACAATAAGAAGTTAATTGCAAGAATCATTGATCAATTGAGTTGAATTTGCGATTAGAAACTCAATCGGTACCAAACTGGGACTGTACCGGAAAATGGTACCCCTATACACGATGAAGCACCGTATCGATCTTTGATCAGATGTGATAGAGAGGTTCTTGGCAATAAGACGATGCTACTAGGTTCATCTGATCGGAAGGACAGAGCTCCGGTCACGCGAAAACGACCTCTCCAAAGCGTGAATCTCGGCAAGGTGGTCAACGAAAGCGATCAAAGAAACGAGTGTGCACGAGTATTAACGCATAGACACGAGTATTGATGCGAGCGCAAATCTTGGAATAAATCGGACATGCATAATAAGATATAGTTTAAGTAAATATGATAAGCAGATCTGGACCTTTCATCTAATGAATATCAATCTCAGAAACAGATCCAGCGGCCCAAATAAGTTTACAGTTAAGTAAAAGATATATGTTAATCTTAATGCGAATCCGACGGCCCATATCAAGCCCAGTAGTTAAATAATAACAGAATATTAATGGTATAGAGTGAATAAATCATTTGGAAATGTTCCCAAACTCCAAATTAACTCAAATTTGTTTCTAAAATTTCTTTATTTTTCATACTATTTTTCTATATGATAATATTCCAGTTTTAAAAATATAATCATGTTGAAACAATTTAAAAGCAAAAGATATTGCATATATTGATATATTTGACTTAGCTTTGACTTGTCATATTAAATACTATAAAAATTCCAAAAATTCAAATAAAATCATGAATAATAACTAGATATATTTTACTGATTTTTCAAATAATTTTTCATGAAATAATAATGACAATAGTAATATGCAATAATAAATAATGATATTAGCTCTATTCTTTGATAAATAAAAATAAATAATAATAATAGATATTATGTTGATATTTTCTGTAAAAAAAATAATAAAAAAATAAATAGTACAAAATATACAAAAATATATACAACCATGGTAATAGATAGTAAATGTATTTTCTTCTATAATAAAGAATGATAATATAGTTTTATAATAAAATGAATTGCATTTCTTTTGTTATTTCTATACAAATATACAATAAAAATATTTTGATGGATAAAATGCATAAAAAAAATAATAATAATAATAATAGTAGTAATAAAGAATATAATGAATTTCATCCCTTATGGCTATTTTCAAATAATGATGATAATAATAAAAATCTTATATTTTTCTATAGATAATAAATAGAAATAATAAAAAAATATAATAAAAAACTATAATAAATAGGATAGAATATTAATAATGATTTCTTTTAGCTATTATAGACCTTAAAAATAAAATAAAATAATATAGCTAACCACCTTTTGATTTGTAAATAATTTCTACATAATGAATAATGTTTCAACATAATGAAATATAATAATGAAATTCTATTACTTTGGCCATTATAAATATTTTAAAAATACAAATAAAAATCATAGCCATTTTATTTTCTAATATTTTGTAAGTGATTTTCTACAAAATAAATAGAGTTTAGAAATAATAAAAATAAAATTCTACTATTTTAGCTATTATAAAATCCCAAAAATATAAATAAAATTCTAGTTAATAGCTAACCCATTTCCTATTATTTTTGTAAATAATTTTCTACATAGATAAATAGAGTTTTAAAATAAAAAAATAAAATAAATAATAATAAATAAATTCATCTTTCTAATAGAGATAATAATGGAAGATATTATGTAACAAGCTTTTTGGAGATGAACAGATATGCTCACACAAGGGGTGTAGAGCCACATGAGGATGTTTGCACACATGATATAACATTTAGAACGATTAGTCAGGACAAGAACATCTTGACGAAGGATAAACAAGGTTGCAACGGCAACATGAGAAGATACGTTGAGACAAGAACATCTTGACGTAGAATGACTAAGGCTTCGATAGCAACATGAGGAGATATGTCGAGACAAGAACATCTTGACGCTTGATGAAGAATAACCAGAGCTGCGACATTAACATGGAGATACATGTCGACTCTGAGGAAGAAGAACATTACGATGTCCGAGAGAGGTGACATCTTAATGACTCATTACCATGAGCAAGTAACTCATGATTAAATACGCTCACACAAGGGGTGTAGGGCAACATAGCGATTTTGCACAAGTAATGCAACATATAGAATGATTAGTCGGGACAAGAACATCTTGACGCTCGCTGAAGAATGACCAAAGCTACGACATCAACATGGAGAGATATGTCGACTTTGAAGAAGAAGAATATTACGATGTCCGAGAAAAGTGACATCTTAATGACTCGGTGTCATGAACAAGTAATTCATGACCATTTGAGCTAGCAAGACTGAACTCATCCGTCGATAAGTTTGTCTTCTGGTTCATCTCCCGAGATTGTGAGATTGAATCGTTCTGTAGTAGATTCATCCACAAAACAAGTGAATGTGAACCGTTCTGTAGGTAGGTTCCTTCACTAACACATGCCTCAATGTTAAGTCGGCTCGGTGCTTCGGGTTTGACATTGTGTGTAATCGTGTTTCCTAGGTTTATGAATCGGCTTAGTGCTTCGAATTCATGATCTAGAAGATCGGTGAGAAGAAACACGTGGGCCATATCCACCCTTCTCCCGATTCACCAACCTCAAGATCAACCGCTCGGTGCTTCGAGTTGTATTTTGTGTGATTGGTTGTTGACTAGTTAAGATTGAACCGTTACGTAGTAGGTTTATCTTCTAGATCAACGGAGGTTGAGTCGTTCGTAGTAGACTCACCTCAAGCCCCTCTGAAGAGATTAACCTGGTCTGTAGTAAGGTTATCTCTCGAGGTGGTATAGACTGGACCGATCTGTAGTAGGTTCGTCTTCTATAGGATTAAGTAGGTTCATTTTCTAGATGAACTGAGGTCGAGTCGTTCTGTAGTAGACTCACCTCGAACCCCTTCAAAGAGATTAATCTGATCTGTAGTAAGGTTATCTCTTGAAGCGGTAAAGATCGAACCGATCTGTAGTAGGTTCGTCTTCCTTGGACCCCCCCTTTTGTGAACCCGGACGACCACTTGACCATCATTTAACTATACTATTTGCTTCTCCCTTTCAAAGATCCAGAGGTGCCTCGAGGTTAGTAGCCCGGGGTAATTAACGGTGGGGGCTTGCGCCCACCGAATCTACAAGAACTCACAATCACTAAAAAAACCCCGAATGTGCATCAAAATCTCTCTAATGTTAAACCGTGAATTTTAGTTAAGAAAATAATGATAATTAAGATAACGATTGCACGGACTTAACGTAATTTAATAGATAACTTAACTCAATGTTTAATGGAGGAATAAAAATATTAGTAGAAATCACAAATTTTTAATTTCAATTAAGAAATAATGTAACACCAAAATTTATAAAACTAAAACCTAGTAATCTAATTTAATTAAATTAGGTTATAAATTATAAATGAAGAAACTGATTTGTCACACCAACAGTTATGAAATTTCGGCCACAGAAAATCTCACATTCACATCCCTCACCATAAATACACCTCTCTCTTCATTAACTCTCATCAAATATCCATACCATTTTCCCTTCACTCTCTCTCTCTCGGTCTCCCCGCTCCATTAAATGCATGTCTCTCACTCTCTCTCCCCATTCTGTCTCTGTCTCTCTCGTCGTTTCAAATATCTCTCTCTCTCTCTCTCTTTTTTTTTTTTCTCTCTCCCTGTCCCCTCGCATTCACTCTCCCGTCCTCTCCTCTGTTCTCTCCGCCGCTCTATTTTCTCTCTTGTCGCTCTCTCTGCAGGAGGGTTTTCCTCTCTCGCTTGCGAGTCCCTCCTCCCCTCAAGTGTCCTCTCTCGACAAGGGAGTCCGCCGACTCTCCTGCTCTATTCATCTCTCTCCTCACTACTCTCTGTTTCCCTATCCCGAGTTTGTCAAATCTCTTACGAAAGCCACTTGACTACGGCGTGGGCCTCTGGCGACGCCTACCCTCTCTTCCCTTTAAGAGACGGCTCCGGGCCCCCTTTCTTCCTCTTGGTTCTGTTGGATGCTCATGAGTTGAGACTAGATTCAAAAAAAAAATATCTTGATAAGAACGATCGCTACTCGATTCCTTGGTTGAGATAAGAGAAACGAGAGAGAAAAAGGGGATTCTGGAAGCTCTCGGAGAAGGGGAAATTGCCGGTTGTGCGCTTCGTCAGGAACCCTACCTCACTTTTATTGCTCTGGGTGCTTGTTGTTTCCTCGACACTCTTCTTGGTAAATGGTTCTCACTCCTTGTTTACCCCTTTGTGTTGCATATGTTGCTTGTTGGTTTGGCGCCTGTGATGCGAGTGGGCCTCTCTCCCACTGTGCATGTTGGTTACAGTACATTACGTGTTCTTCTTTGGTAAACCCTAGTTTATTTTTACTGTGAAGGTGTTGCCTTGGATTTTTGCCACTGTTGCTTTGGGTTTTACACAGGTTGCCTTGTTGCTATCGTTCTTTGAACCACGACCGGGGGACCTTGTACTGTTGGTACCATCTGTACCCGATGATGTGAGGCCACCCCTCCTTTCCTTTTACATTGCTCTGTGACTTTACTTGTATGGGTTACTACTATTCTAAGCTGTCTTGGTGGGTGTACCTTGGTACTTTGGTACTGTACCAGTAGTACCGATGAGGTGAGGCCCTTTTGGTAGTTGATTTTGCCTCTGTCCATCTGTCTTTGGTTTGCTTGTTGCTCGATCTGTTTGTTTGGTTTATTTTGTTGCTTGGGATTTGCTTGTCTAAATCGAGTTGGTTGTTGCTGTGATGTGGTTCCTGTATGCAAGTTTGACCCTTGCTGGTTCTGTTGTGGTTTCCGATCTGTGATATTGGCTGTTTGTTAGTTGCCCCTATTGGCTGTGTGTTAATTCACTTGAATTGCCGATATTTCTTGTTGATGTTGGTTTGTGCTGCCTTGTTGGTCTATGTCACTCTATGAATTTGTTTGTGGATTGTACCAGTTACTGGTACAGCCATGGGCCCTGTGCTGACTTTATGATTTCCTTGTTGTGGGTTGTTTACCAACCATTCTGGTGCTTACGGTTGGGCGGTGATTAATTGGGCCCAGGGAATTATAATAGGGAATTTAGATTTGTTGCAAGGCCCACAATTTAAAACTTAAATAAATAGTTATTGGGCCAATAAATGGGAAATTTATTAACAAAACCCAAATAGGATTAATGGAATTTATTAAAGGCCCAATAATTTAAAAGTCCTAAGATAATAAGGGATTAAATTAAAATATGACAAATTAATTGGAAGCCGCCCCGAACGGTTTGGCGGTATCCATGGATTAATTACGTAAACCTAAAGAAAACGGGAAATGATTATATTCCCTGATTGCCCCGATTTCGGGATATCGGTGCATTGGCACCAATGATTTGGTAGTCAGCGTATGATCCCGAACATTAAAACACCAACACATATTAATATAATAATTTTTCTTTATTTTTGTTTTTGTTTTATTCATTTTTCTTTATTTTATTTTATTTATTTCTTTTTAATCCTTTTTATTTTACTTTTAATTTTAAAATTATTTTTCTAATTTATAAAACCTATTAATCAATTTCTCTGATATAAATAAGAACAATATTAATTATATAATATTATATATTAATCAAATTCTTTATTTTTAACAAATTAATTATCCTATTATAATTAAGTCAATTAAGGGATAACATTAGGGTAACTTATTTAATTTAAGTAAATTAAATTAGTTACGTTACTCGAATAGATATAATCTCTAAATTATAAAAATAATACTAGTATAACTAAAATAAAACATAATTGAATAATAGATTATAAATAATTAAAAGTTATAAAATAATAACTTAAATTATAATAATAATTTAGATTTTTAAATTATATATATTAATCAATTTCTCTATTTTAAATTAATTGGTTTATAAATTAAATCCATAAACTCGAAACTAAAATAAAAGAATGAACGTATAAAAACGATCTGGAATGAAAATCATAAGTTAACAAAATCACTATGCGAACAACTAAAATTTCCGGCACGCATAGATGCGTGCGAAATCTTTGCTTAAATTTTCAAGAAAAGACGATAAAATCGAACGAACGATAGTTTAATTAATTATCAATCTAATTTAGTTAGTAATGGTTAAGTAAATCAAGTAAAACTAATAAACATCTAATTTAAATTAAAATAGGTGATACGATCGACTCGGATCCACTCGCGGAGTACGAGGTCATTCCCGAGCCCGACGTACGCGGACACCGACCCCGAGGCGGAGTTCTACCTCGGAGTAGAGCGACTCCGCGATCCTCACCGCTCTCCCAGTACGGTTTCTGGGATTTAATTTTCTTTCTTTAGAATTAGGAACCCAAACCGAAAAATAAATCATTTTTAAAATAAATCCGAATTGCGGTATTTTGGCCAAAAATTTGTAGAGTCTAAATCGACTGTCATTGCATCCGGTAAAATTGACCGGCATATTTGAGACATACCGCATTTACATGTCATATCATGTCATTTGCACGTAGATAGGGATAGGAGTAGGATCGGAAATAGTCTCGAGATAGGATCGGATAGAATTAAATAATTCAAGTGGTAGATTATATTTATTAGGAAAATATTATTACTATCACTAATTATTAATTAAGTTAGGTAGTTAATCATGCATTAAATGCATGGGAGTCTTGAGAGGCGGACGGGTAATTCTCGATCGGAGTTGCCTTGCATAACCAGGACCGTTGTGGTTACGTACGGTGACCCATAGGCCGTGGGACCCACGATGCAGTATATATGTCACTGCGCATCCTCTGCTGTCGGATTATCCACCGATCCGTCATTTGGCGGGTTCGGGTTTGTGTCGAGTGTTTTCTTTTGATCTTTATATTTTATTATTCTTTATATGATTAAATTTTTAATCCAAATTTGAGCGATTTAGGATACGAGTGTACTTCGGTGTTTAGTGTGGGCGGCCATATTCGAGACTGGAATCTATTTCGTGATATTATATTATTATATTTACCGGCGTATTTAGGATCCTAATATTGTCCGAAGGGCTTTCTCCTTTGGCCGTAGTTAGTACGAGAGAAAGTCGGGATGCGGTCCATGGCCTTAGTGGGTACGGTGTAGGCTCCCCTTTGTTATATTTCGTTTGATACGTTTACGGGATGCGGTCCTCGACCCTTGGTTGGTACGATGTAGGCTCCCATTTGTTTCGATTTGTTAATTCACGGGTAGTTATCTCCTTTTTACGATATGGCAACCGAAGACATATATATCCATTTGTTTATATTTTGTAAGGTGAATTACAGTTGCGATGAGACAGAGTACGTGCTTATAGCCGTTCACTCTCTAGGGCGTTATCGCCTCGGGAGCCGAATTGTCGTTTGTGCGGCGTTGTCGCCGCACAAACATAAAGTCCTAAGTTAGTAAGTTGGGCCCTGGTTGTGCCGCTTAGGCAAGGCCCGAGTTAGTAAGTTGGGCCCTTGGTGTGCCCGCTCGGGATGAATGCGAAATTTGCAAATTGGGTAATTATTATGGGTGTTTGACTCTCGTATCGTATACTTTATATTATATTATTATTTCCACGAATTTTCTATTTCGGGTTTCTTTACCATATCATATCATGACATGTAGGTTAAATGTGCATAATAAAATTATTATATTTATTCATCAATATTATATTGCATTTAAATTCGGTATCGGTTTTTGGGTCCGATCTAGGAAAGAAGATCGAATCTTAAAAATTTGGATCTAAATCCGTCTTGAGTAATTTATAAAATTACTCACGTTTCCACGGTGGTTGTGGGATCCGGGTATTTTCGGGTTCGGGATTTTTGGCTAGTGAGAGTGCTAGGTGCGACGATCTGCGCGATGACGAGGATGCTTCGCCGCATTGGCATGTGAGGCGGGTAGTTGATTAGGATCCATCGGGTTTTTGAGTCTTATTTTCTTCTTTTGGGTTTTTATTTGAGAGATTTTGCTACCCATTCCGATGGAGCTAGCCCCCGCCTTTATGTGGGCGTTGTATTCTCTTTGTTCATTACGGGTTTGTATGGTCATGTATTCTCATTATTATTATTTTGTTTATTACGTTTTTGCCTTATTTTATTCATTTAGCCTTTCGTACGCACGTCTCGTCGTGCGTACGTGGCGGATTAAGCACCCCTAACCCGATTCATTTATTTTGGGGTGTGACATCCTTCGGTGGTATCAGAGCATGGACTTTTATAACTCGATTCAATATAAGCCATGCTAGGGTAACATTCACGAAATCCCGAGAAATATGAATAGATAAACAGAATAATAATGAGGACTTGACTTAGGTTGTGGGAGTAGGTCAAGGAAAAAGGGGGAGGCGTCGCACGACTATACGATCGTGACTTCGCTGATCCTGCGGATCCCACCGCCCAAAGTGAGTAACATGTCATGAGTAGGTGTAGAATATAAAATTTGTAGAGAAATTTAGCGAACCCTAAGTGATACTTACGGGATTTATTCTTTTCTTTTTCCCAGATTTCTGTGTTTCATTCGGTCGGCCATGGTGCACTCATCCTCGGGAGGTCGCGATCCTCGGAGACCTCGCACCGTGCTCGGGGCGGCTAGAGCTACCCCCACCGGATCCACGGCCCTCACGCCCGCTTACGAGTGAGGGTCATGTGGCCCACGATACCGCCGCTTCCACGCACCGTCCGCACCCTCGATGAGCGTGGTACCCCGTCTCCACTGTCTCCCCGGTCACTTCTCCCGGGACCCATACGCGCGAGAGCGGCTCCGTACCCCGTCACTGTGGATCGCCACGGCTGCGGCCCCGCCGCGGCCTATCTTATTCACCCCGGATCGACCCGCCCGGCGCCTTATGCGAGCTTTCTTCTCGGGCGGCGCGGTTTACCTCTCGAGCGAGCGCTGCGGGACGGACGGCACGGGATCCGTTTGTCTCTCGCGTTACGGGAGTTTGAGCGCCATCATACACCCGGTATGATGGTAGCGGCGGCGGTACGACGCCGGCGAGGAGTGGCTTGCGCAAGACAGGTCACTTTTCGACTCTCGCGTACTCCCGAGGCCTACATGGCCGAGCTAGCGACCACCTATTGGATCGCGACGCTCGCCACCGGTGGACCTCCCGGGAGCCTCGGTTTGAGGGTGGAGTTCGAGCCATGTCGTGGGAGCGTTTCTCGACGTATTTAGGGCTCGCTTCATGGGAGAGCACCGGTTATACGTGCTCCGTCTGATTCGAGACGCCGACACGGGGTTCTCGGACGGCTCGTCGGTATGGAGAGTTGTTCATTCGACTCTCTCGTTACGCACCCGAGCTGTCGCGGATCCGGGCGCGACGCCGAGGCCGATTTATTCGAGGACTTCGACCGGCCTTGGCTAGTGTCCTCGACATTTACCCCAGTACTTCGGTGGAGTTTCTTATGGATAAGGCCGAGTACCGGGAGAGTCTTATTGGAGCACGGGCCGCGGCCCGCAACATCCGACCCCGTTTCGAGGGAGCCTCCACCTCGCTCCCTCCGCCGCGACCCCCTACACCTATACCACCCCGTAGGCCCCCGTTGCACCCACAGAGATACCAGCCGTACCCTCAGCGGTCCACGCAGTACCCACCGAGACCCCAGCATGCTCCGCCGAGACCTCGCCCCGGAGTATGTCATTCGTGCCAGCAGCCGGGACACTGGGCACCCGACTGCCCATTCAGGGGTTCCCGACCGACCCCGGGAGCCATAGCGGCGCCTCCTCGACCAGTAGGAGGACGTGGAGCATCTACCCCGCCTCGAGGCGGAGGACGAGGACAGACGGCTCGCCCTGTTGCTCGGGTTCATGCCGTCATTGCTGATGAAGCCGCACCAGAGGTGGATGTGGAGCAGCCATGCTATGAGGATCACGTCGATGCCGAGCTTATTGCGGTATGGTGTACATCTCTCGACGACCGCTTTTGTACTTATAGATACGGGGGCTAGTCATTCATTCGTTTCATCACTCTTTATCGCGTCACACGAGTGGCCTACCGAGATTGGGACGCGAGCCATGGAGGTACGACGCCGCGGGGAGGACCACCATCGTCGACCGGATCATCGCGGACGTTTGGTTAGGATTGCGGGTAGGGACCTAGTAGTAGACCTTACCGTCCTCGACATGCGAGACTTCGACGTACTTCTAGGACTCGATTGGTTGACACGACACCGCGCCGTGGTCGACTGTGAGCGACGCAGTGTGAGGTTCGGTGACGAGACGTCAGAGCCTTTCTATTTCCGAGGGAAGAAGCCAGGTACGAGAGTGCCGATTATATCCGCCCTTCAGGCAAAGCATCTCATGTCAGCGGGATGCGAGTATTACCTGGCGTCTGTTGCAGTTACGGACGCCAAGGAGGTGGATATATCGACCGTTCCCGTTGCGAGAGAGTATCCCGACGTCTTTCCGGACGAGCTACCCGGCTTACCACCGCCACGTGACGTGGAGTTCTGCATCGAGCTTCAGCCGGGCACGACGCCCGCCGCACGCGCCCGTACCGGATGGCACCCGCGGAGCTACGAGAGTTGAAGATTCAGTTGGAGGAGTTGCGGAGAAGGGATTTATACGCCCTAGCACCTCCCCTCGGGGTGCTCCGGTCTTGTTCGTCCGCAAGAAGGACGGCACCCTACGTCCGTGCATAGACTATAGGGAGCTCAACAAGGTCACGCGTGCCCAACGGTATCCGATACCTCGTATCGATGACTTGTTTGATCACCGCGGGGTTCACGGTATATTCCAAGATCGACCTACGATCCGGATACCATCGGTGACCATTAGGGCCGATGACGTCCCGAAGATCGCCTTCCGTACGCGATACGGTCACTACGAGTTTTTAGTTATGTCATTTGGTTTGACGAACGCCCCGCGTATTTCATGAGCCTTATGCATAGGGTGTTCTCAGACTATCTAGACCAGTTCGTAGTGGTTTTTATTGACGATATACTCGTCTATTCGCGTAGTCGGGACGAGCACGCGCGCCACTTGAGACTGACTCTGCAGCGGTTGAGAGAGCATAAGCTATATGCCAAGCTCTCGAAGTGCGAGTTTTGGCTCGAGCAGGTCGGATTCCTTGGGCACATCATATCCGGGGATGGACTTGCGGTGGACCCGCGAAGATTTCGGCGATCACTGAGTGGAGACCCCCTACGACTCAGACTGAGGTGCGTAGTTTCTTAGGACTCGCTGGGTACTACCGGCGATTCGTAGAGGGATTCTCCGTACTCGCCGCACCATTGACCCAGCTGTTGCAGAAGGGAGTCAAGTTTGAGTGGACTCCCGAGCGACAGCAGAGCTTCGAGGAGCTCAAGAGACGTCTCGTCTCTGCGCCCATTCTAGCCATGCCGGTGCCCGACACGGAGTATTCGGTCTATACCGATGCATCCCGGCTTGGACTTGGGTGCGTCTTGATGCAGAAGGGGCACGTCATTGCCTACGCATCACGACAGCTTAAGACCCATGAGAGGAACTATCCGACTCACGATTTGGAGTTGGCCGCCGTGATCTTCGCATTGAAGATCTGGCGTCATTACCTCTATGGAGCGAAGTGCAAGATCTTCACAGATCATAAGAGCCTCAAGTATGTCTTTACGCAGAAGGAGCTCAATTTGAGACAGAGGCGATGGTTGGAGTTGATGAAGGATTACGAGCTGGAGATCCTTTATCACCCCGGCAAGGCCAATGTAGTGGCTGACGCTTTGAGTCGCAAGAGTAGCGCGAACCTTGCGACTCTGATCACCGAGCAGCATCAGTTGATCGAGGACATGCGACGACTGGATCTCGTCATGACCGTTGCGGACGTGCCATCCACCTCCACCTCGATCGATATCGCCACGGCAGCACCATTGGTCATCCGGCCCACGCTACGAGATGAGATACGACTCGCACAGCCCTCCGATCCCCTTTTGGCGAGGTACCTTGCTAGTGTACCCCAGGGCACCGCACCGCGTTTCCACATCGCTGACGATGGAGCTCTTCTGTTTGACGATCGCCTATGCGTACCTAAGGACCCAGATCTCAAGAGCAAGATCATGACAGAGGCCCACGATTCAGGATACGCTATTCATCCGGGCGAGACTAAGATGTATCAGACCCTCAAGAGACACTTCTGGTGGAAGAAGATGCACCGGGAGATAGCCCAGTACGTGGCTAGGTGTCTCGTATGTCAGAAGGTCAAGGCCGACCGCAAGAGGCCGGCAGGGCTGGTACAGCCCCTACCGAAGTCCCAGCGCAAGTTCGACATCATTACAATGGACTTCGTGACCGGGTTGCCCAGGACGCGACTGGGGCACAACGCAGTTTGGGTTATAGTTGACACGCTTACCAAGGTCGCACACTTCATTCCCTTTCGATTAGGGACTTCGGCCGAGGATATGGGGAGGTTATACCTGGCCTGGCAGTACCGACATCATGGAGTACCTACACGGATCATCTCCGACCGTGACCGCGTTTTACGTCTCGATTTTGGGGAGATTCCGGAGGCCCTCGGGACGACGCTCGCCTTCGCATCGCTTTCCATCCACGAGACCGACGGACGGTCCGAGCGTACGATCCGGACTCTCGAGGACATGCTTTGCGCGCTGCGCACTCACGATGAGTGGAGATTGGGGCCGCACCTCGGCTTGTCGAGTTCGCGTACAACGCGGTTATCACGCTTCCATCGGTATGTCCCCTTTCGAGGCGCTCTACGGACAGCCAGTACGTACACCCGTATGCTGGGGACCCGCCGGCACGTACGAGCCTACGACGTCCGAGATGATCAACGAGAGTCATGCCACCGTCAAGATCATTCATGAGCGTCTCCGCGCCGCTCAGGACCGCCAGCGGAGATACGCAGATCCCAAGAGACGTGACTTCCAGCTGACCGTGGGCGAGCACGCGTTATTGAGAGTCTCGCCCACCAAGGGCGTGATGAGGTTCGGAGTCAAGGGGAAGCTCGCACCACGATACATTGGACCGTTTCTGATTCTCGAGCGAGTTGGACCTTCGGCATATCGACTTGCTTTACCGCCTTCGCTCGCTGGCGTGCACAACGTCTTCCACGTATCACAGTTGAGACGCTACGTATCTGATCCATCACACGTATTAGAGGTCGAGCCTCTTCATGTCGAGCCGAACTTATCCTACGCTAGCGTCCATTACGCATACTAGATACACAATGTTAAACCGTGAATTTTAGTTAAGAAAATAATGATAATTAAGATAACGATTATTTTTAGCACGGACTTAACGAAAATAATTTAATAGATAACTTAACTCAATGTTTAATGGAGGAATAAAAATATTAGTAGAAATCACAAATTTTTAATTTCAATTAAGAAATAATGTAACACCAAAATTTATAAAACTAAAACCTAGTAATCTAATTTAATTAAATTAGGTTATAAATTATAAATGAAGAAACTGATTTGTCACACCAACAGTTATGAAATTTCGGCCACAGAAAATCTCACATTCACATCCCTCACCATAAATGCACCTCTCTCTTCATTAACTCTCATCAAATATCCATACCATTTTCCCTTCACTCTCTCTCTCTCGGTCTCCCCGCTCCATTAAATGCCTGTCTCTCACTCTCTCTCTCCCATTCTGGTTTCTGTCTCTCTCGTCGTTTCAAATATCTCTCTCTCACTCTCTTTTTTTTTTCTCTCTCCCTGTCCCCTCGCATTCACTCTCCCGTCCTCTCCTCTGTTCTCTCCGCCGCTCTATTTTCTCTCTTGTCGCTCTCTCTGGCGAGGGTTTTTCCTCTCTCCCACTTGCGAGTCCCTCCTCCCCTCAAAGTGTCCTCTCTCTGACAAGGGAGTCCGCCGACTCTCCCTGCTCTATTCATCTCTCTCCTCACCTACTCTCCTGTTTCCCTATCCCGAGCTGTCAAATCTCTTACGAAAGCCACTTGACTCTGGCCGCTGGGCCTCTGGCGACGCCCTACCCTCTTCCCTTTAAGAGACGGCTCCAGGCCCCCCTTTCTTCCTCTTGGTTCTGTTGGATGCTCATGAGTTGAGACTAGATTCAAAAAAAAATATACTGATAAGAACAGTACGCTACTCAATTCCTTGGTTGAGATAAGAGAAACAGAGAGAAAGAAAGGGGATTCCTGGAAGCTCTCGGTGAAGGGGGGGAAATTGCCAGTTGTGCCTTCGTCCGGGAACCCTACCTCACTTTTATTGCTCTGGGTGCTTGTTGTTTCCTCTGACACTCTTACTGGTAAATGGTTCTACTCCTGTTGTTTACCCCTTTGTGTTGCATATGTTGCTTGTTGGTTTGACTGTGATGCGAGTGGGCCCTCTGCCCCTGTGCATGTTGGTTCTGGTACATTCTGTGTTCTTGCTGGTAAACCCTAGTTTATTTTTCTGTGAAGGTGTTGCCTTGGATTTTTGCCCTGTTGCTTTGGGTTTTACCTGGTTGCCTTGTTGCCTATCGTTGCTGAACCCTGACCAGGGGACCTTGGTACACTGGTACCATCTGGTACCAGTGATGTGAGGCCACCCCTCCTTTCCTTTTCTGTTGCTCTGCTGACTTACTTGTATGGGTTACTACTATTCTAACTGTACTGGACTGGGTGTACCTTGGTACACTGGTACCACTGGTACCAG
The DNA here is from genome assembly GCA_037127355.1 of Schoenoplectus tabernaemontani. Classification (NCBI taxonomy): domain Eukaryota; kingdom Viridiplantae; phylum Streptophyta; class Magnoliopsida; order Poales; family Cyperaceae; genus Schoenoplectus; species Schoenoplectus tabernaemontani. The sequence continues at coordinate 16,852,603 of CM073752.1, forward strand.
TGAGGGTGAGGCCCTTTCTGGTAGTTGATTTTGCCCTCTGTCCATCTGTGCTGGTTTGCTTGTTGCTCTGATCTGTTTGACTGGTTTATTTTGTTGCTTGGGATTTGCTTGTCTAAATCGAGTTGGTTGTTGCTGTGATGTGGTTCCTGTATGCAAGTTTGACCCTTGACTGGTTCTGTTGTGAGTTTCTGATCTGTGATATTGGCTGTTTGTTAGTTGCCCCTATTGGCTGTGTGTTAATTCACTTGAATTGCCGATATTTCTTGTTGATGTTGGTTTGTGCTGCCTTGTTGGTCTATGTCACTCTATGAACCGTTTGAGACCGTACTCGCATCGGCATGCCAATGGCCGGCCCCGTGTCGACTTTATGATTTCCTTGTCGTGGGTTGTTTACCAACCATTCTGGTGCTTACGGCTGGCCGGTGATTAATTGGGCCCAGGGAATTATAATAGGGAATTTAGATTTGTTGCAAGGCCCACAATTTAAACTTAAATAAATAGTTATTGGGCCAATAAATGGGGAAATTATTAACAAAACCCGAATAGGATTAATGAAATTTATTAAAGGCCCAATAATTTAAAAGTCCTAAGAGAATAAGGGATTAAATTAAAATATGACAAATTAATTGGAAGCCGCCCCGAACGGTTTGGCGGTATCCATGGATTAAGTACGTAAACCTAAAGAAAACGGGAAATGATTATATTCCCTGACTGCCCCCGATTTCGGGATATCGGTGCATTGGCACCAACGATTTGGTAGTCAGCGTATGATCCCGAACATTAAAACACCAACACATATTAATATAATAATTTTTCTTTATTTTTGTTTTTGTTTTATTCATTTTTCGTTATTTTATTTTATTTATTTCTTTTTAATCCTTTTTATTTTACTTTTAATTTTAAAATTATTTTTCTAATTTATAAAACCTATTAATCAATTTCTCTAATATAAATAAGAACAATATTAATTATATAATATTATATATTAATCAAATTCTTTATTTTTAACAAATTAATTATCCTATTATAATTAAGTCAATTAAGGGATAACATTAGGGTAACTTATTTAATTTAAGTAAATTAAATTAGTTACGTTACTCAAATAGATATAATCTCTAAATTATAAAAATAATACTAGTATAACTAAAATAAAACATAATTAAATAATAGATTATAAATAATTAAAAGTTATAAAATAATAACTTAAATTATAATAATAATTTAGATTTTTAAATTATATATATTAATCAATTTCTCTATTTTAAATTAATTGGTTTATAAATTAATCCATAAACTCGAAACTAAAATAAAGAATGAACGTATAAAAACGATCTGGAATGAAAATCATAAGTTAACAAAATCACTATGCGAACAACTAAAATTTCCGGCACCGCATAGATGCAGCAGAAATGCTGCCGAAATTTTCAAGAAAAGACGATAAAACCGGAACGACCGTTAATTAATTATCAATATAATTTAGTTAGTAATGGTTAAGTAAATCAAGTAAAACTAATAAACATCTAATTTAAAATTAAAATAGGTGATACAATGACTCGGATCCACTCGCGAGTACGAGGTCATTCCCGACCCGACGTACGCGGACACCGACCCCGAGGCCGAGTTCTACCTCCGAGTAGAGCGACTCCGCGATCCTCACCAAGACTCCTGTGTACGGTTTCCGGGATTTAATTTTCTTTCTTCGAGAATTAGGAACCCAAACCGAAAATAAAACCGTTTTTAAAATATAATCCGAATTGCGGTATTTTCCAAAAATTTGTAGAGTCTAAATCGACCCGTCATATGCATCCGATAAAATTGACCAAAGATATTTGAGACATACCCGCATTTACATGTCATATCATGTCATACCGCACGTAGATAGGATAGGAGTAGGATCCGGAAATAGTCTCGAGATAGGATCGATAGAATAAATAATTCAAGTTGTAGATTATATTTATTAGGAAAATATTATTACTATCACTAATTATCAATTAGGTCAGTAGTTAATCATGCATTAAATGCATGGGAGTCCGAGAGGCGACCGGTAATTCTCGGTCGGAGTTGCCTTGCTTGTATAACCGCACCGTTGTGGTTACGTACGGTGACCCATAGGCCGTGGGACCCACCGTCAGTATATGCATCGCGCATCCTCGCTTTCTGTCGGATTATCCACCGATCCGTCATTTGGCGGGTTCTACCGTGTCGAGTGTTTTCTTTTGATCTTTATCTTATTATTATTCTTTATATGATTAAACTTTCAATCCAAATTGAGTGATTTAGGATACCGTGTACTTCAAAGGTATTTAGTGTGGGCGCCATATTCGAGACTGGAATCTATTTCGTGATATTATATTATTATATTTATCCCGCGTATTTAGGATCCTAATATTGTCCGAAGGGCTTTCTCCTTTGGCCCGTAGTTGGTACAGAGAAAGTCGGGATGCGGTCCACCGGCCTTAGTGGGTACAGTGTAGGCTCCCCTTTGTTATATTTCGATTTGATACGTTTACGGATGCGGTCCTCGACCCTTGGTTGGTACAAAGTGTAGGCTCCCATTTGTTTCGATTTGTTAATTCACGGGTAGTTATCTCATTTTTACGATATGGCAACCGAAGACATATATATCCATTTGTTTATATTTTGTAAGGTGAATTACCGTATTCGATAGACCGAGTACGTGCTTATAGCACGTTCACTCTCCTAGGGCGTTATCGCCCCGCCCGGAGCCGAATTGTCGTTTGTGCGGCGTTGTCGCCGCACAAACATAAAGTCCTAAGTTAGTAAGTTGGGCCCTGGTTGTGCCCGCTTAGGCAAGGCCCAAGTTAGTAAGTTGGGCCCTGGTTGTGCCCGCTCGGGATGAATCCGGTAAATTTACAAATTGGGTAATTATTATGGGTGTTTGACTCTCGTATCGTATACTTTATATTATATTATTATTTCCACGAATTTTCTATTTCGGGTTTCTTTACCATATCATATCATGACATGTAGGTTAAATGTGCATAATAACAATTATTATATTTATTCATCAATATTATATTGCATTTCGGACATCGATTATCGGTTTTGGGTCCGTCTAGGAAAGAAGATCGAATCTTAAGGCCGGATCTAAATCCGTCTTGAGTAATTTATAAAATTACTCACGTTTCCACGGTGGTTGTGGGATCCAGGTATTTTCGGTGTTCGGGATTTTTGGCTAGTGCGAGTGCTAGGGACATCCCCGCGATGATGACAGGGGATGCTTCGCCGCATTGGCATGTGAGTGGGTAGTCGATTAGGATCCATCGGGTTTTTGAGTCTTATTTTCTTCTTTTGGGTTTTTATTTGAGAGATTTTGCCCCATTCCGATGGAGCTAGCCCCCGCCTATGTGGGCGTTGTATTCTCTTTGTTCATTCTGGACTCGTTTGTATGGTCATGTATTCTCATTATTATTATTTTGTTTATTCTGTGATTGCCTTATTTTATTCATTTAGCCTTTCGTACGCACGTCTCGTCGTGCGTACGTGGCGGGATTAAGCACCCCTAACCCGATTCATTTATTTTGGGGTGTGACACAAATAACTTATTTAAGTAATAATTTTAATTCATGTGAGTTAAGTTTTATGTGAAAATACTATCCTAAAATATTCATATTGAATATTTAATAATAAAATCATATAATAAACAATATGTGAAGTAACCAATTGAATTTTCTCGAATTTATATGCAGTTATGTGACTAAAAAATGACTAAAACTCAAATAATTTATTTAAATAATAATTTTTAATGCATCTGAGTAAATTTTGTGAGAAAATATTGTCATAAAATATTCATGTTGAACAACTAATCACAAAAACAGTTAATAGATATAATTAAAAGTACTTGTTCGAATTTACACAAAATTATGTGTAGAAACGAGGTCAAAATGATTAAAAATATAAATAACAAGTTTAAATGATAGTTTTTAATGCATCCAGATGAAGTTTAATTTACACAAAATTATGTGTAGAAACGAGGTCAAAATGATTAAAAATATAAATAACAAGTTTAAATGACAGTTTTTAATGCATCCAGATGAAGTTTTATGCATAATTAGTATTGTAGAATGTTCATATTAAAGAGTTAATTACACAACTTATAATAGACATAATTAGGAGTATTTATATGAATTTGCATGAATTATTAAGTAGTTATGGGACAAAAAATGATGAAAAATTCAAATAAATTATTTAAACAACGGTTTTCAATACATCTAGATGTAGTTTTATGCAAAGTTAATATCGTAAAATTTTCATATTGAAGTATTAATTAGAAAATCTTATAATAAACTTAATTAGAAGTATTTATATAAATTTGCATAAATTGTAATATAGCTATGTGGCAAAAATGATGAAAATTCAAACAACTTGCTTAAAGAGTAGTTTTTAATGCATCTGAATGAATATTTTATGCAAAATTAGTGTCGTAAAATATTAATATTGAATATTTATTTATAATAATATATAATACATAATATTATAAATATTCATATGAATTTGTACCATTTCATGTGCAGTAATAAAGCAAAAAATGATAAAAAAAAATACTCATACAACTGATTTAGACATCAGTTTAATGCATCTGAGTTAAGTTTTGTACGAAAATACTGTCATAGAATATTCACATGGAAGAGTTAAGCATAAAATAGTTAATATATAGTACTAGGAGTATCCATATGAATTTGCTTGAAATTATGTATAGAAACGTGGCAAAAAATAATGAAAAATTCAAACGAACTGTTTAAACAGAAGTTTTTAAAGCATCCGGTTAAGTTTTGTGCAAAATTAGTATCGTAAAATATTCATATTGAGGTATTGATTGGAAAATTTTATAATATACTTAATTTTCAATAATTTATGTGTAGTTATGAGGCCAAAAATTATAAAAAACTCAAATAACTTATTTAAACGACAGTTTTTTAATGCATCCGAATTATATTTTATGAAAAATTAATATCGTAGAATAATCATATTGAATATTTAATTATAAAACATATAATAGATAATATTAGAAATGTCCATATGAATTTGCACAAATTTATGTGCCGTCATGAGGCAAAAAATAATTAAGAACTCAAGTGACTTGTTTAAACAATAATTTTTAATGCATCTGAGTTAAAAAAATTAATAGATAATATTAGAGCATCTGATTGAATTTCCACAAAATTATGTGCAGTTTTGATGCCAAAAATGATGAAAAACTCAAATAACCTGATTAAAATAATAGTTTTTTATGCATCGGGATTAACTTTTATATAAAATTAGTGTTGTAGAATAATGATATTAACCATTTAATTATAAAAACATATTAAATATTTAATTATAAATATATATAATATACAATATTAGGATTGTCCATATGAATTTACAATAATTTATGTACAGTTATGAGGACAATAATGATTAAAAACTCAAATAAGTTATTTAAATAATTGTTACTGTATTTTTGTGCGAAACTATCGTTGAATCTTCACATTGAAGAGTAAATTATAAAACCATTTAATTGATATTATCTGGAATAGAAATGAGATCAAATTGATTAAAAATGCAAACAACTTGTTTAAATCATAATTTTAATGCACATGGATGAAGTATTGTGCAAAATTAGTATCTTAGAACGTTCACATTAAAGAGGTAATTGGACAAACTTATAATAGACATAATTAGAAGTATCCATATGAATTTGCATCAATTTATGTGCAGTTATGAGACTAAAAATGATTAAAAACTCAAACAACCCGCTCAAACAGCAGTTTTTAATGCATTCAAATTAAGTTTTGTACAAAATTAATGTCGTAGAATCTTCATATTTAACATTTAATTATGAAAATATATAATAGACAATATTATGAGTATCCATACAAATTTGCACCATTTCGTGTGCAATTAAGAGGCTAAATATGGTGAAAAACTTATACAACTTGTATAAAGAACAGTTTTTTATTGCTTTTGAAGAGTTAATCATAAAAATAGTTTAAATAACCATTTATTGCTTTTGAAGAGTTCTTATTGCTTTTGAATATTCATATTGAAGAGTTAATCATAAAAATAGTTAAAACATATTATTAGGAGTATCCGTACAAACTTGCACAAAATTATGTGTGGAAGCACAAAATTATGTGTGGAAACAAGGTCAAAATCTTCAAAAGTGCAAGAAACTTGTTTAAACTACAGTTTTCAATGCATCCGGATGAAGTTTTGTACAAAATTAGTATCATAAAAATATTGATATTAAAATATTAATTTTACAAAATTATAATAGACATAATTAGGAGTATTTAAATGAATTTGCACGACTTATTGAGTAGTTATAGGGAAACAAATGATAAAAAATCAAATAACTTGCTTAAACAATAGCTTTTAATGCATCCAAATTAAGTTTTGTGTCAAATTAGTTTCTCTTCATATTAAACATTTAATTATAAAAATGTATAATAGACAATACTAAGATGTTCATATGAACTTGCACGATTTATGTGGCTAAAAATGATTAAAAACTCAAATAAATTGTTAAACAATAATTTTTAATGTATCATAATTAAGTTTGTTCGAAAATATGATCGTAGAATATTCACATTGAAGAGTTAATCATAAAAATAGTTAATAAATATCATGAAAAGTTTCTGTTCGAATTTGCACACTATTATGATGCAAAAATGATAAAAACTCAGACAACATGATTAAACAGTTGTTTTAATGCATCGGGATTAATCCTATACAAAATTAGTGTCATAGAATGTTTATATTGAAGTGTTAATTGGAAAATCTTATAATACACTCAATTAGGAGTACCTATATTAATTTGCACGAACTTATGTATAGTTATGAGGCAAAAAATGATGAAAAATTTAAACAACTTATTTAGACCATAGTTTCTAATGCATCTGAATTAATATTTTGTGCAAAATTAGTGTCTTAGAATATTTATATTGAACATTTAATAATAAGAACATATAATAGATAATATTAGAAGTATTCATATGAATAAGCATACTAATTTATGTGCAGTTATGAGGTCAATAATGATTAAAAACTCAAATAACTTTGTTTAAATAACAGTTTTTAATGCATCTGAGTTAAGTTTTGCACAAACTAAAAAAACATTTAATTGATATTAAAAGGAGTACCCATACGACTTTGCACAAAATTACATGAAGAAATGAGAGAAAATGATTAAAAATGCAAACAACTTGTTTAAACCACAGTTTTTAATGCATCTGTATGATTTTTTATTCATAAATGATATCATAAAATGTTCATATTAAAGAGTTAATTGGACAAACTAATAATAGACATAATTATGAGTTTTTATATGAAATTTCACCAATTTATTTGCAGTTATGAGGCCAGAAAGATAAAAAAACTCTAATAACTTATTTAAACCAAAGTTTTTAATGCATCCGAATTATTATTTTGTGCAATATTAGTGTCGTAGAATATTCATATTGAAGAGTTAATTATAAAAACAGTTAATAGATAATATTAAGCGTATTCATATGAATTTGCACCATTTTATGTGCAGTTATGAGGTCAAAAATGATAAAAACACATACAACTTGTTTAAACAACAGTTTTCAATGCATTTGAGTTAAATTTTGTGTGAAATTACTATTAAAGAATCTTCATATTGAAACGTAAATTATAAAAATATTTAATTGATATTATTAGAAGTATTTGTCCGACTATGGATGAAATTATGTATAGAAACAAGTCCAAAATGATTAAAAATATAAATAACTTATTTAAACCACAGCTTTTAATGCAAGGGGATGAAGTATGATGCAAAATTAGTGTCGTAAAATGTTCATATAAATGAGTTAATTAGACAAATTTATAATAGACATAATTATGAATACTTATATGAATTTTCATGAGTTATTGAGTAGTTCTGGGGCAAAAAATGATGAAAAAAAATAAAATAACTTGCTTAAGCAGTAGTTTTTAATGCATCCGAATTAAGTTTTGTATAAAATTAAATTCGTAGAATCTTCATATTGAACATTTAATTATAAAATCTTATAATAAACAATATTAGGAGTATTCATATGAATTTACATGAATCTATTTGCAGTTATGAGGTAAAAACAATTAAAACCTCAAATAACTTATTTAAACAACAATTTTTGATGCACTGACTTAAGTTTTATACAAAATTATTATCGTAGAATCTTCATATTAAAATTTAATTATAAAAAATGTAATAGACAATATTTGTAGTATCTATTAAATTTATATGAACTTTTGTGCAGATATGAGACCAAATATGATTAAAAACTCAAACGACTTATTTAAACAATTATTTTTAATGCATCTGAGTTAAGTTTTGTACGAACATACTGTTGTAAAATATTCACGTTGAGAGTTAATCATAAAAACAGTTAATAGATATTAATAAGAGTATCCGACGAATTTGCATGAAATTATATGTTGAAAACGAGGCCAAACTGATCAAAAATAATAATAACTTCTTTAAACAATGGTTTTTAATGCATCCAGATGAAGCTTTGTTTAAACAACATTTTTTAATGCATTCAGATGAAGCTTTGTGCAAATTTAGTATTGTATAATGTTCATATTAAAGTGTTAATTTTAGAAAATTATAATAGACATAATTGAGAGTATTTACATTAATTTTCATGAATATGTTAGTAGTTATGTAGGCAAAAAATGATGAAAAACTCAAATAATTTGTTTAAACAAAAGTTGTTAATGCATGCGAATTAAGTTTCATGCAAAATTAGTTTCATAAAATCTTCATATACAATATTAAAAGTGTCCATATGAACATTTAATTATAAAATAATATAGTAGACAATATTAGAAGTGTCCATATAAATTTGCATGAATTCATGTGCTGTTATGTGATCAAAAATTATTTAAACAAATTTTTAATCATAATCATGATAATAATAATAATTATAATCATAATCATAATAATATAACCATAATCATAATCATAATAATATAATAATAAAAATATAATCATAATCATAAAAATAATTATAATAATATAATAATAAATTAATCATCATTATAATCAACATATAATAATATAATACAACATAATAAAATAATAATAAGTATTAATAATCATAATCATAATCATCATAATATAATAATATAATAATAAATAATTTTGATCATAATAAAATAATAATAAAATAATTATATTTATATTCATAATATAATAATATAATATTAAAATTATATTTATAATAATAATAAATAATATAATAATACTAATGGTAACGATCATATAATAACAATAATGATAATAATAATTTAATAATAATAATATAATGATAATAATAATAAATAATAATCATAATATTAATATAATAATAAATTATAATCATAAATATAATATATAATATAATAATACTAAATCTTATCATAATCATAATATAATAATATAATATAATATAATCAAACTATAATCGCTATTCCGACGAGAGCTAATCCGATATTCCACCTATAAATTGGTATACCGGATTAGCACTATTCCGCACTCTTCTACTTAGTCTAAAATTCATTTGACAAATTAATTCGTCAGAATAGCTATTTTATTCCAACTTTTTGTTATTCCATTGAGTGTCAAACACTCTCTTACAGTTTTAAAGTCCTAAGAGCCCATGACTATACATCCAGACTACACAAAAACTTAACTTTAAAAAGCTAGAAATAACTATCAATTTAGACGGAAAAAGAAACCTAATTGAAATTAAGACAGTTTTCTCTTTTTGTTCGACAACAAATCAGTGTAAGACTGCAGACTCTCCCCAGCATCCTCGTCATATTCCAGACCCAGTTCCTCCTGTTTACACATTATTAAGAAAAAAGAAAATAAATAGATAGATACAGTACCAGAAATTTAGTCCAATAGCTTGTTTACTGGGATACAAACATTTCTAATATCGGTGCAGTAACCTAGTAGGTAGGCAAGTACCAGACCTGACAACAAGTGCTGCATATTTTTTTTCCCCGATTTATAAACCATTTGGTTGAACAAGTGCTTTTTTGAGGATTTTCAGCAGAAGAAACAGCAGCACAAAACTTCTGTTCTAATGTGTTAGTAATTCCAACCAGTGCCATACTAGTTCACAAAAAGCAGGATAAAAGAAATAGTCCCCAAAGTTGAAAATTCAGATACAAAATATGAAGGCAACCTTAAATTCATTCTGATCCTTAGGTGAATTTTCAGTGATAGCATCCCAAATCTCTTTGAACATTCTCTTTCTCTTTCTCCACTGATTCAATTTCTCATAAAAGGAATTTTCTATAGCTTTCTTATCTTCTGGTTTCACCAAAATAACTCCACTCTGTAGTTTCTTTAGTTTTTCCTTCATTTCTTTTACCTGGTTAAAATGCATAGATCAAAATTTTGCTTTATTTTCCTTCAAGTATTTTCCGATGATGAATGAGTACTTACTTCACTCTCTAATTTAGCCTGTTTAGAATTGATCTCCTCCAAGGTCAAGTTAGATTGAAGTGTGCGGATTTCTGCATTTAAATAACATTTGTTTAAGAACTTCATAAGTAGAAAATATTGGCAGCAATTCAACTTCCCTATGTACTCCTCAATTAATAGAGTTTCCCTTCAAACCCTAAAGCGTGAAAATGACAAATAAGCACTTCAAAGAGCAACAGAGTGCTGATAGATCTCTCCCATGGATTAGTTTTTTTTTTCAATATGATGTGAGTCCTCTCTCTCTATTTTTTTTCTATAATTCGTTTCAATCCTCAAAATCTCAAAACATCCAAAAAGTTTTTGCAAAGAAATAGTCATTTTTGTTCTCTCCAATTGCACAGACAGCACATCCCCAAATCCATTTAGAAACATATCCACATTAGTGTTACTCATTTTCTTGTTATTCCAAGAAGCATCAATGTTTGAGAAGAAGATATCAATTGGGGCAACACAGCCTATTTCAGCTTTTTCAAGGACACTGCCCAAGTTTTAGTACCACTATAAATCTTGCTTGGGACTTGTTTTGTCCCATGAGTTGAGGTGATTAAAAAAAGACATGGATATGCTTGAGGTTTTTCATTTTCAAATATAAATGATGTTTAAGTTATTACTGGAGCACAAATAATATTTTTCTTACCTGCTTCAATCTCATTTGTAGCTTTCTTTTGGACAGTTAACTCATCTTGTAAATTAGCATTTTCCTTTTTCATTTGATCCAGCTCTTGTGGGTTTGGAATCTTGAACTGGTCTTGCCTTGCCAAGTATATTTTTTGTTTACCATATTCTTTAAAAGAGATTTGACCACTATCAGCTAATGCATCAAGAGCTTTTTGCACTGCTGTCTTTTTCAGGTTAAACTTTTGCAATGCATCCGCCACATTTTGCACATTTAGTGGTCTATTTTGCTGAGGAATGGAAGTAACAAGCAATCATCTTAGTACCAAATGATTTCAAGCATAAATGATGCATTGTAGTAAGTTCCCTTCTTTTTTTTTTTGGCAAATGAGCACAAAACAAACATTGCTTAATACATATTTGGTTATTTTTGAAAAATATTCAGAAAGCCTGTCAACAAAATTAACTCTGACTTAAAGGCAACTTTGGCCAAAAAAAATTATAATTATAAACTTCTATCTGAGAAAGAAGAAAAAAATGAAATCCATCTTGCCATATTGTTTCAAAAGTATAATTAGTAAAATACCAGCCCTTCATGCAGACCAAAGTCCAATTCATAGGGAAATCTGTGATTAATATTAGAATACATGAAGATACAGGCCTGGTTCCAAATTCACATGATTTCACTTGAGGAGTAAAAATTTTCACAGAAAAGAAAACTATGTGCCTAAAAAAAAGGATTCTTTTTGTCTCCCTTTAGGACCATTTTTTCCCTCAGCTATAGACTGTCCCTTTTGACAAAGTGTGAAAACTCTAAAATTCTATGACAGTTGTGCCAATGGAGGTTTCAACCCATGAGTGTAATTGCGAAATGTCCACGGTGAAGCCAAAATACTTAAATACCATGTCTGAGATAACAGGATTGAATAAACTTGGCAATTTGCTCCAAATAAACACCTCATTAAATAGTGAAACAGCCAATGGAACTAGAAAAAAGTCCATATTTAGTTACACAGTGGCTAATCCTGAATGAATGTAATATCAATGGCTTCTAGAAAAATCTTTGGCTACTATATATCAAATTTGATATGCAAATATTTGAGAAAGCGGTTTTCAGCACCAGCAGTAAACATTTCTAGTGGCAGCAATAAGGAGATAGTGATTCTGTCATCATCCAGAACAGCTCCAAATAACAAGATAAACAATGATCAATTTTGAAACAACTATCCAGATCAATCTAGATACAATTCAGAAAAGGGGGGGGGGGGGGGGGGGGGGGGAATCTGTACCTCATTAACGAAGGTCAGAACGATTCCTGAAAATCAGATAGAACGGAGATCAAATCAGAAATGCCGTTTAGATTATCAAAGCTAGAGCAACGAATCCATGAGTACCAGAAGATTTAATGCGAGAAAAATACCTTCAACGCTGTCTGATTTAGGCGCCATCTCTCCCCTTTTCGCTCAAGCAGGAAAAAAGGTGATCCGAAAAGGGAACGGACAAGGATTCGAGTTATTTAAATAGATTCTGCATCAAGGCGGCGATCGATCTTACTGCATCTATTCTTCTATGGAATTTTCCCGCCAAAAGTTGTGTTTTCCGATTCTCTACTTCGTGTTCGCACTCGCTCAATCGTGTGGTGAGTTGCGGACGCAAACAGACGAAGCGCAAGCCGCATGGATCATGGATATGGGAAACTAAACACTCAATTTCATTTTTCAAACCGTTAACGAGAGGTGTCGTCTCGTCCGTATGAACCCTCGGAACGGACAACAACTCAACAAGGCTTCCGCAAAGGCGCAAACAAGTGTAGTAGTGATTTTATTAGATGTGGCAATGGGATTTTTATTTTATATTAATAACTCGTATTTGATTTGATCAGATGTGGCAATCGGATTATCTCAAGTAAGGTGGAGTTTCAGGCGGTCTCCGAATCGTCTAGGTTTTCGGATTGGAACAGAGAGAAAGGGTGTTGAATTAAAAATTTGGTTCAAAATTCCTCTCATCCATCAATTTTACATCGAGATTCATATTGTTTATTTGTTCAATTTTTTTTTCTCATCTCTTTATAAATTTCGACGCAAAATCAATAAATAGAAGAGGTTTAAATTAATTTTTAAATTCAAAACCCTTTAAAACTACTCAGTTCCTTTCAGATTGTCAAGTGAGAGGTGCATGTTACATATGGATTTACATCAGCTGTTATACTTTTGTATGACAACAAGTTGCCATACTTTTATTTATTTCAATAGTGAGGGACCACAAAATAAAAGCATCCCTTACATCAAAATTTGTACCGTTGAAATTAAATTCAAGGATATATAAAGTATAGCAGTCAATGATAGCGAATTTTTTATAATAGCTGACTGAGATCCGAGTATATATGATGGTTTCAATTGGGTTCTGATCAATCTTTCTAAAATGATCTACATGTCAAATCTCGTGATGAGGTTTCAAAACGGATTCCAATCAGAACCTTAATCTCCCATGTCAAATTGAGAAGCAGTGGACGTGTGTACAAGCAGAGGCAAAAAAATTTCCTTTTTTCCTCTCTGTTTTTTTTTGTAAATCCTGAAATTAAAGAACAAACAATACCTATGTTTCCAAAAAGTAACAAAGTCATGTCCAAAAATTAAACATGATAAAACGAAACGCATGTCTAAATATAATACGTCAATAATTAAATTTCTTTTTTATCCTGAAATTAATGTAAGTTGATATTTGGGTTATTTTTATATTAAAAAAATAAAAATTATACAAAACGAAGAACTGCACCCCTTGCACCCCTGATGAACATGGACTGTCAATATCTGTACACATCCCCAGTTGTATACTGTATCTGTAATTTTTTTTTCCCAATAAGACGACAATTTCATTAATGGTCACAATTGTCACATGCAAGATATGGTCAAACTAAAACCTATCTCATACTCAGATTAAAATAGACCTAAAAAAATGCTGAACAGCACCCAGATATGGTCATCACTATAACCCATCTCATACTCAGATTAAAATGGACCCAAAGAAGTGTTGATAGGGTTGCAAATAAATCGAGTTCGAACGAACCGGGCTTAGCTCAAGCTCATAAAAATTCTAAGTCGAGTCGAGCCGAACTCGTGAAATGCTTCGAGCTAGAAAGTCTAATTCAAACTCAGGTCGTTACTATTCAAGCTGGCTCACGAACCAATGCATGTATATTGACTATGTTTGACATTTATATTTAGTATATCTACAAACTGTAAATTTGATATATCTAAACAAATAATACATGAGTTAGTACAAAATTGATATATCAACAAACTATATTTTAAATAAGATATTCGTTGCACTAATTTGAATGAATGAACCAACAAAAAAACTATCGAGTCAGATATATGAGCCGAGTCATAAGTAAGTATAAGAAATCGTAAAACCGCTAAGATGATAAGAGATAGTAAGAAATAGATTATCAGATTAGAGTTTAGTAGAAAAAATATAAAAATTATTATTATTCGAGGCCGAGCCAACCCAAACTCAGCTCATTTAACTATCAAACCTTCCAAGTTTCACCAATCATAAAAAAAAACATGAAATTTGCACAACTTTTTGCATAATATTTAATTTGCATTAAATTAATACACAACCGATCTGTAAGGAGAACAACATATCTATTTTTGAAACTTATTATTAAATGTCAAGAGAAAATGTGTCAAAACATTCCGCTGTCAAGGCATCCCCATCCATTATAACATTATAACAAGTGGAACCTCACATATACACAAGCTTCGTAAGGTATCCAATTCGGCAATTCCTAGCCGTTCTAGTTGATAATTCTATTATGATAGGCTACAAACGGACAAAAGGGAGGCAGGTCATAAACGGACAAAAGGGAGGCAGGTGACACAACAGGCCAGGTAACACATAGATCAAAAGTGCTTATGTAATGCAAGATCGGCTACTGGGAAATAACATAAAATGTAAAATGTACATGTTAAAGCAAATTTTGAGATTAAGCACACATACAGTACAAATCGTCATCAAATTCTTCACCGCCAGATGGATGAGGCAAAGCAATCTACACATCGCAGACTAATGCAGCAAAAGATCACATCTTCTAACTGTTGTCTAAATGACCTGACTATGACTCTATAAACCAAACCAATAATCAAACTTCGTCTACTATTAGTAACAAAACTAGGATTGAATAACTAGACCTACATCAACGACCATTAAAAGGAGTGGTTACTAAATGTCCAGAAAAAACATCGAACTTTTGTTTTTTTCAAAACTTCCAATAGTGCAACTAAATTTGTGCACTAAAGGGAAACTTGAGGGCTATCAAAAACTCGACTATATTAAACATTATAAGAAATTAAGGCTTCACATTATATCATCATCAAATAGTCAAAGAGCATAAAATGTTACCACCTCACTTTCTGCACCAACATATCAAGTCGAACATCCCAAGCACATGTTTGGATGGTTGAGGAATAGCACTGCACCATGTCAGGTTAGTGAGCTATTCTTAACACCATTTTGCATTTGGATGGATGAGCAACTTGAAATAGCCGCCACCACTATTCTGCTATTCCTACCAAAGGTTGGGTTAATGACTACCACAAAGAAAGCTGGGTTAAGCATGATAACCTCACATTTGATCTACTCATACAGGGGCGGGCCTATGTGAGGGCAAGCCCGGGCCCGTGCCGTTGCTTCATTCTGAAACTTAGCTGCCATAGTATTAACATTTCTGTTGGGCTAAGAGAACTAGGAAACAGTTTACATAGAGGTGCCGTCGCTTCATTTCAACTTGGGTGGTGGGATGGCGTTATTTTTCTTGGGCCTGTCAGATGCACATTCGTAGTGTGCCGTCATTTTTTTTGCTATGTTAAATTCAATGTCTACTGTAGTGTGCCGTCGCTTGGTTGCTATCCTGGATCCGCCCCGTACTCATACCCTAAATTAATATGTAACTTCTGTACTCCTGATGTTCAAGAGGCCAAAAAGTGATGCATTTAAACTGATTACAAAAGGCATGTTAGTGCATACAATTTTCAGCCTCTTGATATTTGCATAACCACCTAAAACTAGATTTCTTATATGTAAAATACTTGCTATTGATGAAGATCAAGACTAGAATTTGCATCCACTGTTTCGTTGCAGAATTTAAGTCAATATCGAGTTTGTGACGGACTGCTTCCCTGGCACATTTCCAGAAGTCAACATTTTGAGTTGTTGTCGTTAACAGAATCTACAGTATTTTTACCAACATCTGGAGTTGCAAACAAGCGCATTTCTTCCCGGTATACATATATATATATAGGTAGTGTGAGCTTAACTCAAAAAAGTACATCAAATCATCTCCAAATTTTGATTTATCAATGCTCAATAAATTCTTCATTTGAAAATCTTGTGGGATGCAAAAATATGGGGTGTTTTGAGTTTTTAAGACATTATTTTTAAGTCATTACTTTTGCGTCCCATAAGATTTTGATAAGAATTTAATGAGCATGATAAATCAAAATTTAGAGATGATTTGATGTACTTTTTGAGTTAAACTCATAAAAGACATCCATGAGTTTAAGTTTAAGCTCATGCTATCTTTACTATATATATATATATATAATCTATTCCGAAAGTAAATAGAAGTAAATTAACAAAGGGAGTGTTTGGCACTCAATGGAATAGCAAAAAGTTGGAATAGAATAGCTATTCCGACGAATTAATTTGCCAAACAAATTTTAGACTAAGTAGAAGAGTGCGAAATAGTGCTAATCCGGTATACCAACTTATAGGTGGAATATCGGATTAGCTCTCGTCTAAGGAATAACGATTATTGTTTGATTATATTATATTATATTATAATATTATGATTATGATTAAGATTTAGTATTATTATATTATTATATTATATTTATGATTATAATTTATTATTATATTAATATTATGATTATTATTCATTATTATTATCATTATATTATTATTATTAAATTATTATTATCATTATTGTTATTATATTATCATTCCCATTAGCATTATTATATTATTTATTATTATTATAAATATAATTTTAATATTATATTATTATATTATGAATATAAATATAATTATTTTATTATTATATTATTATGATCAAGATTATTTATTATTATATTATTATATTATGATGATTATGATTATGATTATTAATACTTATTATTATTTTATTATGTTATATTATATTATTATATGTTGTTTATAGTGATGATTAATTTATTATTATATTATAATAATTATAATTATTTTTAATTATTTTTATGATTATGATTATATTTTTATGATTATATTATTATGATTATGATTATGATTATTATATTATTAAAATTATGATTATTTATTATTATTATATTATTATAATTATGATTGTAATTATAATTTTTTATTATTATATTACTATATTATGATTATGTTTATATTTTTATTATATTACTATTATAATATTATTATTTATTATGATTATTTTTTTACTTTATTATTATTTTATTATGTTGTATTATATTATTATATGTTGATTATAGTTATGATTAATTTATTATTATATTATTATAATTATAATTATTTTTAATTATTTTTATGATTATGATTATATTTTTATTATTATATTATTATGATTATGATTATGGTTATATAATTATGATTGTAATCATAATTTTTTATTATTATATTACTATATTATGATAATGTTTATATATTTATTATATTACTATTATAATGTTATTATTTATTATGATTATTTTTTATTACTTATATTATTATTATTATTATTATTATTATCTTACTATTATGATTATTATTTTACTATTATTATTATCATCATCATCATTATTAGTATCATAATTATTCATATTTTAATTATTCTGAGTAACAACTTGCCAAACGATATTTTCACTCTTCCGAATAGTCAAGAATACCACTCTTCTAAAAACACACTATTCTATCACTCTTCTAAAATTACCACTCTTCTAAAGCTATTCCTTGATTTGCCAAACGGACCCAAAAAGAACACCTACAGACAAATTGGAATTGCTGCAGGTGTTCTTTCAAACCAACAGCAGAAAACGTTTGGAAGTTAAAGAAACTTACTTGAGCAGATACAGATTAGTATATACCTAAAAAGGAAAATAAACAATCATCAGCACATGCAACCACTAATCCAAACTAAACCGAAAGCATATGTTTACTTAAAATAAACTCTGATTTAGTTATATAAATAAATAAACCAGAAATGAAAAATTACCTTACTAAATATATCAGCACATGTGACCCTTCCAGAAACTCCCAACTCCAGATGCTTTGACAAAAAAAGTAAAATTGGACTTAATACAGAGAAATCAAACCAAAAGTGTAATTTTATACATTCAGTAAGTAACTGTCTATTAATTCATTTCTTTTTCAAATATGATCTTCAGCCATACACCACTCTCAAACTCCAAGTTAAAAAAATTGAAAGCAGCACCAGAGTAAAAGGTATTCCCATTGCATTTGTAAACTAGACAACAGGGACTAAAAAAGCGAAAAGAAAGAAGTATCGAACTCCAAGTGCTCAATTATATACTGTAAACAAATGTAAGCTACCCAGCAAGCAAACTGGGGTACCTTCATTTTGTTGCCCTTTGGCACCTAAAACATTGTCAGTTCCCGCACATCCTGTCAGAGGAACCCTGAATGAAAGATGATATTAGAATCTCCAGAGCACATATAAGAGAGGAGAAAATGATAAACAAATTTGTTTGTAAATCCCATTTCCACAAAGGAATTCTTCAAAGGAAAGCATTTTCAGCACAGAACATATATAATAAGTGCAACAAATGCCTTTCACATACAACAGGAACCTTATGGAGCATTATTTTCTCCAACAGTTAACCTTCAAGAGTTTATATTGAAGAAAAATTGTACAATAGATTGAAAAAAAACACCGTCATGGCGAATTATCTTACAAGAAACAAGAAACATCTGCAGAGTTAACTGCTAAAGATGCTTGCAAGAAGAGGTCCTTCAAGTCAAGTCATATCTTCCATGCTTCAACCAAAAGAACCTCCAATGACAGAACTGTGATTTAGAGATTACAAGCAAGAGACTAAAGCTCAACAATAGTATCAGAAAAAATAGTAACTTTCCCTAGTTTCACTTGCCAGTAATGAATGGGTGGTTCAAAGCCTGAGATACTGTCATTCTCTTTTCAGGATCTAACATAAATATCCTTTCAAGGAGATCTTTAAAATTAACAAGCAACTTTGCATCCTCCCCTGGAAAGCTTGAAATAAGAGCACCAATATCCTTTGGCTTCACATTTAGTAGTAGTCTTCTCACCATCTAGAAAGGAAAAAAAAACAAAATTATGGCTGTTATAACCAAAAGGGAACAAACATGAAAAAAAACATCAAAATTTTCAAAACTAACCTTCTTAGTTACAGGATCCTCCTCTGTTGCAAGAAAATTCAAATCTTGGTCAAAGTGCTGATCCACAAAGGCAGCCTGCACAATTAAAGGACAATGACAAAGATCACTTACTCAAATACAAATGTCAGAGATATTGAACCTAAAAAGATTCAATACAATAATGAATAATGATAATGAATTCCATGTTGAAACTGAAAAATTCCAAACTGATCACCTTGCGAAGCATCTTCTTGGGGAAAGGTCCTTTCAGTTCCATGTGAAGATGAAGCATGTCATTATTTGATGGACCCGGAAATAATACCTTACCAGTATAAAGTTCATACAAGCAACAGCCCACCGACCACATGTCCAAAGGATGGTCATAAGTCAACCCAAGAACTGGAAAAGCCCACAAAAGACAAGAATTTACCATCTAACAACATTTATTAGAAAACAAATATCAAGTGTGAAGATAGAAAGGGCAAAAAGGGGAGAGATTTGAAACTCACTTATTTCAGGGGCACGATAAAAGCGGCTCACAAGATACGGTGTAATCTCATTCTTGCCGGCAAACATGGCATTGCCGAAGTCACAAAGCTTCAGTACATTCTTAGCTTCATTCACCTGCCCAGTTAATAAATTAAAATTCAAAGCTTCTCTGAATTGGCAAGTGGCCATAGTTGCCATAGTTTTCTTTAAGACTTTTCTGAGAGTATGATAAACAGATTCAGAGAAACTGGACACAACATTGATATTTAAATTTAATTGCCTAGTATAAAATAGTACCAGCATATTGTCAGGCTTGATATCACAGTGCAAGACCCCGCAATTCCTCAAGTGTTTCAGAGCAATGAAGAGCTGCTTAGCATAGGCCCGCACGGCAGTTAGTTTTAGGCCAATGTTTCGACCAAACTTCTTCAAAACCTCACGAAGATTCATATGGAGAGATTCAAAAACTAAACAGAGATGATTACGGTACTTAAAACTTGAGATGAACCTGACACAGTGCCGCCTGTCCTCGGGGTCTGCACCCACCAGCTTCTTCAGTATCACCAGCTCATCCATTCCAGCTTTATACCTGCCATGTTACGACAGAAATAATGAAGATGAGAAGATTTTTCCATTAACTTCACCCAACAAATGAGTTGATAGGTACAGGCAATGAAACTGATTTTTTCATTAACTCACATGGTCTCGTTGTTACGGATAATTTTTATGGCAACTTCCTGGGTATCATCATTCCCCGATTTTAGATCCTTTGCACGGACAACGGTTGAGAAAACCCCCTTTCCATGAGCTGCAATAATTTCATACCGCCCATCTAGCACTTCACCAAAGCGATGTGCTAGAAAACAGGTAACAAAGGATGTATCAATATAAGAACAGGTATGCTGCCAAGGGAACAAATTAGAATTGTTTTGGGGACTTACTATAATATCCTTCAGCATCATCCCAATTGTCATGAAGACCACTTCTTTCAATCTTTAATCCATCTACTTTGCCCTGTTAAAGTTTTTCAGTCAGTTGAGTTACAAAACATTAGGTTAAAAGATGAAGCAAAATGGAATGTTCCAGGAAACTACAAAATTAAAGATGAAACACTTACAACTTTACGGACTTTGGCTGGTGAATCACCAAAAATATCATCAGAAAACATGTCTGCGGACCTCTCACTCTGTTTGGAAATTATAAAGGGACCATGTGAACAACAGTTAAAACAAAGAAATCTCTAATTAGTGATAAGAATGGTATAAACCTCAGGAGTGCCTTCTCCCAGCCCCGCAACACCACCTGGGGCCTTCTCATTGGCCAAAGCACCTCCACGATTAGAAGACTTGTCCAGGACAAAAGACCGATCAGAAACATATAAATCTGAAGAGTCACGTTCATTGTCAGGATCCTCATCAAATATTGGACTCCTATTGCCACCGTTTGAAGTCTGAACTTGTGCTATCTCCTCTTTAGATGCATTTTGGTCTGCATAATGTGAAATCAACAGATAAGGAAAAGACTAAAAAAATAGAGATCCCTTAATATATTTACTACAATAAAATAGACAAAAAGGGAGAGTACCTTGGCTAGAATTATCATGTATGGATTCAAGCTGTTGACTTTGCATCTGCTTTTGCTGGTACTTCTCAAGTATAGCCAGCTTCCTCTTCCTGCTTTCTTCCTTGATTCTCTCTTCTTCATCCTCTTGGCCCAAAGGTGGCTCCACTTTCTCCTGCTCAACATCATCCTGTTCTTCTTCTTCCTCTTCCCTGCAATCAAACAACATTCACCCAGAAGTTAAGGAAAACATAATCAATTCATTCAGTTAGACCAATAAAAACCAATAAAGATTATTAAGTTACCTGATAGAGTTTTTTCTAATTTCTTCTGCTCGCTTGCCTTTCAAATCTCTATCTCTATGTCTATCTGACTCCTTATTTTCTGTACCATGAACTCTATCCCTATCATCATGATACCTATCCCTTCCATCCCTTTTGTCCCTTTGTCTCTCATCCTCCCTCACTCTATGAACATGATACTGGTCCCTACTATCCCTGTCCCTTTGATTCTCATCGTCCCTCCCTCTCACATAACTACTGTGTCTTTCTTTTTCCTTCTCTCTTTCCCTACGATCCCTCTCTAGATCTGCAATAGGATCATACTTCTCCTTCCTATCTCTTTCTCGATCTTCATACTTGTTTCGACCATCTCTGCTATCATGCTTGGCATGCCTGTCATGACTCTCATATCTATCTCCCCTTTCACGGCTATAGTCTCTATCCCTTCTGTCACGGCTCTCGTGCCGGTCCCGTCTGTCACGGCTCTCATGCCGGTCCTGCCTCTCACGGCTCTCGTGCCGGTCCCGCCTCTCACGGCTCTCGTGCATATCCAATCTATCAGAGCTTTTGTGCCGGTCTCGCCTCTCACGGCTCTCGTGCATATCCATTCTATCAGAGCTTTCATGCCTGTCTCGGTTTTTATGGCTCTCATACTGGACTCGCCTGTCAAGGCTCCCATGCCGGTTTTTATGGTCATACTTATCATGTCTATCTTGTGCATCACAAAGGTCACGCTGATCATGGCTGTCAATACTCAGTTCTCTGTCACAACTGCTACCCCTGACACGCTTATCTAGGCATTTGTCACGGTTAATTCTGTGGTGAGTTGGAGACCTCTCCTGGGACTTACTGGGGGTTACAGATCGCTTCTTCTTATCCTTGTGTGATTGCTCTCTCCTTTTGTGTGAATTTATTTTCTCTCTTTTTGATAGAAAATTCAGGCCATTTGTGTTGTCAAACTCCATGGAAGCTTCCTAAATATTATTGAAATGTTAGAAGATTGTATGTAGTGTGCTTTGCAAGTTGCAACTTGCAACCAAGTTAATAATAATATGGAGGGGTCAAAAATATGCAAGTATTGTAATCAAGTATCTTCTGTAGAATCCAATATCGAATTCAAAAGGCCTAAGGGCTAAGGTATAAAGAAAACTTAGAACGTTTACTGAAATTAAAATATCCCATATTAGCTGTTAATTTCCTAGTAGGAAAAATTGCAAACTGAATACAGTTTATGAAATATTACTTCTTTCAGTAAACAGAAAACTATATGACAAATAACCGTACGAATTCCAATTCAAATGAATTGATAAGTTTTCAAGATAAGTAATTAAGGAGCAATGAAAGAGTAACCTATTAAACCTCATGCCAAATATAACAGCAAGCGAGGAGAGGGAAATAAATCCAAAAAAAAACAGACCCGAATATTCTTCATGTCCAAATCCGATCCTTCCAGCTTAATTTCGTGAGGTTGTGCACCATCCAGAATTTCTCCTTCCTCTATCTCATCCTCAACCGGCTTCGCCACATCATCCTCTTTCCTGCCCCGTCCATGGCGATGGCTGTGGCTGTGGCTGTGGCTGTGGCGGTGGCGGTGACGGTGCTTCCGACGCTTGGAGGATTCCTCACGGGTCGCTTCCGGTGATCGACGGTGCTTCCCGCCGGAGATGGTAGGAGATGAGGAATCTTCTCCAACCATGACGAGAGTTTTGCAGAAGCTAGGGTTAGGTTTTCGGGAAGATGCCGATTACTAGGAAGAGAAGAAAGAGATGGGCCGATGGGGCTTAATTAACTAGGTAATTCGCGTTTGGCACCAAATTGGTCCAAATGTTGGGTCCAGGAGTGTTTTGCTTAGTAGTCCCCGGAATAATTACGTATTAAACGCCATTATGCACGAAAAAATAGAAGAGCAAAAGTTATATTTAAAATAGGACTTTGTGCTACGCTAGTATGGATGAATTAGGTACTATATATCGGTTTTTATTTTTAAATTTTAAATGGTTGATCTGATCGCTCAAAATAATTTTTATATGAAAATCTAATTGTATACTAAATTTTATTTTTTTAGAAGTTTTTAACTATTTTTTAGATATTTAGAAAATTACTTGATTTAATTATTATGATTTATGAGACATTTAAAAAAGTTAATTTCTAACTATCTACAAAAATAGTAAATAAATTTTTAAAAATATATATATAATTTGATCCGCAACTATATTTTTTGTGTGAAAATTATTTTGGACGGTCGGATCGACCATTTGAACTTCAAAAATAAAAAACCAATTTGTAGCACACGGATCATTTGTGCTACACGTAGCATTATAGCCCAACTCTTAAAATAGTATTTGATCGATCTTCTTAATGTCACATCACACTAATTTATAGCTTTTAGATTTGTTTCCTCTCATCAGATAGTTGAATACAAGATATACATGATCAATATTAAACAAGAGATGGATCACTTTATAACACTCTAAATACAATGACGACGACAACAACAACAGCAACAACAACAAAGTCTTTAATCCCAAATAAATTAGGGTACGTTAGAAATGAAACCCAATCTGAAAATATAAGATTAGAGATCTCAAATATCAATTTAAAAATATTAAAAATATTAAAATAAAAAATATTTAAAAATAAATATTGAAACACTCTAATATATAGATTGATAGTGTTTTAAATTTCATATAATTTAGTTATCATTTAATATTCCATCAAAGATCATTAAAGTATAATTATTGTAAATTATATATAATTTTGGTTGCCTTTAATAGAACAATAACTAAATTGTATGAAATTTTTAACGCAACCAATCTATAAGTTGAAGAATATATTTTTATATATTTTTTTTAATTTATTTAGAGTGTCATCATCAAGATTGTCAAAATAACTCATTTTCAAGTGATCCCTCCCCGTTAAATATGGCTCTTGATTTTTGGATATATCTAATAGTGCTTTTGTTTCTTTTAAAATGAATTTGGAAAGAGAAAAGACATCTTGTTGTATAATTGCAAATTGCATGTGATATTTTTTGTTCAATCATCAAAATATTTTTTCTTAGTCTTTATTTTGAATAAAGATTTTTTTTTACATTTGATCTAACTTCAATTGATTGACTCTCAAAAAGTTGCTATATATACTATATTATAAAAGTGTATCTAATGTATCTGTCAATTAATATTATCAAATAATATATAATGATAAAAAATATTCATATCTCAATTTATGATCGAGATTAATTGATTTTAAAAAAAATGATGATTTATATTTTGATCAAAGCTAATTTTTTTTCTTTATTTTATTTGTTATTTTCTTACCATACATTAATATCTTAAAAAAGTACATCAAAATATCAGCTACTTTTAAGTTTTATTTAAAAAAATCACCCACTGTACGGTCTTACTCAAGAGAAAAACTTATTAATCATCCTTTATTAAATAATAAATTAATTTTATTTAAAAATTTGAAGTCTTTATAATTAATCTATGCATGATTATATTTTAAATAAAATATATTATTTATTTTTAATAAAATTAATGATATATAATTATTTTTAAAATTAACAGAGTTGAAGGGCATATACTTTTAATGGTGTAAAAGTTCGAAGAAGTGGAAAAAGGTCGGTTCTTTTGGGATGTGATGGAGGCGGCTTCTTTTAAGATACAAAGGATGTCCCGATAAGACGAAGAAATGAAACAACCCCAAGCCACTTAACAGGTTGTCCTTTTAAGATCAAGGGAAAATAACATGATGATGGTTTATGGAGGATTCAAATAATCAACCACTTACACAATCAATCATGAAGCGCCTTAGTTCATGAAACCAGGCATCTGATATTTCATCAGCTATCAAAAGAAGATATCAAAACTATTGAACATGAGCTATTATGGGGTACCACCTAGGCAGATTCTCTCTTATCTTCGACAAATCTATATTGATACGCCTACAATCTCACAAGTAATTTATGATCAGAGACATAAAAATCTACAAAGAGATATTAATTAGAGGGTCGTTCATGCATTCAAGCTCTCTTAGAAGAACTTAGAAAAGGTGTTTTCATGCACGATGTTTTAAAATGGAGGAGGTCAATCCACACATGTTTTTTTTTGCTCATCCATTGTCGTTTGTCACTACAGTTAACCTAGAAAACTTTCCTAATATTTTTGTCATTCTAGATGTCAGAGGAATTTCATGTTTTAACACTTCATTTTAATCGGGTTTTGCTTTCTTAAAAGAAGAAAGTGAGAAGGATTATACCTGGGCATTGAAGATGTTTAGTAAAAATCTCGATGATAAACAACCTAACTATTAAGAATAATTGGTGAGATTAGGGTTTGGATCTCAAAGCTTTTGGCTATATCATCATCGGCCCAAATATGAAATAACGGGGAGCTACTAGAGCTATTAAGCTAAGTAACTCTAAAACCCGTTATCCCATTATTTCCGTTAGATTATTACCGTTAACCACTAACGACTGGGTATAAAACCCAATTTTGTACAAACTCAGAATAATAAGAATTATTCATCATTCAATACATCTCATAGTTTTATTCCTACATCAGCACTGCTCTTTTTCACATAGCACACAATTATTCATGGTATCAGAGCAGATTCGATAAATCTAGCTCAGACTAAAAAAACCCATAAAACTGCAGATAACAAAGGAACTGTAGCTATCAAAAAATAATCGCCAACAAGCATACAAGACAGAGCAAAGACCAACATACAATAAGCAAGGCAAAAAACCAGCTGCCAACAGTGAGGAGACCAGATTAAAACTGGCCCAACAACTCAAAGAGGCTAATGAAAAGGTTTAAAAGCAAATATCTGTTCTTATCATCAAACCAAGTATCAGTATATGTTCTTATCAGTATATCAAGAATAAGTATTTGTTCTTATCATTAAACCAAGTATCAATTCTTATCAGCAAACCAGTCACAAAATCAAGTATCGGTTCTTATCAGAAATCAAATCAGCACTAAGCAAAGCCAAGAATCAATATCCGTTCAAAAAAAAGCTCAAATCAAAACCTCGTCAGAACCCATACCAGTAAAATCAGAATCAAAAATCAACTTCGAAAAGGCTCAAAATGTCAACCCAAAACACTGAAAAAATTACCTCAACAATGTTGAATGATAAGAACTTCAATATGTAGGCAAGACAGGCCACTTTTGGTCTAGTGGGGAGAGATATATTTGTGTTTGTGAATTGTGATATAACCATGCCACTACCAGCAGCTGTTGGTGCCCCAACAGCAGAAGAAAAAGTTACAATCTGAGAATGGAGAAAAAGAGACAACCAAGTTGTTGGCTGGCTATTAGCAACAATGGAGCCTCATGTTGCTAAAATCATAACATATCAAGGGACAACTCAAGCCATGTGGGAAAAGACCGAGAAGATGTATGGTAAGAAAAAGAACTACTCATACATTTATCAGCTCCAACAAGAGATCCAGCAAATTAAACAACAACCCAACCAATTAGTCTCTGAACTGTTCTCTCTGCTGCAAGAAAAATCAGATGAGCTAAAGCTTTACCGACCTCCAACCTCCGACTTGGAGGAAATTTAACTGAGAGAAGAGCAAGATGAGATGTTCAGATTCTTAGCAAGCCTAGATCCAAGCTATAAAGCGGTTAGATCACAACTCCTTCTTCAACCCGAGTTACCCTCTCTTGATGATGTAATGGGAAGGATTGAGGGAGAAAGACAAGGTGACATGTAATGGGTCATCAGCCGATCATTGATCAAGAAGCTAAAGCATTTGCCACTGCTTTTTGAAACAATAACCCTAAATCAGAGATGAGAGGAGCCTAAATAGTCTGGTGTGAGCATTGCAAGTTAAAGGGACACAAAAAGATGACTATTGGTTTCTCCACCCTCACCTCCGGCCAAAGGGGCCCAAGAAGCAAGGAGGAGATCGGAGGCAGGGGAGCGATTTCAACGAGAAGAGAAGAAAGGGTTTGTCGCCGAAAACAAAGAAAATGGGGAACAGGTCAGCGAACGGGTAAAGAGTAACTCGGTGTTTAAAGGCTCCTCCAGCGATGAAACACAAATAGATCACCTGAGGCAGCTAATGGAACAACTCTCTGTGTTGCTGATAAAAAATAGTGAGCAAAAGACATCTGGTATTTCCATAAACCATATTATTTCATAAAAAAATAGTCATTGGATTTTAGACTCAGGAGCAATCGATCACATGATCGGAAATAAAAATTTACTTGTTAATTTTAATAAATACAATATAAAATAATATGTGACGGTTATAAATGATGCAAGAATGAAAATTTTAGGAGATGGTTCGATCAAAGTTTTTTTTCAAAAATAATTTCAAATGTTTTGCTTGTCAAAAACTATGCATCTAATTTATTGTCTATTAGAAAAATCACAAGTGAGTTAAATTATAAACTTATTTTCTCATCAAAAAATGTAATTTTTCAGGATGTGATATTCAAGAATGTGATTGGTGAAGGATTAATGAAAAATGAACTTTATTATTTGGATCAAGCAAAATTCAATTTCAATATTAGACGCGAAGATCAATTAAGCATCCTTTGGCATCGGAGAATTGGGCATCCGTCCGATAGAGTTTTAAAAAATCTTTTAATTTCTTTATTTTAGATAATAGTAATTATGAAACTTGTAAGTTAGGAAAATTAATTAGGTTATCTTTTAATTTATCTACTTCTAAAAGAAAAATTAAAAGATTGCAATATGCAAGAACCATCAAATAATATTCCATGCTTTCAAGGACCGAGGGTAATGAAGGAACATTGGAAATGGAGTAAGAAATTGAGAATGAACAATTAGAGAAAAATTCCCAAAATCCCCAAAATGATGAGCAATTGAGGAAACATCTCTACGAAGATCAACTCGAGAAATTCAACCCTCTACTAGATTACGAGATTTTATAATCTATACGGTAAATTATCTCATCCAAAATTTTCTTTCTTATGATAAAATTTCAATTGATCATAGAGCATATTTGTCCTCAATATCAAAAGAATAAGAGCCGATACACTAAATGAGGCCATTATAAATCCAAAGTGGTACAATACAATGAAAGAGGAATTAGAAGCCCTTGAAAAAAAATAAAACTTGAAAAATCATGAAATTACCAAGTGATAAAAAGTCAGTCGGATGTAAATGAGTTTATAAAATCAAATACAATAGTGATAGAACCGTAGAAAGGTATAAAGAAAGATTGGTAGCCAAATATTATACTCAAACATACAGTGTTGACTACTAAGAAATATTTGCATCGGTTGCCAAAATGAATACTGTTAGAATCATTTTATCCATAGCGGTAAATCAAAATTGGACTCTATACCAAATAGACGTTAAAAATATATTTCTTCAAGAAACACTTGAGGAAGAAGTATATATGACATTACCACCCGATCATAAAAAAGAAGGAAATCCTAACTTAGTTTGTAGGTTATTGAAATTAATTTATGGATTAAAGCAATCTCCAAGTGCATGGTATGGAAAATTGAGCTCTTATTTAATTTTTATGGTTTTATAATTAGCAAAACTGATCATTCTTTATTTTGCAAAATAAATAATTATACAACTATCATAATTCATATCTATGTAGATGATATAATCATAATGGGGAATAATTTAGAGGAAATAAAGAATGTCAAAAGAAAATTAAAAGAAAATTTTGATATTAAAGATTTAGGATTATTAAAGTACTTTTTAGACATTGAGATTGCGCATTCCCCGAAAAGACTTTTTATTTCTCAAAGAAAATATGTGTTAGATTTATTAAAAGAAATGAGAAAATTATGGTGTAAACCGATCTCAACGCCTATGAATAGCAAATGCAAATTAAATATTGAGGATGGTAAACCCATAGAAGACATTAATCATTTTTAACGATTAGTGGGTAAATTGATTTATCTTATCGTAACTAGACCCGATATTTTATATTCGATTAGTCAAATTAGTAAATTCATGCATTCACCTAGGACATGTCATGTAGATGCTATTGATAAAATTTTAAGATATTTAAAAAGTACATCCGGGAAAGGAATTTGGTTTAAAAATAATAATTCTAACGAAATATGTGGCTATTTCGATGCAGATTGGGTCAGGAGTTTTGATCGAAAGTCAACTACCATTTTTTGGACTTTTTTATGCGGGAATATAATCACATGGCGAAGAAAGAAATAAAATGTTATGGCTCGCTCTAGTGCGTAAGTGGAATACCGAGCCATGGCAACAACCGCAAGTGAGTTGATTTGGATTAAACAACTCTTTGATGATCTAGGAATCAAGCATCAAGCCTCAATGAAAATATTTTGTGATAATCAAGCCATGAGACATATTGCTTTGAACCCGGTGTTTCATGAAAGAACGAAACACATTGAAATTGATTGTCACTTTGTACGAGAAAAAAATTAAAGCAAATGAAATTGAGACTCTATATGTCAAGAGTGGAGATCAACTAGATGACGTATTCACAAAGGCACTAGACTCGAGAAAGTTTTACACTAATATAGACAAGTTAGGGATGATCAATATTTTCTCACCCCAAACTTGAGGGGGAGTGTTAAGAATAATTGATGAGATTAGGGTTTGGGCCTCAAAGCCTTTGGCTATATCATTATCGGCCCAAATATGAAATAACGGGGATCTACTAGAGCTATTAAACTAAGCAACTCTAAAACTCGTTATCTCATTGTTTCCGTTAGATTATTACCGTTAGTCACTAGAGACTGGGTATAAAACCTAATTTTATACAAACTCAGAATAATAAGAATTATTCATCATTCAATTCATCTCACTGTTTTATTCCCACATCAACACTGCTTTCTTTCACATATCACACAATTCTTCACTAACATTATAATAACTATAGAAAGAATACTTTAATAAATGTCATTAATATTATTTTTTTATAGTGCACACATTTACTTTCTACGTGGCATGCAGAGAAAGATATATCGACAAATTGTAAGTAGTATTTTCAAACCCAAGAGCCTCTTCGCTTCCTCCCCACGCGTGGAAAAAAATTGGGAATTGAACTGATTGTTATTGTTTATGTGGGTAAAAAAAATTTGATGTGAGTGATTTTTTTCCCACCTCCACGGGAATGCTCCGAATAGGACCCAAGAGAATTGGAAAGTTTTTTTTTGGTTCTTGGAGGAGGGTAATATATTCTTCAACTAAGCTTGAATATAATGAATGCTGGAAAGAACTTGAATCAAGCTATGCAGAGAAAAAGGAAGTGGTGGAGTATATTGAAAATGTGTGGTTACCATTGAAAGAAAATTTTGTCAATGCATGGACTGATCATGAATACTTGCATTTTGGCAATCGTGCATCCTCAAAAGCTGAATTGGCTCATGACAAGCTGAAGAAAATTTTGCAATTTTGATCTGGCAATTTTAGTAAAGTGTGAAGTGAAGTATGTCATGTAATTGAATATGAATTCAATGCAATTAAGGTACTTACACATCTTATGTTCTTAAGAAGAATCTTTTGTAAATTTTAAATCGCTAAATTATTTGTTTGCATCAATTTTGTAGACACAACTTTCACATGAACAAAGATTCGGTTTGAGAGTTTTATACATGTTATATTTTTTAAGGTTGTTATGACCCGTGTATCTAGTTATGCTTTAAAAGAGCTGCAAAAGCAATATATGAAAGTAAATTTGATTACCATGAGTCCAGTTTACAATGGACGCTTTACAAAGACAATGGGTACTCTACTAATCCATGTGCTCTATGCTCATGAAATGTGCAAGTAGAAAAACGGGACGCTGTCTCTTGACTTGATACACTCACAATGGAGGCATGATGGAAAGGACTTGAGTTCTCCCACAGCTATATAAAGTTAGGGGCGGATCTAGTATGATCCAGGGGGCAGTTGTCCCCCTCTGAATTTTGAAAAATAGTATTTTTAGATAATATTTTCGGTAATCTATCCTTTTTTGAATTTTTTTTGCTCCCTCCAGATTGTTTGATTATGTTTATTGAGAAAAAATATTTAATATCATGCATAATAAAATAATTATATAAAAATTTTAAAATATGAAGTTCTGTAGAGGAAAACTTTCATCATCAACTTGATTATTTATCACTTTGAGTTTTATTTTGTTGTTACTTTTAATATATAAAAGGATATTATTTTGATGATGATTTTTATTAGATAAGAATATATATTAAATTATTATTATTGTTATTTAAAATTTAATTAATTAGTGAATTTAAATCTGATAAACTATTACAATTCAATAATTACCTCTATTACTGAAATCCTACATCATTCCTGAGTACAGTGAAAATCTTGATCATGGAAAGGTGTTGAGTGCTTTCACTGCTCTATACAGTGATAGTGATGATGCATTTGGTATCGCGCTTGAAGAACTCCACACCAAGTACCAAGAATGGTCGGTTGTTAAAAAGATGTCGCTCGTGAAAAGATTAAATGAACTCCTTAACCAGTCTGATGTCCACTTGAAGCCTAATACTCATCCTTCAGATGACACATCCCCAGTTTAAATAATAAGAGGAATGTCACAAATTTGACATGATGAGATTCTTCCTGTTTTGAAATTATCAAGGCTTCCAATCAATGTGGTTCGAGTTCAATGCGGGAATTGTGTGATTCTAGTTCAACGCGGGATTAAAATGCAAGCATTTTTGTTTAATTCTTATTCAATGTTGGATCTTTTTTATCCGAGTAGGTTTTGTTAAAGTTCTTAGAATATTTTTTTTTTTGAGAAAAAGATGAGGGTCTAGCCCTCAAATTTTATTAAATGGGATCACAAATTGTGATCAGTAATGTACATAAATGAAACAAATAGAAAAAATAAAAAGAACAAAATGATTAATAACCATAAACAAAATATTGAAAGGAACAATCAACCATGATGTTGAAAGTGCCAGAATCGGACTGACTGTGAACATCTAGCCCAGCAGTTGTGTTTTCAGCTATTTGTTATTGGGCACTCGTAATTTGTTATGTACCTACAATACCGGTACCAGAGAATCTAGAACAACCACAGTTGGTCGTTGAATATCGCTTCAGCCCAGTCCAAGAGTGCAGTAGAAACCCGAAGTGTACCCAAGCTGAGCCGTAACCAGTTGGTAGCAGCAAAATCCAATGTAGTCCTGATTAGCCACATGAGCATAGCAAAACAACCCTGAACAAAGGTGGTACTGCCTCAGCTGGTTCCATAATAGGAAGCAAGGTCTGGCCAGCATCTGGTCTCTTCTTTTCATCTACTAGCGATACACTCAACAGTCGGCGCTAGCAGTATCCCGACCCTGGTTGATCGCTTTGAAGCGCAAGATACCCTCTGTGTGTCTCTCACTCTGCAGTGTATTATTTGTTAAAACCATGTCTTGAGCTCTGAATGAATCTCTCTCGTTGTTTGAATTATATCCTGAGACATTTGGGCAAATATACATCTGCATCTCTCTCCAAATGACGTATATTGTCGTGGCCTCTGTCCTCTTCGATTGGATGGTCTCTCCACGATCTAGTAATATGTCCATTGAGTTTCCTGAAGTGTAACGGTGGGAGGGCTGAATTATCATCGTTGTCTTCATAGTCCCTGAGATGGATCGTGTAAGAGCATTGTTGGAAGATGTGTTGTACCGTCTCTTGATGTGTTCAGAATTCTGGTACAGTCCTCTGATTCATCCCTCGATGTTCCTCTCTTTCTATAGTTAACTACAGAACAATTGTTTATGTTCTCGGAATATCTCTCTGGCCGTGTTTATAATATCTTATGCTGTCCCTTGAAAGATTCTTCGACATCGCTCTCTCCATATCACGAAGATTGTAGTTAGTTCCATTTGCCTCCAGTACATGCTATGTCCTTCTATTAAAATGTCGATGTCATTTGTATCAGATAAATATGCTTGACATGGTTGTCTTGTTACTGGTATTGCCGCCATAACATATTGCCTTAGTTGTTTCGTGTATGAGTACTCCCTGAAGATGTGATTCCTTGTTTCCAGATTTTCCCGACACATGTAACACATATTTGTTACTATCCATCCTCTGCGTATCATCTGATCATTTGTTAGGATCTTGTTCCTCGCCTACAGCAAGCAAAACATCTGTACCCGTTGTGGTGCTTTAATTTCCTAGATTTTTAGTAGTCTGCTATCAACGTGAGGCGTGTTATGAATGAATGCGTAGGTAGTTTTTACCGTGAATTTCCCTGATGTACACCTCAACCAGCTTATCTGATCCTTTTTGTGTTGGATTCGGACGCAACTCAGTTTGCTGATTAGATCTTGCAATTCTTGTTGAGCTGTCGGATCTAAGCTATCGTTGACATAAATTCTCCATTGTTCTTGCTGGTAACAATCAGATATTGATATGTCAGTATACCTCACTTGCTCAAAGAGATGCGGGTACTGAATTTTTAGTGGCTGCTGCATCCAACTGTCATGGCAAAATTGCAACAAGGTCCCCGCACCTAGCTGAAATTGCACCGATGACTGAAAAATCGGTAGCAAGGTTTGCAAGTCAGACCAGAACTTTGTTGTATTTGTTATCTCCCAAGTTCTGATGTGGATTGCTGGGACTCGTGATGCCTCCTTCCACCATGCATTATCACTATCTATCCACTGCCACATCCATTTGAGAAATAGTGCTTGATTCATGCAAACAAGATCTTTCACTCCAAGGCCTCCTAGCTCCTTGCTTGTAGTTATGAGTGTCCAATTTGCTAAGCATACTGGACGCTTCTGCCTATGAGCTTCTTTATTGCCTTGCCAAAGAAAATGTCTTCTCACTCAATCAATTTTAATAATTACCCACTTTGGCAACAAGAATGCAGACATGTAATAGATTGAGAGCGTTGTTAATACCGAATTAAGCAATGCTAATCTCCCTCCTAGTGATAGCATCTCTGCCTTCCACCCCGATAATCTTCTTTCCTCTTGTTGAATCAATGGTAAGTAATCTCGTTTTCTTAGACTTTTATTTGAGAGCGGCAATCCTACATAAGTGATTGAAAAAACTACCGCGGTGCACTGGAGTATTGCAGCTAACCTTTGCGCTTCCTATGGATGATCCAATGTGACTAGAATTGTAGATTTCTGGAGATTAACTTTTAAACCTAATAATTGGTGGAAGAGCTGCATGATGATCTTAAATAATCTCAATTGTTGTTCTTGCGGCTGCAAAAATACAAGGACATCATCTGCATATAATAAGCACATTCTACAGTTTTGAAACGGCACATGAAGCAATCTCACTTTCTCCATCAAGCTGATCCACCTTGCAAGGAAGTCGATCACTATATTGAATATGTATGGAGACATGGAGTCCCCCTGTCGTACTCCTCGTTTTAAGATAATTTTCCTCCCTGCTACTGAATTTACCAGGACTTGGGAGCTACCGTGTAACACCAGAAAATATATCCAATTTATTAATCTCTCCGAGAAGTCCGATGCTTGAATGACCATTATATGGAATCAAAAGCTTTATGAATGTCCACCTTGAAAACAACCATTTGCTGATTTTGCTTGACTGCTGCTCCAATGACTTCTCTCGCATAGTGGAACCCATGTAGTATGCTTCTACCCTTTAAGAAGCCAGTTTGTGTTTCTGTTAATAATTTACCCATAAATGGCTGAAGGCGGCAGACCAAAATCTTGGAGAAAATCTTTTGAATACCATTGATAAGGTTTATTGGTCTGAAGTCACTTGGTTTGCATGCCATCTCCGTTTATGGTATTAATGCTATGTAGGAATTATTGAGAGGGTACCATGTGAGTTGAGGTGAGGCAATGACATTGTTGAACACCCGCATCAGGTCTGGCATTAGTATTTCCTTAAAATACTTGAAAAATTCGCCCGTGAAGCCATCGGGGCCCGGTGATTCATTGCTCGACCAATTATTGAGAGCACTTTCAATCTCCTCTTGCTCGATTGTCCTTTGTAGCCTTTGCCATTCTTCCTAGTTCAATTTATTTTCATACAATTTTTCAAATTAAAAATCAACATTCATCCCATTACTCGTTCCTAACAACGAGCAAAAATATCTATGTAATGCCGCTGCCTTGTCATTATGTGCGTTATATTGCTGACTATCATCCTTAATTGTAGAAATCTAATTCGCTCTCTTCTGCACCGATGTTGTGGCATGAAAAAAAGTAGTATTCTTGTCTCCTTACTTCACCCACGTCCTTTTTGCTCGTTGCTTCCACATGTGTTCCTCCATTTGCACTATTCGCTGCAGCCTATCTCGTACAAGTCCCTTTGTCAACAGTTCAAGCGTTATGAGTTGTCTCCTTTCTGACTTTTGATCTAACCATATTAACATCTCCTTGCGCACCTTCTTTTGGTAGGTAAGATTACCTACTCTATTCTTCTTCCACTGTCTGATTGATTTTCTAAGCTTGATCATTTTTTGCTGCAGCATATAAGGGTTCTCTACTAGTGTTGTTCGATCCCATGAAGCATGTACAAGGTCCTTGAATTCTAGAAGCTTAAGCCAAAAAATTTCAAATCTAAAGGTGTTGGGTAGCGGGAATGTGGTTGAACAAGTGC
The DNA here is from genome assembly GCA_037127355.1 of Schoenoplectus tabernaemontani. Lineage (NCBI taxonomy): Eukaryota > Viridiplantae > Streptophyta > Magnoliopsida > Poales > Cyperaceae > Schoenoplectus > Schoenoplectus tabernaemontani. The sequence goes on from CM073752.1 coordinate 16,888,957, forward strand.
AAGCAATGGGGCTGTGGTCAGAAACATTGATTGGAAGTGTTGTTTGAAGGCAATTTGGAAAGAGTTGGCTCCACGAATTAGAAATTAAAAACGTGTCAAGCCTTGCAAATGTAGGCATCTCTCTTTCATTACTCCAAGTGAATTGCCTACCATGCAATCTCAAGTCAATTAAACCAAGAGTTTGCACCAATTGCTGAAATATTACATCTTGTTGTCTCGGTTGTCTCGATATATCAGAGTTATTGACTGTTTGGTTGAAGTCTCCACATACTAACCATGGAGTGTCCTGAGTCGGCTTTGAGTTTATTAGTTCTGCAAAAAATGTGCTTCTATTAGTCGGTGTAGACGACCCATACACCCCCGACACTCTCATCACCGAGTTATCTAGCTTAGATTGCAAATCTACTATCACGACATAAGACTTTATTTGTCTGCTAAGTTCTGTAAACAATGATGACTTCCATGCTAGAATGACTCCACCTGCTGTCCTATTTGTCAGAATGCAAGCTCGCGAATTAAGTAAGACCCTCATTATTTTCTTAAGCAGTGAATTACTGACAGAACTCAGTTTAATTTCCTGTACACAGATAACATCCGATTTTTCTGACACTATGAAATTTTTAACATTTGTTCGCTTCTTCGGATCATTTAGACCTCTTACATTCCCGAAAAGAAAAAAGAATCTCCCAACTCCATCTTGATTTTAAGTTTTACTTTTTCAAACTTTAACCCTTACGAAATATAGTGGTATCCTGCTTATTTTGTTCCATACATTCGGTGGCTGGTGCTAATATTTTACTTTTTTTTATATTAACTTTATGTTATGGGTATTAACTTTCAAATCGTTATTTTTTAAAAAAAATCGCAGCTTAAATTAGTTGACCCCTCCAGCCTCTCTCAAAAACTATACTGCGTATGTGAGCAAGAAATCCAGGTGGCCAGGCGGTACAGGCACAGACCCGTTTCAAATCCTTTTAAACGGAGGTCTCCAATTTCCTAACAAACAGAGCGAACTGACCTTTTGCTTGTGGAACTTATCTTCCATCTTCCTCCACAAAAAAATCCAGTGAAGCGCTGAGACTCTCTCTCTCTTTTGAAATCTTTGCAGTTCTCTCTCTCTCTTCAAGTCTCAGAATGTCTCTACTCACCGGCGGTACCGTCACGGGCCCCCCTTGCCGTATCTCAGGATATACCAACCGCTTGAACCCCTCTATTATAAATCTCTCGTGTAGGAGTGCTTCAGTTGTTGCGCTTGCAAGGAGAGAAGGAGGTGTCTCTTCACGCACTCGCCGACCTGATAATCGAGGCAGGAAGGGTCCAATTATCTCTTCAGAGGAGGAGGGATCTGGAGCAGTCAAACAAGAAAATGAGGAACTAGAGGTGCTTTCATTTCTTTTTTTCTTTTTCTCTTTTATTGCATTACATAAGACCGATATCATAGCGGTAAAGGTGACTGGTAGAACCTATGCTAAAACCAGAAAGTGCTTCTTACTTACCTGATCAAGAGCACAGGTCGGCTTTCCTGCGGGGGCTTAATCATACTAAAGGGGGATGAGAAGGGGACAATAGTTGCTCTTCAAGCTCATCCTGCGGCCTTTATAGATGGTCTCAGTTTGGCTCTGTGGTAGTGGCTACCGCCTCACCTCCGTCATGTATTGAAGATATTCTTCCAAAATAAAAAGTAAAATAAGTGTTTTCTAACCAGGCAAGTGCTTGTTTGACCTCGAGGAGGAAACCTTTCCAAGCAATTGAGGCCGCAGGTTCCCACTTCGCTTATCTATCAGAAACAATTGAGTTTTTCTTACGTATTTAAAGAGATAATTTGCTATCACTTAGAAGTGCTAGTGAGCGTCAGTAATCATTTGATGCGCGGCGGGGTATTTACTTGTGACGAGTCAAAAAAGAAAGTTGAAGTACTACGGCAGAGCTAACGTTTAAGTGAGTCAAATCAGAAGTAGAAAGAAGGAGACCACCCATAACGGTAGGGCCCACAGTAGATGCCAGGGGCTACCTATTCGGCTTGGAGAACTCCGCTAGTAAACTGAGTCAGAGTGGAATATTGGATACGAAAGGAAGGCCCCGTAGAGATATAGGAAGAAGCTGACGTGTTAATAAGCAGCTTACCCGAGAAAAAAGAACCTAAGAGCAGTACAAGAAAACTAGTAGCAGATGTAGCTCCAGTAGTAGCAGCCTACTCTCATATTCGCTTCTGCTCGCTCATTCCACTGTAGTTTCACTCGCTGGGTCAAGTCAAAGATACCAGGTTTTAATTGGTCATAAATTTCAGTTTCCCTCTGACCCACCAGCATGATGCATATCTGGTAGAGGGTTCTCCTAGTAATCCTAAATCAGTTGACAGAAAACCTCACACAAAGGTGTGTTGGGCCAACCTGCCAAACAGGCCACCTCATAGAAACCTTATGCACATCGGAAAATTAGGCCTACGACGCAATAGACCCACTTGCTGCTCATTTTAGTAAATTCATTCATCTTTTGTCTGTAAATTTCAAACCATTATATGAACTAAACAAGTCGATGGTTCTTCAGATATTGTGGGAAATATCAAAAGAGCCAATGCCAAAGCTATCTGGACTGGAGCCAAGCTTCTGGGAGGGACCACAATGGAACACATTTGGGTTCGTGATGCAGTATCTCTGGGCCTTTGGCATTGTCTTTGCTGTAAGAATTAATTAATTATAGTTTTTATAGTACTTCGCTTCCTTTTCTGACTTTATTTCATGGTGAACCACCGAAATTGTTATGTTGCCGTCTAAATGATACTTCTTTGTTGATGCTGGTACAAATCACAAATCATACCAAAGCAAAACCAATTCGTATGATTAGGTTTAGTTTAATTTAATAGGATGTATGAATGAACCTGTATAATTTAGGCCTATAAACATTACATCTGCGGGTTGTGAAAAGCCCGACTCTTGCTGGTATACAAGGGACTGGCAAGTACTGAGCATGATAGCATAGCAATCCACATTGCCTGATAGATAGCACCATGATTATCTGGCTAGTTAGGTTATCCCTGGTTAGAAGGATTAAATTTAAATTTGAGCAGAGTTGATTGTGCAACAAACAATGTTTTTTTTTGTTTTTTTGCATTAATGGACTGTGAAGGGATTTACTCCATGTCTAAGTTTTTTTTCATGGTTTTGACTTTTGACTTTTTGTATTATGTGAGTATTTGATACCTGTGGATTCCGTTGATTAGTTAGCTGTCTGATAATTTATTGTCACCCCAGGTAATTGCTTGTGGGATTGCTGTCGCAACATATAACCAGGGTGCGACCGATTTCAGAGAAACACCGACTTACAAGGAGTCAACACAGTCGAAGGAGTTTCTTGATGACTCTGACTCATCAAGTTCTGAAGTGTTCGAGCAAAATCCTACCGAAGTGGCTCCACCTTTAGAGTAGCTAAATTGCAAATTGGAGCACAATGCAAACTGTAATCTTTGCAAGTCTTGGTGAATGTGGAGTTTTATGTAAATTGCACTGTTTATATAATTTTGTAGTGACAGGGGAAGATGCTTTAGGCTCAATGGAATTTCTATTTTGTTTTTAGTATATCCTTCCATCAACTATTTTCCAATCGTTAATTTTGAGCTTACAATATAGGAATGATCTGATAAGGGTTTCCTGTCAAAATGTTTTTTGTTTTGCATCTTTCCTGTCTAAACCAAGTATCCCAGAATACAGTGTTAGCTTGTGTCTGGTGATATAGCCAAACTGTGTGGCAAATGTGCTGCACAAAAAAAAAAGTTAGAAAAAAAGAGCTGAATCATGTGAGGAGTCTTCTCTTCTTCTTTTCCCCTTCAAAACTACTTATAGGCTTAAGCCAGTTGTATTTTCATGAGCAATGCACGGCTGCTGTCTGATTTATCCTGTGATCCGCAAAGGAAAAAATAAATAAATAATTATCCATGACTGCTTGTTCTTCAAAATTGGAAATGAAATGAAAAGAACAAAGAGATATTCCATTCTTGAGAGATATGTATTGCGAAATATAAGTTATAAAAATTTGATAGTCAAGGATCTTACTGTTTCTCAATCGCGAACATGTCATAGGCTCATAGCAGTGGGTGTTTATACAATGAGTTATGACAGTCATAGAATTGAAATGCCCGGTGCTAATATATTTTGGAAATTATTTGATGATATCTAATTCCTAATTTCATTGGTGGTCAAAAAAAAAGGAGGGAAAGGAGGAATTCACTTTCCCAATGAAAAAGGGAAAAACATGAGACCTAAGAAGAAATCAGTTGAACAGCATGAACGCAACAACTCAGCTTCTTTTGATAAATCTTTTCATGACAAACCCAGAAAGTAATTAAAAAATATATATATATCAATACTCTCATCTCTCAGCAGTCTCTTACCCGCACCTTGCCTGAATGTCTCCCACGAGAAATCCCAACAAAAAGGGAGAAAAAGGAAAAAGCAGAAGAGGAAGCTATGTTAAAAGCTCTATTTATACATCTGCCTTCAAGCCCACAAGATTAAAACTCTCCGATATCATTTCTAAAAGCCAGAAAAATGCTGTTTATATTCTACCTCAGAGATCTCCTGTCATCCTTTGCTCCTCTCCTTGTCATCTTGATGGCTGCTTTGCTTTTATTGGCCACATCACAATTCGACCACCGTGAATTCGAGGTTGAAATACATGAACAAGTGCAAGAGTTGGCGCATTTCATGTTCGTCCCAGACACGGAATTGGTACATCAGCCAAAGCAATATGTCCTTCAAAGTTCTGATCATGGATAGTGAGTGATAGCTTAGAATTTTAGCCCCTTTTGGATTGTAGTCGGTCAGTGGTCCAAACATCAATTAGCACGTTGAAAATAGCTTAATTTCTAATGACGATCAGGGAGCAAGACTTCTGATCAGTTGATGGTACAGTGTCATTCAAACATCACAAAAGTTTTTACTGTGAATGTTACAAGTGACGTTCTTACTGTGCGCACAATAATTACATCAATTAATTTATCGTACAAGATATTTTATGTTTCGTGCGTTTGATTCTTTGGAAAACTTTGTTCACATCGATACAAAATAATTTAATTTATTCTCTATCTTCTAGATAGGATGCATAACTTAAAATTATGGGGTTGTCCCTGGTTTTTGGCCTCGAAAATATAGTTGCAACTTACAAACGTGTAATAGTTAGAAATATAAAATATGAAATATTTTTAATAAAAACTCTATATTAAGCAAATTTTAAATACTAAAAATATGCACAATAATAATAATATAATTAAGTACATGATAATTTTTAAATGAGGTGAGAGAAACTATACCGAAGCTATTAAATCAAATTAGATAAAGTGATTTAAAGAAAATCAATAATGGAAAATACTAATGATTTGGCGTACTAGAAAAACCTACAAGTTTTAACCCTCGTATGTATTATTATATTATGAATTATGAATTGGTTCGAGTTTTGATACAACGTCATCTTTAAAAATAAATAACACATCTATCATTTGATTTTTTTAATTTAATAATATTTTCATGATATGAAATAAGTGTACCATTAAATTTTAATGTACATTAGAATGACTCAATAATAATAAAAATTAGATAAATATATCAGCCCTATTTTTATTTACATTTTTTTGTTTTAAGTTCTAAAATCAACAAGTTCCTAGATGTCAGTTGTCACATCTACAGTACAAAATCATGCAGCACGTTAGCCCTTTAGAATCAGTTCATTACACAATTGACAATTCTCGTGCAAATATGCCACACAGCTTATCTGGTATCAGCCATTGATAGTTACAGTAAATACGGCTAGGATATGCCCAAAGTAAAGACTAGAAATTTAGGATACCTATAAAACAGATAAATAACAAGCTTGTGATATAACAAGTAACGAGCAGAATAGGAAATAAATTTACAGCTTTTTGTCTTTTGCATAGGAGACGGGGGCCTCTCGGTGTAAAATCTTTATACATCAGAAAGCACTTCCCAGCATAACAACCTATCGGCAGTGCCGGTAACTGGCCCAAAATGTTTTACTAAAAAAATCAATTTGCATCACAAAACTATAAACTCGTTTCCAGTTCCACCTGTCACACATCTATTTCTCTTTCCTTGCTCTTTTTTCTGATGACTGATGAGCCTTTTTAAAGAAAAAATGGGACAAGAATGGTATACCAAAGATAACACAATGCTGATAAAAAAATCTTGATAAATCTCAGGAAATGAATAAAAAAAGGAAAGAATAAGAAATAGCTTTGGACAGACATCTGATGATTAGAGTCCCTTCAAGTTTGGAGCACCTAAATCAAAGCCAAATTTACCAATCTAGACTAATGTTTCTTGAGATGTAAAGGTCATCAATATATTGTATAATAGGGCTAGAAGCGTCAATGTATCGCCTCATCTCCTTCTGCACAGAATAATCTGCATGAACGAATTAGAAAAGGTCAAATTTTTAATTGGAAGTAAAATGGATAGTGTAATTCAATACCTAAAATAGAAAAATATAATAAAAAGTGGTAAAATGAACATAATTGAGCTAGAAAACTTGTGCTTTGGATATTGATTTGCTCAAATAAAAGTTGTCTAAGAAGCTTACCAGTTTCATTTAGTCTAGATACTAGTTGGTCTCTGGTTGGCAAAGCATGCATGCCAGCGCCAACTGCCTTTCGAACTGCCCAGTTATGAAATGGCGCACATACTTGTCCATATGCTGTTGTTGCTGCATCTTTTAGTGAGCAATCCCTGAAAGTCCAGATTAAAGCATTAGTCCATGTATATATAACAGGAGACAAAACAGCAAATTACCAAAACATATATGGTACTATATAAATAATATATTAATAGGGTACTAGTATTGCTGCATTGATCAGTTCGTCTTTCTGGCAGAAGTTATTTTCTCCCTCATGCAATTACATTAAACAGCACAGGCCAAAAAGCAAAACACAAGATTACCCAAACTGTTGAAATACTCGGATAAAAATAAAAGGTGCAGTTTAAATGCTTATCAGTATTACAAGTAGCAGCAGAACCACGTGTCCCGGTCAAGACATGAAAGCTCCTTCAAAAGAGACTTGAGCAAATTGTTTATTACTACATGATTTCAAACATGCAATTGGTGGCCCTAAATATAAAGCACTGATTATAGCCTCTTGAGTAAAACATAACCAAATTCTCAGTTTTAAATCAGATCTGGCTAAATCAGATCACATAGGTCGTGCAATCATGTTTGCTGTAATTTATATGATTCTTTACAAAATTATTGTACAATTCCTACACATATTGACAGAGGCACGAAAAATCACTGCTCCAGAACTTTCCAAGACACTTAGTATACATGATCAAATCATATTGCAGTTGTGTTTTCGAACTTGTATGTTTATGTACAGGGGTGAAAGAGAAGTGGAGAGGAGGAAAAAAACATACTTGGTAACAAGGAATTGCTCAAACAATGCTCGAATGAGGTCAAGACCAAGCCTAACACGACGCAAGTTACGCGAGTGGCTCCCTTTATGTCTGACAGTGTTATGCTTCAAATCATTGTCAATAATGCTTTGGAGCGTGTCATACTCATTTGATGCTTGAATTAAGTCATTCACCTAAATTTCAAAATCAATTGAAAAAAGAACATCTCAATTCCAAGTTAAGGTGATCATGCTAGGGACTCGACTGTGAGTTATTCAACTTTACAAAATTGTCTTTGCAAAGAAAAATACAAATGAGCAGTTTGTTTTTACCATCTACTGGGAAAGAGAATAGGAATCATATTCAAAAGATTTACAGCTAATACTACTTTTTTATATGATTAATAAATAAGATGAGGGTTCCAATGACATCAATTTGGTGTGTCATCAAATGCCATCAACTCACTTTTTAATTTATATTTTAAATTTGAAACTCAAATTTGAAATACAAAAAGTTGATATTATTAATATTCATCTAGATGTATGCTCATAAAAATTTCATGATTTTTGGAACACATTTTATATTATCAAATGATAACAAAATGAATGAATCTAGTCAACTATGATTGATTAAATTTTACGCATTTATTTTGTTATCATTAGTCCCCAGTTCCCTTACACAAGCGACAAACAATCAAATCTAAAATACCAGTAGAGAAACCTAATTTTCACAGGACGCCCATAAACTCCAACTCTTTTCAAAGTTTTTTCAACAAGTTAATCAAAAAAGAAAGAAGAAGAAAATTCCTAGATATAAATCTAAAATTAATTCCATATTGGGCAGAATTTAAAATGACAAGAAACCAACCTTGGCGACATACTCGAGCTCGGCGAATTTGAAGGCAAAACCAAGGCACCCAAATAGTACAGAGACGAGCGAGCACGCATTGCTGAAGGTAGAGAGGCGAAGGTTTCTTTCGCAGGATTCGATTAATCTAGAAAGCTGCTCAAAGGCCTCGGCCACCGCGCTGAGGGGCTTCGCATCTACATCCACGACCTTTAGCGGTAGCTCCTTGATTGGCGCCTCTCTGTACGACCAGAAGGCTTCCTCCCCCATTGGATGAGTTCGGAAAATGGATCTATTTAAGGATGTGTTTGATAGTTTTCTCCTGGTCAGGGGGAGGAGGAAAGAGAGATCATGAAGTTCTTCTCTTCCCTCGCTTCCGATTATTTTTTATATTTATTCTTGATGGCCGCAGCCTGGAAGAATTTAGAGAGCAAAAAAGAGAAGTGGCCAGGCGGTTCTTCTCGTTTTATTTTTCTGAAATAGGACAAGAAGAGTTGAATGTGAACCGAAGGTGCTTTAAACAAATGGGGCCCTTAAGTCAGTGATTCGTGGTTTAATAATTTAAAAGTAGACCAGATTCAGAGTAAAATCTTCAAGAAATGTGAACGGTGCTGGATAGTAGCTGAGTTGGGCGGCAGTGCGTGTGTAAGATTTTCCGTGGCTCTCTGGAATTAGATTATCGTAAAGGCGTTCTCTGATACCGAGTCAATTGGTGCGGCGTGCACTGTTACGCGCGAGTGACAAGCTAGGTGGGATATTCGAATTTTCTCAGGGCGTGATGCTTTTTTTGGACTCCAAAATCTGCTTTTATTCTTATAGTAAAATAAAGACCCGTTATCAATTTTAAAAAAATAGAATTTTTTTTATAGAGATATCATTTTACTTATAAATTAATAGCCGGTTAAATTTCATATAATTTCATTAACGTTTGATAGTTCATTAAGGACCGTTAATTTGGAACCGTTACAAATATTAGTGAAAAACTATTAAACTTGATTATCTTTGATGGACTCTCAAACGTTAACGAAATTATATAAAATTTGACAGGCTATCAATCTATAAGTAAAATAACATATTTATAAACTTTTTTTCTTTTTTTTAAATTTTTTTCTATTTTTTTGGAATTAATAACATGACTCTATTCTTCTCAAAGAATAACAACAGATTTGGAGCCCTTTTTTTGCCTTGATGCTTTTTAACGGTAAACTGACATGATAGGTGTTTTTGTTCGGATTCACATCCCCTGCCATATGTGTGATGGCGGGGTCTTGCCATTGTGCCTATGGTAGATGGGACCCACTAAATAAAAAATAAAACCCCCCTATTAGCTAAAATCTGAACCATTTAGATGTAAATGGGCCGTGGTGATCGTCCCATGGTAGGGACCTGCCATCACGTTTATGGCAGCAGATGCGGATTCGTTTTTTTTTGCTGTTTGGCTTGTTTGTTTGGCTTGTTTGTAGTATCTACTTCGGATCCCCAGATCTGCTCACCCTTTAGGGTATGTTTGGATCGTGCAAAGAATGACGTAAGAATAGAGGAATTGAGAATAGTAAGTGAGGATAGTGAAAAAAATAGTGATTTTTCGATTAGCACGAGGATAGTAAAAATATGATGTTATTCTGAATGGTAGGAATGTTGTTTGGATTGTTTGTTTGAAATAGTAATGGAGAGTTGAGAAGAACAGCAGCTATTCCATCTCTCCCTCGGAATAGCAGAATAGCAACTATTCTTACTGTTCCGGAACAACAGATTTGTGTTTGGTTGCATCTTTACTATTTCTATTCCGAGAACAACAGCTATTCCGCTGTTCTCGTGCCATCCAAACATAATGAATGCGGCGACAAGTGCTATTGCTATGTAATGGATTATAGTAGGTTGTCAATGGGTCGGGTCGGATCGGGTTCGGATCAAATTATTATTATTTTATTTTTATCTGATCTGATTATATTTAGGTCAATTTTTTTTATCATACCCGATCCGACTCGTATAAAATAATTAAATATTTATTAATGGGTGGTGATCACTTGACAATGGGTTATTTTAACAATTAATTTTCAAATAAATGCGAAAAAAATTTACAAATAGAAAAAAAAACTTATGGATATGTTCTTCTACTTATATATTGATGGTGATTCAAATTTCATGTAATTTTATTATCGTTTGATACTCCATCAAGGATTATCAAAATGTTATACAATTTATAATGGTTTTAACTTGACGGTCTTTGATGGACTACCAAATGATAATGAAATTACATGAAATTTGAATCACCATCAATGTATAAGTAGAAGAATATATCCATATAGTTTTTTCTATTTTTAAGATTTTTTGAATATTTATTTTAAAATCCATTGTTAAAATAACCATTGTCAAGTGATCCCTTCCCTTTATTAATTATTTTTATATTATTTTAAGAAATTAAATATAATTAATTTATAACTAATCTTAATAACTATATAATTAATATATATTTAAGCTTTAATTAGTACTAAATTATAAAATTACTTCAAAAAATATAATTAATTGGATCAGATCGGGTTGATCCGAACTCGACCCTACCCGATTCAGATAAAAAAAATTAGACTCATATCCTACTCAGTTATCTTTGAATCATGCCAAGTTGAATCGAGTTAATCCGATAAATAGGATCAATAGTTGACCCCTAGAATTATGGAACAAGATAACTGATAAGCGGCTGGGTTGTTGAAGAAGTGTGCATCCATCATCATGTATATTGTATTTAGAATATACTTTGTGAAAGTAATTCAAAATATATTAAACCCCATATGTTGCACATGTACAAATTGTTAAATTCTCAGAAGAGAGGTAAACAAATTAAACATAATTCAAATAAACCAATGTAAGTTATGAAGACTGGTCAGTGGACAGTGGTCATGATGTTATTTTGTGTTTTATTTAATTGGATGATTAATTTCTAGAACTAATTATGTACTTATGTAATTAAAAATAGAAAATGTACAAAAGAGGTAATATTATATTTCATTTCAAAATGATTAATTTGTACGTCTAATTTATTAGGTGACAAAATTCATCCCGGTCCGAGAAATCTATCCGAATCCGCACCCGATCAGACACTTTTAAAAAAAAACTCAAACTAACCTAATTCGATTTGAGATCAAATAACTTACAATCCAATTAAAATTAATTTAAAAAAAAATAACACATAAATTGATCCGATTTGACTTAATTTCTTCCAAAAAGTAAATCTGATCTGATCCAACCCGTTCAATTGCCACCCCTACTTATATTTGCTTAGATAAGAAAAAAAGAAACAAAGCATGTGTCTATATTAATATGGATTGTCAAATTGCACGTACATGGATATAGATAAAGAGTTATATAAATATAACAATGGTTTTAGTTTAGTCAATAAATGACAATCAATTTAACTCCTCATTAAGAAAATTTATTTACGAGATTATTGCAAAGAAATTAAAGAGTCTTGAAGATGTTTAGTGACCGAAGACTAATCTTTTACCTTCATGTTATAAATATAATATTAATAATATAAATTGCATATAATTATTATTCAAAAAGTTAAGCGCATATGTAAAAAAATCTATAATTAGGTAGTAGAATATAAAAAAAAGTGAAATAAAATTGATATAAGATGAAAAAATTTATTTATGAGATTTTGCAACTATAATTGAAATTCAAATACATTATATTGTAATAATAATAAAATTTTATGTCCTCGTGAAAAACAAATTTCTTTATAAAAAATATAAAAGAAATAATAAAAATATAAATGTTATTCATACAGAACATAACTCCGGTGCTGAATTTATATCATACAATACACAACATTGAGTCTTTTATATTATTAAAAAAATGTAAGGACTTCTATAATGAATCAATAAAAATGATATTATTTGGTTAGGGTTTATCTCAAAAATGAACATTTCAGGTCTAATTTAGATATTTCTTAGGATTTAAATTGTACATGTTTGAGATACTGTCGTTGCTTTGTTTATATTGCAGAAATTAAGAAGAATCTGAGAAAAGATGAAATTTGGAGCCGAATCAGAGCAATTCGAGCATAGAAGCATACCACAAATCAGGCGAGATTTGCGGACCGAAGATGAAATTTATGGACCGCAAAAATTTCTTGTGCGGACCAAGCTCCAGGCCACACGCAACTTTATCCAGAGGTGGCCTTTTCAGAAACACAATTTGCGGTCCGCAGAAGGTGAATTGCGGTTCAAAGTCTGGGCCGCCCAGGGTTCCATATTGTAAGACATCCAGAATTAAGGTTAGATTCATTCTAGATATTCTGTACGTTGTTAACGTTTGTTTAAAGAGGGATAAAATATTCTTGGAAAGAAGAGAAATGAAGAAAGGCAAAAACCAAGATCGAAAACTAAAATTTGGAAAGAAGGAGAAATGAAGAAAGGCAAGAACCAAGATCGAAAACTAAGAGTAATTCTTTCTATATCATGTTCACTCTTCGTATTTTGTTCATTCCATCGGTATGCTTTCAAGTACCTGTCATTGTGATCTGTTTGTCAGAATCAAGAGGTTCTATGTGGAAATGCTCACGAGCAATCGTCGTTTTTTGATGGTTTTTTCACTGATCACAACTGCTCTTTCCACACCTCCGAATATCTAGTGTCAAATTGTCGTCTCTTTACTTATTTATTCAATCATAGAGCTTACTATCTTTGTGGCATTGATTATACAAGTTCGTGAAAAGGGTTGGACGATACGAATGAGGTTTGATCGAGAAAAAAAAAAGAGTAAAGTCCCACCGAGAAGTGTGATTGTAGTCAATTATCAGAGGTACAACCTATAATATGGGAATATTTTAAACAGCGTGCTCAGTTTCTTGAGGGTTTGAAGTCTAGTTATAAGAAGAAGTGGGAACTAACACTTAAAGATCTGACAAAAAGCAGTAGCTATCAAGCTCTAATATACATATAGTTGGCTTTCTCTCAATAAAATTAAGATAGATAAAATACGCATTCTAAAGCTGAAATACGCATTTTGGTGAAAGAAAATCTTCTTTTAACTTAGCCACTTGCATGCTTTCTTCACTCTCTATTTCTGAGAGATGACTAATCTCCGGATGAACTCGCTGAACATAGAAAAGTGTCTTAGAAACACGTAGCAGTTCTCGCTAAATGCTTTGAGACTATTTCAACTGTATTTCAAATTTTTAATGCAGGCACTTCTTTTGGTTTGTAACATGCCGTAGTTACTCACTCAATGAAAAATTTCTTTTGATCCTTCTTTTGCACAAAAACCAGATGAGCCGTCAAGTCTGAGTGTAAGTGAAGAAGAAGAGCCCTAAAATCTACCCGCAAAATCTAAAGAAGTCAAATTTGTCCATAAAAATAAGATAAATGAGAGTTTGGAAGCAAAGTGTGAAGAGCACTGAACCAACATTTTTCTTCGCAAGTTCGTATATATGCTTTTATGGACAACCTGTGGCCTCTGCTTTGGTCAGATTAACGCCCAAAAAATTTATTCTCTAATTTCATCTTTGATCTCTCTTTTATTGTTCTGATACATATCTCTCACTCTTAACGAACTTTCTTCAACTTACTACTGACTTTGTTGGCAGCCGCTGCGGTTCTGCATTTCATTTCCCAATGTATTCGGCACATCCTTGTCCCGAAGAAAAGAAAATCGAGATCCAGTCTTGACTTGGGAAGTGGAACTTTGATGATCCTGAAGTGAATTTATGAACTCAAGACGTGGACTCAATGTTGGAGGATCCCTGCCTCACCAGAATTGGTCAAAGCCACATGTAGAAAATCGAGGGATATGCTCTGAGACATGGGATATCATCCACTCAGTCAGCAGGCACAAGGCCATCCTCTCTTTCCTAAGTAGTAGGAGGTAGGCTTTTCTGCTTTGTAGGACAACCTTTCTTTTCAAAATATCTTCTTTCTTATTTAGGGGAATCAACTTACTCTTTTATAAGCGTGTTCAGTCAAATAAGAGACTTTTTTCTTGCTTTTGTCACATTGCCTAAAGGAATGTTTCTCCAAAGAAATGTTTTCAAAAAGAAAAGTAATTTCATTTTCTTCCCCCGACATTGGAGTAGAACTTTGATGAGTAAATAGAACTATAGGATGAGAACGAGAAGGGAAAATCGAGACACATACTTTTTCACGAAAGAGACTGATTTTAGTAAGTATTCTCATTGATTGATCAAACACTTCTCAGAAAGAGGAAGACAAAGTTGTTGGGTCTTTCACATACCTCTTTAGGAAATCTAGAAGTTCTTCAAGATGAAACATTCCTCTCTACGCCCTTGGACTCAAGCCTTTCTTTGTGACCAACCTCTTGAAATCAGGTGCTGGAGTCCTACGATCAGTCCCATTCGTTCGCAAACGTACTATTTTATGATTTCATGGTGATGTACTTACTCGAATCATTTCTACTTGACAACACTGATAACAAACGTATGTATGATAGATAGGATTCCATCCCGGTACCTATACGGAACTGGTACTCTGAGAATGAGAAAGCATGGATTCAATCCGACCGCCACATCCAACCACACGAACCTTTGAATGATCGCCTGAAATGCTTACTGACTTTATATGAAAAAAATCACATCGTTCATAGAAATATTCATTTCCAGGAAGAAAATGAATTCCAAGCAATCCAAAAAATAGGCAAGGGAGCTTTCTTTCCCACAGCAAGAGCAAGATTTGAATGCTACTTCCCTTGAAAAACCTCTCTCTTTTTCTATCCCACCGCTATACTCCTACTAGCTTTCTCTTAAGGTATGGATTCTAGTGGTCTTGAAACTGCTTTTCTTTTCAATCATCTAGAGGGCGTTCCTTTCCCCTAGTAGCTAGTATAAGAAAGTAGCAGATAGAGCGAACACTGAAGCTACTTTTCTTTCCCGATTTGCTCTTTATTGTAGGGCTGGACAGGGCTTCGATGTGGTCTACATCATAGATAACGACTCTCAGGTCAAGTTTGGGTTGACATTGATCCTCTTTTCAAGGCACATGCCTAAACTAGCACTTCGACTTATGAATGTGGATCTCCTACAAAATGTCGAACTTATGGCGGTGGGCCTTATTCATTCTCTTCTTCAGGCGATCTCAGATCGACAAGTGGGGTACTTTCGTCGCTACTCCTTTGCTTCAAAAAAGACACGAGCGTAGGGAAAGGAAGCAAGAATAGTGCCAGGAAATGATAAATTTATAGTAGATTTCTTCTCCTTTCTCTACTATGCTTTCTAGACTGGCCTAGAGTTATAAAGAAAGCTAATTGACCTCTTATCTTTTTGCAATAAGTATTTTCTCCCTGCATCTTGTTGTTACGAATCATCGCTTCGCCCTTTACTCTAAATTCTATCGTACCATGGGGCTACTTGAACTGAAAGTTTCTACGTAAGGGGCAAAGCGTCTATCGAATCTATAAAAAAGATTTACTTTATAGGCGAGTATATCTCGAAATGATTCCTGTGGTGTTATATTAAAGACTATTTTGGATAACTAGTTGTTGTTGAGCGTTGAATGAAATAAAAAAATAAAAAAAGGGCGCAACGGTAATAAAAACTACCATTGAACAGAGTGAAACTATAGTGACACGAGCAAGCCAACATTCCTTTCTTTCGTGCATGAAGCTATAAACTAGATAAAGATTTTTCCGCATTTTAGTGTTGGATTGAATTCATTGTACGAATCCCTAGTTATGAATGCTTACTTTCCTTTGGCATTCAAGTGAAGAAGTTGACTTACTTTTGAATGAAGCGAACTCTGAATAAGGGGAGTAGGACCGCCAAAAGAAAGATGCAAAAAGAAGTATTATGCTAGGGTAAGTTGGCACTAAAGAACAACTAGTATAGAAAGTATTGCCACCAACTCGAGGAAACTCTAACTCGTATAGAAGAAGAACAAGTAGCTAGCACTTACTTTTGCCCCGACTTATCAAATGGTAAGAAGTATTATGTTCGTGGGAAGTCAAAGATTGTAGTAATCAAGATTAGAAAAAAGTAAGCACTTCAAAATGTTAGCATGCCTAGCAAATTTCTTTCTTTTAAAATTAGGCTTAGGAGACTAAATGTCGTTGGGCGCAGTAAAAGTAATCTTTGCAATCCCTTTATCATAGCAGAAGGTTAAACTTGAGAAGTAGTATTTCTTAATGTTTTCACCGTTTATGAATTTGCGAATAGCACTCTGGCGTATAGTATAGATGACGCTTAATTTGGTAACAACAAGTTTTTACTATACTCCCATAACAAATCAAACTTTCTCATAAATGCTCTAAACAAGCATTACATTCTATGAAAAGAATATAGCCTCACCCTATCTACGCATTACATTCTATAAAAAGAATATAGCCTCACCCTATCTACATAGTACACAGAGGTGTAGATGATTTGCTCCATCCTCTCAACCCTCGAACAACAACCAAGTTAGCTCAACACTCTCCTTGGCATGATACTCCATAAAGCTCTTGTTAATATGATCATTATTGGGTGAGGACGGATAGTGGAGAAGGTCTTTTTCTATGATAAGGAAGATGCTGCTCATTCCACGAACTAGCTCGAAGAGTTTCTTTCTATTTTTAGTTTTGACCGAAAATAGAATGTTTTCATAAATATCACTAGCTAGAACTGCTTTCTTATAAAAGAGCTTTGAAAATCCCTTCGTCGAAGCAGGGAGAGCCCGAGTTCATGTGTTACGCCTTAGAATTCTTCCTCGCCACTCTCTCAGTGTAAGTATGGGTACAACTCCATTCTGTCTTGTGAGGTAGTAGAAAAAACAAACTAAGGAGGACTTTATCCATAAAGAGCTTGGAATGGGGTGGTGTTAATGGAAGTGTGGAATGTAGTGTTGTACCACCATTCAGCTAAAGACAACCATTCAGACCACTTCTTTGGAGCACAAAAGCACATGCATTGGTTGTAATTCTCCAAGCATTGGTTAACCCTCTCTATCTGGCCATAAGATTGTGAATGATAAGAAGTGTTCAAGTGAAACAACATCCCTACAGAATAGATTTTGAAAAGAGTCTAGGGTTTCAGCATCACCATCCATTTGAGTCTTAGTCATACTTTTTATATATTTTAATGCTAATTTATGAGGGGTACCATCTAAATTAGTTTCTGATTAGGGTTTGACATAATATTTCAATTAGGGCAAACTTCACGGTTAAGTTCATCATTTTTCCTAATTAAAATCCATCAAGTTCTGGTAATTCTAAATATTTTAAAGATTAATTATTCATGATTAAGTCCATCTAATTAATACTCTAAATATTCAGAAAAGTCCTAACTAATCTAGACTTCATGGTTAGATCCATCATCTAAGATTAGATACCACTTTGGGGGGTCGAAGAACCGTCAGATTTTGATTAGAAATCTAAATAATTCTCTAAGATACATATGCAATTATAATTTCGTTTGCAGGTTATGAATCTATGTTATCTAGGATTTTTAATCTCAGACAGATTACTATACAAACATACAACAATACAATTCATGCACAATAATTCAATCACAAGAATAATTCATAAAATAAAATAATTAAAATAATAATAAGTACAATTAAACTTTAAGTTTCAAGTTACATGTCTAAACCTTAGATATGATAATTTAGCCTTTCATGAGGCAATAAACAACAAGAGAATCTAAGAAAAAAGTAAACATGAGAGAGAAAGAACTCGAAAGAAATGTTCGAAAAAGAAAGAAAGAAGTTTCCTGCCTCCCATCCTAAACCGTTCCACTCTTCTGTATTTTCCGTCTATTTTTAAGTGTCTTTCGGTTATGAGGCCTTCAAGAGTTGTGTTCTCCTCGTTGTCAGGAGTGAAACGGACCCAATAACACTGAAAAATCTCTAGCGATTCTCTCAAAAAGTGCAAATAACTGTCAGGACGTCCGGCTGAAACCGCCTTGTCTTAGGCCGTGTGTGGCCCTGAATAGGGTCCGCACGGGAGTCCGCAGGTACTGACTCTAGTACCCGATTTCACTATTTTGCTTGTAACTTCCTCGTTTGATATCCGTTTTACCTCAAATTTGCGTCGTTCTTCTTCATTTTTTATGGGCTTTCATCTAATTCTGAAAAATAATAAAATCTAGACAGTAGCTTGAACTTAATAATTTAAACCCTAATTAAACTAAATTAAACCTAATTAAACCCTAAAAAAACTAAATTGTGAGACTAAATCACATCCAAAATATAGTACTTAAATCATTCTATCAAACTCCCCCAAGCTTGAATCTTGCTTGCCCTCAAGCAAATATCAAACTCAGATTTTGGTCCAATCTCTCAACTCAAATTTTATCTAAACTAGACCTAATGCAATAATTCTGAAAAATCAATCAAAATAAAAAAATCAACAATCAAAGACATGTATCTTTACTTTTCATAAGACATATCAAAAAGGTTATTGAGTCCGTTTTAATGATTTGAAATTCACAAGCTGACATTAGGTCAACCTGACATCTTACGACACAACCTGACATCTAACGACACAACCTGACATCATGAATAATCAGTTTTTAATAGTTTAGAATTACTTAGACTTAAAGGGTTCAAATCATTATGGCGAGATACTTATTTTAGAAGTCCAAACCGATTTGAGCACTATCTTAAATCCTAACTCAACAATTAATGCCAAATTAGACAGTAATTCTCACATAATTATGAATAAAGTAAGATTAATGCACCAGTTGACGATAATGTAAAAAAATAGATTTTTTTTAATCTTGAAAAACCCTAATTTATGTCTAATTTGTGCTTTAGTTTATACTTAGTTTAATTTAAATAAAATCCCAAATTTTATAGTCTAGTTTAAGAAAATTATCAAATTTACTACTTTAAATCAGCCTTTATGGGTTCCATATTTTTTTACTACACGATAGATCGTAAAAGGATGACCTTAAAGTATTATCTAAAGATATATTACAATCGTGATTCGTGAATTTGTAACAATTTGGAAAGCCATACGTTCCTTCAAATAAGTCCATGCACTTTATTTGCTAAGCTAAAGTGAAGGCATAAAAAATATTTCAGATTCAAGGAAATGACGCTTCGGCTTGACAATTCATCCGATAAAGCCCACGTTTGACCAACCAATCAAATGCACATAAGAAGCAATCTTCACTAAACTCACATGTATCATATATGACAATAGCATATCACTGTTAATGGTTGGTTTGATAATTTTGACGAGCAATTCCTTAAAGAAATCAAATAAATTTATAGATATATTGTCAGTATAGTCTACAAATTAAATTTTATACAATTAATAATTATTGTATAATGCACTAAGAACAGTTAATTTCGGACATTTGAAATTTTATATTATGTGATATATGGTGATTCGGTGAAACAACACTAATTTTTTACATGATATATGAATAATATAAGTCATATCTATAATGATGAATTTCAAATTAAAATCTTATTGTTAAAGATTACCATCACTGTAGAAGTAAATCATTGTCAACCGGGACAAAGCTTCCCTACAACAATTTGGGCCATGACCCCCTCTATCAATCTCAAAATAATATATTTAGTATTCATTTTCTAAGTAAAATTATACTTGAAGCATATAATTGACCCTCTCTAATTACTTAATATAAGTAATCAAATCTCATTAGTTCTCCCTTAATTTCCTCCCAAGTTCCGCTATTGATTGTCAAGCGATCCTCTCTCATTACAGTTCTCAAGTACTTTTTGGGAATCAAGAGTAATAAGAAAAACATAATATATTTTCTTTTTTCCTTTCTAACTTTTTTTTTATGAAATAATCTATGTACAAATGTACTATTTCACAAATTTATAATGATAACTTTGACAATGAAATTTCAAATAAATTCAAAAAATATTAAAAATAAAAAAATTATAAATGTATTCTTTAATTTATAGATTGATAGTATTGTGAATTTTATGAAAGTTAGTTATGATTTGATAGTTCATCAAAGATCATTAAAAATTTATATAGCTTACAATAATTTTAGTTAACAATCCTTGATGGATCATCAAATGATAGTTATATTTATAAGTTCAAAAATATATCTATAATATATCAAAAATACATCAAATGATTTTAAGTTTCAATGTTAAGATCGTCAAAAGTAGTCATCGTCAAGTGATCCTTTCGCATTTATAATTGTTGTATGATATTCTGAAAATCCACAACTGGTTTGAAGCTCAAGCGGTTGACTTTCATGAATTATGCGCTCCAAATCTATCATCCTTTACAAACTTTTTTAGTTTCTTAATTTGAATATTGTACTGTAATTGCTAAGTTATATTCGTCCTACCGTTGGCTTGATCTTCCAGTGTCAAATTAGCTCAACTTTTCTCTCAACTCATCAAAATTCCAACAATCAAAATAGCAAAATCGCTCGAAAAGATGATTACTTTGTGCAAGTCAATCAGGCTAGCACAAATTCAGTTATTCAAATAGATCACACGATCCCACAACTACTAAAATAATAATAATAATAATAATAATAATAATGACAATAAAATAAAATAAAAAGTCACCGGATAAAGTTTACAATCTTTCATTATTATACATACTTTCAGGGGCTTGATTGCAATAAAACCAACTTCGACTACGAGCATCCGTACCGACGTGCGATCTATCCATCGGAAACATGAATCCTTGAAATTTAAGAAAACCCAGCAATCAGATATCACTCAGCGAGGATCTTAGAAAAGGCAAGCAACTAACAGAATTGATCGATTAAGAAACTTCTAATCTATTACCAGTATGATGGAAGCAAGTCAAGCGGGCGGATCCGAGAGGGAGAAAGGGGCTGGATTGCCTTCCCCTCTTGCTGTTGTTTCTAGTTTCTGGAAAGGTATTTTGTTGGAATAATACGAGTGTTCTACTGTTCTACTAATTTATTTTCTTTTACTTATCAACGTACATTGATTGAGTACATATTTTTAATTAGAACTGATAAAAGATGAAATTCAATGGAGAATGTGAGCATGTTGGATCTGTAATCGAGGTTTTGTCTGCTTACTAGATTTAGTTTTCTACGAGGTGTATTGCGTCCTGAGAACTGTATCATGCTTATGTTTCGCTGTTTTATTGTTCATAGAAACTAATCGTATCACGAGTCAGTGACACCGAGTCTTGTAACTGAAACATGATCTTGAATCTAAAAGTAGAATTTGACTCTGTAACCAAGTCGGGGTATGTCAGCATGCATAGAACTTTATATTATATATTATGGATATTAAATTGCAAACCAACTCAACTTTGCCTGCATTCTAATACTTATGCACTGATTTACAGATTTTGATTTGGAAAAGGAAAGGAGTGGTCTAGATGAACAGGGAATAAAGATTGCTGAAAATCAAGAAACAAGTCAGAAGAATAGACGCAAACTTGCTGAAAGCACACGAGGTGCTTAAGAAATTCACTTTATATATTCTTACATTTTTGTGCTCGCCTGTGATGTAACAAAAATTTTCCCATCGTATATTTTTTTCCTAGGTTCACTTTTTTCTTTTTCCTTTTTTTGTTTGTTTGTTTTGTTTTTGCTTATCAGGTAAAGTTAGATATTGAAAGTATTCAACCTCCATCTTGCACATTTCAGCAAACTATTCCCTTTTGAGCATCATCGATGCATAATCATTAAATTAAACTTCAAAAGTTTCAAATAAACAAAAATACATAGATAGAAACTGTATGAATTGGTGATTAGGTATTATTTGTCATTATTGGATGTCCACTGACCTACCAGCATAGTGTTAACATTCAGCAAGGTAATTTCTTTTTCTGTAGATAATTCTTATATTAACATGCATGTTATGTCACCCCTTTTGCAGATTTCAAGAAAGCATCTGCAGAGGATAAGCTTGGTTCGTTCAATTCTTTGCTTAGAAGTTATCAAGAGGAGGTTGATAATCTCACAAAGAGAGCCAAGTTTGGAGAAAATGCCTTTCTTAATATATATCAGAAGTTGTATGAAGCTCCAGATCCATATCCAGCTCTTGCTTCAATGGCTGTATGTTTCTCCTTTTTCTTTTTCGTTCTTCTTTGTTATACTGTACTGGTATTGCTCATACTGGCAGAAGAACACCCATGGCTTAGTTATTTATTAGCTTGGTCATGCTTTTGTGCAAATACTCTGCAGTCAGCAATAACTAAGGTCTACTTACTAAATAATAGGTTCCTCCTTAAAGAAAGGTACAAAAGGCATATTTCTGTTGTCATTGAATTCAACTGTTAGTACGATACAATACAACAAACAACAACAACAACAAAGCCTTTAATCCCAAATAAATTGGGGTAGGCTAGAAATGAAACCCAATTGGAAATGTTAGTACGATACAATATTTGTTTATTTTTTCTATAGTGGACTTCTCATTGTTACTTTTTTGGATTTGAAATTTATATCTGATTTTCTATTGCCTTTTAGAGCTTATATGTGTTGAATCTAAATCTTCTTGTATACTACTGGTGAAATCAGGATCAAGACCAAAAGCTATCAGAACTGGAATCAGATAATAGAAAAATGAAGCTTGAACTAGAGGAATTTAGAACCGAAGCATCCCATCTAAAAAATCAGCAAGCCACCATTAGGCGACTTGAGGAAAGAAACCGTCAGCTAGAGCAACAGGTCCTTACCTATTTTTGTTAATCTTGTGTCAAAACTCGTTAGAAAATAAATAAAAAAGGAAAAAATAAGATGTATGGTAATGTTATGATGGCTTAGATGGAGGAAAAAGTTAAGGAGATGGTTGAAATGAAGCAGCGCAGCTTGGCTGAAGATAATCAAAAAACCCTTGAAGCCCTGAAAGAGAGGTATTTTATCATTATAAAGCTTGGAAAAACATTTTAAATGGATAGTGGTGATACACCAACTAACATATGAAATAACCACATGACATAAATCTGCTCTTCTATGAAATGTTACCTTGTTAACTATATTTGAACTCTTAAATATTTGCAGAGAACTGTCATTGCAGGATCAGCTCAGACAAGCAACAGAAAGTGTGAAGAATATGCAAAAGCTACATGAATTTGCACAAAGCCAATTACTTGAACTTCGTACACAATCAGGTTCTCTATCTTCCCACTACTTATTCTATGGATATGTTCAATAGATAAAAGAGAGTTTCTGTAATTTTTTTCTCTTTTTTGTATAGAGGAAGACAGAGCAGAAAAGGAGGCTGAAGTGAGTCTTCTAATGGATGAGGTTGAACGTGCTCAAGGTCGCCTTCTTAGTCTTGAGAGAGAAAAGGTGAAAAATATTTTTAGTATTGCACTTCTATTAAATGATTGCAAATTAATATAGTTTTGGAAATGCAAAATTTTTAAGATGAATCTGTAATTTTTTGTGCATATCCTTGTATGCGCATTTTGCTTTTAGTTCTTAAGCAGCTCTAATATACATACAATGGATTACTCAGGGTCTTCTAAGGTCTCAATTGCAATCAAATGAAGACACAAGCAAGGAACGGTACTTTTCTTTCATCTTACTTCATTGGAATATAATTTTTCCTAATTCAAGTGTAACTAACACTGATGGTAAAGAATAGTGATACATAACTTTGGGTATGCCTAGCGGTAATTAAGTTTGCTTTTCCTCTCTATGGGATAAGAAATCATGTACCTTAGTCAGGTTTTATTATCACTGAAAACCCAGATCCTCTATGGCTACGAGAGTCTAGAATATATTCCATATCTGCTTTATGCTGTAAATTGGGTTGTAGTACCAGATGGTGTTATCTTTCACACACACATATTCTTATAAAAAATAGCTATGCTACAGTGACTATTTGGAGTCTACAAGTACACTAGAGAGCTCCTTAGTTGCAAAGGAGAAGATAATCTCGGACTTAAATGCAGAAGTTCGCAAGATAGAGAACACTCTCTCAGAGGAGAGAGATCAGCACGTGGATGAGATCAAGAAGTTCAATGTTTTACTAGAAGAGAAGGTAAAAGTACTTCTTTACTCCATGAGTTTAATATATTATCCTAGTCTTTGAGCCTTCCAAAATGGACAAATATTGTTTCGTACTAAGCTGAACCTATGTTGCATGTTAGAATATTAATAACGAGTAAAGTTTGCTCACTCTTAATTTTGTATCTTCTACTTTTCACTGGATTATTGCATGTCAGTGGAAATAGTTATTTGATTGTTTTTTAATATACTGTTCTAGGAACATAAATGTAATTAAGAACAGTATGTGAACTAGTGTAAAATTTCAACTTATAAAACTGAAAAGCTGGCTTCTTATTCAATTAAACCATTTTATCTTCTCTTCTTTTCAAATTAGAAGCCTATAAGTACCTTGATCATCAGTGCATATTTTATTCTGCCAACTGTTAGAAGTCTGTGTGCAAGTATCCTATATGTGTATAATTTTGCAAAATCAACAGGAGACAGCTTTAAGAAATATGAAGAAGGAGCTGGAAGAGAGACCCACAGAAAAATTAGTTGATGATCTCAGAAAGAAAGTGAAGATTCTTCAGGTAATTTCTCTTAGATAGTTTGTGAGGTGCTGTATATTGCCATAATATTCGATGCCTAGAATTATGGAATCTTTCTCTCCAAATAGGCAGTTGGATATAATTCAATCGAGGCTGAAGATTGGGAGCTAGCTACAAATCAAGAGGAAATGAGTAAACTGGAGGCTCTGTTGCTTGATAAGAATCGCAAAATGGAGCATGAGCTTACCCAGTTGAAGGTCAGAATTATTATTTTATCTTTTTGATACATTATTATTTTTCTCATAAAATCAGTGAATAATTGATTATTTTTAATAAAAAGTAGGTTAAGATCTCTGAAAAGACAAGTTTGTTGGAGAAGGCTGAGGCCAAAATTTCAGAGTTAACCACAAAGGTTGAAGAACAACAGAAATTGATATCTAAGCTTGAGGAAGACATACTAAAGGCATTTTCATTTTTGAACTCCTTAGTTTCTGATCATAATGAAACCTTCAAGAAAGATGGCATCTGATATAATTATCTTTCTCAATTTAGGGTTATAGTTCAATTGATAGGAAAGGGTCACTTGATTGGGACCTTCAAGAAATTGGCACAGAAGTTTCTGAGGTACAGTTTGTGCTTTTTGTTTCTAAGATGTTCTCTTTATGAGTATGTACTTGAGTTTCTGTATTTGTATCCCTTCTTTTTGGTTCTTTGGGAAAATTTAGGGCGGTGAACAAAAGCACTTACAATTGGATCAAGATCAGAGTTCAATGCTCAAGGTCATTTGCAATCAGCGAGACAGGTTCAAAAACCGCCTGAGGGAAACTGAGGAGGTATTGCTTTGATCAATTTTTTCTTTTCAAGGAATTGCATATATTTCATTTATATATATATTAGATCATACCATCAGTTTTTGAAACCTATGTAACCTATAAGAAGCCCCTTCGTCTTGTTTTGACTTCTCCTTTTCTTTATGAAAGCTTGTCTTTTGCTCCTAAAATATTTCGTTTGATGATAATTTTTTTTTGTAGGAAATGAGACGGCTGAAGGAAAAGTTGGAAATGCTTTTTGTAGAGTTAGAGAAGACAAAGGCCGATAATGTACAACTTTATGGAAAGATAAGATATGTACAAGATTATAGCCAGGAGAAGCTTGTCTCTAGAGCTCCAAAGAAGGTAATCCTATGCATGGAAGTAAATATTTCGTACTAAGAAAGGGTCCATACTGTGAGCAAATGAGATAATATTTAGACAATATTTCATGCTTTTGAAGGCACCATGCTGATTGAGTTTTTTCTCTTTTGTCTTTTACAGTATACAGAAGATACTGAAAGTGGCTCCAGCTCAGATGTGGAGTCAAAATACAAGAAGATGTACGAGGATGATATAAACCCCTTTGCTGCTTTCTCTAAAAAGGTTCAGGCACTTTTTCTTATCTCTCCTTCATAGTTAGCGTATTTTGACGTACCTTGTATGTGATCTCTTGCATGTTTGTGTGCAACAATTCAGGAAAAAGATCAGCGATACAAGGAACTTGGCTTGAGAGATAAAATCACGCTTAGTAGTGGTCGCTTCCTTCTTGGTAACAAGTATGTTGAGTATGATAATTCTTGATTATTGAAATTTAGCTTTTCCAGTGAGAAATAATCCTTGAAAGATTTAGTGCTTTGCACATTGCCTCTAGTTCCATGTCATTTTAGTGGAGATTTAAAACAATAGAGAGGACATAAACACATGCAAACAATATTCTAAAGGAAGTTGAACAAAAAGTACAAAATATTTCATCTCTCAGGTAGATATTTGAGTGTAACTTAACAATAATTACTCATCTTTATTAAACAGATATGCACGGACCTTTATATTTTTCTACTCCATTGGGTTGCATCTCCTTGTTTTTACATTGCTCTACAAGATGTCAGCTCTCAGTCACCTAAGGTAATGTCACTGGAATCTGTTGCCATCTCTTATATCTTTATTATATATGCTAATTTATAATGCAAAACTATTTCAGGATTGCACATGATGATGTTATACTTGATGCTGGCAATCAAACACTATCCCATACCTTTTGAAGCAATATGTAGTTGTTTAAGAGAATCAATGCTCTCTCTTCCTAGAAAGAATGTAAAATATAAAAAAGGAAGAAAAGAAAAGAAAAAGATGAATCCATAAAATGTAGCCCTTTTCACCAAGGTTTTGTAGATTCTTTTGTTTTATTTTACATGTGACATGTTGGCCTGTCAATGCTAGCTATAAAACTTCTTTTTCCTTTTTTTTAATGAAATTTAGGAACGAAGTGAAAGTTTCAGTTGGCGAATTTCATTTTGCAAGAGTGAGGTGAGGTCTGTAAATTGACAGTATCAGCAAGTCATTCATGCTTGTGGTTAACAGTTTGCACTATCTTTGACTTCGTGTCTGCTTTGCACCACACGGTACTTGATTGTGGTACCACTAGCTTTGTAAGGTTGAAATGAAAAAAAGAAGAAGAAATGTGTGACGCTAGGTTTGAGAGCTTCATGTTCTGAATCTTTTGATCTTATTTTGTGCACTATATTCAACATGAAATATGTGATGCTTAAGCATGTTTCGATTCTAGAACATCAGATGAATTGCAGTTGTAACTTCTTAAGTGCCAGCGATGACAACCATTACACAGATCGCTATTGTCCGTAATATTAAAAAATAAAAAAGGAACTCGTGAACACTAGTGCAACAAGTGTCGTATGTATAAGTGTTACTGTTATGTTTAGCGGCTCATGCAAATAGCGAGACTGAGTCTATATACTAGTTTCAAGAGACCATATTTAGCCCATGCAAGCTGCTCACATTTCGCTATATACTCAGCAATTCAACTTCTCGCCGTAGTAATATTACACAAGTTATATACATTGTAAAATTTATGATCCGATGCATATTTGATATGAAGTCTGATCCAATGCATTTCGATTTTACAGCCTATTCATTCTCTTGACCCGAACCCGAATCTGACTGCCTACGTTTCACTGTTAACTGCATGATAGTTTCAGTTTGTAGACAATTAAACGAACAGATTTGGTGAAATCGCCACAGAGGATCAACTAATTGAAGTGGTCCCTCTTCAAATGACGATCGAGCGACTCATCTGTGGGGTAGACGCCTTCTTGCACCGGTTCCACAAACTGACAAAAGACCAGTACAATGGGGCCCCGCACGAATACGATTGGTGAAGACGCTATTAGTTTACGTAGACTCGATCTACGCCATAAACTCTCCCGTTAAAAGGGCCTTCCACTCCTCTTCAAAAGCTCGTGGGTCCCACGATAATCCCACATCATGACCCGTCAACCAATGGCAACGCAGAGAAACGGATGCCCTTTCCAGAAACCAATCGTATTTGAGATAAGGCCAGTGCTGGGGGGCCCAAAAGTACAACCGGCCTCTGTTAGATCGCCACGTGCGCTAAAAGTGAACATCTAGGTCCGACATTATCTGAAATTCGTAATTAAACCTCCCGTTGCGTAAATATTTATACCGAGTATAGTCTGTCAATAGTCAATACATATCCATAATCTAAAGGAAGGGATCACTTAACAATGGTTATCTTAATAATTTTGATAATGAATTTTTAAATAAATATGAAAAAAATTTTAAAAATAAAAAAATCTTATAAATTTGCTCTTCTACTTATAAATAGGTAGTGATTCAAATTTTGTGTAATTTCATTATCATTTGATAGTCCATCAAATACCGTTAAGTCAGAACTATTGCAAAATATATAATATTTTGATGGTCTTTGATGGACTAGCAGACAAAAATAAAATTACATGAGATTTGAATCACCATCAATCTATAAATAGAAAAACATATTTATAATTTTTTTTATTTTAAGATTTTTTACATATTTATTTGAAGATCTATTATCAAAATTATTAAGATAACCTATTGTCAAGAGATCCCTTCTCTAATCTAAATAGTTTGACTCTAATTCATATGAATTTATTTATAGATCTTAAAAAATGTAGTTGAAAGTGTATTGGATGCACATGTGTATCGTAAAAGGTGATTCATCTGGCGCATTAGATTTATATTTGAATCTTGATCCGAAATTTATTAAAATCGATTGTTATTGTTATTATTAAATATGTTCTTACAGAAATTTAGTTAAAGATAGTCATGTAAATTGGACTGGTTACATTATTATCTTTAGTCTATTTTTATCATATAAAATTATTATATTTATTTGTTTTTTTATGTATATTTTTGCTAAGGGTGTGATCACTTGACAATGAAAAAAGTTATAAACATATTATTATACTTACAAATTGATTGTGTTTTGAGTTTTATGCAATTTGATTTGTTTTTTCATCATAAATTATTAAATGTAAACAGTTATAGTTATCATATAAATTCATAGTCTATGAAATGTCAAATGATATTTAAATTGCATGAAACTTGAAAACATAATCAATCCATAATTTTCTGAATAATTTTATATTTTTTTTATTTTTAATATTTTTTATGAATTTATATAAAGATAGTTGTTAAAATTAGCAAAATAACTAGTTGTCAAGGGATTTCAACCATTTGATTAATATATGCAATCAATGTTTTTAAATGTGGTTTTCTTCATGCAGATGGAAGGCTACAACATACTACATATGCGGATGCGTATGTAAATTTTTACGCGGACATATATATGCAGATTTTTCTTATTTTTTAAGTAAAAGATATAATAAAAAAGCTCAAAACTATACAAAAATGGATTACAGCACAAACATTGAACATAATTCCTAGATTTAAATCTCATTGAGAGTCAATTGAATTCTTTATTTTTCAATTTTTTTCTGAACGCATCTAGATCGCACATATTCGCATATAGATTTTATGGATCTGGATATGAGCAAAAATCATATATCTTAGGCTGCATGATATTCTGATAATAATTTATCTATCATATACACATATGCGTTAGTTTATGCGCATATACAGTCCTATACGGTCACATTAAAACACTACATATAACATACAATTTGATATCCAATTCAATCTATAATAAAAATATGAATTTATATTTCAATCCTTCAATTCTTGATGAATATTAATTTGCACACGGATCTAGTAAAATCTCTGTGAGTTTCCATTTAGTTCATAATTGTACGACGCTGAAGTGATTTTTATCTTTTGCTTGCCGGGCGCAATGTAAGAAGGCATGCGTTAGCTCCAGATTTTTTTTATTATGGTACAACAACAATAAAGTCTTTAATCTCAAATAAATTAGGGTAGGCTAGAAATAAAATCCAATCGGAAAGCATAAGATCAAAGATCTCAAATATCAGTGATAATAATGAATATGATGAAAGAAAAAGAAAATAAATAAATAAAGATGATAATGATAATGATGATGATAATATGCTAATAATAATAGCAATAATAACAATAATAATAGTAGTATAATAAACCTCTATTATAAAACCTAATTATAAATTATAAATCCTAAAATCCTATTTCTAAACCTCTATTTCTAAAATCTATTTCTAAATTCTAAATCCTAAAATCCTAAAAAATCTAAGAACAATGAAGTCTATTACTCTACTATTAGACTCTAACTCCTAAATCATGGTTCATGTACATGAATCGCCATCTTTCAAGCAATCATATCCAAAGCAAGCTCTTTGGATATATTCCATTCCTTCAAATATTTTTTTATTGCTTCCTCCCATATCAGTCTCGGTCGACCTCTTCCTCTTCTTGTATTTTTAGGACGACTTAGAATACCGTTGCGTACTGGTGCTTCAAGAGGCCTTCGTTAGATATGACCAAACCATCGCAAACGATGTTGGACTAGCTTCTCTTGAATTGATGCTACCCCAAGTTTGTCCCTAATATCATCGTTTCTGATTTGATCTTTCCTTATGTGGCCACATATCCAACGCAACATCCGCATTTTAGCTACACTCATCTTCTGGACGTGTTGTCCTTTTGTAGCCCAACATTCCGCGCCATACATCATCGCGGGTTTAATCGTCGTCCTGTAGAACTTGTCTTTTAGTTTATTTAGGACCTTCTTGTCACAAAGAACACCAGATGCTTGTCTCTATTTTATCCATCCAGCTCTTATTCTATGACTAACATCTTCATCGATCTCTCCTTCACTCTGCAACATCGATCCCAAATACCGAAATGTGTCATTCATGGGTACTACTCGTCCATCCAAACTAACATCTCCGTCATCTGAGTTTTCCCCGCCGAACTGACACCTCATATATTCAGTTTTGGTCCTACTAAGTCTAAAACCTTTCGATTCTAAAGTTTATCTCCACAACTCTAGTTTCTGATTGACTCCACTTCTGCTCTCGTCAATCAGCACCACATCATCAGCAAAGAGCATACACCAAGGAATATCTCCTTGTATGTCCTTTGTGATCTCGTCCATCACTAAGGTGAAAATATATGGACTCAATGCTGCCCTTGATGTAATCCTATCTTAATAAAAAAATATATCGGACTCGTCGTCACATGTTCTGACACACAAGTCACAATATTTGTGTACATATCCTTAATAAGGGTAACGTACTTTGTTGGACTAGTTTTCTTTTGAGCGCCCACCACATGATATTTTTCGGTATTTTATCATACGCTTTCTCTAAATCAATAAATATCATATGTAGGTCTTTCTTCTGTTCTCGATGTCTTTTCATAAGTTATTTTATCAAGAAAATCGCTCCATAGTGGACTTCTCAGGCATAAAACCAAACTGATTTTTAGAGATAGTTGTCAGTTTTCTTAAACGGTGCTTGATCACTCTCTCCCAAAGTTTCATGGTATGATTCATGAACTTAATTTCTCTGTAATTCTCCACTCATCAAACATCTTATTAGACCGAAAAATAATATTAAATAGTTTAGTGAGCCATACTATTACTATATCTCCAAGACATCTCCATACCTCAATCAGGATATCATCTGGTCCTAATGTCTTACCTGTTTTCATCTTTTTTAAACCTTCTTTCACCTCAGACTCTTGAATTCTCCGAACAAATCGCCTGTTGGTGTCAATTGAGTCGTCCAACTCGATCACGATTTTCTCACTCTCATCGTTGAATAGCTTGTCGAAGTATTCTCTCCATCTGTTCTTAATCTCCTCATCCTTCACCAAAAGTCTATCAACCTCATTCTTAATACATTTAACTTGGTTTAAGTATCTTGTCTTCCTTTATCGAAGTTTAGCCATTTTATAGACATCATTTTCACCTTCTTTCGTATCTAATTTTCGATACAGCTCTGTGTATGCCTAACCCATTGCTTCACTCACAGCTTTCTTTGCATTTCTTCTAGATTCTTTATACTTCTATATGTTTTCATCACTCCTGTTGTGATGTAAACATTTATAACATTTTTCTTCTCATTGATAGTCTTTTTGTACATCATCATTCCACCATCAAGTATCTTTAGGTTCACGTTTATTTCCTCTAGTTACTCCAAACACCTCTATAGTCACCTTTCGAATGTGAGTCGCCATCTCCTTCTACATATTATCCGCATCCTCACCTTCGTTCTACGATCCTTCTGCAATAACTCTATTCTTAAACACTTAAGAAACGTCCCCTTTGAGCTTCCACCACCCCGTTCTCATTATTTTCATGTCTCTATCTCGCCGAACGCATACATAAAAAAAATCAGCCACCAAAAAACCAAAAGTTTGTGTTGTGTGACAATACACTCGCGCAGGTATAATATTACAATCCATGCAGTTTGGTCTCTCCTCCCTTCTAGTCAGGACAAAATCGATTTGGCTCGAGTGCTGGCCACTACTGAAAGTAATTAAATGTGATTTTTTTCTTTCTAAAGAAGGTGTTCGCTACCATGAGGTCGTAAGCTATAGCGAATTTCAAGATGTCTTCTCCCTTTTGATTCTGTTCGCCATATCCAAAACCCCCATGTATCCTCTCAAAACCCCATCTAACTGTGCCAACATGACCATTAAGATCTCCTTCAATTAAGAGTTTTTCACTACTAGACACTCCTCTAACCACGTCCTCTAAGTCTTCCCAGAATCATCTCTTGACATCATCGCTCAAACATACTTGTGGGGCATACGCATTGATGACGTTCAAGACCAAATTTCTAAAAATCAATTTGATCATAATGATCCTGTTCCCTGTCTCCTAACTGCGACAACTTCATTCTTGAGGCTCTTATCAATTAAGATGCCTACACCATTTCTACTTCGTTTTTTTCCTGTGTATCATAATTTGAAGCCCGTATCCTCCACCTCCTTAGCCTTCTGACCCGTCCATTTAGTCTCATGAACACATAAGATATTAACGCGTCTCCTAATCACGGTATCAACTAACTCTCTTAGCTTACATGTTAAGAACCCTACATTCCAACTACTTAAACGAATCTTACTTTCCCCGGCTAGCTTCCTTGCCCCTCGCACTCGTCGAGTCAAGTGCGAAGACCCTTATTCATTTGACACTACATCAGGGCGCCAATGCAGTGCGTCACTAAGGTGATGACGATCGGGCCCTCACTTATTTGTCATCATATTCGGGTTCTAATATGACGTGCTACTAAGGCGGTGATGACCCGACCCTTATTCTCTTATCGCCATATCCGGATTCCAATATGGCGCGTCGATAAGAGGGTGACGCCCCAACAAAAATTGACTGGGTTTCATTCCATAAAGATCAACTATTTTAGTGCAGGGCTCGCCACACCCACCACAACCCTCCTCCTTTATCCTGGCTTGGGACATGTTGTGCATAAACTAATCCACACAAGCAGAGTTTTTTTTATTATGGTAAATAAAAAAATAGGAAACTGGTAAGAGTGCTATGTTTTTTAGCTTTACTAGTCAGGACCGAGTTTGAAACTCGATCCTAGTTTTTTTTTACATTTGTGTGTTATATTAAAAATAAAACACAACAGTCAGTAGATTATTCTAAAATATTAGAACAAAAATTAAAATAAAATTTTATAAAGCCAAATATAAGCACGATTAATATATTATTCTAAAATAGTCTCAAATAAATTAAAATATTATAACAACAATTAAAATCTAATTGTTCTGATAAATATAACAATAAAATATAAACACGCTGCTAATCTAAATCATGTTTTGCTGGAACAAACTCGATCTTGAGTTGGTAGTATGTTGATACAATCCTTCATTTCATCCATAACCATTGGAATACGTATCTTTCTTCTCATTCCTTTGTTGATTTTTACTGGATGTGACCTAATGATCAGACAGACCATTGTATATTGATCAATCTCATTTATTGTCATAACTACGCCAATAACCAGATCATGTGTTAATGTAGTACTGTATAATATAATATGGACTAACATACTGAGTATAATTCAGCCTTTTGAATGAACAAACGGCAAGCAAGTGGTCGCATGGGATGCCGGTCAATTACGGTTTCTGACACCAATAATTACCAATTTTCGTCATCGCTAATTCAACATCATATTTCATTTCACCCCTTTGTCCCTATTATTTCAAATAAAATTATAAATTACTGCTTAAATTTTAAAGTTAAATAAAAATTATATAAATATAAAATATTACTGTCTCGATAAGTTCATTTTTGTTGTAAACATCATAGTTGTTGATACCCCAATCCAGTGGTATGATATCGTAAGTTCTCCCCTTATCACCGCAATGTTTTATCAGTTCGGTGATCTTGTGGGAGAACACCAAATCTTGGGCTTCCCAAGCCGCTATAACTTTTCGACGCTTATAGAACCACTCAACACATTTATACCACGTGTTCTTGATGATAGCACATACCGAAAGTTGTCTGGCGATCCTAAATATGTTATTTAGTGATTATGAACTATTGCTTGTCATTATTCCCCACCGATTGAGACTCCCGTCTAGATGTTGTGCCCATCTTCTTGATGCAATGCAGCCACTTGATCTGGAGTTAACTCCTCATAATGGAATTTCTCGGCTGACACTTTCTCAGCTGCAACAGTTGGTTATTGCGGTTTTTGTTATGTCATGTCCTTGTGTTGGATACTTGTTCTGTTGAGAGATTTTTCTTGCATTATTTCTATTTTTCTGACAAACTTATAGGATGCTAGTCTAATATGATTATTTTTTTTATATATTTCTCGCACCTCCATGACTTCTTATGTCTTATAGCTTGTTTAAAAAAATCCTTTATTCTTTTCATATGACAGTCCTTATAGACATTTTATGTAATGTGTTGAGTACAATAACGGTGAATAGCCTTACCAACTGATTTCTGCCATTCAAAATTCGATCTCTCAAATATTGCCCTTATACCTAGATGTTGATATGAGATAATAGTAATTTTATCAAGATCGACAACCTCTTTACGCGACTACTGCATGAACCAACCCCGTTTGTCACACTTTCCTCGCCTGCTACAACAGTAAATACAAGTGATAGTAGTTATTGTCCCGCATCATAATCATATGCCATAAATAGTTTACCGACATACCGACCTGATAACAATCCAACATCAATAGTTAAGATTGATCGTAAGTAAGGTCATGCTGTAATGTACGGACTAAATATCCATACAACACGATTGGAAATTTCAACACCGAACTTTATTGAGGGCGCAATCTTTATGATGTATTTCGTGCCATATGTGAAATTTTGTATGGCCGCTAGCAGAGATGGAAACATCTCGTATGACCTCTCCCAACTACCAAAAAGATCTACAATTGTGAGTTCCCTTCCTCTCCATAATTTATTATAACTCGGTTGTATTGTGGAGAACTTTTATTTAACCAAACTCCTTGCTTCTTTAATTGTTATTTCTAAGTTCTCTCTCAACCGATTCTTAACAATATCTGTTATCATTCTAGAAGTCATCTGACTGTGGTCCGTCCTAGTAGCACTGCCAAAATAAGAGTGCTCGAGCAGATTTATTATGATCTTCTAAATACCCGTTATATTGGGTGTGACATACATAATCCATGAAGAATTAGAATCTTTACATTTCATCAATAATTTTAATTTACTGCTATTTGTTATCTCTAATTCTATATTTTGTTGAACATGAAAAATCAGTAATTTTCAATTTCAACTCTGATTTTGTACTAAAATGCTAACCGATACTAAATTGTTCATCAATTCTAGGTGGTTTGAGAAAATAAGGGTCGTATGCATACGACATTGGCATATTATCAGCAAATTATACACACGAGTGCTTTATTCCCCGATTGATGAAATGAACAAACATTTGCCACTCTTTAACTATTTCTTCGACATCTATCGCATCCTTAATTTCATCCATATTTATATTTATTGTATCATGGATGCCATCCTCCTCGACATCCATGTGCCACTCTTCCTCCTCGACATCCAAATCTACATCCATATTTTGTACCGGAACACGGGGTAGTCGCTGCTCTCGAGCTCGGGAGTAGGTTCTTTTCTCAGCCATGACTGGATTACTACTTCCAGAAATACTAATCGGATCATAATAATCATAACTAGATATTGGTTCAAATTCAACTATTAGCTCCAATGTTTTATACCCGGGCAATTGGTATGGAGCTGTTGTTTTAATCATTCTCCAAATTTCATTAGAAACAACCCCAAATAAGCTATACAAAAAATCACCCGAACCTACTGGTGCAGTATTGATCCGTGCACTTTTGCTGATGTTGAATTAGCTAGGGAGCAACTCCAAACCAGCATGAATCTGTCTCTTCAAGTCACAAAGATTGATTGCCTCGTCAGCAGAAAATGTGCACGCGACACGAATGTCGTAACCCACGCCGGTTGAAGTGTTCATGATTTGACCTTCGTGATACACATTGATCAGCAATATTTTCATCTCTACAGCATGAACAATAAACCCTAATGTTAGTGTATATATATAATGAAATTACTTATATAAATATCTAATATTTATATTAAAATATCTGATATAATATGTAATTATCTTACTCACTTATCTAAATATCTTATTTATATATCTAAATATTTAATTCACTCATCTAAACACCTCATACATATATCTAAATATCTTAATTACTTATCTAAATACATACGACATTTATTTAATATATGACTCATATATCTAAATAAATATATGAATCACTTACCTGATTTAATTATAAAAACAGAGAGGACGCGGTGCTTCGCTTTTGGAGAGGATATGTGCTTGTTTGAACTTCAGTTTTCTCCAGGCAGATGTATCACGAATTTTGTTTATATTTAGCTAGGGGATTGTTGGGGGATTTTTCTCCGTCAAAGTCCGCCTGCAGTTTTGCAATATGACAAGAAATTTTATGAATTACCAAACAAAGGTTCATCTTTTCATTTTTTATTTTGTTGCAACTGTCCCTTCTCTAATGTTGGCCGCTTTCGTTCAACTATCATATATCCCTTCTTTATAAAAAGACCAAAGGAACACTACCTGCGCACTGTTTTCCTCTCTTGCTGCTTTTTCTCCAATCTTCCTCTCCCCCACACACACTAACACACATAACGAACTGACCCACCTAACAAAGAACCATGACAAAGGATATATCATTGGCAAACACGCTAGGTGCACGAACTGCTCGCCCATGTGACAGTTGTGTGCGACGGCGTGCAAGGGTCTATTGTGCGGCAGATGATGCCTTCCTGTGTGTCCCCTGTGATTCGTCGGTGCACTCAGCAAACCCCCTTGCTCGACGCCATCACCGCGTCCCCATCTCCCCTCCTGCCGACTACAAATCTTTTCCTTTAATGTCTCCCTCCTGGAACAAGCGCAAACCTCGTACTCCACGTCAAAAACCTATTGTTCCCAAAAATGAACCTACACACGATCAAGTACCAGACCTGTATGAAACACAAAACAGTGAGGAGGACTTGTCAGAAGAAAATGAACAGCTATTGTACCAAGTGCCAGTGTTTGATCCTGAACTGGCTGATCTGTACTCACCACATACAGCTGCAGTTGAAGAAACAAAACATTTTTTTGTTAATTCAGCGGCAAAATCTCCTGCAGTAGATGGACTTGCAGGTTTTCAATTATCAGAAATGGATCTCGAGGAGTTTGCAGCCGACATGGAGAACCTCCTTGGTGGGCCTGAGATTGATGGGCTGGGTGGGCTGATGGATATAGATGCCGAGGAAGATCTGGAAGTTGGTAGAGTCTCGAAGGATGATAGTAATGATATAGTGGATAATACAGAGAAAAAAAGAGACAAATTGATCTTAAGCCTTGATTATGAGGGAGTCATAGCTGCATGGGAATGTCAGGGTGGTTCGCCATGGACAAACGGCAAGCAGCCCCGGTTTGGGCCAGATGACTGTTGGCCTGATTTTAAGGTATGTATAGCTAACAATTGATAACAAGAAATTAATTTTTTTTTTCCAAAAAAGTACTGTTAAGATTAAATATAATTGGTCTTCTTTCTTAATTTGATTCTTTTTGAAGACTACTTCCATGTGCACTAAATTATTTGCATCATGCTAATAAGACCAATTCCCTTTGCTACTGACAATTCTCTACAAGCTCAATATACTAACACATAATTAATAGTACAAATTCTTTGTTGAAGAGTTATTGATCTTTAACTCTTCATGCTATCTCACTTTGATTCTTATACTGCCTTGAAAGATGTATATTAGCAATTATGTAAGTTAAATTTTCGGATGAGTTTAAAAATAATTGAAACTCTTCGTTGTAATTTGCAGGGTATAAATGGTGTAAGCGCTGATGTAGTTGGACCAATTTACAAGTCTACATTAACCAGTGAAGGCAGAGAGGCAAGAGTTTCTAGGTATAGAGAAAAGAGGAGAACAAGGCTCTTTGCAAAAAAGATACGGTACGAAGTCAGGAAGCTCAATGCAGAGAAACGGCCACGCATGAAGGGACGCTTCATAAAGCGTACTACCATCGCTGCCTGCCAGTCTGTGCCAACAATGAAAATTCCGATTCAATTACCACGACCTATGGTGCCAGGATCTTTTTCTTACTAATAAAGGGAACACTTTCATGCTAAAGAATGAAGAGGAGATCAGGATCTTGACAATGATCCCTCAAGTAAATAGCAGCTTTTTGTTAAATTTCTATGATTTTTCTCTGTTTCGTTAATTGTAATTGAGTATCATGTATTCTGTTTATTAGAATAGCATTTGTGTAATTAATTAATTAGTAGATCTTAGGCTGATAGCTAAGGCCTAGACATGTTCTCTCTTTCTGATACCACTAGCTCAAGACTTCGCTCGGCGACCCAAAGCAAATGATCTGGTGCATGAAATAAACTAGGAGAGATATCTTGCTCTTTTTGGGCTTTACCCTTCTTTCATGATGCATTTTTGCTTTGTTTCCTAATGTATAAATATAAGCTACACTTTTGGAGCATAGATTTTTTTTTTTTTTTTTTTCTGGCAGAGATAGAATTAACTGCTTCTTCAGTTATCTCAGCTATGCTCCATGCAAGAAGTTAATTTGCAAGAAATTAATTGGTGCTATATATTTTTTAAGCAGTATAATTATATACAAATCAAGGAGCGTCTCTTTAGATGTAAATCATCATTTGCAATTTCTCTAGCACTCTTATTTATTAAATCATTTGTATGGATCAGATGTACCAGCAGACGCGTATTTGTGGGGGGAGCTTTGAAAAATATTACAATATTAAGTATATATCGGATAATGAGGTGTTTTAACTTGATAATATGCAACTTATTTTCCGAAATAATTTTTGTGCTGGAGAAGGGATGGAGACAACCTGCAGCTGTTGAGGATTGATTCCTTTCTAGCCTTTTCTCTTGTTTTTCTTTGGAGGCTGGCTGCAGTCTCCGTTGTCTACAGTGCATCACCAGATGTCAGGATGAGAGAGGGATATAAGGTGCTTTCCATATTATTGTGGATGTACTTTTAATTTTCTTTGATAAAAGCAGGAAGCGCCTACCGGTTTCCATTTCTTTTCAGAAATCTGGTTTACAAAAATAAAAATAAAAAACGGCAAGTAACATATACCACAACCACAAAGCAAATATCACCTCCCAGCTGTCCCTTTGTAACCGACCACAGAATCCCAAATTGACCCTATGTTTATGCACTCTTTAACTGTGCTTTACAATTTATTCTGATTTTACATCTTAATTAGGATACAATATTATATATTATCATAATCAGAATAAATTACTCCTTTTATTTTCTACTATTGCCTGTTTTGGGGATTGATATATACAATTCAAAAGTTGAGAAATATATTTCCAGTTAATTACCTCAAAATGAAACATATGTACATTTTGTTTGTTGAGTTGGTAATGTTGGCATTTTGTCTATTTATTCCGAAGTGTTTCGAACTTTTCGAACTCGAAATACTATGACAAATAAAAATAGACGAAAAACTAAATTAAATAATAAAAATAAAATTTTAGACCGAAGAGAAGGAAGAGAGTGCTCTGAAAACTATTTTCTTTATAACCCAATTGTGTTTACAAAGTGTTTTCTCTCTTTTCTCTCTCTTATTTGTACATTACATTACTCCTCTATTTATAGTGCTTGGTGCCATTAATACACCTACAATCCTATACAATCAATCTAATCCTAACTACACTAGCTATACAGTGACATTATTTGCCTAGCCACACTTCAGTCAATTTCACTGCTGCTCCCATCAGCTGTCTCTGACACATACAATAGATGTCAGAAGTATCATATTCATCATCTATCTCGAGTTCATCTCGAGCTTCATGATGTTCCCGAGCTGTTAGGCTCTGGTCCATTTCGAGCTTTACCTTTGGTACTTGCTCGTCCTTGGTGCTGCTGCTTCTTCGGGTTCGGCATAGGGTATCTCGAGGTGTTCGGGTTCCTGAGCTCTTGGTCCTTCGGGATCAGGACTTGGAGTTTACTACTCTCAACACTCTCAGCATCCTCCCTTAAACTCAAGTCTCACTCCTTTATCATCTCGAGCATCTTCTTGCAGTTCTCGAATAGTGGTTTCGGCAAAGCCTTTGTGAAAATATCTGCAGTTTGATCATTGCTTTGTACACGAACAACTCGAACCTCCCCATCCTTGATATATTTCCAGATTGAGTGGAACCTGACATCTATGTGCTTGCTCCTCTCATGATGTACCGGGTTCTTGGCTAATTCGATAGCCACTTATTATCAACTCGAATCTCGGTCGATTCAAGCTATGGGTACTTCAGCTCCTATAGCAGTCTTCTGAGCCAAATTGCATGGCTCACACCGAGTGATGCTGTGACATACTCGGCCTCAGAGGTGGAAAGTGTGATGATGGGTTGATTCTTCGACAACCATGTGAAGGTTGTGCCTCCCATGTAGAATGCATATCTCGAGGTGCTCTTGCGATCATCAATGTCACCGCACCAGTCATTGTCCACATAACTTGCAAGTTCAAAAATATTAGTCTTTTGGTAGAATAACCCGAGATCCTCTGAACCCTTGACATATCTGAGAATCATCTTCACTCCTTTCAAGTGAGGGTATCTCGAATCCTCCATGAATAGACTTGCGACCCCCACGGTAAATGCTATGTCGGGCTTCATGCAAGTCAAGTACCTCAGACTATCAATCATACTCTTGTAGGTGTTCGAATTCACAACTTTTCCTCCTTTGAGTTTTGAGAGCTTGGTACCGAGTTCCATCGGTGTCGCTACTGGGTTGCAATCACTCATCCTGAACTTTTGAAATTTTTTCCGGATGTATGCTCCTTGAGATACAAATATTCTCGACTTCTCCTACCTCATCATCCGGAGGTCTGTCATCTCGAACTCGAGCTTCATTTCTCGCTTGAACTCGTCAATAAACCTTTGGTTGTTGCCCGTGAAGATCAGATCATCCACATACAATGCGACAATCAGGAGTTCATCTTTGTGTGCCTTCACGTAGATGGTCGCTTCGAGGGGACACTATTTGAAACCATTTTCCATAAAATAACTGTCAATTTTAGTGTTTCACGCTCTCAGGCCTTGCTTTAACCCATACATCGCCTTCTTCAATCTGAGCAACTTATGCTCCTTCCCAAGCTTCATGTACCCGAGTGGTTGTTCGATATACACTTCATCTTCGAGTACACCATTTAGGAATGCTGACTTCACATCCATCTAATATATCAGCCATTCATTATGTACAGCCTGCGAGATCAGCAGTCGAATTATCTCCATCCGTGCTACTGAGGCAAACACCTCATCATAGTCGATCCCGACCTTCTACCGATAACTTTTGACTACGAGTCTCGTATTATGCCTCTCAATTATACCTTGTAGGGTCATTTTCTTCTTGTACACCCACTTGACTCCAATTGATTTGTGTCTTTTAGGCAGATCTGTCATCTTCAAAGTTTCATTCTTTTTTATTGCCTTTATCTCGTCATCCATTGTAGCTTTCCATTTTGGATCTCGAAATGCTTCCTCGAATGAGATCGTCTCGGCATCGATTAGCAGACATACCAGGTGCATCTCATCAGTTATCTCATAGAGATATTAAAGATCCCAAAATCTTAGGTTTCTCGGTTCAACCTCAGCTTCATTTGAGCTTCCCGAACTTGAGTCCTCCTCTGATCTTCTTGAGCTCGAGGCTCCACCATCTCGAACTGGGTGTCTGACCTCGACTTCCTTAGTTGATAGCTCTTCTTGCTGGTTCTTCTAGTCCTAGCGAGCTTCTTTATTTAGCTCGACATCTCTATTGATCACGAGTTTCTTCTCGATTGAAATATAGAGTTTGTATGTCTTGGATTTCTCACTGTATCTAATGAAGACATATTTCTTACTTTTGTCTTCGATCTTGGTTATCTTCGGGTTTGGGATTTTCCCATATGCTATACTCCTGAATATCTTGAGATGTGTAACATTGGGTTTATGACCGCTCTAGAGTTCTTAGGGGGTTATATTATTGAGAAATGCATGCGGACATCACTTCTGTATGTACACGGCACATTGTACAACTTCGGCCCAAAATTCCTTCGGTATTTTCTTGGTTTTGATCATTGATCTCACCATATCGAGAATTATCTTCTTATTTCTCTCAGCGATGTCATTATGCTATGATGTGTAAGGTGCTGTAAAAAAATTATGGATCCCGTGATTCTCGCAGTATGACTTGAATTGGTTGGACATGTATTCACTGCCTCTATTCGATCTTAGAGACCTAATGTTCTTTCACGTCATTTTCTCAACCATGACTTTGAATTTCTTGAAGGTCTCGAATGACTCAGATTTCTTTCGAGGAAGTACACCAACACTTTATTGAATAGTCATCGATGAAAGTGATAAAGTACTCCTTCTCATTGAATGAGCCTGGGGTGATCAGACCATAGATGTCGGTATAGATCAACTCGAGAGGTATAGTTGCTGGAAACTTAGACTTCCCGAATTGCCTTCTCGTCTGCTTCCCTATCACGCACCATTCGCATAACTTATTCTCGAAGTCGAGATTCGGCGGTCCTTGCACTGACTGTTTCTTCACTAAATCTTTGAGTCCACTATACCTCAGATTTCTGAACCTCATGTGCTATAACCATGCTTCATCTTCCTTGTTAATCTTGAGACATTTCTGCTCGATCCTTTGTAAGTTCAGCTTAATCATTCTATTCTCTCTCATTTCTACTCGAGCGATAGCTCTTCCTCGGCTATCTTTTAAATGTAGAGTTCTCTTCTTCATGAAGATTTTGAACCCCTTTTTCATTAACTGGCCCACACTTAGAATGTTTTTCTTTTATCTCCGAAATATAGTAAACGTCTTCTATCATCCCGAGTTTTCCATTCTTCTGGAGAAACATCACGTTGCATTTTTCTTTAACCTCTACCTTGGAGGCATCTTCGAAGGAAACTGTACTGACTAACTCGGTCATCTTGGCGAATAAATGCTTATGACCGGTCATATGATTGCTGGCTCCTGTGTCAAGGTACCACACAATATCACATCCCGAAGTCGACGGAGTTTGTGCCTGTTTACCCTTGAAATGTTTCAAGAGGAGAGTGAGCAGATTCAAGTAAATAATATTAAAGAGATAATCATAAATCATATAAACATAAGAAGGAGGCAGAGAAGGAGAGAGAGAAGGGCCGTCAGTCGGAAGAGGTCGCTGTCAAGCTCCGGAGTCTATCCATTAATCCCACAAGGGAAGTTGAGCAAGAGTCACATGATATAAATACCCTGTTATCACCCCATCATTTGAGTAGATGACTCTCAAGAGACGCAGGAGAGAGAGAGGTCTCTTGAGCTGCCATCTTCATGATTATTTTACCTGACAAGTGGGTCCCACACCCATTGCCAGAGATAAAGGGAGAAATTCAAGAGAAATGCCCAAAAATTCAAGAGAAATGTCTAAGATAAACCCTAATTACAGGAATAGAGTGATTCTCAGGCAATCAGGAAGATGTTGTGTTCAAAACCAGTATTTTAATACAGCCAGATAAATAAAATTTAATGTGATTTGACTTCATGCATAAAAAATTGAAGGTTAATTTCACAGAGTTCATCAGATGCCCATGTGAGCTGCATTTAATTGAACTGATATCTGTTTCAATTGTTGACACATGAACAACTTTTGATCAGATAGAGTTGTATTTAACAATAGCATCACAAACATATGTTTGACTAAGAACAACACAAAATAATATTATTGGCACAAGCATCAAACTCCAATATTTATATTTGAGATTTTGTGTGATTAATAATAGGGTTTATCTTGAGAGAATTTTAACTCAGAGAGACAAGGGTAAAATGGAAATTAAAAATTATAGGGGTGATTATCAGGAATTTAGAGATTTTTGGTGAAATTTTCATAATTTTTGGACAAGTTGAGCTATTAGAATAAAATCAAACAAGAAAAATAAATTAATCAATGGCTGAGATTCAATCAACAACTTGTCTGGGTGCAACTTAGGGACAGAGACTTGTATGGGTGCAAACTGGGGATCTCAAGCATGCACACACAGAATCAAAGAAGAGAGAGAGAGAGTGTCACGTGACAGCACCTCATTAGGCCACCTCAGCATGACAATGCCACGTGACAGCACCCCATTGGTCCACCTCACCCATGTGGGTCCCACACACCTGACATATGGGTCCACTTGTACCATATGGCAGCACCTCATTAGGCCACGTCAGCAGGTGTTAACATATCATTAGACTTAGAGGATAAGGTTTAATTAAATGA
This sequence comes from Schoenoplectus tabernaemontani, assembly GCA_037127355.1. NCBI lineage: Eukaryota > Viridiplantae > Streptophyta > Magnoliopsida > Poales > Cyperaceae > Schoenoplectus > Schoenoplectus tabernaemontani. The sequence continues at coordinate 16,933,702 of CM073752.1, forward strand.
ACCTATCAGATTGTGCCACCTCAGCCTAATTAGCACTAAGTAGTGGACTAAACAGTTGATGACTCATAGATCTTACATGTGGGGCCCACATGTCAGGTATTCAAGCAGGCATCTCATTCATTCATTCATGCACCAAGCTCATACAACACTAAGCACGGATTTAAATCAAAAGGAAAAAGAGATGTGTACCTGACGTATGCGAGTTGTGCCTCTAACAGTGGGTCCCATCTTGTTATGGTCTCTATGCGTCGAACCCAGCCTGCACCAAAGCTTCTCCTTCTCCCCTCCCTCTCTTTCTTTTTCTTCTTGATGAGTTAGAAGGCATCATTAATGTTGATTAAGCTCTCTAAGGCTTGAAATTTTAATTCCTTCTGGTTAGAGCTAGCATGTATATAGGAGAAGAGGTGTAAATGATCAAAATTAAAGAATAACAAGTGAATGGGGCAGTTAGAGGAGATGAACACCTCGAGTGATCAATGAGGGCTCATAATCCTTGCCTTTAAGCTTTAAATTGACAATGCAAATCTCTTTTACTCACATAGGCGACGCTGTAGGTGAAGCAAAGAGCATCAATTAAGAGTTGAATTGAAGCAATTAAATTAAGGTGTTAAAATCGGGCAAATGAAGGAAAATTGGAATCTTGCACTTTGAACTCGAATTGACAGCATATATAGTTTCTACACACTCACACGATGTTGCTAGGGTAATGAAGATTGATAATTGAATGAAGGATATATGATTTGAGTCAAGGTCGGAATCGGGTAAATGAGATAGAGCTTGAGAGGTACACCAGAGTTATAACAAAGAGAAAAAACGCCTTAGATGCATTAAGATGAGTATATATAGCATGTTGAGAGGTCTAGAAGATTCCACCAGTGAGTGAGAATTGAAGAAGGGGTCAAACTTGGTCAACAGTCAAAAAACTCACTTTGGATTCATTTTAAATGGGACCCACACCATAACAGACTGAATAACAAAAGTAGAAGACCATGTTCATAAGCGAGAGCAGTTCAATTGATGGTGTATAGCTGGTGTACAACCTAATCCCTTGTGTGCACCCCTTTTATTGCTTATATAAACCCCCAATTAGCATAATTAAAAAGAAGAAGAAAAGAGATATATAATATCAAATACCAGAGATAAAAGCTTAGATATTGAGTTCAGAGAGAGAGAAAGCAAGAAACAAGAAGAAGAACTAGTGTAATCGATTGATCTCAGTGTTTCACTTGAGAACTCGATTCATTCATCTCAATTACTCAATTAGAGGTAAGTTTTAGGATCTATCCTTTGTCAATTGAGAGTTTGCAAGTTGAATTCTTGAGAATCGGAGCTTGAGAAGTGTAATTGTAATCGGATTTGCACAAACAGTATAACAGTATTGCCGCTTTGAATTTTCTTAATTTTTTATCGATTTTCATTTGATTTTTTCTTTCTTTCATGAGCTATAAGATTAGAGTGATTGAATCTTTCGATTTCTTTGTTGAATTTGTTGTGAAGGCGATAATTGAAGTTGTCGTATCGATTGATCTCGGTTGAGACTTGAGAACTCGATACCAGTTAAATTCTTTGCCTTAATTCCTTATTTTAAAATCTAAACTGCATTGATTTTGTTTGTGTCACATCTTGTTGAAGTCTGTAGCATCTTGTTGTGTCACATCTTGTTTGTGTCACATCTTGTCACATCTTTAGAGTCTGTAGCATCGATTAAAGTCGATTGATCTCAGCTAAGAGCTTGAGAACTCGACAAAATTAGAATTTCAATGCTGTTATCGCGTCGTGCTGATAAAATTGAGTTCCAAATCGAGGTTAGAAAGGAATTACATGCCTAATTAAGTACATTATGATTAGAATTGTTGTTATGAAGCTTGATAGATGCGTGAGTAGTATTAAAAGTGAGTGAACAACAATAATTTGTAATGAATTGCAATCGGTATCAGTCGGTATTGAACGACACTGATCAATATCACATATTAACAAGAATTTAGTGAGTAAAACTAGTTTGCATCGTGACAATTCACTTAAATATACATAGACGATGCATTGCAAGGTTTGAATTGATAAAGAATTTCATCGAAATCGATTGGAATTATGAGTATGACTTATCGGTACCGAACAGTACCAATATGTTCTATTTGGCACTAGTGTATAGCATGAATCACTATATTGATCATCGATCAGACAACGTAGAGAAGTTCCTTATGGCAAGGCGATGCTAGAGCTCCCGTCTGATAAAAAAATGGTGGTCCCAGTCGCCGACGATGCCACCAGCACGAATCTCGCCGAGGTTATTGACCGGAGAGTCAAAGGGACACAACAGCATGAGTATTGACGCATAAGCACAAATATTGAAGCGCATGAGTAAATTTCGAAGGAGATTAATGTTAGTTTGTAATAATCTTGAAGTCAATAATATGATAAATTGGTTATATAAAGCTTTGTTCATGAATTGGACATTTAAACGATATTTTGTTTCCTTGAGTATTATTGAATTTATGAATCATTTCGAGTTCATGACTGGAATTGTGAAACTTCATAATATAGAATATACTCTTAAAAGTCACTAACCAAGGTAATTAGCAGGAACACTAATTAACCATTATCAGGTTAGTATGTGGATCAAATGATGGTCAAGTTTTACAAACCATAGATAAAGAGTTGTCATTTTAATCATATAGATAGATGTTCTACGAACATCGTATTTGATAGACCTCGAATGAAACATTAAATGGAATTATGTTCGTGTCATTAATGTTTTCATTCAATATTAAATTCTAAAGTATGAGGTATTCATCTTTCCTACATAAGATATGTATGCGTGTGATTTCTACTAAACGTTATCCGTAAAAGGTGGCTATAAAGGTAGCTCTTCGGTATACATAACTTATGCGGAGGAAGAGATGGTTTGCCAAAAGTACTATTGTCCCTCGTATTTCTATACGAGTTATAGCATCACTGGACCCCTTGATAGAGTAAGATTATCTACTAGCAGATAATTACAAGAGTAATTATATTTGATAATTTACTCGGGATCAAGAAAAGATTAAGTTTGCAAGGATGACACATACCTACCTTGAAACGATCCGATAGTTATGCGATAAAAGAATTAAACACAAGTAAATAGTTTACCTGGATCATGATATATTGTACAAGACATCATCATCATCATGTGTAATTGGATGGTCATAGTGCATTCTTCCGGATGCTTTCTATGATTATAGAAGTTAAAACAGTTTAACTCTATTTACCAACATAACACGGATCTGTCGGTCACACCGTATATATGAGTTAATCGGAGAAATCTTATTGATTAATTATAAATTATTTATAATTAATAATAAGATGGTTATAATTAATTATATATGATATAATTATATTTATCATAGAGATGACAAGAAGCAAAAATCGATTTAATTTATAACGTGTTGGACACGTCGTATAAATTAGCCGAAACAACAACCGAGAAATATATAATTGTAGATGACAAATATATATATTTGATTTGGATTTTAAATGTTATTATGGATTTGAATTATGGGTCAAAACCCATTTATAATTAAAGTCTTAATTAATAATTAAAAGCCTAAAATCTAAAAAGCCCAAAAAGGCCCATGAAAAGCCCATGCCGACCTCCAAGGGTATTTTGGTAATTTGGCCAAAAGCCCAAGGGTATTTCGGTAATTTGATCAAAAAGCCTAATGGCGTTTTGATAAATTGGATGAACTTTAAGGGTATTTTGACCTTTTCACATTGGAACCTCCCTACTATTCATGAGGGTATTTTGGTAATTTGTCAATCTCACATTTTCTATAAATAGAGGGGTAGGGTGAGAGAGAAACTTACACCAAATTAGTTCTACTTTCTCTCTCTCGGTATACGATTGTTTCAGAATTCACGGGATCGATGAATAGTGTTTTTACGAAAGTTGCGATATTTCTGCACATTTGTGAAACAAAATTACTGCGAGTCATGAATAGTATTATTTCGTCTTTTTCTCGGGTGAATAGTATTTTTGCGAGAAACCGCGGTTTACGGTATTTCTGACAAAAGAAATAAGCCGCTCTCTCAGTCATGGTGGATAACCTACATGAGGCATTAGACGTTTGGTGCTCCGAGAATAGCCGATTTTCATTCCAATTGAAATTTGAAAGCGAGGTATAACATCTTATATTAATCTATTTAATTGCTAAGTAGATTAATATTTTAGAAATCAATCATGGAGTAAATCAATAAAGGTTTAAAGAGATGTGGCGCTCGGCAGGTGTGGGTTCCTAAGGGTTCTCAGCCGACACCGTCCCAAGTCCAACTTAACCAATCCGTCAATAAAATCACTACGATTGAAAGCGTATTCGGCCGCCTAGGCCAGAAGAGCATATTCAGTCATTTAGGCTCGAGAATACAGTCTGGCAGCATAAAAATAACCGCTCCTGACAAGAGGAGGAAGAAGAGAATAATTGCACGGCGCGCAAAAAGCTCAGAAGAGCACTTCTCTGAATACCATCGGCATAAGCTATGACTCAGATCAAGACGCTGATGTGAACATGGCGCAAGCCGATCAGTCTCAGCCTAACTAGACCCATGTTATCAATACCAATAATACCAATAAGAATAATGGTAGAAAGGGAAGACCACCCAAGAAGATCAATCTTGAAGGTAACAGTAGGGAGGGGGAGGACAACCACGACAACCTCGATGCCTTTGAGAACGAGGACGATGGTGAAGTCTCCGCCGAAGTGTCTCTCGATGAAATAGTAATATTAAAAGGCCACATCGAGGCACGAGACGATGAGTTGATCAGACAGCGAGAGCTGATAGCTACCATGCTGAAGCAAAATGAAGAATTGATTAAGGCGGTCAAGTCGTTGCAAGAATCTCATGACGCCAATTTCAATTCAAAAGCTGGTAGATCTCGCCAAGAAGGGGTCCATAGCACTAAGAGAAATTATAAAGAGAAATAACACATTAACTCTGACCCCCGTCCGCCCTGGGAGGTAGAACCGGAACCTGAACCAACAAGATTATCTCGGAAGGAGATCCAGGTATGATTGCTCAGCAAATGCAAATAACCGGAGGTGGATACGTCGTCCCTCTGGTTAAGAATTGCGGACACCCATATCCCTTCATGGACGGCTACACGAGATATAATCAAATCAAAATGGCACCAGAAGATGAGAAATATATCGCCTTTTACACACCAATAGACATATATTGCTATAAGGTCATGCCATATGGACTTAAAAATGCGGGTACCACATACCAACGGGCGATGACGAAAATATTTGACGACCTGATCCATAAAATAGTTGAGTGTTATATGGACGACCTTATCACCAAGGCCATGTCATACGGAGAACATCTTCAATGCCTTGAAGTAGTCTTCAAGCGACTGAGAGAACACGCGCTAAAGTTAAACCCGTTGAAGTGCACGTTTATGGTGTCATCCAGTAAGTTTTAGGGTTTATGGTACGCCACAGGGGGATTGAGATAGATCCAGATAAAATTAAAGCGATTATGGAGATACCCCCACCAAAGAACTTAAGGTGACGTATATCAGGCGTTTTATTGCCAATCTCTCGAGTAAGATCCAGCCATTCACCCGATTGACCAAAAAGGACATCCCGTTCAAGTGGGACGGTGAGTGTCAGCAAGACTTTGAAGAGATCAAGATGTATTTACTCAACCCTCCATGTTGGCGGCATCTATACCAGGAAAATAGCTCATATTATACACGACCGCCTTGGACGGATCCTTGGGAGCCTTATTAGCGCAAAAAAAATCAGGAAAGCAATCAAAATTCTCTATATTAGTTAAGTCGCATGATGGTGGGAGCAGAACATGGGTACTCACCGATCGGGAAGCATTATTTAGCCCTAATCTTCACGGTGAAGAAATTAAGACACTACATGCTGGCACACAAGGTCATCTTAATTTCCAAGGTGGATTCGCTCAAGTACTTGATGACTAGACCAATGCTGACGGGCAGGCTGGCTAAGTGGGCGATAATTCTCACGGAATTTGATATCACATACATGCCGCGGAAGGCGATAAAAGGGCAGGCACTAGCGGACTTCCTAGGTGCGCACCCGATTCAGGATAACTCCCCGTTAAAATGCGACTTCTCCATTGAAGAAACCTGCATACAAAAGAAGGAAATCTTATTTGAGAGTTATACTTTGACGGCGTCTCATCAATTTGACCTGTGGCAGGGCCGGGGGTCCCTATCATACGAGCTGGCGCAGGATTGATGTTTGTAACACCTGAAGGCGTGATAATAAGACATTCTCTAGCACTGACCGAGCCATGCATGAATAACGAAGCAGAATATGAAGCGTTAATCGCCAGATTAGAGTCGTCACTCGAGCTGGAAGTCAAGGTTGTATGCATATTCAGAGACTCTCAACTGATTATAAATCAGATAATTGGCGAATACAAGGTCTTGAAGCTAGAATTGATACAATACCACCAAAAAGTCATGGAGTTAATGAAGAAGATTCCATATGTGTCCATAGAGAAGGTCACGAGAGCTGTAAATGATGAAGCAGATGCTTTAGCCAAGCTCGCCAAGGAGTTAGGCGAACCGACCGAGCCAAAAATTCATATCATTGTTCGTAATAGAAGGCCATTATCACTGTGCCGGGCAGAAGACAATACAGATAATAATGAAGTGATAAAGCCAGAGGAGGCGGGATAACAAAACACCATGGTTGTTGAAGAAAAAGATGATTGGAGACGGTCATTCATCGAATATTTCTAACACGGTACACTCCCCGAGGACAAGAAGACAACTGATCAGCTGAGAAAGCGAATATTGCGGTATGCGTATGTGGGCAATACACTGTACCGGAGGTCTTACGATCAATTATGGCTGAGGTGCGTATCAGAATCTGAAACCGAGCAGATTATGAAGGAAATCCATTACGGGCAGAGCGCATCAGTTTGGACCTAAAATGAAATTGAAGATCAAACAGATGGGATATTATTGTCCTGCGATGGTGGCTGATTGCGAAAACCACGTGAGAATGTGCCGCATATGCCAGATACACGACCCTTTCATACATCAAGCGCCGAACCCGTTGCATCCCACGATAGCATCTTGGCCATTTAGCATGTGGGGTACGGACATAGTGGGACCCATTGACCCTCCCACGTCAAGAGGCCACCAATTTATTTTGGCGGCAACAAATTATTTCACCAAATGGGCTGAAGTCGTCCCGTTGAAAGAAGTTAAGATTTCTGACATGGTGAAGTTCTTCAAGACGCATATTCTTTACCGATTTGGTACCCTGCGAAGGATAATATCCGATAACGGAACAACATTTAAAATCTCTAAGGTCTACGCACTAGCAGAGCAGTTCAATGTCGACTGGAGATTCTCGTCTATTTACAACCCGAGAGCTAATGGTTTAGCCGAAGCCTTCAACAAAACCTTAATCAATATAATGAAGAAGATCGTAGACGGTAATCAATGATATTGAGATAATCACCTACAAGAGGCATTATGGGCTTATCGGACAATGAGTTTGCATCGAGATTGGTGAAAAAAGCCCTGTATTGAGATAATCACCTAAAATGGAAAATGAGTTTGCATCGAGATTGGTGAAAAAAGATTGATCCAATGGTTGAAACAAGGCTTGGCATAAATTTTGATCCCAAACCATTGGGAGATTATCCGGTTCCATTGCGAATTGGGGCTTCATTGTACACAGTGATTATTTGTATTTTTATTTTTTTCAAGCAGAAAACGTAATTGGTATATGTAAGTAGGATCATCAATGATATTCTTTTATTCATTTATCATGTTTATTTTTGTATATGAGTATAGATAAAGGTCATTTTATATTTGTTATCTTATAAGATAGATTATAAAAATAATAATTTATATTAATATAATTATGTTATGTAATAATTATCATCTTTTTTCAATACAAATTAGTTATTTTGAGTCCTATGAATTAATTCTCTCTTCTTTTTTAATATGAAAAGATAAAACTTCTTAATTATATATATGATCTAGTAGCTCAAGTAGTAACTAACTAGGATTTTTAAGAAATCATAGGTCCAAACGCTCATGAGTATAAAATGAAAAAGAGGACTTAAAGCCTTACCTACAGTCCAAAAAAAAGGAACTCCTTAATTATGATTTATATTAGTAAAATAGAGATGTTAAAAACTAATTATTTATATGAAAAGAATGAGTTCAGTTATTTTATTTTCTCATGAATTATGATAAAAATTAATTAATATATTAGTATCAATATTTATTAATATCTATTATCATTTTATTATCCGTTTATTTTAACGCATAATGAGAAAGTAAGGATAAATTTAATTTTAATGAATAAAATAATTTTAAATAAATATAATGATAAAAATACCTCGATTCATACCCATTGACAGGGCTGTGAGTTATGTCGACTCCGACTAAAATGTCACTATCCTGTGGCCAGAAATGAGAATATATGCTCTAGAATAATTTATACATTATGGTTCTATGTTTGCCACATCTTGCTACAAGGCAGCACTTCCAAGTACTAAACAGCTGTTGTATTTCAGTAATATCGTGACTGTCTAGAATATTTTCCAATAATAAAAGATTAAAAGACAAAAGAAGTGAGTCATACAATTGAATATGCATATAAAACAAGTACACTTTCAAGCCGTAAATTATATTCCTTCCTCTCCATTAAAGCAAAACTTAAGCCTACAAGAACCTCTAAAAAAGCATAGAATGAATTATACAATAGATACAAAATGAATCCATTTTCAGAATATAGCAAAACGAGAGAAAAATAATAATCTCGATAGCTAGATTTTTTATTTCTCAATGCCTTGCTGGAGGTACTGGATCAAATCATACCCAGCAGTACTCCATTTATTGTAAGCATCAACACAGGTACGAATCATGAAATTGGCTGCCTCTCGTTCATTCATTTCTGGATGGAACCGCTTCCTGAGATTGCCTATCGGGTCACCTCGACTGAAGCATGGCAGCCCACTATCAACCATCAGATTCACTGTCGTTATTATCCCATTCATGTGCCTTCTTGCCGCCAAATATCCTTTTACACACAATCTAAAAGAACAGAAAAAAAAAAGGAAAATCCGGTATTATGAGTGAAGCTAAATATAATAAGACAATCCTGAAAAAACTATGGCATATAATATTTTTAATTTAAAACATAAGGATATATCCGAACTTGGAAACAATTTTAAAACTAGTAGCATAGTGTGGGCAGATGTACAAGTGTAAACGTGCCTTACAAACTGATTCCAGGTCTCACTCTTCATTGACCCGGACGGGTCAAGTAGCTGAGTCATCTCATGGCTCAGTTTGAACTGTGCACTCTCGAATCGCATGTTTCCACCTGGTGAAGTCTCCAATATGAAGCCGAAATCTATATGCACTAGCCTTCCTTTGCTGCCATACAAATGAGGGAAATTGCATCTCAATTCTTAACTCATTAATTAATATATCTTGCCATAGAATAATTTGTTACCAATACAAATTTTTGGCTGCCATACAGTATTAATCCTGTGTTTTGTTAAGAAGTGTGTATTAATCCTGTGTTTTGTTAAGAAGTGTGAAACAAATAAGGGATAACTCTTATCCCATGTGTGTGCGCGCTAATCAGAGTCGTCCTAATGTGCCCCATTTTATTAAATCTCCAAAACAAAGCTATGAAGTTTCACATCCTGTTCCTGTAAATACATGTCCAGACCAGTACCAACAAGTATCAAATAGGACTGACAAATAGCAACTTATTCCAATTTCCAATTTTGTATTTATTCTTGGAAGCAATTCCCAACTGCAAGAAAAAGGGCAGCTTACAAACAGGTAAAAATGACTTCAACATAGTAGCTTAATATAAAAGCACAAATTGCAACTCCCAAAAGATGCATGGAACTACAAACATAGCAAAGAAAGAGAAGGCATACTTGTCAAATAGAAGATTGCCATTGTGGCGGTCCTTGGGTTGGAGCAATAAACTGGCAACAGCATAACCAGCACTGCTTATCATAAACATTTCACGTGCAGTTTCAAAGGAGGAAGAACCAACTGGTCCATAGTCTTGTTGGAAAATCTCGTACAAGCCACCGTCTGTTGTCTCACCCATTTGGTTTCTACTCCTTGTATTAGGACAGACCTTCATTTTTTGTAAAATCAAATATATAGCTTATTTATTAATTATCAATAATCAATCTTATTAATTAGAGTATGCTATTATACGTGCAGTGTCTCCATAACATAAAATGTGCCTTGCATGGTATAGTATCTACAGGACAAATTAAATGTAACAATAAAATGTCCCACACAATATAATATTGTCTATATGTCATGATGTGATTACAGCCTGATCATATGAGAACACATCGTAAGCAGTTTCAGAGGAAATATCACCTCGATTATGCCTCGGCCTGGTCCAGTTGGCAGAACACCGTAAGGGTAGAGATAGAGATTCAACCCAACAGCAGTAAATATATCACGCAACAAAGATATTACTTGAAGCGCCAACACATCCTGCCTGCAGTCATCTCCAACCTGTTAAATATAAAATTTAAGGACACATCTTCATCACATTGTTTTTCATGAGATACAGGCCTAGAGCATGGAGAAGGAATAATACAAAGTATACCTTAAAGATACAAGCCTGGGGCATCACGTCATTGGGGTCCCCCTCCTTATCAATGACATTAAATGTTATCATAATAGGAACTTTAGCAGCTGACTGAAGGGGGATGCCACTGTCCAATTGAATTCCTCTGACAATTTTATTTGTTGCAGTTGGCAGATACAAATCATCTCCTTCAACAGTAATCTTCTCCAGTTCTCTATACACAAAATAAAGCACACCGATGTAAGTTTTCAATTTCATCTACCAGAATGGTTTTACTTCTAGTGCATGCTCATAGCTATGGAACTATCAATGACAAAATCAACTTTTATACAAGTACCTCCTGATACCCGCTCTGCGCTCTTCCTTCGGAAGAGGGAAAAGTACACCAGAGATTGATGTGACAGCATCAAAGAAGGCAAACTCTCGGTCAAATAAGTCACGGGCTTCTGGTGTGAAGCCATCTATAATTTTCTGTCTAACTTTAGGGAGTATTGTATGGAAGTTACCGGGCTGTAACCAAAGAACACAAAACACATTCTAATATAAGCACAATTACAACAAAATAAGAAAGAAGATCAGATTCAAAATCAATGTCCCCACTTAAGAGGAAAAATAACTCTGTAAATTAACATATTCAAACAATAAGCTGGCTCTTTGTTGAAGACCTGTAATAATTTGCTATGTCTGGTCTGTTTCTCTCTCTCTCTCGAGTTATAGAACTTGGTCTGTTTTGGTTAGGGTAATTCTGATGTTTGAATGTGGTTGTAACGGAGATTATGTTAGGTACTGATGTTCTTCTGTACCAGTTGTTTGGAAACCTTGATTCTTTAGTCTTTTATTCAGTTTCAATGAAACCAGTGGAGTATTCCATTTTTTTTATCCAAAAATAAAATAATAAGCTTCACAAACAGATTCTCAAGCATTAATATTTCGTAGTTTTGTGCTTACCTTGCCGCCTGTTTCCTTCTCACCTTCATCAAACTCCTCACCCTACAACAAATGTGAAAAGATAATTAAAAACACACCACCTAAATGAGAACCTGACCATCATAAAAAAAGAAATATGAAAAAATTATCATAGTAGGTCAAAAGAGAAGTAAATAAGAGGTTTCACCTGAAGGTGCCATATCAAGATATGAGCAAAAATGTTACTTCTACGAGCAGCACCAAGTAAGTACCCCTCAACTAATTTCTGCAAAGTATATTAGTAACTAACAGCACAACAGCATCCATCATCTATTATGGTAATGAAAAAAGTTGATGTAAACCACACAGAAAAACACTTCTTGGTTCTATATATTTATTCTACAAGTCAATGTAACAAGAAAGTTAGAATAAAAAGAAGTGTACTGGAAACATCAAAAAACGCATAAAAGAGAAAGAAATAATTCTTCCATCCTAAGTTTTGCACCCCTTATATGAACTCAATGTTAGGTATAAACAGTTTTAAAAAAAAACATGTTTCAAAATTTCAGTTCGAGATTATGTATTTTCAAAAAGTGTTTCATGCAAATAAGGAAGTGCAATTATCCCTCCTCAATAAGAAAATACCATTGAAGAAAGAACAAGATAATAACATTCACCAAAGAGAACTTACATCATCATCATAACGAAGAGCCTGAACCAGCTGTGGCATGAAAAATGTGACATTCTCAGGTGGATATGATTCGAGCACTCTGAGCACATAAGCCATGACACGTGGGTGGCCCTTGTATGGAGGGGTCAGGAATTCTAGTGCTTGAGTAATAGAGCATGCTGCCCAATGCGGCAATTGGTATAACAACACCGAGTTTTCTTCAACCGCCTTCGGAGTGACAAAGAAGGGTAATGCCTCAGGTATGGTACGGACCTGAGTTATGTGGGTCTAAAAGGGAGAAAATGAAACAGAGATATCAGGAATAATAAAAAGACTTGCACTCAAGAACTTACATTTTATTATTGAAAACTGCAGATGCGCTGGGGCAGAGGCAGAAAATTTTTGAACAGTTGTCACTGGTCAAGTGTCATACTAAATGGATATAAAAATACAATGATTATATTGTTATATAAATAAATGGATATTATAACTTTTTCTTCAAGTAAAATTATGGACTATAACAATGAGGTCCAATAATGGAAGCAACCTCACTTTTTTTATGGGAATCAAATATGAATTTGTTCCAATAAAAGAACATGTATAACATTAAAATACTACTCACTTTACATGTGCCTGATTAGATAGAAAGAAAACAATTGGAGATGTTAACACCCAATTCTTTCTTAATAGATCCACAAATGCACTGCAAATTTTATAGGTCTTGGCTTCTTAGTTGTAGGTTCTAGGGTTTTGGGTGTAGGGTTTGGGCTTAGGGCTTAGAATTTAGTATTTAGGAATACTATTATTATTACTACTATTATTATTACTATTACTATTATTATTTTTCTTTATGATTGTGGGCTGGGTTTCATTTCTAACCTACCCCAATTTATTTGGGATTAAAGGCTTTGTTGTTGTTGTCGTTGTTGTAAAGATTGGACAAAAGAGGTCCCCAACCTGTACCAACTGAGACACTTCTGACAAAATAGCTGCATTCATGGGGAATCTTGCAGACAGCGCTAAGGCAATGTGTGGATCCACTGCAAAAGCTGTTCTAACATGTTCAACCCACTTGTCTGAGGTGATTTTGGTGCTTCGGAAGGATGCAGTTTCTCTGTATTGATAGAAGGCATATTAACAGTATGAATCTTCAGTATGTCAGCTTCTATTTTTGAAAAAGGAGTTTCACATTTCTGAAATATTACACTTGTTTTGTTAGATATTCCAATTCAGATGGTAGGACTTGCTGACACGGTATATTACAAATAAACAGATTATTACAAAAACAGAGGGGCAAAAGATCAGAGAAGAGGAACTACTTGGTGTTTAATGGTTGAGCCCAAACTTCCAACCTGTCTGCTTCGTGCTGACACAGCATAAGAAGCAATAGTTTTCGCTTCTCCCTTCCAAGGGCATAATTGTCCATAGTTCCCCAAACGGGATGGCATGTGTCAGTCTATAAAGTAAGAACAAATTCTAACTCAAATACCTTACTGAAAAACTAGATATTTTTAGGGGAATCATCATAAAATAAAAATTCTCAAATTCACACAATTACATGGTAGATACTAACCAAGTTGCTCAAATTTTCTTCATGCCCATTTGCTTTCTGAGACTGATCACTGGGACTCTCATTCATAAGGTAGTGCACAAATATTGACACAGACTGAGCCTCACTTTGTTCAAAGCTTTTGCTATTTGTTTCGTACCACTCAGGCACATGAGCAAACCATCCCAAGGCAGTACTAAAAATAATAATGGAAATGCCATAGTTAAAAACTTATTGTGGTGACATGAAAATATATACATAAAAAAAGACAACAACAACAACAACAACAAAGCCTTTAATCCCAAATAAATTGGGGTAGGCTATACATAAAAAAAGACCAAAATCAGAATAAAATTGTGGCCACGGGCATGTGAATCTATGAAGTATCAATAGCTATATATCCAATAAATAATCTAAAGAAAGAATTAAGCATGATAAAAAGGTGTGCACTTCAAAAGTTGAATATATAGCATCAACAGACGACAAAAGAAAAGGCTCAAACAAGTGATAGATCACCCTTCACATTCATATTGTGTTAATGTGGTCAACCAAAATAACATTTTTTTTAATTGTTTTTACCGATAGACTCTGTCTTCCAGCAACTGAAGCCCTGTTTTGAACTTGTCCAAATTAATTTGGCGCTGGCATGAGCAGGATTTCAAACCAAGCAGCATTGCTGTAAAGAAGGTGCCAGTAGCCGCCGGATGGCGAGAGAAGTGATTAGGTGATTTCATCATTCCTTGCAATAAACGGGTCAGAAGCAAGAGCTGTTCAATGCTATCATGCCGAACTACCTATGAGCAATGAAGAAAGAAGAATCAAATTTTGTATCGAAGATTCTTGCCCAACAAATTATTAGAATGGGTGATGCAACTCTAGTGCAATGAATTGGGCGTCACATCATGACAGATCTGTTGAAAAGGCTTGTCCAAAACCTGATAAAGAATTGGACATTTTAAGACATGTTTAGTACTTGAGGAACATTACATTGACCTTACAACTATTCAGACAGGAATAAGAGGTAAGCAGATGGGAAAATCAGGTTGAAGACCTTTGCCTATATGATTTTGTAGGAGTCAAAGCCACACTTTTTGACAACTAAAGCATTGACTTCAGTAATTGGGGTTCTGAAGTACATAAAGTTGCAATGCAGGAATCCAACCCAGTATAAATGTATATAATACATCTATCATGCTAGTGCCACACTAATTATAGTTCCACAAAAAAAAACACAGGAAAAAAATTGAACTGCTTACCTCAAAACGGTCCATGAAAAACCCAAGCCATAATCTATGTGCAATGATACCTTCAACTGGGTCCTTTTCAGGAGGTGCTTCAGGCTCACCGGGTATGAGATGTGGTCTCAGCTTGGCATCTGGCCCACTAAATCTCATGTCAGATGCAAATAGACCCCGTTTTGTGTCGATTGTCCAGAGCCATGCATCAACAAGCTCAGCTAATACAAGAGATCCCAGGTTTGGGGCTGCAGAGACCAGCCAAGTCCAGATAAATACACCCGTCTCCATTACATCAGGGGTTGAAATGTAGGCAGGGCACCAACAAAGGAGCCGTAATAGCTGGGCAAAGCCTTGCAGATTTAGTTTAGCCTCGGAATCCTAAAATGTAGGAGTCGATTCCATGGGTAAGTTAGAGGAAAAAATAGAAAATGTATATTTGGAAAAAAAAAACTGAGCCTATGAGTTTTAGCAACTCTTTGAAAGATGCATTCCAAATGAATGCAGAATTTACAAAGTGAGTATGGTTCAGTACATCTAACTATAGTTGATATACACTATTAAGAATATCAAAAGTATAACTCAAACAAAAAGCATACATAATAGTTCTAGGGTAATTTATACCATCTGTGAGAGGAGTAATGCTGTTGCTTGCGAACAAGTTTCACGAAATAAGGCTTTATCTATTGGAAGCCCTTTCTCAGCTGTCCCAACAAATTGTTGCAGAAGATGTACAAACTTTTTGAGAAGAATCTCATTGAAAGACTCTTGTTGGACTTGTGCAGGCTGGGGAGAAGCAACTAGGCCAAACGACATGCCCATATTGAAACCTCCAATGCTGTTGTAGAGCCGTCTCATGCCAGCAATTTCACCTAATATGACCATAAGTCAATTCCAGCAAACAAAAATAAATACATAAATGGAAAACCTAATCAAGTATGTCATTCTTAACCGAATCAATAGCATCTATAGAAACTGACTTGATAACAGTATCATCAATTTAAGGATGCAGTTAACAGAATCAATAAATGTGCTGTATAAAAAAAAGCTAAATGAAAAGTGATATTGGCACTGCATCACAACCCCTAAGATACCAGGATGTACCTGGCACATATTTCACGCAAAATTAAATTACCTGCATGGTTGCACTTGACAGTTGCACTAACAACTGCTGTAGCCAAGACTTCAAGGATGAAATTGTCTGATATTTCCTTCTTTGCCCCTGATGCAGCTGTTGCAGAGTCTATCACAGCAGGGACATTGGCCGTCCTTATTCCATTCCAATCATTCTTTCCAGTGCAAATTCGTATCTCCGAGAGGAGATTGACCACATCTGAAGCATGTTGTGTCCTTTGCAATGCATTTGGCTTGCAAAGGTTTTCCTGAAAGATTGGCTAACTGTTAGCATAGCAAAATCTTAATTGTATATTGATTCAAATCATTTATAATTCTGAATTGATGGAAATTGGATAGCTGAAATTCCAGAAAGATGTTGGTAAATGAACAACAAGTTGTCTTAGTTGAACCTGTAACAAGCCTTGGGTAGTACACGGTGCGAAAGAGAGTGCATTTGTTATCCAATCTCGTGCTGTCTTTTGATACAGATTACGAATTGTGGCAACCCAAACAGGATCATTCACATGTGTAGATCCTATTTCGTCATGCACCGAAACTAGAAGCAAATCCATGCATGATGAGTTCCATAAAACCTACACAAAAGAAGACCAAAAAAATTATTTAAATGCCTTGTCAAGAAGTTATCTAATAGATTATATACAGATGCAATATTCAGAAACACATCGTTTTAGAAATTAGGTTTTACAGATTGTTATGTAATCAGGTGCTCTACAGAAAGACCGGGCCAATAGGCATATAGCAAGCATACTTTTATTTCATTTGTTTAATTTTTACATTATAATGTTTGAGCCTCAATCAAGCCTCTTATCCTGACCGCAACTTTAATAAACACACAAGCCAACAGTGACTCAAGTTTTAGAAGAAAAACATCGATAGGGGAATTCCAACCAACCAGACCTAAACAAAGGCAAGAATTCAGCAGTAAAGCTAACCTGTGGGAATTTCTCCTTCAGCTGAAATAAAAGGTCAACAGAGATATTGCGCACGTGTTCATCCCTTTGAGCCATGTTCTTTATGAGAAAGCATGTGTGACATGACAAAACTGCCTCCCGCTCATCAGCTTCTTGGCCTATATCAGATACCCTTTCCTCCTGGATTTTAATAAGACTGTCATTTCCAACAGTTCTACAATATGAAATGAGGCTTTTTTTAAAGAAAAGGGATTCAATTACCACCATTTTGGTGCCACATTGGTGCCATTAAAATTAAATATCAAATAACTATTATTTAAATTCTTAAATAATAAAACTAATTGAAAGAATATTTTGTAAATATCATCTTATATATGTATACAAAAAATTATATCATTTCGATATTATTTATATAGGCATCAAGCGTTAATAAAATCAACGGACCAAATTTTACAATTTAGACACGTTACTTGATGGCTATTCAAATAAAGTTAAATTTTTTTGATTTTTCATATACATACAATTGAGATGATATAGAATACATCTAACGGTTCACATTTTTAAATTTATACATAAATAAATAAATAGGCACCATGGGCACCAAAGAAAATGGTAATTGGATCCCTTCTCTTTTTTAAATGCTTTTGACTTTTGAACGTAAAAAGAGCCCCATGAACTTGTACAGACATAATCCAAACAAAGACCAAAAAGATGACTATGATCATATGTTATTGGTAAGAAACAGTAAATCTGCTTTCCTGTAACAGCCATAAGAAAAGTACACAAAACATAGAAAAAGATAAGCTGAGAGTAATGTATATATGTAATCATACCATCCAGGCAACTACTGTCTCAAAAGCTCTATGAACAGTGGCATTCAAACACTGAAAGACAGCAGGCAATAAGTTTGGGGTGAGAAGGTATTCGAATACACAGCCAAAGGCACTTTTTGACTTGTTTGGTGAAGAGATTGTAGATAGCAAGCCACCGTTGCTACTAAATCTTATTATCTCCAAGAAAGCAACAGCTAAAAGGTATGTCGCCTTTACACCTGATACCAAGCCAGGCAAAAAATTTAAAAATATAAAATAAAAAAAAAGTTTGCACATCAATTTTAGCCACAGTGAAGTAATCACCAGCCAATAATAATATGACAGTACATCACTTGATTTGAACGCATGACAACAGGTACATTTCAATTCCCTGAAAGTGCTAACAAAGACTTATTGTAATCTGGAAAGTCTTCAATTCTCCAGTCAAAAATTGCAAAAAGCCAATTGAAGGACATCCGCATAAAAGGAGGCCAAGCTAGTAGTTCAGTACCAGTACTGTACTGACCACAAAATCATGATAATTAATTTTAACTTGTTATTGAGCCCACCCGCCTATCAACATCCATATGAAAGAGAGAGAGAGATTTTAACTAACCTGAAATGCTGCTCATGGCTGCTACCTCAACACGACCTCCAAGAGCAGCAGAAAGGGCAGCTCTCTGACTCACTGCTGCCTTTTCATTGCCACTACCTCTACGGCTACCAGGATTGTGCAGTGCATTAAGTTCTAGCTCATCCTCAAGCCACTTCACTGAGCTTACAACCTAAAAGAGAATTATCCCGCTATTTTATTATTCAGACACATTTGATTGGGTTTCATCTCCATAAAATGAAATACACTCCAAGTTCTTCTAATTGACAATACCATTCAACACTCTTAAGAGTTCATCTAATATACAAAAAGAGCTAGAAGGCAATACAACGGGAAGTAAAAATATGCTAACAAAATGACTAAAGAAAAAAAAAATGGTATATTTCACGAATAAGAAAATTTCGAGAAAAACGATAACAAAGGACAAGAATAAATAAAACAGGTTTACATAATTTGAAGGGTCAGATTTAAGCCAAACATCTGCATTAACTAAAAGAAACCATACTGAAAAGCAATTAACAAAACAAAGCTTTAAGCAAGGGTTTGATGTGTCCGCATTAGTAGGCGCTAATGCCATGCACGTACCAGTGGGGGTGTCCCTTGAGCGATTTGCTGCACAGCTCGTGACCACGGTTTGCTGAACATGTAGGGCCCACCAACAGCTTGCAGAGCTAGAGAACCACTGCTTCCTACGCTGGGCAGAGAGCTGGAGACTGATTTTGAAGGGACATGGTTATTGGCATTCTTTTGTATAGGTGGAGCCAATCCGTAAAGAACAATATAGAACCAAAGGTTGCGAAACAATTTCAAGAGAGAAGGTTCAACATTTGAAGAAGGATCAAAATCTGAGCATATTTCAGCAACAGCAGGGAGTAGCGGACCCAAGAACTCAGCACCACTCCTACAAATTCCAGATAAAAAATGTAAAAAAAAATATCAATTCGACTCAAATAAGTAACCTAATTACTTGTTTGTCCTTAAGGCAACTAAAATCTTATGTCTTGTTTCTGTTTGTTTAGAGATAGCTCACTTGGTTTTGGTGCAACTTACATTGCTGTTATAACAGACTAGCCAATATGGTGATTCTTGCTTGCAATTTCATTAAAAAGAAATAACAGAAAATTACCTTCCAGTTTTAGATTCAGATGCTAGGCCGACATCAGAACAGAGAGATAACAGACGGTGGCGATAATCAGTTCTTAGCTTTGGGCTAGTTAGATGAGAAGCAACCAGAAGAAACCCTGCTGGAAGGGTCTACAGAGGTTTAAAAAAAAATTGTTACAGCACTGCAAGAAGAAAAATTAAATTTACACCGCTCGCACCTCATAAATTCAGCAGAAAACTGCAGCACTCCCTTGAAATTCAAAGTTATCATCTTTAATTGAGAGCATATGTTGGGTATATTAATTGTCATTCATGAACTATAATCCAACTTTTATGTCTGGCATTCTTTGTGACAAAAATGTTCCAAATAAACTAAAAGGTAAGTTCTACAGGACGGCGATTAGACCCGCGATGATGGATGGTGCAGAATGCTGGACCACAAAAGGACAACACATCTAGAAGATGAGTGTAGCCGAAATGTAGATGTTACGTTGGATATGTGGCCATACAAGGATAGAAATGATGATGTATGGGACAAACTTGGGGTAGCACCAATTCAAGAGAAGTTGGTCCAACACCATTTGCAATGGTTTGGTCATATCCAACAAAAGCCTCCTGAGGCATCGGTTCGCAATGGTATTCTAAGTCCTCCCGAAAACATAAGAAGAGGCAGAGGTCGACCGAGACTGACATGGGAGGAAGCAATAAAAAAGGATTTGAAGGAATGAAGTATACCTAAAGAGCTTGCTTTGGATAGGAGTGTCTGAAAGATGGCGATCCACGTACCAGAACCATGATCTAAGAGCTAAAGTCTAGTAGTAGAGTGTAGACTTTAGGTTCTTAGATTCTAGGATTTTAGGGGTAGAATAGCAGTAGAGTATAGGACTATTATTATTAGCATTACTATTATTACCGTTATGGATGTATGTATTATTATTAGCACTATTAGTATTAGTATTATTATTAGTACTATCATCATCACCATTATTTTCATTATTATCATCATCATCGTCATTATTTTTACATTCAGATTGGGTTTCATTTCTAGCCTACCCCAATCTATTTGGGATTAAAGGCTTTGTTGTTGTTGTTGTTGTTATTGTTGTTGTTGATGGGTGAAAAACATATGGGCCAATGTCATAACTGAAAAAACCAAGCAAACCACCACAGTGCTTCAATTTTAAGAATGCAGCTACTGCTAGCTTCAACCTGGAATATTATCTTCAAACCAAGACCAATTTAAAACTCCATCCATTCGGACAGAGAATTGAACTTGTAGTGTCATACTACAATGTCCTGGGTTTGTTGCAGTGT
The DNA here is from genome assembly GCA_037127355.1 of Schoenoplectus tabernaemontani. Classification (NCBI taxonomy): domain Eukaryota; kingdom Viridiplantae; phylum Streptophyta; class Magnoliopsida; order Poales; family Cyperaceae; genus Schoenoplectus; species Schoenoplectus tabernaemontani. Next base: position 16,954,566 of record CM073752.1, read on the forward strand.
TGTACTCAAATTATGACAACATGTTTGGTCCCATAGCAATCTAAATTCCTAGCAGTTACTATGTGTTGAATATTATATATTCATCGTTAGGGTATTTAGATAAAAGTGTAAATAGATTAGTTATAGGGACTAATGTGTAAAAGTAGATTTTATATGTACTCAGTTTACCGATGAATGAAATATTGAGATAATCAAACAAACCTAGACTTCTTTATGGTATCAGAGCGGGAAACGAAACTCACCGCCGCTGAAGTTGTTCCGCCGTCGTGCTGTCACCGCGAGCGTTTCCCTGGCGCGAGTCGCGCCTAGCCTTCTGCACGGAGCGTGTGTTACCTGTCGCGTGTGTCGCGCGAGCCTGTCCAGCGCGTGTGTCGCGCGAGCCTGTCCAGCGCGTGTGTCGCGCGAGCCTGTCCAGCGCGTGTGTCGCGCGAGCTTATTCGACGCGTGTGTCGCGCGAGCTTGTCCAGCGCATGTGTCGCGCGTCTTCCATAAGCGGAGTAAGTCTCCTCTTCAAGCGATCCGAAGTCGTAAGCTACAGAGAGGAAATCGTGAGCTTGAAATTGCGATTTGTGGAAGACGAAACTCTAGAAGTTTCTTTATTGGACCGAAGATCAGATATTCAGACGGAAACTGCTGAGGCAGAAGGTTTGCGTTGTTTAAGAGAGCGAATAAAATGGCAGAAGACAGAAATTTTTTTAAATCAGCTCAGGTTATTTCAGTCAGATTAAATGGGACTGAGAACTATTTACTGTGGTCAAGACAAATACTTATGTATTTGCGAGGTCAGAGATTAACCGGTTATGTTACTGATACGGTAAAAAGACCAGAGGTAACAACAGAGAAAGTGATTGAGCTTCAGAAATGGGAGGCAGATGACGGACAAGTTATGTCATGGCTTATTAATTCGATGGAAGTGAGACTACAAAATCAATTCATAATGTTAGATACGGCCCTACAAGTGTGGGATCGAGCAGCAGAGATGTACTCTCAAAAGGGGAACCATGGACAAGTCTATCATCTTCAGACCAAGTTAGATTGTCTGATACAAGAGGAAATGAGGGCATTAGTCAAGAATGACACATGGGATATAGTTCTGAGACCGTCCTGAAAGAATATTGTGGGATGTAAGTGGGTATACTCAGTAAAACATAACCCTGAAGGAAAGGTGGACAGATTCAAGGCCAGATTGGTTGCTAAAGGCTACACACAAACATATGGCGTGGATTATGAGGAGACCTTTGCTCCCGTTGCGAAAATGAATACTGTTCGAACACTGATCTCGTGTGCAGTGAACTTCGGGTGGGATTTATATCAGTTAGATGTGAAGAATGACTTTCTTCATGGGGACCTAAAGGAAGAGGTGTATATGGAGATCCCACCTGGTTTTGCAAATGAACAACTGAAGGACAAAGTGGGTTGTCTGAAGCGGTCTTTGTATGGATTGAAGCAGTCACCACGTGCGTGGTTTGATAGATTCTCCATGGCAATGAAAAAACTTGGCTATCAACAAAGCAATGCCGATCATATTATGTTCATCCAGAGGAAAGATGAGAAAATTTGCATTCTGGTTGTGTATGTGGATGATATAGTGTTAATGATCTCGTGGAAATGAAGAGGCTCAAGGCTAGTCTAGCCAAGGAGTTTGAAATGAAAGATCTAGGTGAATTACGCTACTTTCTTGGTATTGAGGTTGCTCGGACGAAAAAGAGAGTAGTTCTATCACAACAAATGTACGTTCTAGATCTACTAAGTGATACGGGAATGTTGGGGTGTAAACCCGTCAACACACCAATAGATCCCAACCACAAGCTGAGTGGAGAAATTGGCAATCAAGTAGAGAAAAGACGATATCAACGTTTGGTAGGCAGGCTAATTTACTTGGCTCACACTCGACCCGACATCTCTTATGCTGTGAGCGTGGTCAGCAGATATATGCATGATCCTAGAGTAACACACCAGGAGACTGCGTATCAAATCCTGAGGTATCTCAAGGGTTGCCCTGGAAAAGGCGTGTTCTTTGGAAAAAGAGGACATATGAGGGTCGAAGTCTATACCGATGTTGATTGGGCAGGGTGTCTCGATGATAGGAAATCCACTTCTGGCTATTGTGCATTTGTGGGAGGTAATTTGGTCTCTTGGAGAAGCAAAAAACAAAATGTGGTGGCAAGGTCTACGGCTGAGGCTGAGTATAGAGCCATGGCCCATGGTGTGAGTGAAGGATTGTGGCTACGAAGATTGCTACTAGAGTTAGGGTTGTTTGAAAATAAGGCCATCATGTTATATTGTGATAACAAGGCGGCTAACATAGCAAACAATCCCATACAACATGATAGAACTAAACATGTGGAGATTGATCGACATTTCATTAAGGATAAACTCGATGAGGGCACTGTGTGTATGCCTTTTGTTGGGACAAAGAACAAATTACGGATGTCTTCACAAAGGGATTGGGTATCACCGACTTCTTCAATGTAATAAGCAAGATGAGCATGATAAATATCTATGTATCATCTTGAGGGGGAGTATTGAATATTATATATTCATCGTTAGGGTATTTAGATAAAAGTGTAAATAGATTAGTTATAGGGACTAATGTGTAAAAGTAGATTTTATATGTACTCAGTTTACCGATGAATGAAATATCGAGATAATCAAACAAACCTAGACTTCTTTACTATGTATGGTAAGCAGCCCTCGTTTCATGTCGCACAGTAGATACTAGCTATACCTCGTACTTGGCCTCTATTGGTTTATACAGATTCTGCTATGATAATCTTTACCAAAATGGATCTAAAAGTTTTGGTTTATGCTCAACTTAATGCTGGCTTAATTTGAAACTACTGAACCAAACTGATAACTAGAAATTCAATAAACAAGGAATTACGGAAGTTATACAAGTTCTAGAAAAAAAATCAGCAAATTTGCAGTTCTAAAAAAAATAAAAACAAAATGAACAATAATCATAATAGGTTAACAGACAACAGACCTCTACTCTCTCTGTCATTGCCTCAGCCGGAAGGGTATTACTATCCGAGGACCCAACTACAGTTTTCACCTTGTCTAAATAGCCCCTTGTCATTAGCACAACTGTCTCCCGGTATGACTTTTCAAAACCCAAGCTTGCAACACGAGAGACAGCATCAAGAAGCTGCCAGAGAGAAACAGAGAAAGAGAGAAATAGCTTACCACCTTGCAAGATTTCATAAGGTTCAGTTTATGTATGAAGAAGATGGAGAACGAAAATTTTCAAAATTTTAAATGGCATACCCTTAAACGCAATAGACCTGGGGTCAGAGCATCTCCTTCTTCTAAATTTTCTATGAAAAGGGGTAGAATCATGTCAACTACTTCAAGTTTGTTAACTGACACACACAAGTCAGCCAGTAGTCGTATTAAATTGAGCTGCATGACTGGGATGGGCTCTTTTTCTCGGTCCTTCTGATCCTGTAAATGGAAAGGACAAAAATTGAAACTTAAAATCAACATAAGAATCAGCAAACAAATGATTGAATTATATAACCAATTAGATGTCAATACAGCCCCAAAAACATTTTAGTAGTTTATTTGGGTGTTCCACTTGTTACGTGCATGTTTTTACTACTACTTGATTAAATTTTGGCAAACACAAGGCATTAAGCTAGTAAACCAAGCCTGTGAAATAAAAGTACTTGAAGGGTCATATGTTTAGGTAGTTTTGCTGATTCTCCTTCAAATATCTGAAGAAATGGAGGAAGAGATGGCTTATACCTCTTCATCGTAATTATTCCTCTCACGAATGCATGAAGCTAAGCCCATCAGGAATGTATCAACAAGCGCCCTATCTTTACTCCACCCAAATTCAATGATTTCACAGCTTAGTTTAGTCACAGCCTCAAACATTGCACCAGGGTTGTTTCCAAGCATATCAGCCTTCACTCCAACCACAATTAAATCAGTGTAAGATTCTAAACTGCACCAATCCACTAGATTGTCTTTTCCTATGCATAAACTGAGAGAGAAATTTAAAGAATTGACAATATGCAGGGCCACAAGAAAGAAAATATACTTCATGTTTATGACAAGCTCTATATAGTATCAAAAATTGAAACATAGTACCAGCACAATGATAGTTTGCAAGTTTTCATTAATCCGGATAAAGGTGAAGGAATTAACCATCTTTTCAATTACAAACAACTCTATGCTTATATTTTTATAAACTTCTGATGGAACCCAACAACATTTAGAGCATAACCCAAATCAATCACCATTACCAAGAGATTTTGGTTGAGCTATTGGATACAGTAGCTATAAAGTTTCACCAATTGTGAGCGAAAGGAAGTCAGGTTCTAAATTCAAATATGCTTAAAAAAATTTAAGATCACCTGAGCACAAGTAGTTAGAACAAGAGGCTTCAATGGAATAAGTAGGACCCTTAAGAGCTGGCCACCACGAGATATCATGATCTGACTAATACCACTCAGCAAAGTAGCAAACAGCTCCTCACAAACCCTGAGTTTCCGCCATGAAGACAGAATGCACGACTCAGCTGCATCCAAGAAAATTGCAAGAGTTCGACGCAGCACATCTTTCGAGGATTTTGAATCAGTCTCTCCAGAAAGAAGAGTCTGAATTTGAACAGATATGGCAGCTTGACAACAAGAGACCTTTTTGTTGATGCGGATCTTCAGCTGTCCTCCTTGTTCTCTCCAGTCACGCTTTCTTATCTAAGAAGGGTAGTACAAAGATGAATAGCTTCTTTTGTATAAAGTTTTAGTTTTACTGTGCTTGAGAAACAATGCGAGCTGCTCTAGTAATATGAAAAGCGCATTTTTAACAATTGAAAAATCTAAAAGTATGAGTTCGAAACAGTTTGAACAAAGACCTTGAAACAATTGGTCCAGAGACCGAAAAGGTTTGCTTGTAAGGCTGTGCTCCGGAGAAGTAGAACGAGGGTGAGCAAGAGTGATGGAAAGGAAGAGCGAAAAAAACGATCTGCTCCTGAGTCGATTTTCGGGGGTGAGAGAGGGTGGCGAGAGGTGACTCTGGAGACTTGTGCTATTCAATTTTCTCAAAATCTCCCTCCTCCCATTTGAAGTGTACGAAAAATAACCCCTCCCCTCTTCCACCATCTCTCTTTTGATTCCATTCCTTTTCTCATTTAACTCCGGAGCACAGCCTAAATCATCTTAGCAATCAGAAACTGAACTTTTTCAGACAGTTTTCAAAGAAGAACCAAATTGATAGGCAAAGAACCAACCTTGAGAAAAGCTGGAAGTGATTTGATCTGCTTTGTGGTGGCCTCTCTGACCTTCTCCACATCCTCCACCTTAATATTACCAATCTTCTCTACAACCTTTGCAAATACACCAAAAATAATCTCTTGCCTCTCTAATCCAGCAATTTTCTCTTCTTCAAAGCTGACCACCTCTTTTTTCACCACAACCTCAATCACTCCTTCTCCAGACCCAAAGCTACTTCTTGATATGGATGGAGACGATGTTGAGTCTTCTTCTTCCTCCTTTTGCTTCCCTTTATAAACAAGCAGTGGCACATCATAATCAGATAGTTCTTGTAGCAACCGATCAATTAATTGGGCAGACTTGGACTCTGCAATTGGGGGACAACTGCGGGAAATTGCAGAAAGAAATGAATTCGAGACTTCATTTGGCGGTGAGAGGACAATTGCAGAGAGAATGGATGTGGCGAAGAAAGAAGAGAGCTCAATTGAAAACTCTGGCGAGAGATCAGCAGCTTGGGAGGTGAATTGTAGGAGAGAGGAGAGGTAACTTGAGGGATGGATGGAAGGAGGGAAGGCTGATGGCGTGAGAGGAGGGTTACGCAGGAAGTTTAAAAGGGGGGTGAAGTGATGGGAGGGGAAGGCGCGCAGGGAGAGGAGGCGTGCAAGAGAGAGAAGGGAATTTAGCTGGGAGGAGGTGAGGAGAGGGGGAGGCGAAGGAGGTGAAGGTAAAGAAGGGCAGCGGGAACAAAGCCAGGAGAGCTTGTCGGAGAGGAGATCGGGGTTTTGCGAGATCAGGTCGCAGAGGTGGGTGAGAGGATCCATGGCTTAAATGTGGAGAGGAGAGAAAGAGGAAGAATGTGAGGTAAATAGAAGTGAGAACGGATCATCGAACTACGCCGGAGATGTCCGTTCCATTTCCTTCTATCTCTGTGGGATGCGAGAATGAGGGGAGACACCGGCTGATCATGGAGAACGGTGAGGAGAGAGAGGGGGGGGGAGATATTCAACTGGCGGAAGAAAACCGATTTCGGGTGCAAAATGGATCGGGCACGGTCTTGAAACTTGAAAGTATGTTAATAATAATGTTTTTAATTTGAAAAGTAGTTATTATTTTGAGAAAATGAAATATATTCGTTACATTTAAAAAGGATAGAGATCACTTTGACGAAAAAGTACTTTTTAATAGTATTGATGATTAGAGTTTTAAATAAATTATAAAAATTTCTAAGAATTTTAAAATTAACAAAAATATTTATATATATAAAGTAATGCTACCAAAGTATTCATGCTGACTTTAACTTAAAAATATATCAAATTATTTCTAAATTTTAATTTATATTGCTTTAAAATGTTATTTTATATCAAAATCTCTTTTGATACAAAAGTAAAGCTTTTTAAGTATTTATTTTAGATTGTTTCAAAATTGATCTTAAAAAAACTGGATGTTAGATCACTATTAGAGGGCCTACAATGAAAAAAAAACATTGGAGTTAAAAAGAATCCGAAACATATACTTACAAAGTTCAAAAAATGGAAAAAAAAATTGTATCTCATAATATTTTAATACAAAGAATTTACTGAGCAATATAAATTAAATTTTGAGATGATTAGATATATTTTTTTAGTTAACTTTATACCTTCGACAAGCTTAAGCTAATGAGAGCTTTACTAGTGTTTTATTGAACTTGGGAATTTAGTAGATTTCAAATTTCATATAATTAAAATATTACTTATTACTATAAAAAAATCATTAAATTTATTAAATTGAAACCGATGTATATAAAGGTTTTATATTTGTCTTATCATATGACATTTTAATTGCACTACGACCCATTTTATGCATAAAATTCAACTATACTACATTGAAAATGCATCTTAATGTTCTAAACATATTTTTACTCAATGTGCACTTCATTTGTGCTCAAAAGTTACTAAAATAATGTCTCTCACAACTTATAATATAGCTGCACTCATATCAAATATGATAGTTTATAAAATTTATATTTTTATTCACTAATAAAATATATTATATAAAATTCTAAATAATATTATATATTCTTTTGTGCGGTTTTTAATATTGTAGCATATTAACATATTTTTTATTTATATAATATGAAATAAATTATTTTTCAGTTATATCTGAATCGTTTTTTTTTACCATGTCAAACGTTTTTCTGAACTATTTATTTGTTAGAAAGAGGCATCCAGTGCTTTCTAGATGGAGGATGTCTATTCTCGATACTTCAATCATAATTAACGAAGGAAGAGATCCTTAACAATGATTTATGTTGATAATTTTGACAATGAATCTTCAAATAAATATGAAAAAATAAAAAATCTTATAGATATGTTCTTCTACTTAGATTGATAGTAACATAAATTTCATACAATTTCATTATCGTTTGATAGTCCATCAAAATATTATGTAATTTACAATGGTTTCAATTTAACGGTCTTTGATGGACTATAAAATGATAATAAAATTGCATGAAATTTAAATCACCATCAATCTATAAGTAAAAAAATATATTTATAAGTTTTTTTATTTTTAAGATTTTTTCGTATTTATTTAAAGATTCATTGTTAAGATTGTCAAGATAGCTATTGTCATGTGATCCCTTCCCATTAACGAAAGACATTGAGAATTATCATGTGTGTTATACACATATCTGATAAACTTCAATTATACATTATATACAACTAGGATTTTATCTCAAAAACTATGCATTTTATGTTAATTGTTAAGAATTTATTTAGTTTTTGTGTCGAGTTCGAGATACTGATGTATTTCTTATTGGTTTTCAAGTTATGGAGTATAAACGAGTACATCAACATGAGAAATGGGGCTTGGAGTGAGACAGATCGAACCTACATGTCGAAATCAAGTGAGAAACACTTATGGACAAGAATTATGGACCATAATTATTAAAATTACGGACCGCAATACTGGGACTGGCTCACTGGTTCGTGTTGTTAAGAAAGTGTAGGAATTGTGGACCGTAATTATTAGGGCTGGAAGCACGAACTTACATTTTGAAAGCGGTTATTCATTGGAATAAAAAGAAAATTGCACCCCTTCGTCCCAAACATCTCTCAACTGACTAGAGAATAGATCCCAAGCAAGAAAGAAGAGGAAAGAACATCATTGGTGAAGAGATTGAAGAAGGAGAACTCAAGAACCGGGCGAGAAATCAAAGATCTTCTTGGTGTATTCTTTCTTTTACTTTTTTTCATGTTGTGCTGTTGTTTAAACATGAATCTTTGTATAATCTTTGACATGATTTGTGGCTAGACACCCTTCTAGGGGTCTAGGTATAAACTCGATAACTCGGATGGTTTAATTATACTCATATGTTGATCTTTTAGTTTTTATTGTTTGTGATTGTTGTTTTGTCTAAATTGAATGCTTAGTTTTAATCAACTGCATGTTATACTAGAAGTGAAAGTGGAAACTGAAAGGTGAAACTGAATCTTCTGACCCAAAATAGTAATTTTGATCGTAGGCCAAGTACTTAATCGTGAAATTTATTACCTAAGGGAAAACTGAGGAAACCCTAAAAATTACATTAGGTATCGAAAGACAGAGTATAAAATCTAGCTTATGCCAAAGTGATTAATTGATCTTAATAGGTTTAGACTTATAATGTGAGTTACTTAATCGTGAAACCCATTATTTAGGCACGGTACCAAACCACGAAAGTATAAATTTGATATTAAAATCTAAAATTGAATCCTCGACAAATACTAGAACATATTAAAAGATCAAATAGAGTGAATTGACCAAACGAGTGAGAGTGGAGTCGAAAACCCTTAGAATCCTCTATTTGATAAACTTTTCAGTCGTTGTTGTTAGATTTATGCACTTTCAGTTTAATTCAAAACATCCGTTCGATTGTCTAGATTAGTGAACTTTATAAAAATCAATAATTCACCATTGTCCTTGTGGTTCGACACCCCGATTACTACTTGACTAAGCCGTACGCTTGAGACTGAAATTGAGTATAAATTAGGATATTTTATTAGTTTAGCATAATACACATCAAAATCTAAAGAATGATCTTCAAGATCTGTTACTCAAAAGGAATCAAGTCCATTCACTTGCTATTTTGTCCAAGAATTCAAGAACTTATTATGTGGGCTGCGTATTTTCTTCAGTCTGATCCGTGTATATGCGCGCATCTTTATCTAGGTTGCTCAATAAATTTAATAAATTTTGTCATCAAGATATTTTTTTCACAGGAGAAATTGTTAGGAATTAGTCTAGAGGTCAATAATGTATTTCAATTTATTTAAAGTGAAAACAAAAAAATTATCATATATACACTCATTCGAGCATTTTTACAAATAATTTGTGATGGATTTTAGTGTGTATATCTTAAAATTATTCATAGGTCTTTAAATATCACTGGACGAGGCTAGGGCTGCAAACGAATCGAACACGAACGAACTAACGTGTGTTCGAGTTTGATTTGAAACTTATTTCGAACTAGTTTGATTCGAAATAGATAGACAGTTTCAAACTCAAATCATAGTTCAAAATTCGATTCGTTAAAAGTTCGAATCGTTCGGTTCGATTCGTTAATAGTTCGAAATAGAATTATTAGGTGAACAAATTCCACAATTCATATCAAAATAACAGAATTAAATATAAAAAATGTCAATTTAATACAAATGCATACAAAACTAAAAGTTCATTCAACAAAAATTAATAAATTTCATACTATTCAAAGTCTCAAACAATCAAATAATTAATACAAATTCAAACAAAAATAGTTCGCGAACACATTTCGAACGAACTCACCATGGTTTGAGTTTGATTCGATATAATTTCGAATCGAATCAGTTTGATTTGAAATTAATTTCGAACTAGAATCGAACGAACTTTTTTCAAACTTTTTTCGAATCGAACACGAACGAACTACGAACTTCGAACTTTTCTTGCAGCCCTAGACGAGGCTATAGCAAATTCATTTTCCCTCAAAGATTTAGCCTTGGTGATCTTCAAGCTCGAATTCATTAAATCTCCAGAATCCATACAAAAACAACACAAACTTGATTCAAACCAAAATTGTTAGACTTGTATGACACAAATCACTTGATCTCTCTTCAAAATCAGATTTGTAACTGTAGCTACCTGCTAAATTGACTCAAGATCCGACCGGTGGTTAATGATTTTTTTATGGAGTCGCCACCCGATATTCACCGGGAAAAATACAAAGTTAATTAATTTTGCCCAAAGGATAAGAATTGGATTCGTGCATTGATTATGAGCGTGGAATGTGTTAGACACCACACTCACCCAATTTACTCGGTCTCTACTAGTCTAGCATTAAAAAAAAAGAGAAAGAAACAAAGACAAATAAATTGAAAAGTAAATTAAGTGAATTACTACTCAAATAAAAAAAAAAGATAAATTAAAAGAGATAAATAATTCAGAATTATTCGAAAATGTTGGTAAGTCGGGAAAAGCCTCCTCCACCGGGTATTATTTTGGCATTATGGAAGGATTTGCTTAACGAGTTGGATGACTGGGTTTTAGTTTATGAGTGGACACTATCGAAGGGTTAGCGGGATTTTGACGCTAACAAGGAAGCTTTGCTATAACCTAACCTTCTATGGTTCACTCATTTTTTTCTCTACTAAACTAATATTGATTGAAACTTGGATTTTTTTTTTCACTCAAATATTTGAAGATGGATGGATATTTGAACTCTTATAAGCTTTTTCTACTCATTCCAGCCATGAAAAAAAATGAAGGGATGCATGGGTATTTATAAGGGAAGGGTGCCATGCTATGCCATGCAAGAGAACAAAGGTTATTAAATGTTGGTGGGACCAAATTACTTTGCTTGTTAAGTTAAGAAAACATATTGCCACAATTTTGGGGTACTTTGTACCATTTACCCTGCCATGAAATGACACAACAAAATTTTACATTTATGCTACGTAAAATGAAAATCTTTGAAATGTTTAAAGTTGCACGATAATCAAAGGAACATGTTCTGGCTCAAAATATTAAACTTTCTTAATAGCAATAAAGTAATTTCTAAATTATGTTTATGTTGAAAGATTTTATCATTATTATCTATTTTTCAAATGCTTTTAAATTTTATGGAAATTTAATTTTATTGAAGACGATTGACCATTTGACTTTATTAAATGGAACTTTGGTACTGTGTTATATTATTTCATCAAAGTAAGGATTTATTTGGAAATTGATATTATAAAACATCCTGATCTCTAGAAAATATGTTAATGGATCTAAAATATTTATCAATGCGCATATGACTCAAAGAAACATTATCATGCATATTGATGTGTAATTTTCTTTGCATATTGATGTGTATTTCTTTTGAATTTTAATTATAAATAGCAGTTCATCTATAAATTGTGTTTACTGACGTCTAATGAAATATGTATGAGGATTCATATCGAGATGGTGCGTCTCGCTTCCTTTCTTTATTTCATACCATAGTGTTAAATTGAGTCTGAGATTTTTCGATCATAGTGTCAAATTTGACTCCGGTTCACGTCTAGTTGCTCGAAATCTTCTAAAATTTTATTCTAATATGATATTTCAACAAAATCTAGATAATAATTTGAACTTCTTTCTTGAGATATTTAGAACCAGTTGGGTCATAGTGATTATATATATATTTGACAGTTATTAATTTAACATATAATTATATTACATATATATACCTACAAATAATTAGAATTAATTATAACGAGTTGGATCGATGTACACCATACTAGAATTAATTGTTCATTTATATATAAAAAATGAAGGAACCATGAAAGAGATTGGAGAAATTTTATCAAATTGCTCATCTCGTTCATGATCAAAGTTCCCCGTAAGCTTATTCCTTTTTTTTTTAAATTCATATATTATATGTATTTTCGTGGTAGATAAATGCTGATGACAACATGACACTTTTCTTGTTCTTGTATGCAAACGTGATTCCTTTCACTTGTGGTCCTTTTGTCCATTTTTATTTTCAAGCTCTATCTTGCTTCCTGAATTTTAGGGTACTGACCGAAGTGAATGGACAAGAAACATATTTTTTTAAATGCAAGGCTCATAATATTTCATACGCAAGATGCAACCCGACAAAATAATATGTTTTTATAGTTTTATAATGTTAAACTAACATGTACTAATTAAAAATCATAAAAATGATACTAATTTATAGATCAGTAGTATTTATATATACATATATATTTGGATTTCTTGGCATGTTTATTAAAACAAAACTTCGGTCTAAATATATCTCTGAAATTTGAAACGACGCGTTGCCGACAAGATGAAAGTATACGAAAATTATATGCATAGTTGAATTCAAATTTGGATGCCTTAAAAATTTTGACAAATTCCCTGACTCTTATAATTTTGATTTTAAGAAAATATCATTGAGCATTCTCATAAAATCTTAATGGAGTGTATGACACTTTTTCTTTTACGCAAGGACATGTTAATAAATAGCGGTAATAAATATTTATAAAAATTATGTAGTTGTTATGCGAGTTTGGCCTAGAATCATATATCATTTTCTATGAGAGTACACTATGCCATAAGTTTGATGTCTAGTTTTTTCCATTATGTTTATTCTTGAAGGAAAATAAATATACTCACACACATATGCCAGGACACGAACAATATGATCTGATTGTCGTTGCATATCATTATATATATTAAAATATATACATTATATTTGCATTGAAAATGTAAAGCTCATAGTTTTTCTTTTATCTTTCTTTGTTAATCTCTGCGATACATGGAAAAGTGTTAAGCTCACTCTCCATATCATGCGTATAGACAAACTCTGATATCAATATGAAAAACAATGTTTCTAGATGTGACACTTCAATTAGGTTGACTTGCAATATGCATTACCACTTACGTGTTTTATATGGGGGACTATTTTTGTGGGTCCTAAATACTAAGTCAGGAGACGTGGTGTGCTTTGAAATTTTTTCCTGTACGTGACATCTCTTATAAGTTCGCCAGAACACTAGATCATAATTTTCCCGTAAAGAATTTCATAAGCATTATTACTTCTTAATCACAAATGTTTTGGAGTTTAATAAGACTATTCATGATTTAAGCTAAAAATATGTCAACGTCATCAACTGAAAATAATTTATAGTGCCTTGATTTATTTCATCTAGTAATCCGTTTGTATTTTTATATTGCGACAAAGTTTTTATTGAATTTCTCTTCTTTTTTTTAGAAGCTTATAATAATATGTATATTTTTTCGAAGAATTGGACCAGATTTTTGCACTTTGTTATTATATTTAGCTGCATTTTTAACAACGCCTAATACAAGGAGACGTCGTCCTTTTGACAAATTTTTATTGTACAAGGTTTCTTTATATGGTAATATGATATACTGGGTAGGACTTTTCCTTTACTCATTTTTTTAGCCTCGCGTGGAGCTCCATATTATTGGGTGGAAGTATTAGCATAAGTTAGGTCTAAGATGTCATATATTGTCTTTTCTTTTTTGCAGAATATATGGGGACATGTTTGTACTTTGCATGTTTCTTGCATCTTTTATTTTATTCTTAGAGTGGATATGTGTACTGTGATCGTGAAATTTATGTTTCATGGCTGACATCAAAATATCATAAGATATTAAATCTTTGATTGGTATTTATGTAAGAAGTTGGTCATATAAATATGCTAATAATTTTTTTTTTCTAATATGAGAAATAAAGAAGCATGACACATTATTAGAAATTAATTTGATAGTGAGTTCGGTTGATTTTATATATTTTCTTTTGCTTTGTCATGGTTATTATAAATTTATTATTATTATTATCATTATCATTATTAGCTATGAATGATTAAATAACTCACTAGTGCTAATTTTTATGCATGCTTTATGAAAATGACATGATGAAATTAGAGATATTTAATGACTGGCTTGAGTAAATACTTATCTGAGTGAATGGATTGGAGTTTTTGGAAGTGTCATTCGAATCGCTAATTTGGTTGTCTACAGTAACACTTACAAATATGGATTCAAAAGCTTAAAACATGAGCAAATAAGGTGGGGGTGGAGGTCGGCCATACTCAAGATATCAAATGATATGTTCTTCAAATTTATAAACTATTATTTACGTTTAATCAGACTTCTATATCATTAACACTATCAGATATGTGACAGATATCGGAAATGTAGGATCTATAAAAAAATACTCTTATTTTTAATATTTTTCGTTATCTTCAATTTCTTAAGTTATATAATAAAAAGATTCTCTAAATCTACTAAATTATTTTACTAGAGAGAAGTAAAATAAAGAGAGATTCAACAATATCATGTATTCATGTTTTTGCTTTATGCTTTATATATTTTTTTCTTCACTCAAGAAGCACACTTCGTACACTACCAATTCAGCTTGTATGAACTTTTTGTAATTCTGAATCATTTAGGGATCTTCTATATTGTTTTCGTTTGATATATAAGTTGGCTTTAAACATTTTGTTGTTGTTTTTTTCTAAACCAGTCATATATTTTTTGGGTTCATTTGATTTAGTGGCAACCAGATGGATCGGGTCATGTTCGGATTCAGACATGTTGGGTTGGGTTGTTTTGATTTTCTACATAAAATCGGGTCAAGATAAAGGTCTGATTGAGTCGGATCAATTTAGTTTGACATTCTTAATGAAATTGATCGAAATAAGTCAGATCAATTTATATGTTAATTTTTTTAGATTTTAGATTGATTTTGATTATATTATAGATCATTTGATCTTAAGTTTTTCAAATCAGGTTTGAATTGAGATTTTAGAAAATTAAATATAAATTCAAGAAATGAATTTCGCAGAGATCAAATTTTGCCACCTCTCAAAACTACACACCTTATATATAATTATTATTAAATTAATATTATTAAAAATAAGAGTAACAACTATTTTTAAATCTGTGAATGGCAAGACCTCGGCGCGTTTGCCTCTTATATAAACTAGACTATCTTGGCGAGAAGAGAGAAAAAAAAGAGATAGAAAGAGAAGAGAAAGAGAAGAGAGAAAAAAAGAAGAGAGAGGAAGAGAAGAAAAAAAAAGAAAAGAGAACGTATGGGACGAGATCAAGTGTGGAAGATTATTGGATTTTGCTATCGAAGGTAAATTATATTTATCTAAATAATTAGAATTGAAATATAAATTGTAGATTAATTATAGAATTGTTTAATTTAGATTAATTATTAATTAATTATGTAGATTAAATTATAAAATTATTTAATTCTAATTTAATTATAGAAATTATTGATTAATTACACAATTATAGTGAAGGAAAATCTTCTATTTCCAAATAGAGATTTCATCTATAATTTAGTTAGCTTTTAATTATAATTTAATTACAGATTTTATTTAAAATTAAATGCAATAATTTAATTTTTGGTTAATTGTGTATAATAATATAGATAATTAAAGGGGATTAATTATATATTAATTATTAATTTAAAGAGAGAAATTTGATAGGAAAGATATTTACCTCTTGGTTGGAAAGAGGAGGTGAGAGAGAGAGGAAATTGCTGAAATTAAGGAAGAAAATCTTTCAGGGTGATTTGATAATTAAAGCAGAAAAGACCTCTTAGTTGGAAAGGAAGGAGAGAAATTGCTGAAATTAAGGGAGAAAATCTAGGGGATTTGATAGCAGAAAAGGAAGGAAGAAAATTCTGAGAAGAAAAGGGGGAAATTGGCGATAGAGAAAGAGGAGAGGAAAGCTAGGAGAAAAAGAGGAACCAGAGAAGAAAAAAAAGGGGGAGTCTTGGGTTCTCACAGAAAGATTTTCTCACCAAGGTGGGATATTGGAGAGCTTGAGCTTCAATTGGTTTTATCTTTCTTCTCTTTTTAACCCTCTGTTTTCCATTGTGATGGACCCAAAACTGAACTTTTGTATTCTTAATGTCATGCTTTGCTAAACAAAATTTCTTAGGATTAGACATGTAATAAATTACTATGTTGTTGGTTTAATTTAATTGGGATTGTTACTTTTATTTGTTCTTTGTTTGTCTTGTGATTTAAATTGCTAAATTATTTGTATGATGTGAGTTGATTTAATCGTAAATACCGGTCAACGAATGACCACGTTAGATTGGTAATAAGAAAATGGAATAACTTAGTCACACAAATGATTTTAACTTAGGACTTGAATTATTAGATCGAAAGATAATAATTTAAGACCCGATAACATAAGATAATGTAGGAATAGGTGAAGGACCGAAAGGAGAAACCGTTCCAATAACAATCAAGGTAAACACAATTATTTTCTATTTTTCATAATTTTATGATATCATGATCTAGTTTAAGAGTTATAATAATTTTATATAATATTTTTTTGACAAGGAGTAGTTCATATAATGCAAGTTTTAGAATATATATGTTGTGGCTTGCTTTAATTTGAAATTTGTTAGTCATTATGTGATATATGTACGGTAGCATTTGATGTAGATTTTGAAAATGAAAATAAAATTTAGAAACAAAACTCCCGAAAATGAAAACTAGTTTTCTGTTTCTAAAAAATAGAAAACGGAAAAATGAAAATAATACCAAACGCACCTTAGTTATTTCAACTCTAATTATTTATAATTATATGAAAATATATATAAATATTATAATAATTAAGTTTACCTCAAACTCAATTTCAGCTCAAATTTGAGTCAGATCGACTTAGTCTTAATTAAGTTCAATTTAGTTTGAATTCAATTAGATTAAACTCATTTGCAGCCTTGGCCGTACAAGTGACACTTCTAATACTTCTCTTAGGGTCTGTTCATTTGCTAAGAAAATGGTCTACGGACATCAGACAGATCATTATTAAAACAATTACTGCACTATTATAAAATTTCTAGTACATGCATACAGTTTATAAAATATAAAGAAAAAAAATGAACATTTAAGTAATAGGGATTTAAAAAAAACAGTATTAAAATAGTTAACTAAAATCACTTTTAATTTTTATTTTTTTCCTTTCAACTAAATAAGCGGAAAAGAAAATATACTTTCTTTTCTTTGCAAATGAAGGGAAGAAAAGTATTTAAACTTTTCCATCAAATTTTTAATTTCCAAAGAAAACAATTTTATTTTTTCCGTACAAATGAACAGACTCTAAGAGCATTCACATTCCATTATCAAATTGATTGTTAAATTTCATTTGACAATTGTCATTTGAATTTCAGGGATGCAAAAACTATGTAAAATTAGATAATTGTTTAAAATTGACAGTTTATTTGACAAAATCACGTTAGCGAATGAATAAAAAATTAATTACGAAAATATTATTTTGATAATTTTATTCTATTTAAAAATATCACTTTTAAAATAAATTATCAATTTGATAACGTAACATAAAAATTTAATTTTAACAATCGAAATCAATACAAATACTCTAATAATAAGAATAAAAGTTCGATGTCAACTGATTTCTGTCATTGGATGCCTTGCATCATACTAAAGTGGGAAACATACTGTTCCGGTGTCGACCAAAATGGGGGAGGACTTGAATCAGTTCCTCCTCGTTCTCTCCCACCCCTCTTTGGCTCTTTTCACTCTTCCTAGTAGCTCTCCGCTCCAGTGACTGCGAACTCCCAGTTTCTTTCCCCTCCTCTTCTCTCCCCGCTATAGCAATCGAACTAACAAGATATAAAAGTAGCCATGGTGTTCAAAGGAAGGTTCTTCTCTTCTTCGCGCAAATCAAGCCCAGATGGGTCGAACAGCCCCAAAACTCCGACTCAAGGCAACTCCTCTATCAGATCCGATAAGAAGAAGGTCAAATCCGACCCATCCCCGTCCTCCACCCCTTCCCCTTCCTCCTCCTCCTCCAGAAAGTACAAAGACAAAGATAAAGAAAGGGAAAAGGAAAAGGTGAAAGACAAAGAGAAGGGACGGGATCAGAAGCCCGGTTACTCAGGACCAAAAGACGGGAACAACCCGTATCTATCACCTATATTAGCTTCTTCTCTTGGGTTAAACAAGATCAAGACGAGATCCGGCCCCTTGCCTCAGGAAGGGCTACGCGGGGATCACAACAGGATATCTGGCCTTGGTAGCAGTAACTTGTCTAGAGGCCAGTCTGACGCAAGCAGTCTAAATGCGGGGTCCTTTTCTTCAGCCTCTTCATCCAGTAAGAAGGAAGTGCGTGGCAGTGCTGCCAAAGTGGCCGAGAAGAAATTAGGACTTGATGCTGAACTGCCGTTGCCAGCAAAATCAGGTAATGTTCTATGTGTAGGCAAAGAAAAAAAAATGATCTGTTGTCTTCACAGATTCGTTCAGTCTGTTTATAGAATACCATTTCTATTGTCATGGACATTTTAGCACATTATTGGATTGCTGAGAAAGAAAGTCTGTTTACTATTATTTTAGTCCATCCTTCCATGCATAAGCAATAGAGAAATATAAGTTCTTTTTCTTCACTTTGATCAGAGTTTTTTTAGTATATAAGTGAGTGCTTGAACCAGTCAAACACCTGTCTTGTAATTGTATAAATTGGGAAATGTGAATAAATCACACTGATAAATTTTGAATAGATATAAGTTGCATAATGAGTTTCCAATTTATTTGGCATATAATAATGGCTTAATTTAGCAAACCTGAGTTCACAACTCTTTGACTCTTGAGTATTGTTTAAACTACTGAACTAACTGTAATGTGTATCTCACGTCAGGTAAACTCAGCACATCAAGGAGTCCCGTCGATGAGATAAAGAGCTCTGCTCCTTTCACTCCTGAATCTGAGGTATCATACAACTCAGCAATGTCATTGTCTCAAGCATGCACTTCATATACCACAACATGTCTTTCATAGCTATTGTGTAATAATGGGACATGTAATGTGTGGAGGATATAATTTTCCCTGCAGAAATTTTCTTTTCTTCTCAAAGTACTATTCTGTTCTGGTTTAGATCCTATTGATTGGAGGAACAAGTATTTGTTAATAATAAAATGTACTTAATCCAGGTAACTTTTGAGTGCAATAATCACAATAATTACTGTGTGTGTTAGGACATGCACTACCTACATGTAGAGTTTTGAATTTTGTTTGTAAATGGTAGCCTCTGTCAAGTTTTAAAAAAAAAAGGATTTTGTTTGTAAATGAGCTCTTCTTGTTTGTCCATGCTTTGAAAAAAAAGAATAGATGGAATAACAAACAGCTAATACTGAGTTTCTCTTAATGGTAGTGTACTAGTGTTTCAGCTCCTGATTAGCAGTGATAGGGTTTATGTCCTGCAAAACCTTATTGAATGAGAAATAATATGAAATTCTCTCTCATTTGTGAGCATTGAGCTTTTTATCCAAGAACACACCATTTACTATTGTTAACACAAATACAAATTCAACTTTGAGTAGATGCTAGCATAAAATTAAAAGTGTCATTGTAAATTCAAGATTGATGATGTTAACATCTAATTATGCAGTCCACATCAGATCCATATGAAACTCCTAAAGAATCTGAGTCGCCTCGCTTCAAGGCCATAATGCAAGCAACAAGTGCACCAAGGAAGAAGGGTCCAGTTGACATAAAAAGCTTTTCTCACGAGTTGAATTCTAAAGGAGTGAGGCCATATCCCAACTTTTGGAAGCCTCGTGGAGTTTATAACTTAAAGGTGATCTGTTTTCTAAAGCCTTGTGGGTTTTTTTGTTTGTTACATTATTTCCATGAACTCTAATCATTTTTCCTTTGGGAAAAAAATTGTCCTGTTAGATAAATGGGGAGGCTTTTTTTTTTTTTGTAGTAGGCAAAAAGCCTATATTGATTTTCATTAATAAAAGAGAAAAAGAGATTACAGAGTTCAGTAGAAAAGAAAAAAGGAAAGAAGACTGAGGAATACAATAGTCATTTAGATCATGTAATGTAGGAAATTAAACCCTTGCTAACTCTGTGATTTACATTCCAGTTCGTTTCTACCCTAGCTATCCACATTAATGATGATCCTGTTTGTCATCACTCTGTGATTTACATTCCGATAAATGGGGAGGTTCACTTTGAATATTTTGTCCTGACAATTTTGTCAACATTAAGGGGAAAACTTCAAACTCCAACATTATAGGCATGTTTTGTATGGTGCACATTTCATGCCTATTAAAATTTATGTGATTTAGTTCATATTTGAATATCTCAATGGTTTAACTGCTAGTTTATGTGATTTGGTCCTTTATCACCTGATGATATTTGAGTTGCATAAAATTTGGTTTGTTTCGCTATATCCAGCAATGTACCTACAAATTTGTCTTTCATTTTCAACTTTATTTGAGTTCATGTAGGAGATATTGTCAATATTATCATGATAACCTATTGCCAAGTGACCCCTCTTCTATATATTAACTTGTTTGTTGACATGTTCTATCTTTACAAAGGTTTACGGTCTGATATTAATTTACTTGTTGACACATTAAATTAATCTTCAATATAAGTGGGCCAACTCTATGGCACCATTTCGTACTGGGTATAATATGAAATGGTTTCAGCATATGAATTATCTGGGTATGTCATCCCTATAGTTGCTGTTGTCTAAAATTGTGCTCCTAAGTCTCAATTCACATGGACGTTTGGGAAGTTCGACTTGAATTTGACCTCTAAATTGTATTTCAGGCCTAAGAATTGTCTTCGAAGAATTTTATAGCCACTGATTTACAGATATCAAGTACCAAGTATTATGGCCTTTCTGCTTCTAACCTCTAAATTTTAACACGAGACCTAAATTATAAATTTCAGGAGGTGTTAAAGGCAATACAGGTGAAATTTGAGAAGGCCAAGGAGGAGGTGGACTCTGATCTGGCAGTTTTTGCAGGAGAATTACTTGGCATAATGGAAAAATCAACTGAATCACACCCTGAGTGGAAAGAAACCCTAGAAGACCTGCTGATACTTGCTCGAAGCTGTTCTATGATGACGCCAGGTGAGTTCTGGCTCCAGTGTGAAGGCATTGTGCAGGACCTAGATGATCATAGACAGAATCTGCCAATGGGTGTACTAAAAAAGTTGTATACTCGCATGCTATTTATACTCACCCGATGCACTAGGTTACTTCAGTTTCATAAAGAGAGCGGCTTTGCAGAAGATGAGGTAGTTATAGATATGAAGGAGCCAAAAGTGGTGCAGTCAATTGACAGACAAGCTGCTTTGAGGTCTAAGCCAAGAAAAAGCACTGATGTTTCAGCAAATTCAAGAAAATCCTATAGCCAGGAGCAGCGACTAAAATGGAAACAGAGTCATGAGTTACAGACCGGTACCGACTTGTTATCCTCTATAGAGCCTCCTCCTAGCAGAGAAAAGTTGGCCTCTTGGAAGCCACTGGCTCCTTCAGTGGTGAAAAAGGAGCCAACATCCAGTCAGAAAAGGGTAATCTGTATAGGTATGAGTACGGGTAACAGTATGCATGAAATACCTAGCTCAGTAGAATCTTCTATTCATCCATCTCTTATTCCTTCAGACAAGAATCAGCAAAAGGTCTCATGGGGGTACTGGTCTGACCCACCAAGTGCTACAGAAGAGGGGTCTATTATGTGCCGTATTTGCGAAGAATATGTACCTACACAATATGTAGAAGATCACTCCAAAGTATGTGCCATAGCTGATAGATGTGACCAGAAGGGTTTAAGTGTGGACGAAAGGTTGATTCGGATAGCCGAGATGTTAGAGAAGTTAATAGAGACTTACTCACAGAAGGATATGAGCCCCAATGTGCATGATGAATCTGATGGTGGGCCCTCCCCAAAGCTTAGTGATTGGTCCAGGAGAGGATCAGCTGACATGCTAGATTGTTTCCAAGATGGAGATATTAACCCCTTATGTTTTGATGATTTGAAGGGTTTGCCTTCGATGACTTGTAAAACCCGCTTCGGACCGAAATCTGATCAGGGAATGGCGACTTCTTCAGCTGGCTCAGTGACACCTAGATCGCCACTTACCACCCCTAGATCAAACCATATTGACATGCTTCTCACTGGGAGGAATGCGCTTGTTGAGGTTGATGATATACCGGAGGTATCATATCTTTGTTGTTCTAAAATAATTGCATTAGTAGCTCCAGAGTCTAGGACTTCAGACATTGACTAGGATTTGTAAAGGTGGCATCCAATTTTTTTATTTTTTTTAAATGGTACAGATAATTGAGCTTGCTGATATTGCACGTTGCATAGCAAATACAGCTCTGTATGAAGAGAAATCCTCGCCTTACCTTGTTTCTTGCATGGAAGATTTGCAAGAAGTAATTGGCCGGAGGAAGCATGAGGCTCTAACAGTTCAGACTTTTGGTGTTCGTATAGAGAAGCTACACCAGTAAGCTTGAAATTCTGCGTTCTGTATATTTTTCTTTGCTAACCCTATTAAACTCACATACATGTCATATGTTCCTGCCAAGCTTAAAAATATCATATTTTATTATCACATACAAATCACAGTTTATTGTTCTTTTGAGTACTACCGCATTTTGCACTTTCAGCAGCTTTGAGAAATATGGTGCACCTTTATTCAGTTTGTACTCTGTTATACTAATTATTCAAAGGGATAAGATAATTGTACCTCAAGTCAAATACCCCACTCAATGCCCCAGGTCAAAGACCATTTTGTTAGTTAATCATACCATTTACATGAACTTCACACACAACTTCCAACTGACCGGTTAAGTATAAATATATAGAAGCACAAGTATTAATAGTTAAAGAGTCAACTAATAATAGTTGTTCAGATGGTACCAAATATCTGACGGAAAATACCACGTTCTTGTGAATGGAGACACCCTAACTATCAGAAATTCAAAATTAACATTGTCGGTGTTAATACTTAGTATTAATGAACTTGACAATATTTGAAACCTTTGCCCCACAACTATTGTTAGCAAATTTTGTAACTATTAACCCCTGAGACTGTAATTATTTATACTCTAATATATGAAAACTGACATTTTCTTACATAAGTCTATTATAATTATAAACACTTGAGACTTCAGCTATTTATACTCGGAGTTCCAACTATTAACACGGACATATTCTTTTGTATTATCTATTTCAAATCAAAATATAAACAGTTACATTTTTCGTACTCTGATCTCAAAAAAATATTAACACTAACATATTCTTGCTATTAGGACTATCTATACGAGTAGCATATTTTACCCATTGTTAATTGCAAAATAAACCAATTATTCTAACTATTAATATGGTCACTATTAACATTTGCAAGTAAAAGAATTAACACTTAACATATTCTAACTATTAGCACTTCAAATACAGATAAAAATTTAACACAACAATAGATAACAATACAACAAAATAAGTCCAACATTCAAATTCACATATTAATCAAAGAAATAAAAATTAGTAAAAACATTCAGCTTCACACAGTAAGCTTAACACAATCAGCTAACACAGTCATTTAACAATAGTGATAATGACTAATTATATGTTTTGATTCAGTTGTATGCATTGTGATCATCTATGATCTCTTGTGATGAAATGAGTCTCTCCTTCTTAATGACATACTGTATCAATTCAAAATCAAGTGAATATAACTATCAACACCTAAGAAGAGTGCGAAAGCAATGAAGAAGAAAGAATAGAGAACAAGAGAGGAGAAAAAGTACAAGCACGGGGAGGAGTGTGAGAGCAGATAAATGAAAATTTCAAAAGATTTTTTTTTTGAAGTAGTAGGCGAATGACCTACTATTTGATTTTATTAATTAAAAAAGAGAAGAGTTACAAAATTGTTGAGAGTAAAAGAACATAAGAGAAATCTGAAATTAAAATGTGAATTCCACGTAGGTATTAGAAATCTAAAAATTATTAATTCCCTATAGTTCTTCTATTGCTATCCTAACTACAGTCCCATTTGCTTGCCGCTTTAGGGCCAGTCCACATAATGCCCATTGTTTGATGTAGGATGTTGCTTCGATGACCAATGCCCTGATGTTGTTCTGTTGGTCTTGGAAAATCCTTCTGTTGCGTTCTCTCCACAGCGTCCATGCCACCGCTGCCCATGCATCTTGTTTGAGCCTTTGGCAAACCGCAGTCCAGGTTTCGGGTGTCGTGGTATGTGAGGGCAATATGGTGTTGCCTAAGACTCAGTTTGTGAGTGTTGTGGCCATCGTGCAGGACGTGAATAGATGATCCGTCGATTCGTGGTCATGCGAGGAGCACATGATTCACTCCGTTATTGTCGGCCATCCCTTATGTTGTTAATTTTGTGCAGTTTGCAGTTTGTTTAGCATGAGAAGCTATAGGAAGAATCTTATTTTGGGCGGTAGTGGCAAGATCCATATTTTTTGTAGGTTAGGGTTTGGGATTCCGGCTTGTTAAGGAATGCATATGTTGATTTAATCGTAAATTCGCCTGTTGGTGTGAGATTCCATTTTAGGCATCCCTGTTCATCCCTTGCTGTCGTGGCGGTCAAAATTGGTTTTAGTTTCATTATATCCTCCATAAAGAAAGATATTATGGTGTTGTGGTGTTGTGGTTGGGTCTATTGGTAGGGTGTAGCCAATTGATGCTAGCGTGGAGTTCCAAAGGGATGAGTACTGGTTGTTCTGGTTTGCGAGCCATAGCCATTTCATGAGCAATGCTTGGTTCTGCAGTTTTAGGTCAATTAGTCCTAGTCTGAATTGTTTTGGTAGGGTTACTCGGTTCCACGGCACCAAGCAGTGTCCCCTCGAGAATGTGTCCGTAGTGTCGCGCCATAGGAATCTATGGGTTATTTTTATTATGGTGTTCAAGACCCATTTTGATAGCATGAAAGCCTGCATGTAGTGTAAGGGCATTGCGTTTAGCACTGCATTCACTAGGACAGCTCTGCCGACCGACGATAGGTATTTTCTGGCCCGTCCCTCATAGCATTGTAGGATTCTTAAGATTAGTGGCAGGTATGCCTCCTTCGTTGGTCGCCGGGTTGAGAGAGGCAGGCCTAGGTATTATGTTGGTAGGTTTAGCCTTGGGCATTGCGTGGTTGCGGCTATTATTATTGGGTTTAGGTCCGGCGGTATGGATATTGGAATGTATCCACTTTTGGCTAGGTTTATTTTGAGTCCTGAGATCTCTCCAAACACATGGAGTATGTTGTGGATTATTTTGATGTTGGTCACGTGGGCTGGGGTGAAGATGGTTGTGTCGTTTGCAAATTGCATTCTTGTCGTTTGGCAGGTTAGGATTGAGATGATTAGGTCGCTGGCCATTCGTATGATCTCTTGTATGGTGTCTGTTACTAGGATGAATAGTAGTGGGGATAGCGGGTTGCCCTGTCGAAGTCCCCATGGGTGATAGAAATATCCCCCCTTTAGGCCGTTGACTTAGATGTGTGATGTGGTCGAGATTAGTAAGTTTTTGATCCATGCTATCCAGAGTCCCGAGAATCCTCGCGCTCTCATTACCTCAAGCAGGTATTCCCAAGAAATAGAGTCAAATGCTTTGGAGAAGTCAATTTTGAAAAAAATTGATGGGATGTGGGTTTTATGGAGGAAGTCAGCGGCTTGGGCTGAGAGGAAGGTTTGCATTAGTTGCCTTCCCTTAATAAATGCCGTTTGGTTTTGGTGAATAAGGTTGGGTAGGAAAGGCTGTAGTCTGGTTGCCAGGATCTTGGTTATTATTTTTGGTAATGCAGAAAGCACACTGATCGGTTTAAAGTCGGATATTGTTTGTGTATCGGTTTTTTTTGGAACAAGGGTTATGTATGCCTGGTTAATACTGTTGAGATATTGTATGTTTTACGGGTTTCTAGGGACCTAGAGATAAATAGGTTAAAAATCAGGGGGTTATTTGTAAGAAGACATGTAAGGCTTATATAAGCCCAAAGGATCATTATTCAATACACAGAAAATATTTTGCACTTTTCGCTTTATTCAATATGGTATCGAGCCAAAAACCCTAGGTTAACCCCCTCTTCCACCGTAGCGCCGCGCGCATCGTAGCCGCCGTCATCGTAGCGCCGATATTGTAGCCGCGCGCATCGTAGCGCCGACCAAGTGCTAGTTGGGTGAAGAGGCGCGCGTGGGGGCGATACCTCACGATACCCGAGCTCACGATACCGGAAGATTAATCGGGCTTGCCGACTAGTCGGCTCGAATCTTGATGACATAAATCAAGATTGAGTCGAAAGGAGATAGGGAGTGAGTTTAAGTGGAGTTATGGCGAGAGGAAAGTAAGAATCCAATGGAGGGGTGATGGCGAAGCCGAGCGCCACTGAGCTCCAGATGCTGATGCGAGCGTTCGGTGTGGCGCGAGAGCACACCTAGACCCGTGCAGAGGATAGATCTTTCAGTGCTTGACAGGAAGCTTGATGGATCAGCTTCGTATTTGAGCTGGTCGCGTCGGGTGAAGTACACTCTGGAGGGTAAGGATCTGGAGGGGTACTTGACCGGGGACAAAACGAGCCACCGAGGGATCTCCGCGAGGGCAGAGTGGAAGTCCACTCACATGACAAGATATATGTGGCTTCGAGTTCATCGACTCCTCTATTGCTTCCACAAATGGATGACATAGAGCGGGTCAAGGATGTCTCGGGAGAAGTTCGAAGAGAACTTATGATGGAGTGGGAAACAATTTGAGAGTGTTCCGTTCGAGAGAGAGATAGAGGCGAGAGTGCGGGGAGATAGATCGATTCAGAGTATGCCACAATCCGGAGCGATTGTGGGCGATTATGATCATTTCTCGCCACCGCATGTCAGGGATCCCGAGTGCCGAGAGGGGCACGTGATACTCGAGAGGAGGACTATGCATTTCGACATGAGGGGTTGAGCCCGCATTTGAGCCGAGCGCGCGGGGGTTATTAGCACGTAGAAGATTCCTCACCTGGAGGAGACGATCTCGGCCATGATACAGGGAGGAGAGCGGGATTGGGCTCCGGGGCCTGGTACGGCGGACTTCCGGGGTGAAGTCGGCACTTGCCTCCAAGTTAGGTAATACCGGTACAGGGCGAGACTCGGGAGTGTTACAACTACGGTGAGGTAGGCCACCCGAAGCGCTTTTGCACTAAGCCACCGGGAGAGGAACTTGGGAGGAAGAGGTCGGGCCTGAGGTCGTGGCCGAGGCGAGAGGTGGCGGAGGGGCGGAAGAGGAGGCTACCGCAGCACATCGACGGTAGCAGGAGGAGAGCGAGGAGACTGTGGTCTTTATCGAGGAGGATCGGGAGTTTCTAGAGATATCAAGAGGAAGCGAGAAAGCGGCGGGTGAAGGGAAGCGTGCGCTCGATGATGCATCCACCTCATCTTCCTCGAGGGGTAACATCGCTTGCTTCGCTTTGCTCACTCGGCCTCGGTATTGGTGATACACTTGCTCTTGCATCCATATCTACCACCGAGCACCATATCGGATAGTTGACTCGGTGCGTCTCGACATGTGATCCTTCTGCTAGGGAGTTTTATTCCTATACTCACCTAGCGATCTGAAAGCATCCGAGACGGCGATGGTACGGCTCAACCGAATAATGGTAAGTGCCGTGCAATGTACCAACACTTTGACCTTGTCTAATGTTTTGCACGCTCCTTCCTTTCCCGTGAATCTTTTGTCCATAAGTCTATTATATCACAACTAAAATGTGTGGTTTTGTTTGATATTCCAAAGGTGATCTTCCGGAGAGAAGGAGACCTAGGCAGCGACTTGGGACCGGCACATGGCATAGTGGCTTGTGGTACCTGGATAGGGAGAGTATGGACTCGCTCTTTCATCCATTGTGGAGGGTACGGGAGGAGTTGGAAGGAGTGTGGAGGATTTACTGCTGCTCCATCATAGCGCTTAGTCACCCCTCTTTTTCTGTTTTGGTTAGGTTATATCCGCCTTTGTTTGAAAAGGCTAATAAGGAAAAATTGTTTTGTGATGCGTGTGAGTTGGGGAAACACACGAGGAGTTCATATTCTAGTTCTGGGAGTAGGAGTTCTTTTATTTTTAACTTAGTGCATTCTGATGTATGGGGCCTTGTCCCATAACTGCTGTGAATGGATTTAGATACTTTGTTTCTTTCATTGATTGTTTTTCTCGTGTGACTTGGCTTTATCTGATGAAAAATAAGAGTGATGTGTTTGCTTGTTTCAAAGACTTCCACAAAGGGATTCAGACCCAGTATGGTGCAGTTGTGAAGGTATTAAGGTCTGATAATGGGACGGAGTACACCAACAAGGCGTTTGGGGAGTACTTGTCATCTTATGGGATACAACATCAAACCACCTGTCCATACACACCAGAGCATAATGGGGTAGCCGAACGGAAGAACGACATCTCCTTGAGATTACTCGAGCATGATGATGTCAATGAAGGTACCAAAATACTTGTGGGGGCAAGCGCGTTCGACACGCCTACTTGATCATAGGATGCTCTCGCGGGTATTGGATTGGAAATCGCCGATTGAGATGTTGAAAGGCAAGAATGGGGATGTTTTGCCTCTCAAAACCTTTGTCATGTGTTTTTGTACAAGATAACGGACGAAATGTGGAAAAACTAGATCCAAGGCGGTGAAGTGTGTGTTCGTTGGGTATTCGGCTACTCGAAAAGGGTATGTGTCTTTGGAGTCCCAGGAGAGAAGATTGTTTGTTAGTATGGATGTCACATTTAGAGGCTTGAACCATACTACTCGATCCGATCGCATCGCCACTTTGGTGACTCGCTCGATACGGGAGGTATGAGGCGAGAGGGGAGGGTGATAGTAGTAGTGAGAGAAGGATGGTGAGTGTGGGGGATATTCCTTGTCCGCTTGTGGATTCGGTTATGGTCTGCGGTTGTGGAGACCGAACCGGAAATGATGAAACTCAGGCTCAGGGGGAGTTAAGGGTGTATACGAGAAGAAGAAAGCAGAATGAGGAAGCGGTGCCTACAGTGCCACTTGTGCCAAGTCCCTCGTCCCTGCCTCCTCCGACTCCTGAGACACCTACACCATCCACCTCGTTCGAGTACACAGGATATGATTCCTCTTTCTCCTCCTCCCACTCCCTTATCGATGAGGAGGACTTCTCGCAGCAATGCAGGAGTTCCCTCGATCGATATGGTTTTCACATGATATTGCTCGGTTGTCTCTTACTCTAACATATCACCCGTGCATGGAGCATTCATTGCATCATCGGACATTGTCTCTATCCCTAAGTGTTGGCATGTTGCTAAGGAAGATCCAAAGTGGAAAGTCGTCATGCTTTAGAGAGAACTTGAGGCCCTGGATAAGAACAAAACCAGGGAGCTCGTGTCACTACCACCGTGACAAGAAAGGCGGTTGGCGCAAATGAGTCTTCATGGTGAAGCAAAACCGGAGGGTCGGGTTGAGCGCTACAAAGCCCGATTGGTGGCAAAGGGGTACGGTCGGACTTATGGCATTGACTATGATGAGACATTTGCACCGTGGCAAATGATGAGCACGATACGGACAACGATTTCCTTGGCGCAAATGGGGGTTGGAAGCTACACCACTCGATGTGAAGAATGCTTTTCTCGTGGTGATTTCTTTGGAGGAGGTGTACATGGAGATACTATTAGGTTTTGGCACGAAACAAACGGATGGTAAGGTGTGCGGCTCGAAGTCACTCTACGGCCGAAGCGGTCCCTCGGGCTGGTTTGACGATTTAGGAGAGCTATGGTAGGCATGGGGTATCGACGGACGATGCAGACCATACGGTGTTCTTCCGACGACATGGAGACCATATTACAGTGCTTACAGTATATGTGGATGACATGATTATCTCGGGAGATGATGAGGGTGAAATTGCATTGCTAAAGAAGAAATTGGGAAAGGAGTTTGAGGTGAAAGACTTGGGACAATTGAGGTACTTCCTTGGGATTGAGATAGCTCGTGGTGCAGAGGGAATTGTCTTATCTCAGAGGAAGTATGTGTTGGATCTGCTTACGAAACAAGTATACTGGGTTGTAGACCCGTAGTTTCTCCCATTGACCAGAAGTCCAAGCTTAGTGCTGAGGCTGGAGAGCCAGTTGATAGAGAGAGGTACCAAAGGATGGTTGGTCGCCTGATCTATTTGAGCAACACTCGTCCCGACATATCCTTTCTTTGTGAGTGTGGTGAGTCGCTATATGCATGATCCCGCAGAGGGTCGCATGGATCTTGTGTATCGATTCGAGGTACTTGAAAAGTGCACTGGAAAGGGGTTGATCTTCGGGAAGAATGGACATCCGAACATTGAGGGTTATTGTGATTCGACCGGGCTAGTTGTTACGATGATAGAAAGTCCACGTCTGGATATTGCATGTTTGTAGGGGTAATCGGTCTCCTGGAAGAGCAAGAAGCAAACAAAGGGTTGCGAGGTCCACAGGCCTAGGCGAGAATACAAGGCCATGGCCCTAAGTGTGGCGAGAGATCTTTGTGGTTGAGAGCTCTGTTGTTGGAGCTCAAGATGGACGAGGGACCCAAATGAAGTTGTGGTGTGATAACAAGTCGGCCATCGCATCGCGCTAACAACCCAAATGCGGATGACAGAACCAAGCATATCGAGATCGATAGGTTCTTCATCAAGGAGAAGTTGAACGGTGGACTCTGGAGTTAGATCATGTTTCAACTAAAGACCAGACAAATAGATTGTTTGACGAAAGGACTCAATTCTTTGGATTTAGCGAGAGGATGTGACAAGATGGGCCTAGTGGATATCTTTTGCCCATCTTGAGGGGGAGTGTTGAGATATTGTATGTTTTACGGGTTTCTAGGGACCTAGAGATAAATAGGTTAAAAATCATGGGATTATTTGTAAGAAGACATGTAAGGCTTATATAAGCCCAAAGGATCATTATTCAATACACAGAAAATATTTTGCACTTTTCAGTTTTATTCAATAAATACGTCAAAGATCGAGTTTATTGTTGTAGAAGTCGATAACCCCTTGAAAGATTTCGTCACGAACTATGTCCCAATATGTCTAGAAGAATTCTATTGGGAATC
This sequence comes from Schoenoplectus tabernaemontani, assembly GCA_037127355.1. Classification (NCBI taxonomy): domain Eukaryota; kingdom Viridiplantae; phylum Streptophyta; class Magnoliopsida; order Poales; family Cyperaceae; genus Schoenoplectus; species Schoenoplectus tabernaemontani. Next base: position 16,985,638 of record CM073752.1, read on the forward strand.
CGTTCGGTCCCAATGCTTTATCTTTCGGTAGTGCGAATACCGCTTGTTTGACTTCTTGTAAGGTAATTGGGTCAATAAGCGCACATAGGTGATCGTTTGCCTGTGAATTAGGAGGTGGGGCCGGTGTAGTTTGCTTGAGTTTGGTATAGCGTGGTGAGGTTGGGGGTCCTGTGGTGTCTAGTCCCAAGTAGGTTCCTGTAGTACTTGTCAAATTCGCTCAATATGAGCGGGGCGTGGGTTATGGGCTTGGATGGCAAATGGCTGGGGGTTACTTGTTGGTTGATTTGTGGAATGAAGTTGGCGGTGTGTTTGGCAGAGACAATCGCATGGAAATATTTTGTGTTTTGGTCACCTTTCTAAAGCCGGTTCGCACTAGAGCGCTGTTTACATTTGGTTTGTTGGATATGGGCTAGGTTATATGCATGGCTACGTAGGTCAATGCGCAGTTGGAGCTCTACGTTATTAAGGTCTCGCTTTTCCTCGGCTACGTCTAGCTTCCTGATTAAATGTTTTGTTCTTTGCATCATGTGTTTGAGCCTGTGGTATTTGTTCTTGGCCCATGAGGTGATTGCCTTGCGTACCCGCTTATATTTTTGCTCGATGTTACGTGCCATGCTTTGTGTGCGTGGTACGGAATGCCAGGCCTGTAGGACAATGTCCCGTGCTTCCTCCGATCGAAGCCCGTTCGAATTGGAATGATCTAGTCATGAGATCGTCAACTCTTTTGAATCTTAGACTTAGTGGGGTGTGGTCGGATGTTGTTGCCAGCAGGTCAAGTAGACATGGTATGTGAGAGGAAAGAGAAGCCTAGTGATTGATAGGAGCACCCTATCTAGCTTGGAGAAAGAAGGTTTTGGTCGTTTGTTGGACCAAGTAAATAGCCTATCCGTCAGAGGTAGCTCTTGCAATTGTAGGTAAGATATTACTTGGTTAAATTCGAGCATAGAATGTGTGTTTGGGTTTAGAGAGGTGGTTTCTTAGGTGTCTCGTATTATGTTGAAGTCACCAAGCAATATCCAAGGGAGATCATGTAGACAAGCTACAATACGCAGCTCTTGCAAGAAAATTGGTCTTACGGCTATTATAAATTGGAGTCCCATGTTGTTAGTAAGTATCACTATAATTGAGTATGTGAGGTTGCAGGAGTGGTTGAGACTTATCGAGGGTGTCCATGCGATGATGGATCCTCCTCTTGACCCAATCGCTTTATTGTGGGAGTAGCTATGGAAGGCAGGAGGCGCAAAGGAGTAGAATTTGGTTAAGGGTATATCACACAACTTAGTTTATTACAAGCAAAATATCGTCACATTAGAATCATTAAGTGTTTCTTTAACGACCGCACACTTATCCGGGTTTCCAAGTCCACGTACATTCCAGCACAAGAGAGATAAATTTCCAATATTCATAGATATAATCCAGATAGTTCCCAAAATGCTACATAAAAGGTAATTTCCAAAAGCCATACAGCGGGTGCAACTCTAGAAAGAAACAACTACTAAACCTAAACATAATGATCGGGCAGTGCAACCATCAGCTTCAAAAAGGGTTGCTAGCAGTCGCCGGCCTATATGGCGTTGCCTAGTCCTTGCACAGCCTCATCATCGAGGAGATCTTCGTCTTCGTCTTCGTCTTCGGTGTTGGGGTTCAGGTCATTGACGTTGATCCCTTCCAGCGCCAAGTCATAGTCCATGTCATCATCATCCGACGGTGGAAAGCCTAAGTCCTGAAACGTAAGCGACTGGCATTGAGGCGCTCGCTGCTTGCCTGGGTAGATCCACGGTTGGCTGGTGTTGCCGGGGAGGTGACAGCCTGAGGGGTGTGATTGTAGTTTGAACCGCAGGGTCTTGGACTTGTTCAGCTGGCGCCGACGGCTTGGTTTGTTGAGTATCAACTGTTGCTTTCATTGAGACGAAGCGACAGATTGTGTCAGCTGCCGCCGGATGTAGTGGGACTTTGGTGAGTTCATCCTGTTTCAGCTTGTCCGTGAGTCCTGCTGCCTCGATGGCCATTTTTAATGCTTTGAGGGTTCTGGTTGCTTTGAGCTTTGGTTTGGCCTTGGTTGGAGTGGGAACAAGAACGGGGAATAACAGGGTTTGTTTTGTTGTGTGTTGGCTGCGCCTTAGACTCTTTTGAGTTGGCGGTTGCACTGCTGCTTTTCCCTTCAGCCTCGCCGGTATAAGGTCAGTAGTTTGGTGCACTGTTTGTTCGCTAGCCTGGGCGTGCTGTTGCGTGGGTGCTGTCTCAACTATTTTCTTCTTGTGTTTAGGCAGTGGTGAGGTGAGTAGTGAGAGGTTGGAGCCATATTGGTCCAGCTGGAGAGGGGTTATATCTTGGGCTATGTCCATTAGCGCAGATTGGGTTGGGGGTGAGGCTAACATGGGTCTGTCACTTGGGTAATAAGGTGAAGGCTGATCATCTGGCGATAGGTGTTTTGTTGTTTGGGCTAGCGCAATCCCAGTTGGATTAGCTGGGTCTGGTATGTGGGCAAAGGGGGATGGGCTTTGGGCCTTGGCGGGGATTATTTGGAGCGAGCAGGCCTGCCCTGTCTCCGCATGTGGTGGCAGCAAGGCTGGGGCAACTAGGTCGGGCCTTTGTCCGCAGGCTGGGGGCGATTGGAATGGTTGGGCCATGTTTTTCCCTGTAGGTAGCACAGGTTGGCGTACCTTTGTTGTCTGGGCCGGTTTGTGGAGTTGTGGCTTTTGTTTTAGGGTTTAAGTAAAATTTAATCTATATTTCATACATATCATATACATGAAATATGAGGAAAATATACAAGTTTACTGTTCATCAAATGACGTGAAATTGTAACACTCCATATTTAATAGCATTTGTTGGAACATCAAATCATATTTAACTTGAATTCACAATTGGTACACAACCTATCTATAAAGAAAACATGTCTATTTTTTTTCCTGCCTATATATATATTTTAAATTCTTTTACATGTTTTGAGAAAGTATTGACAAAGTTGTCAAACTAATTAGGTGTCAAAAACCTCCACCCTAATAATATTAAGTTATTATTGGCCCATAATAAAATTTTCGTATCTTTTACAAAACAGGAATTTTTTTTTAGTCTATTCCTTTTCTATTAACATATTTAGAAATTATACTTTTACAATGGTATGATTGATATATCAAGTTATTTTTCCACAGGAAATTATCTTTTTCAGTATCATTATCACTATCACTATCATTGATTTTTGATATTTGAGATCTCTAACCACTATGATTTTGGATTGGGTTTCATTCCTAGCCTACCCCAATTTTTTGGGATTAAAGGTTTTGTTGTTGTTGTTGTAAATTATGTTCATAATTGGGTGCTTAAAACATTCTTGAGTGCTTTTTCGTTTATCCCTTTCTCCTTTCTTGATGTAGGATCCTTATTTTAATCCATGAATCTAATTTTAGTTTGCTTTTGGACACATATGCACTTTTATTATTCTGAAAATAATTCGATATATTACATTTTTTAACTGAAACAGAGAGAAGTATTTACAGCTCTGTGATTCTGTTGATATGGAAAAGGTCGACTCACAAAGCACAGTAATGGATGAGGAGGATGATGTGGTGCGCAGCTTGCGTGCAAGCCCGGTCCATCCAGTGATCAAGGATCGTACTTCAATTGATGATTTTGAGATTATAAAACCAATCAGTCGTGGGGCATTTGGTCGGGTTTTCCTGGCCAAGAAAAGAACAACTGGAGATCTCTTTGCTATAAAGGTAAGTTTTGTTGTAATAGATACAAACGTAGGTTCTCTCTGATGCCCTTTTAAAATGCATTACAAACATAACTTCTTCATGGGTCAAGGATGTCTCACTCTGCACCCATGTTTACAATGTCTAAAATATGCCCCAATGTTCATGACTAGCATTCCTTTCGTGGTTGAGATTTTTATCGTGGTTGTGGTGCATGGTGTAATATAGAAACTTTTAGAGACATGGATCAAATATTTCTGATGTATAATTAATTAATTGAATTAGCAATTTTCTAGATTTAATGAATGTATCATTTTTTGGTAGAGGCATCTGTACTGATGCTGCTGTATATTTTCCTTCTCTAATGAAATGTAGTAGAACAACCACAGTTGACTAAAGCAAAAAATTTTGAACTTAAGCAGCACCCTTTTTTTTTTTAACTCAAGGGGACCAAAAAGGAGTGAGAATATAACTATTGTCTTGGCGATTTATGAGTTTTGAAACTATTTCATATTTCTAATCTTGTCCTATTTGTGATCAGGTCCTTAAAAAGGCTGATATGATCAGGAAAAATGCCGTTGAGAGTATATTAGCTGAACGAGACATCCTAATCACAGTGAGAAATCCATTTGTGGTATGTCAGTTGGTTGAAATTCGTTTTGTCACAATTTTCTTATCTTTAACTCTCTACACCAAACATTTTGTATTTGATCTGCTTCCTGTTTTTGATAGGTGCGTTTCTTTTATTCATTTACATCTCGAGAAAACCTGTACCTTGTAATGGAATATTTGAATGGAGGTGACCTGTATTCTCTACTTAGAAATTTGGGCTGTTTGGATGAGGATGTTGCTCGAATATATATTGCTGAAGTAGTAAGTTGCATCATCTTTGGTGCTTGAAGTTCCTTTTCTTTCTCTCTCTGGATATTGTAGATTTATCTTTTTCTAAAATTGGACTCATTTTCTCTTAAGGTTCTTGCTTTGGAGTACTTGCACTCAAATCGCATTGTACATCGAGATTTAAAGCCTGACAACTTGTTGATTGCCCATGATGGCCATATAAAGGTACATTTCATTGTTTATTGATAATTTGGTCTTTGCATCTTATAATATTCTAACAATGAGGACACTTGGTTTTTCATTCTCCTTAGTTGACAGATTTTGGTCTCTCTAAGGTCGGTCTGATCAACAGCACAGATGACCTGTCTGGTCCAGCAGTAAGTGGCACTTCATTGTATGGAGAAGATGAACATGACCACGATCCTGAGTTTTCTGGTTTTGAACAAGAAGATCAGATTGCAAGGCGAAAAAAGCGATCTGCTGTTGGTACTCCTGATTACTTGGCCCCAGAAATCCTTTTGGGCACAGGGCATGGTTCGTTTGCCTATCCCTTTGGCCCGTGATATTACTTTTAGAGTTGTGCTGTGGACCAAAAATTTGATGGTTATTGTATTTTGATGAATCACAACTGTTAGTTTTGACTTTATCTCTTCACCTATAATACAAATTTTGATCAATAGCAGAATTAGCCTTACTTTTATTTTGATTAAGGCCAGCAAAAATAAAAAGGAAAGAACATGCACATAGAACTAGTATATTGAGAAAACAATTTAGTAGGGGTGTCAATGGGTTATCATTATTTTATTATTTTTCTTGACCCGACCCAATATGTTTAAAATGGAGTCAAATTTTCTTTGAGCCGACCTGACCTGAACCGAATAAAATAATTATGTATATATTAACCATTTTATGTATTTTTAAGCAACTTAATATTAATTAAAAAAATAATTAATCTTAATTAGTTTATGTATATATAATCTTTGATTACTATAAATCACAAAGTAAATCCCCAAAAAAAAAACACAATTTAACAGGTTGGGTCAGGTCGATCCATACCCGACTCGACCCATGATAGGTCAAAAAATCTTGACCAATACCCGACCAATTTATTCTCGGTCATTTTGGGTCGGGTCAAGTTTTGGCACCCCTAAAATTAAGCGATCAACTAAGATAAACCGAGCAAAGATAATTTATATAATGTATTTTTTTCGGTGCACTTTGGTACTTGTATCAGTGGCCAAACATTTTTTATATCTTTTTGTGGGACTGGAGGTCTGGACACATCAATCAACATTTAACCTGTACTGGTTACATATTTGTAAATATCAACACACAGGTGCTAGTGCGGATTGGTGGTCTGTAGGGGTTATCTTATTTGAGCTCATTGTTGGAATACCTCCGTTCAATGCTGAACATTCTCAGGTCATCTATTTAGCTCTATCATCAATTTAGCAATTATATATTTTTACACATCTAGTAGGTATGAGTGCAAGTTTTTGTATGGTGGGCAATTACTATGGAGCATGTTGTGCACATATGTGATTGCAATATCTTTGCATCTTGTAAATTTAACTGCTTAATTAATTGTAGAATTGGATTGATTTATAAAGGAACACATCCAGCTTGAAACTAAATTTTTTGAAGAACTGGTAGTTTATTATGTCGAACATGAAAATGTATATTTTGTCTGTGGGAAAGAGTTGATATAAATATATTATCGTCTCTTATTTTGTAGATGATCTTTGACAATATTTTGAATCGTAAGATTCCTTGGCCTCGAGTACCTGAAGAGATGAGCACAGAAGCAGCCGATTTAATTGGCAAGTAGGAAACTTTTTCCCCTGCTGTTGGTAAAATACCAAGTAATCTTCATTACTTCTTATATTGTGCATCCTTATTATATTAATTTTTCTCTATTGTGTTGCACCACTTATAGGTTATTGACTGAGGACCCTCATCAAAGGCTTGGTGCAAATGGTGCATCAGAAGTATATTACTTTTGATAGAAATTTACCTAATTTATCACAATAATTTGGTTACAAAGTTCTGTGTGCTAATTAATTAGTATTTTAAACACGTCCTTTTAGGTCAAGCAACAGATATTTTTTAAGGACATCAACTGGGACACATTGGCAAGGCAAAAGGTTAGATACATGAGCATGCATGTAAATTTGTCTGTACATTTGGAGACCAGGGAGTTCCTTTTTTCTTTTTACTTGACATTGTACTTGTTCTTTTACAGGCTGCATTTGTTCCCTCTTCTGATGGTGCTTTTGACACAAGCTATTTTACAAGTCGTTACTCTTGGAATCCATCTGATGAGAACATATTGGAAGGTTATGAATTAGAAAATTCTAGTGATGATGGATCTGTCAGCGGCAGCAGCAGCTGTGTTAGCAATCGTCAAGATGATGCAGTAAGTTTCTATCTCGACATTTTTTTTCTTTTTGTACTGTATATTTCAATGGTAAATAGCTTTTTGTTGTACTCTTTGTTTACTTAGGGGGATGAATGTGGAGGCCTTACGGAGTTTGATTCTAGCACTTCAGTTAATTATTCATTCAGTAATTTCTCATTTAAGGTAATAATTGTGAAGAAATTTCTATATTAATCCAAAAAATTATATTTACAATATAATATTTATAATATGGTCAAACATGCCTGTTCCATAGCCTTTTCAACTTTTCCTCACGTCTACGAGGCTCTGTAGGTCTATTTTGTAAAAGTTACATCGTTTTTTTCTCCTGCAAGAGGGAAATTGTGTGTTTTCTCTTTGTTGATTTTGCAAAATGACCAATATAGAAGTACTTTTTCGTTGCAATTATTATCTGTATATTTTGAGAGATTCAACAAGATAGAAGCTTATTGTTTTTCTAACTTGTTTTTGGTTAACAGAACTTGTCACAGCTTGCATCTATCAACTATGATTTGCTCAGCAAGGGTCTGAAAGAGGATCCATTGCCCAGATCTGATACCTAAAATCTAGCTTTTTATCACTGGATAGTTCTGAATATTGATTCGCTGAAGGCAGCTCCTGTACAGCTTTGTAAATAGATGTAAGTATAGTATTAACTGGATTATATGGGCTCTAATATAATCCTTAAGTTTATTGCAATTTATTTTGAATTGACCTATGTTTCTTTTGGTTGTACAGATTGGTGCTCAGGGCTGCCGTGTCAAGTACCGACTTAGAAGAGTTGCCTAGAGAGTTTTGCATCAAAATATGAGATGCCAATTGTTCTTATATTATTTTATGGTCATTCACAGAACGCAAGATACCTTGTCTTTCAGTTTTGTCATTCTAAAGGCAAGAGTATTTATACACTACTTGCATAGTGGGGCCAATTATCCTGCATGTATCTTTGAATATTTGTGCATTAGGCCTTTGTAAAAGATTAACCTTGTGTTTAGTGAATTTTTTTGGTTTGAAAACTCGTTTTATGTTGAACTATTTATTTTGCCCCAGTTAAAATTCACAAGCACGGCAGAATGATTGCTTGCACAAATTTTGACAGTTCAATCCGGCATAGGGGTCGAATTTCATGTCTAATTCACCCACTAATTTATATACCTTAAAAAAATAATAAATATAAATCTTCATGATAAAGCTATAAAACAAAATAAAATCTCAATTCTAGTTCACAACTTAGTAATAATTTCTGGCTCGTAAATTAAGAATTGTGGCGCAATGCGGTTTCTTATCGCACGCTGACGCGCGTCTGATGCCTTTACTTTCTCAACTATGTTTTCATAAAAAAAAAAGTGGAATTTACTAAATTTCCATTAAAAAAATGTGGATACTTTGCTACAAAATAGTTTGAAACTTGTAAATTAAGAATTGTAATCTGATGCTCGGTTCCTAAACATGGAAGCAAATTGTGAGCCTCAACACGGAGTAGGATCTTCGTTCTTTCCTCAAGGCTCGTGCCTGATCCTCCATGAGTCCGCGTTGAGCACAAAAATACCAACAATGTGTTTTAATTCAAATTCCGTGATGTTTTCTTTTTAAAATAACTTTGCATTAAAATTTTATGAAAATAAAAATGTCTGGAAGTATAAATAAACCTCCATTTCCTTTTTTTTTCTAAATATAATTTTGGCTAGTGTAACCCAATATTATGTGTATGCGACGTTCCAGAACTTGATTTCCCCCGTCCCAAGTAACAAAAGATTAATTATCAACGAATGAGGCATGTAAAGGTTTTAACGCAGTAAACCTTTTATCATTTTAATGAGGAATGGTTTTAAATTGAGGGCAAATTGTAATAAAAAAATGAAGACAGTATGTAATATCATATGAAATACACCCGTAGTAACTTGAGTAACATAGTAGAAGGACAACCGGAGAACTAAACGAGAACGTTAATTCATTTTTTGGTTAAAGTGGTCTGATGCTGCCGTGCAGATATATGGAAAATGAAAAAGTCGGTCTGGTATTCATTTATGGGTTTGTTTGACACATGATGGAATAACAAAAAGTTAGAATAGAATAGCTATTTCGACGAATTATTTTGCTAAATAAATTTTAGACTAAGTAGAAGGGTGCAGAATAGTGCTAATCTGGTATACTAAGTTATAGGTGGTATACCGGATTAGCTCTCATCGGAATAGTGATTATTATTTGATTATGTTGTATTATATTATTATATTATGATTTATTATTATATTATAATTATGATTATGATTTATTATTATATTAATATTAAGATGATTATTTATTTATTATAATAATAATAATTATTATTATATTAACATCACTATTAGTATTATTATTATATGATTAATATTATTATTATTTATTATTATTATATTATAATAATTATAATTTTAGTATTATATTATTATATTATGATTATAAATATGATTATATTATTATTATATTATTATCATGATTATGATTATTTATTATTATTATATTATTATGATTATGATTATGATTATGGTTATATTATTATGATTATGACTATAATTATTATTATTTATTATTATTATTTTATTATTATTATTTTATTATTATGATATATTATATTATTATATTATGATTATGGCTATGATTATATTATAATTATTTATTATTATTATTATATTATGATTATAATTAAATTTTTCTTATTATATTATTATATTATTATGATTATGACTATGATTATTATTATCATGATTATGATTATTATTTTATTATTATTTTATTATGTTGTATTATATTATTATATTATGATTATGATTATTATTATATTATTAGAATTATTATTTATTATTTATTATTATGATTATTATCATAATTATAATTTTTTATTATTATATTATTATATTATTATTATGTTTATATTTTTATTATATTATTATGATTACAACTATAAATATTATTATTTATTATGATTATGATTGTGGATTATGATCATTATTTTATTATTATTATATTATCATTATCATTATTATTATTTTACTATTATTATAGTGCCCTCCTTAATGACGCACTACGGAATACATTTTTAAAATTGAAAAATTGAAAAAATAATTTTGTAAACATCTATTATAATGAAATATTTATTGAAATATATGTTATAAAATTTTTGTATATATTTGTAAAAAATAAAATATTTTTTATTGGAAGAAACTTTATTTGTTGAAGTCAAGTAAATATTTGCTTAAGTAAATTAGTTACGTAACTTCATAACAATACTTATTTCTTTAATAATTTTATAGTTATAACTGATTTCATAGGTGTTAACATGAACTTATTATATACTAAAGTTTATATATATATTTGTTGATAAATATCTCATAAAAAACTTCTTTAAAAGTTTTGGTTATTATGATTGACTAATTAATATATATTAATAGGTTAATATGAGAAGAAACTATTTTTATACACCAAGTTCTATACACTTTATGGCTTATTTGCATACAGGATTAAGAAAAAAATATATTAGAATTTGAGTCAGGATTATATCTTTTTGAAAAATATTTATATTTAATATTAAATGCAAATTAGATGTGCAGGAATACAATGACCGCTCTCTTTCTTTTTGTGTTTTTTTTTTGTGACTGACGGAATGGATACGGATGAATAGTGATTTTATTGTATTGATATTTGTTATAATTTTTCAGATATATATAGTTTCGGATATAAATATAGATTGAATATTCGATAGATATTTGGATATTATCAGATAATAGACGAATACATATATATTTTCAGATATTAAATAAAATATTATATATATCGTTGAAAAATAATTACATCAATTTTTTCGATAGAATCATTAATTATAAAAATTAAATACTAATTACATTACATTATTAGTTTAAATATATCAATGAATTATAAAAAAATATGATACATTAGCATAAATTAGATATAAAATTAATTAGATTTATAATGTACGTTAAAAATCTATTAAAAATTATAAAATGAGAATTTTTCAGATATGTATCCGGATAATATCAGATATGTATACCTTTGAATAATGTCAGATATTGATGATTAACAGTTAAACAATCGGGTACAAATAGGTAATAACTATATCGTATCTTTATCCATTAAAATTTTTTAAATATGAATACAGATATAGATATAGATCTTCATATATATATATATATATAAATAAAAATATATTATTATTTTTTAAATCAAATCACAAGATAAATCTTATCAAAATTTATCACCCATCACTGATCAGCTCCTTCCATCTCTGTTAGCGGTCTTTTCTGGTTCTCTGGTCTCCAGTCTCCAGTGACCTCCTTAACAATAGGTGAACATATGTACTGTCGCCTCACCTCCGCCTTATCCGTAGAAACATGGTCACGGTTCTCTCTCCGCTTTCTCTTTCATTTTCTAGTCAACAGTGAAAATTTATAGAACAACATTACAAAGGAAATACTTATCATAGGATACAATTTCTCACTCATGAGATAAATGATAATACTTGGGTTTTATGAAATTGAGTTGAAAGAGTTTAAGAGAAGACTTTTTAGTATGATAACTTATTTTTCTTATTATAAACAACTTTTATGATTAGTGTGAAGACTACTCATAAAAACTCTAGTGTGTTTTTAATTCTTCAGAATAGAAAAGAAAGGTAAATAAATTGAGAATTAATTTTTGGTCTAGTGATAAAAGATAAAACCTTAGTGTAGAAGGTTGCAGATTCAAAATTCGGATGGAGATTCTTTATGGACATAATAATTAAGATAAGACCTTGATACTTAACTTTACACAAAAAAGAGGAGATAAATAGTTAAAGTTCAGTTTGGTACTCTTCTTTTGTTAGTAATTAGATAGAAATATAGATGAAGATTTTTTTTGAAAAAAAAAACTTTTTCCACTCTATTTCAATTTATTTCAATTTTCCAAAAAATGTTTGGTAACTATATTTTGGTTGAAAAATATTAATTCCTAATAGATTTATAAGAAATATTTTTCATATAAATTCATTTGTAGTAATTAAACTTATGTTAAGTAACAAAAAATAATAATAATAAAATAATATTAATAATAATAGAAATAGTGATAAAAACAATATAAATATAATAATAGTTATACTATATTATAAAGAGTGTACGTACTGAATTTATCCAGTAATGTTTAACTTTTTAATCTTTTTTAATGATTGAAACACCCCCCTAATCGGTCGGTGCGGATCAATATTTCAAAAGCTAACTGTTTAGATTTTGGTCAATGTCATATTTTTCTCCATTTTATTTTCTATTATTTTACCATGCGTTAATGAGAGGTCTAGAAAAAAAATTATTTAATCAAACAACTATAAAATTCTATTTTAAAAAAATTGTTATATTTTGTAAATAAAAAATATTAAATAATGGACTTTATTTACAAATTTTAGACTTTTTATAATTGATTTATAATTATTTTAGATATAAATTATGTCTACATAAAATATATTATTTATTTATTATAAAAATATATAAGTATTTTTAAAAATTAAAGAGTTTCAAATAACATGCAGGATAATAATGTGTACAAAATATATTGTAATTTATTACTAAATATGAAATTAAATTAGAATATTATTGTTGCTATTATAATAATAATTAATATGAATTTAAATTAATTTATTATTGTTCCTATCGTGATAATAATAATTATTATTTTAAAAGTACTGAAATTAAAATTGTACCAATTGTATCAATGTAATAAATATAACATGGCAACAGTGCAATAATCTATAATTAACAATAACATAATATTACAAAAAATATAACTTTTATTATTAAATATACAGTTATATTTTTTATTGTAATGATGACATTAAATATATTATTGAAATATATAATAATAATAATAATAATAATAATAATAATAATAATAATAATGATAATAATAATAATGATAATAATAATAATAATAATAATAATAATAATAATAATAATAATAATAATAATAATAATAATAATAATAATAATAATAATAATAATAATAATAATAATAATAATAATAATAATAATAATAATAATAATAATAATAATAATAATAATAATAATAATAATAATAGATAATAATAAAGCTCTGCCTAGTGTTTTAGCCTTTTAGGACCTCTATCTGGCTTTCTTACTATAATAATAAAAAATAATAATAATAATAATATACATATAATAATAATAATAATAATAATATAAGATAATGATAATAATAATAATAATAATAATAATAATAATAATAATAATAATAATAATAATAATAAAAAGAATAATAATAATAATAATAATAATAATAATAATAATAATAATAATAATAATAATAATAATAATAATAATAATAATAATAATAATAATAATAATAATAATAATAATAATAATAATAATAATAATAATAATAATAATAATAATAATAATAATAATAATAATAATAATAATAATAATAATAATAATAATAATAATAATAATAATAATAATAATAATAATAATAATAATAATAATAATAATAATAATAATAATAATAATAATAATAATAATAATAATAATAATAATAATAATAATAATAATAATAATAATAATAATAATAATAATAATAATAATAATAATAATAATAATAATAATAATAATAATAATAATAATAATAATAATAATAATAATAATAATAATAATAATAATAATAATAATAGCCTCTTTTTTGTCTTTTCCCATTCCCACCAGTTCGGATAAAGCTCTGCCTAGTGTTTTAGCCTTTTAGGACCTCTATCTGGCTTTCTTACTATGCCAGTGATGGAGGCCATTTCGTTGTAAGCCACCAGCACCAGGCGTGCCAAAAATACTACGCGTAAACAGGTCAAAGAATCTGCGCACTATACATATTCGCAAATATGACTAACACGTATTCTGAGGAAAACAAAAACAAATGATAAGATTTTTTTTAAGTGAAAGGTACACAGGTCAAAGAATCTGCGCACTATACATATTCGCACTCTATTAGTAAGGACATGCACTATATTTGTAAGGACAAGAGTAGAAAAGAGTCGCAAAAGCTGTTAGCTTGGAATAAAAAGAGTTGGCACGGTAGGGAGTATGCAGTATGCAGTTAATAATAATAATAATAATAATAATAATAATAATAATAATAATAATAATAATAATAATAATAATAATAATTTTTTTAATTTTTATTCAATAAACAACGCATTTACTAAAATTGATCTTATAAATTTTAAATTTTTATTCAATAAACAAGTATTTATAAAATTGATCAAAAAAAAAAAGAAAACAAAACGAATGATATTTTTATAATTAAAAAATGAAAGAAATTTGTTCTTCTTCCAACTAGGAATTGGAAGAAAATCTTCCAACATTTTTTTTTCTTTTTTACTCTATTCTACATGGTAAAATTCTTTAGCCCCTCGATCAAAATGAAATCTCAAGCCATCAAACATGAGAATAGTGTCCTCATCGTGTTCATGATCAGAATGAAGAATGAAGAAGGACAATGATAGTGAATTCATTTGACATTATTTTTATTTCTAATTGTGTTCGTAAATCTCACCTCAGACCTTATCATTTATACGGACGAGAATTGATAAAGTTATCCTTCAACGATTATCATTAGTCGTCTCTTCCTCAGCTGGTGTAAAAATTGCGATTATCTTCCATCGCCCCTTCATCGCCTCTTCTGACTAAAAGAGCATTATCTTCTTTTCTTAATAACAATGACTACCATATTTTTCTTCTTTAGTTTTCTGTTCTATATCCATATCGGTTTCATGATGGCACTTTTGTAGATAAATAAATTTGCGAATACCTTTTATTTTCTTTATAATGAATTCTCAGAAAGAAAATTATGGTTTCGATCATAAAATTTTAATTTGCTACATTTTTTTTCTATTGAATTGGAATGATTTTTTTCGTTGCATTATGATTAAGGTGTAAAATTCCTTCTCCCTTATTTCGGATTAAATTTGAATTATCGAACTCCACCTAGTCTTTCAAGAGCGTGCATTTATGGATGGAAAAGGCATAAAGGTAGACAACAATAACAATGCGGCTAATATCACAAATCTTAAAAAAAGAAAAAAAGTAAAAATCTGACTCAATTTCAAAACCGACTAGAAATCAAAGTTTGGTCGAAGTTTGTTTCCGTTTTTGTTTTCCGAAGTTCCTCCATTAATTAATATGTTTATGACGGAGAGTAAGCTCGTAGTGGAGGGAGAGGTGGATAAGTATAGGATAAATTTCCCTCAAATTTCTCAAAAATTAAGTAGCTTTTGAATACTTCTAATAAATAAAATCAAAACATTTAATTTCCCAGCACTCTAATTTTTTAAAGACTTCATCATCTTTTTTTAGTCCCTCTGCCTTTCAATTTTGATTTCGCTCCTACCACTAATTAACATGTTTAGGATGGAGGGTCGATGAGATCATAGGAAGTTGGCATCCCAAAACCCTCCTAGTCTCTCGAAAGTATGTAAAACTGGACGAAAATCCTCTGTGAGATTTTCTTAACAGAGGTTAATCTAAATCATTACATTAAATTATAATGGCTGCGGAGTTTATTATGATGTATGAGAATTTATTATTATTAAATTAAAAAAGTTTCGCGTGGATCGGATGGTTCAGAAATAAAACATCATACTCGGTGGTTTTTTTTGTCTGAGGTAGGCGTGTCAATTCTTAATCCGACCCGACGGGTAAACTCGATCTGATCCGGGCTCGATCTGATCCGGATCCGATCCGACACGATCCGAAAATAAATGGGTCGGATATGGATTCAATTTTTTTTACTCGAATAAGATCGGATCGGGTTCGGATCAACCCGACTAATTATATTTTTCGAAGTAATTTTGTGATTTAGTACTAATTAAAGTATAAATATACACTAATTATACATTAATTAAGATAAATTATAAATTAATTAATATTTTATTGCTTAAAATTATATAAAAATATTTAATTATTTTATACGGGTCGGATCGACCAGTGACCCGTCGGATTAGATATGAATTAAAATTTTTTGACTCGAATTTAATCGGATCAAATTCGAATCGGATAAATAATAATAATAAAATAATATGACTCTACTTGATCCGACCCATTTACACCCTATCCTGAGAATTTCGTTCCTGCTAAACTTGGTAGTCATAATTTCTAAAAGTTATACCTATAATAATCAAAATTGTAGTATCAAACGGGCACCGTTCAACCCACTCGCGCGCCTTGTGAAGCATAATATTACGATAATAATATTTTTTATTTCAAACATACTTTTGCAATTCGTTGTCAAAGAATCACAGAAAAAGAAGTGAAGAGAATGTGTTTTGCGTCACTGTGGGGCAAGTGCATCCTTATCCGTGCTCTCTCATTGATTCGTAATGGATTACCAGATAGAAATTCTTTGACAATATTTGAGAATCAAGTACAGAAAAGGGATAATATTATATTGAATTGGATCAAACGCCTTCCTCATTTTTCACTGTAATAACAAAAAAGAGAGCTCTGTCTGCCAGAACCCGTTAATTTTTTAATGACTGGGATTAAAATTTGTTTCAAATCTTATTTCAATCATTAGATCAATTTTTTTTACCAATCTCAATACAAACTCATTTTTCATTTTATATTTTTTTTCCAATCTCAATGCTAATCTAATTGTTAAAACAAAATTTGAGACAAATTTTGATCAAACCATTAAAAAATAACCTATTCCATGTCTGCCTACTTGGTATTGGCTTTGTACAAGAAAATAAAAATAAAAAAGCTCGAGAGGACACCAGCTGTAATGTTGTATGTAGTACAATGTTTTAAAATGCAGATTTCAATATGTGTGCGGTTATGACTCATCGCGCATAAATACATATAGACATGTACGGGTGTATATACGGTTCAGTATGTGAATTACATATGTGGATATATATTCTAAATTTTTTTATAATATTTGAATCGATCACTTATTTTTGAAGAATTTTAATATAAAATAAAAAATATAATAAGATATTAATATAATTTTGAATATTTTGCATAAAAAATATAATATAATTAGTTTTATAGTCTTAATACGATAAAAATTTTAAAAAATGATATACATTATTTAATATATAAATGTATATTTTTATTTATGCGATATTATACCGCATAAATATAAGCGGACTGTATATACATTCATGCGGCGCCTTTTAAAACAATTATGTAGTAGTTCATCTGTTCCTTTCTCTCTCTATCTCTGTGTAGTGCTGTGGGGGACCGAATCTTGCTTCAACCTCCAAATTGGGTTAACAACCTCTCTCTCTCTCTCGGCCCTTGCCACAATCTCTTTCTAATCCATCTCTTTATTCTCCCTTTCAGCGAAACCGCAAAGCCAAGCCATGGCCTCGGAAGCATCTCCGGTTCTTGGTTTCTTTTCCCCTCTTATTTTATTTTACTATTAGTTCCCAATTCTCTTTTCGTGTGTTAATTTGGAAATTGGGTTCCGGGGTTTTCACTTTTGAGTAATTTGCGGAAACGCTCCAAATATTTTCATTTACCCCACCTCTTTTTGGACAATTAGGAATCGCATTTCTGAGACATGGGTCAATGTGCCATTTATAACCACATATATAAAAGTGTTTTTTCTAAGATGCGTGATTTTTCCGTTGAAAAGGAAGGATAGTACTCTCTTGCTAAAAAAAAAGCGCATAGTTGCGATCATGCTCTAAATTTATTGTTTTTATGCAGTACCTAGAAACTTCAGGTTGTTAGAAGAGCTTGAAAGAGGGGAGAAAGGTACCGGAGATGGTACAGTCAGCTATGGCATGGATGATGCCGATGACACTTACATGCGCTCCTGGATGGGAACCATCATAGGTCCTCCTAATGTAAGCTTCAATTAAATATTATGTGATTACTCTTGCTTGGTTGTTTATTGCTATAAGGCGAGTCAAAAGAATTTTGTTTTTTCAGACTGTTCATGAGGGGAAGATTTATCAATTGAAACTATTCTGTGACATGGACTACCCTGAGAAGCCGCCAGCTGTTCGATTCCAGACCCGAATCAACATGACATGTGTCAACCAAGAGACCGGCCTGGTATGCTAATCTTTCTTTTCTTAAAAACAGTACTTAAGTTGGAATCTCAGATTCACACTGGTAATGCTCCAAATTGGTATGGAGAATGCTGAATTGATTTTGCTTATTTTTCCATTGTCAGTTTCACTTTTATATATTTGAGGTATAATCTAGCCATAATGACCCAAACTATAGCATAATCAAAGCAACATGACCTCTTGTACTAGATTGGTTGACATGCACAATAACCCCAATTGCACTGTAATCAAAGCAAACAAGATTAGGCATGACCTTTTGTGCCAGATTGATAGACAGGAACAATACCAGGGTTTGGCTAACACAGCAGTGTGAAGTTGAGTTTGTAATTCTTAGTCGGCACAGCCTCTTTTTTTGCCTTGATGAACTGCTTTGCACAAGTTCTTCATAAATTCAGTGCATGGTTTTGATTTTATCGGTTATTGCATAGTATCTTTTTGAAGCAAAAATGACGTTTGCAAATTATGGTAGGATGACGAGTTGGAACTTTACATTTTTTTTTTTAGATTTTTTTCTCACTCAATTTGTTTAATTGTTTTGCCTATGTGCTTTAGGTGGAGCCAAGTCTGTTCCCGATGCTTGCCAACTGGCAGAGGGAGTACACAATGGAGGATATACTAACAAGTTTGAAGAAGGAGATGTCATCCCCTCAAAATAGGAAGCTCTACCAACCACCTGACGGTAATTCATTTTGTTTATTATTTATCAATTTGGCAAAAGAGGTGGATAGTCGATGCCATAATTGAATATGTGAAGCATTTGTTTAAATTTTGTATAGAGATTTTTGAACAATTCACAGCCCTGTCGTATGAAATTCTGGTTGCATGTAGATCAGCAACTGAATTGTTTTAGTTTAAATTTGAAAACTGCACCAAAAGTTCGGTCATACTCACATTAACAACCAACAACTCACTTTTTTGCACCAACCACAGACATGATATTGGACATCTCCAAACAAAGACAAAACCATTAAATTTGATGCAAGTGTTTACCCATGCTCTCAATAAATGTTAATGATTTTGAGGTCATTCCTAACATGATATATTGTCTCTGAAGAAAAAATGAACTATGATCAAGTTCAACAAGTGTTCAGTGTCCATATTGATTCCATATTTTTATTATAGTGATTTATTTTCATTAAAAGGGCAAAAAATCTGTCATCTCCATCATTTGTCTTAGCGGTGGTGTAATTTGTGAAAAAGCTAAAACATTCATGGACATGCTTGCGAGTTGAAAATTTGGTCGTTTTGCAAATATAGCTAGATTTTGTTGAAATTGACAAATAAATTTATGCTGATAGAAGCGTGGTGTTTTATGTGCAGGTAACGTAGACGCAGAGCAGAGAATTGAGCAGAAGGGACTAGTAGTTAGGTGTTGCATTCTTTAATAAAACGCCAGAAGCAGTTTATGTATATAATGGTTAAAAGGAGGAAGCAAATTTGACAACGCAACTTGTTTCATTATGTTTATTCTAAGGGTGCATAAGTTAGACGAAATTTTTTAAAATAAATTGAGGGCCAGTCTCATTTTCAGTTGGTTCCTGTTATTGTTCAACCTGTAACTGAGTGTATCAATTCTTCATGTTTCATACAATGCTGTTATGACTTAATGGTGCCCTGTTATGTAATTCATGAACAGTTACTAGCTACTCGTTGGAACAATCTACAAAGTTCTTTTCCCTCTTTTGACATAGCAATTTAGAAAGGGCTGAGATCCCTTGACAATCAGTTATTTTGACTTGAAAACTAACTTTCTATAAATTCATAAAAATCTTAAAAATAGAAAAGTTTTACAAACATATTCCTAAGTTTATGGATTGATTGCGTTTTTAATTTTATGCAACTTAAATATCATTTAATATCAAAAATCATTAAATTTAAACCGTTAAAATTATCATATAATTTTAATGATCTTTAATAAAATATCAAATGACATTCAAATGTATAAAATTTTGAACACAATCAATATAAGGTTAAGAATATGTTTATAAAGATTTTTTATTTTTAAATTTTTTATGAATTTATGGAAGGTCAATTGTCAAGATTGGTTTTCAAATCCCACCCTTTAGAAAGTTCAATAATTTTTTTTTTTTGTATTTTTTCATAACGTTTTCCAAAAGGAAATTACTGTTGATTTTTGTCTTCCACAAAACTGATTTATTACGTGAGGGGCCTACCACATTTGTCTACGGATGGCGTTTTTGCAGAGCATCAACCCGGCTACCCGAGGCGGAGGGAGGATAAATTGGTCAATATTAAGGCCCAAAAAAAAGAGGCGGCAAATGTAATATGCGATGGATGACAGTTTAAAAAACAGATAAATTTATATCAACTTGAGATTAAATAGCCTTTGGATCGTAAAGAATGCTGGTAATCAGGGGCTCATTTGTATCGATTTTTTTTTGTCCTTCACACAATTGCTACTAAACGATTGAATTGTGCCATGTTTTTATGTGATGCAGGGATGAAGAACAGACCACTTGATGCTACAATGTAGATTTTTCTTTCTTCTTTTTAGATGATAATCTAGAAAAGCTGACGATCATGACCTTCGCAGCTAAATGTATTTAAAATCAATCTTGTTGCCAAGGAATTTGTATCGTCTGTTGCATTGCGCTGTCCAGCGCAGCGTCTGGTCCATCGGATCACAACAAAATTCGTCCATCAGATCACAGCAAAATTCATTGCCAATGGCATAACCATTTATTTCTGTTATCATCTTCTATGACCTGCTAGACCAAATGGACTCTCTCATAGTTCCATTTTTCTAGAGATGTTTCATGAATAGAACAAAAGTTGTGCAACGGAAGATATAAACTGTGAGTACTTTTTTATCCCGCTCAACAATAGCAACCATTAACAAGGCCCAAGTAGCCCAAAGTCTAGACAAGAAAGTAAGACGGCCTTTCAAATATCAAAACTTACAAGATCCAGCTTATACAATCCAATACTCTCATGTGTTTTGTATCAGTTAGAGAACTTCAATTGGTTCTTGAGATCCACTTGTATTGAACCAGAGTTATAGTTTAAACAAATAAAATTAGAATTTTGCCTCATGTTAACACTGTAATTCAGTAATTGTTCTGGGGCAAAGTGAAAAAATAAAGAAGTTGAATATAGAACTTGGACTTGTAGCCGTCCATTGTTGTCTAGAGTTGCTCAAACTTGAAATGAATGTATCCGTGCTTCAAACAAATCTAATTTCAATTTACCATAGATACCGGGTACGCACACTTTTTGCTGACTCAGCAGGCTTATTGACCGGTTTCTTGCTATTCTTCCCTTTAGCCATCACCATAGCCCTAACTTCCAAAATCTCTACAATTCGGATCACCACATCATTCATCCTTGGCCTCATTTCTGGGAATTCCGTGGTGCAATCAATGGCCAATTGCAGAAACTGCACCAATTCATCCCCTTCCACGCTCTGATCTTTTACTAAACAGTCTTGGAGCACTGAATCTGCCAAGCCATCTCGCAATTCTGTCTGGACCCACTTCACCAGGTTAGTTCCTCCATATATTGCCACCTCAGCAGGTGCCTTTCCAGTCAACAGCTCGAGTAATAAACTCCGAAACTATAGATATCACCTTTGTGGGAGGTGACAGTGGGGTCTACCACCTCTGGTGCCAGGTAGCCTGTGCGACCAACACGGGAAGGTATAGGTGACGCAAGGGAATGGATGCTGTGGTCCGACAACCGGGCCCCGTTGTTCATAGTGAGGAGGATGTTAGAGGATTTTATGTTGCCATGGGCAAATTTCGGGCCCACAGAGTGGATGTGAGACAACCCGCGGGCTACAGCCAAGGCGATCTTTGCTCTGCCCTCCCAGTTGAGGGGGGCCGAGAGGTTATCTCTATTGGTGCTACCTGTTATGAACATGTACTTCATTATATTCGGTACAAATGCAAAGAAAACATTCATCACTTATTTATTTTTCTTTTTTTTGTCAAGAAAAAGTAAAACGGACTGTTCGGTATATACATTCGACAGATTATTGTCCTCGCAATGACTAACCATGCAAAGCGGTCGACAGGCTGCCCATAGTCATGAAATCGTACACAAGCAACTTCTCATCATTGCTAAAACAATATGCCCTTATCGGCATTATATTCTCATGCTCCAGCTCACCAACCTTTGTGATCTGTCTACGGAACTCATTCTCCTCCAAATTCACATTCCGTAATCCCTTCACCACCCTTATCAGACCAGATTCAAGTGCTACTTTAAAGGTGCTTCCAAATGTTCCCTTTCCAAGTGGTTCAGCCGAACCCCCTAATAAATTATCCAAGTCATAATTCACTTCTTCAGTGGCAAAGAAACACAGCTGCTTATTAACTGGTGGGACATCTGGTTGAGTGTGTTTTGAGCTTAAATCCTGCGCATTGCAAAAGAAATTGGTTAAGACCTCTATCTTGTTCATGGAAATCTTTTGAGATATAGTAACATAAGGAAAAAATAATTATGATATAAGAGAGGGAAATAAAACATATTTTGCTCTATTGGGCCAAATAATAGGGTACCTCAGATACTTGGCTTGTGTCTGTTTCCTGAACAGTTTCATTATCTACTTGCAAACTCTCCTCTTCATCTGAACCATTGCCATTGACCTGAATGTAATGAAAATAAGGAAATCTCTTAATTGAAGTTACTGACCTGAATGCTCAGTATTGCGAGTTGTTTGAGAAAAAAAAATAATACTGAGAGAAACCAACCTGCTTTATGATGGCATCAATTTCCATTTCAATTTCAGAAAACAGTTTCTCTCTATCCTCGATCCCTTTACATAGTTCAGAAATCTTATTTTGTGACGCTTCTATCGCTTTTGTTTTCTCAAATATTATGGCCTAATTATTATAGTTTCAAAACAAGACAATTATATTTTAGTTAAAAAAGACAGGTGGTAATGATATGACAATTAGTATCCAACAGTAAAAGTAACAATTATAGTGACAAAAACATGACAGAGGCATAAACATCAGTAAAATTAGAATCCCTGATCACCGCCTCCAGCCCAACAGAGGGGAACAGAAATTTCAAATTAGATGTGAGTTCAGTTAGTTGTATTCAGTCAAAGTGGACCTCATCACTAGTGAAGGCACATCAATCAGATTGACTAATTATGTTACCTAAAGCACTAAAAGTAAAGAAATTCTTCTAATAAACCTTTCAAAATGCCATAGATGACATTTTGGGAAGGAATATACCGGTAAGGTCTGGATATTGACATCTTAGCCACCATTATTGCCGTGGCAATGAGACAAAACTAATCTTGTCTGCTATAAACTTTCATCAATTGGTCTATAATTTTTTTTTTGATTGATAAGGAAAATTATGTACATCAGTCTTTGCCAAGTTGCTATAGACAGTAGACCCTATCTACTATATTCTACTCTACACTGAATTCAGCACATGCCACAATTTCAATTACAATTATAAGTTGAATAAAATTGCCAACATGGCCGTGTATTGTACAACCGCATTCCTTTCTTTAGGAGTTGAACCATTTTGTTTTGTCATGGACAACATTTACTCCATTGCTGTATCTCCATCGCTGTGTGTTTCAACAGCAGACAATTGGTCTATAATTTGAAACATTTATGAGCGGACAGACAAAAATGCGAGCCTAATGAAACTTGAAAGGATACTGCTGATTATATTTATATAATCAGGGGGTATAGAAATTGTTGTCTAGTGTGCTTCACTAGAAGATCATGTCAATCTATTGTTTTGTTTTACGTTATCCCTTCAAGACTCCAAATTCTAGGCAAGGATCACTACTTAAACTGCTCCCTTTCATTGTTTTTTTCGTTTTTAGTTCCTTTACAATATAAGTTGTATAATTCTGTCGAGAAGTGTTTATAATCTGGTAAAGAGGTCTCGTCTCATAAAAAGAAATATCATGACTTACTATTTCACTTTTAATAAAATCTCTAAATACATTAGTACAGCTTGTAATATCATTATGTGACCATCAATACTGTGCAGAGCAGTTTAATCAATATGTTACAAAGATAATGCCTTCCGTCTGTGAGATTGCAGGCACGAAACTTTTATTATTCTTTATGGATATTTAAAAGTTAAATAGCTTAGACTCTTATTACTCCTAAAAAAAAAGTTGCTCGGCATAATAAAACATTGTAAAAGTCATACAGTACCTGCAGACTTTTTACTTGTTTCCTCAAGTCCTCCTGTCAGATTCAAAGAACAAAATAATCAAATCAGAATGGAATAATTTTTGTACAACAACAATCAAGAGCTAAATTGCTATAAACATCGAGGACGTTAACAAATTAATGCATAGAAATCCCAAGCAGGTATTAGTCTGAATATTCAATTATTACATTCTCCTCGGATACTTCCTTTAAGGTTCTTCTGTGCTTCTTTCTCTCATTTGACAAACTCGATTCCAAATTGGAGATGATCTTCTCCATTGCGATCAGCGACCTCTCTTTTGAAGAGTCATCAATGGCGGAATGTCATCTCTTCTATCTTGAGATTTTTGTTCTGTGTTGATTATTTTTATGTGAATTGCTTAGTTTGTAGAAAGGAAATTTAGAAATGTTTGGTTTTGGGGCAAAAAAAGGGTAAAGGAAGATCGTCAATTAATGGAATCTATGATAGTTTATTGGCTCAAAGATGATCTATAAATAGGACATAAATGAACAATTAAAACGAAAGTTATAATAACTTCTCTTTTGGAGTGCCAATGTACTAAATTATGGCCAATACTAATTTTAAACTTTTGTTCTCTCTCTAGAAAAAGAAAAGAACATTGTACAGTTATACTCGCTCGGAAACACTTGCGACGTGTAAATAACATACACATGAATTCGAGAAAAACAACAAATTATGTACTGATGAGCAGTTATTTTTTAGATAAAGATGATAGTTCAAATTATTCAGTTTTAAATGTTCATAAATAATTTTTATCTGAGTTTTAAACATGCAACCTTTCATTAGAGAATATTGTTTTTACCACTGAACTAAAAGTTGACTCCGGAGTAGATGATTTATCTTTCAATTGTTAAAAGTGCAAATAAATATATTTATCCTTCATTTCTTTAAATGTGAAATGGGGAGTTGTGGGACACAAGATCTCTTAACATTCATTTCAATGTACGCCGGAAAGTCCCTTTTTTTGGCGAATTATGTTAAGGAATGCTAATATATGTTAATTACATTCAAAGGATTTATCTAATTTCTGAAGTCGGACATAAAATTAATTAGCCATCAAAATGTTTTGTGCACAAAAGGGATCTGTTGATAAATTTTTTTTGCTAGCTTTCATTACTAATTTGAATCAAAATAACAGACCTTTGTTTACGCTATGCTCCAGAGATCAACGGAGATGGAGTGGAATGGAAAGAAAATTAATAAAAACGAAGAATGACTTATGAGATGTAACCCTCAAATCGAGGGTGACTCGATCGGAAAAAAATTCACGTTGAAAATCTAATCGTTAAACCAGTATTCCACTCTTTCACAAAATCTCTGGAGCAATTCGTTTTCCTGTTTCGCGTTCTATTTCACCCTCCACCTTCTTTCTCCAATTCTGAAGTAAAGCGTTAGTCTTGTAAGTCTAATATTTTTTTTGTGACTGGGGAATCTGCAGGTAAGCTTTTCTTTTTGACAAAATAACATTCATTAATTATCAGAGCAGTTACATCAATTGTAATTGATCATTCATTTATTTGTTTATTTCATATCTAGGTACAAGTCATTTGGATGGGCGCAAGTACTGAATGCCATGTCATGAACATGCAAAGTTGCATACAATTCAATCTAACAAGTTTTAGTCTCGCAAGGCCCGATGACCGGTGGATTGGAAAATCGACCCCCTCTGAAGAAAATCTTCCCTTCTTGTTAGAGTATAGAAATAGAATTGTATAGGTTAGTTAGAGATATTATGTGATGTATGATATGAGAGATATTTAGTGATTGAAATTAGTTAGTTAGACTAACTGATTAGTTTGTTAGATCATTAGTCTATAAATAGAGACTTAAACATTATAATCAATTCATTCAAGATAATTAAATATTTCTCTCTCTCACTCTCTCATTCTATCATGGTATTAGAGCGAATTAACTGCTGGAATTAGGCTCACGCTTATTCCAGACACTATGCACCTTATCCAGCCCCTATTTCAGAAATTATATCATTTTTCTTAGCTATTCCAAAATACTCTTTATTCTACTATATTCTAGTTTATTCCCATTGTCCAAGACTCTCTCTCTCCCACAGATCAAATCACGGATCTGATGATCCTCTTCCTTTTTCTCTGATCACGATCAACTACTCTCTCTCCGTGATTTCAAATCGTTTTCTCTCTTCTATTTTCCTCTCCATTCAAGAACAGGTCAAGATCGTTATTTCTTCTTCACACTTCAAGATCAGCAATTCAGCTCAGCGAGTGTCGTGTTCTATGTTTACATCAGACGAGTCCCTTGTGCTTTGAGTCTCACGATTTTCGCTCAGGGATCGTTGTTTCTTCTCCATCTGATCGCCACCACATCAGACGACGGCGGGTGTCGCTCCGGCGATCGCCGCTCAGATGCACCCAATCGCGGTTCCTTCCTGATCGCCAGCCTCTTCGAGCAACCACCGCTGTCGAGCATCGAAGACTGTACTCCGCCTCGCACAACTACCTAAATCGTTTGATCCGAGAAGAGAAACGATGTGGAGAAGGCTCGCGTGTCAGCTCCGCCCGATCGCCGCTTCCACTTCCGGTAGCGCGCCTCTTGTCTGTCCGGCGATCGCCGCTGCTTCTCCATTCCACACCTCGATTCTGGCTCTGTCCTTCTCTTCTCCCGCTACTGGGGAAATTAAGAAAAATATAGAAGATGTTATGCCAATTGCAACTGGCCTAGAGCACGAGGAAATCGAAGCTGAATTCCAGGGTTTGAAGCTCTTTGATGTGGATGCTCCTGCTGGTCCTTTTGGAACCAAGGAAGCACCAGCTGTAGTACAATCACACTATAACAGAAGACTGGTTGGTTGCCCTGGTGGTGAAGGCGTTGACAAGATTGTTGATCTGACAACCTTAGCTGGTGCATGTATTATTGCTCTTGGATCCGATATTGCAGGAATTTTCACCCCTAATGTTGCCGAGGCTGCCCTAAATTCTCCACAAAAAAAACCTAATTCTACCTTCAATTCTCCAAACATTCCTACAATTCATAACCAAATCTTTACTCCCAATTAAATTTTCAACGATCAAATCATGCATCGGGCTTCTATCCTTCTTTTATTTTCTTTCAAGAGAACTCAAACGAGTCTCGAATTCTTGTTAAAAAAGACAAAGATCTTTCTATTAATGTTTCAAAATGACTCAAAAGAGCATGAAGCAATCAATAGTTTTGTTTCTTGAGCCAAAAAAACTCTTCTTTCTTCTATCGTTCTTTAAGGAGACCCGTGATGCAATTGGAGATCAAATTTATGATTCGAGATGTTAGAACTCATGAGATGTGCAAACTCACCATGCATATCGCACGATGAGTTTGAGGGGAGGGGGTGTTAGAGTATAGGAATAGAATTGTATAGATTAGTTGGAGATATTATATGATGTATGATGTGGGAGATGTTTAGTGATTAAAATTAATTAGTTAGACTATGTAATTAGTTAGATCATTAGCCTATAAATAGAGACTTAAATATTATAAATAATTCATTCAAGATAATCAAATATTCCTCTCTTACTCTCTCATTCTATCACTTCTTTTACTATGTCAGAAGTTCCTAATACAAAATTACAAAGATATATAATTATAAAATACGAACAGGAGTAAGAAACAAAAACAAAATTAAGAAATATATACGAGCAGTTGATTTTTTTTTCAAAATTAATTAAGATGTAATGCAGTTATAATCCACTGGAGGTATATGCATCTGCGTCTTTGTATGACGCGGTGGAAGGCTTCTGCCTTCTGGCTATTTGAGCAGATAGCACAAGAACTGAGCTCACATGAAAGCAGAAAGAGAACTATCAGATAGAAGAGAGCCTTTGAAGGAGCCATGCTTTTCAACTGGAACTAGTTTTGTTCTTTGTTTTTCCTATGCTTGTTTCTTTTATATATAGTCTAGTATACAAGGATGGAGAAATACATACTGTTTGACATAGTAATTACTAATTATAAATTATTAAATGAGTTGGGCTACGGCGTTACATGTAACACGGATAACTCATGTACTACATATCATTTTTTATTTTTAAAGTTCAAATGATCAATGAAATCATTAAAAATATTTTTTATATGAACATTTAGTTGTAGATTTTTTACTATATTTTTTAGATAGTTAAAAAATCATTTATTTTGAATGGCTCATAATAATTAAATCAAATGAATTTTCTGAATTATCTAAAAAGTAGTAACAAATTCTAAAAAATATAGAATTTAATCTACAACTAAATTTTATATAAAAATTATTTTGAGCGGTTGGATCAACCATTTGAACTTAAAAAATGATGAATTACACATTAATAAATTCTTATCTTCTTAGATCCCTAGATATAAACATCATCCTTAAAGGTCGGACCAGACTTCTTAAGAGTCGGGTTTAACAGGTCTACGAGAGGGTCAGGTTTGATAAGCTTTTTAGAGGACCGGGTTTAAAGAGCTTGATTTTTAAGGGTGAGTACAACTCTTATCATGTATTCCGGACTCTAACGGCTAAGTAAAAGCTTGATATATATATAAATATTAAATCATTTTTTTTTGCTTTTTAAAATTTTTTAAGTGTAATTAATATATAATATTAAATATTAAAGAATATGGTCTGGGAATGATCGGGTAAGGATCGGAAATGACCGAGTTTGATAAGAGCTGAATTAGAAGTTTTTTTTTTAAATTGAGTCTAATTCTTATTATTAGAAAAAAATCGGACTAGACTTATGAAGGTCGGATAAAGACTGAATTATTTAAAAAGACTAATAGGACTGGATTTAAAAATCAAGTCCTTATGAACCATGTATATCTAAAAACCGTAAGTCATCAGTGCTCTCGAATTCAACGAAATGGCAATCACACATCACAATTCACACGACATATCATCGTATCATATATTCATTTATAGCAAAATGGACAAAGTAAAAAACAGCATTATTAGCTTATCAAGCTAAGAACTAATAACCTTTTTTTTGAGGAAAATAACTAATAACCTCTAGCCAATTCACAAAAAGAAAAAAAAACTCTAGCCAGTTTTTTAGCTACAAGTCCACAAATCCTAAAGAGCCCGGCAGCTATATAACTGTAGCCTGTAGGCAAAGTTCCTAGTCGTTTTCACATATCAATCAATATCTTATACTTGAATTGCAATTCACAGGAAAATGATATAAGATGTGGATTATGATACGTCAGTCATCGATACTTGGGTAGCAGCAGAATCTCTTATAGGGGTCATTTACCAATTGAACGAAGAGAATAGTTGACAATGACTATTTTCATAATTTTGATAATGATAATTTAAATAAATTAAAAAGATAAAAAATAGGAAAAAAATTATAGATATATTGTAATCTTTTTTCATGTAATTTATTATTATTTGATGGTCATTAAAGATTATTAAATTAAAACTATTATAAATTATAAAAATTAGGGCTATAACTCGGATTTTGCTCAGATAATATAGTCCTTAAAAAAATAATTAACAATATAAAATTTTAAATATATATAATAAAATTTCACATTAAAGAAAATTTAGACATAATATTTTTAAATACTAAATAGTAATGATAATTATAGTAATAAATAATATAATAAAATACATATTAATTTATAAATGATTATATAAAAAAGTTGAATCATTTTAAGAGTTAAGTTTTACTTTAAGTATATTACACATAGCATGAGGAGATAAATTATTTTATATGAATTGTTGAAGAAGATGAAAGATTTTAAACATAATTAATGATGGAGAAAAGTGATAATTAATGATGGAGAAAAGTGATGATGTGATATATTTAAAAATTTTGAAAGCTTACTTTTTTATATATATTAAAAATTTTGATCTCTCATACGATGAGTATTGTCTTTTTCACTAAATTAACGGTTTATTCTATTTTTTATAGACATTTAAAATTGAATGATTTAATCTTAATTTTAGCCCAAATATTACACGCCCGCCCCCATATTATTATCCTTTGTATTAGGAACTGAAATTGATGTCATAGAAATTCTACCGGACTATTTAACGAAAACTACGTGTATAATATTTTTTATTTTTTGTAATCACGCAAGTCCAAACGATTGCAACGGACTAAAGCATAATTAAATGCCAGATGTGATTATTCAATTATAATTTTTTAAAACAATTTTTTTATTGAATTCTGACGCCCATTTCATTTTGTACAAATCGAACCGGTTCAAAGTAGGCATGTTAAAACTTTGACCTGATTAATAATAATTAAGTCAATACGATCTGATTTGATTCAAATGATTTATGAATAAATGAGTAGAATTTGGGTTAAGATTTTTTGTTCCGTCATAGGTCGGATCAGGTATGGTCGATACGATCCGTTTAATTATATTTCTTAAATTTATTTTATAATTTAATGCTAATCAAACTTATATATATAAACTAATTGAGATCAAGTATATTAATCAAAGTTTATATATACACTATCTGATATCATATGACTTGAAACCTAGATGTGACAATCGGGCGGGTTGGGACAGTTTAATCTTCCGGAAGAAATTGAGTCGGGTCAGGATCGAGTTGTATCGGGTCAATTTATATCTTTTTTTAGATCTAAGATTGACTTCAATTGGATTACAAGTCATTTGATCTCGGGTTCGGTCAGGTTTGGGTCATGTCGGGTCAGTTTGATTTTTTGGAAAAAAATCAGGTCAGGTCGGTCGGATCGGGCAGATTTCTTGAGTCGAATCAAATTATGCTACCCGAAATCTGACCAAACTCGAATTTGAATTACTTGAAACCTAAGATGACCTGAACTCATAAAAATCTAAAACCTAACTCAACCTGACCCGAAATGAATCAAGGCCTAAAAAACAACAACGTTGACCTGAAACCTGGTCCAGCTTGACCTGACTCGATCCGTGACCTGATTTTTTATTTTGGTCAAACCGACCGCCCGACCCGCCCAAAATCGAACTCGATTTGACCCATCTGATTGCCATCATTAAATTCACATTAATCTAGTATGTACAAATATACAATGATAAAATATGAGTTGAATTTATAAAGAAAATTTTGTGATTTGTACTGTATAATTATAAAGTAATCAGACATATCAGATTTATACCGCAAGCAATATATAATGCAACAAATACTATGGAATGACATGAGATAATATTTATTAATTTTAATTGTAGTTTAATCATATTGAAATCATTTATAATCGAGACAATTTGGGTTTCAGATTGTTTGATCTCGAGTTTTGGATCGTGATAAGCCTCAATTATATATCATGTGCAACTAGGATTTTATCTCAAAAACTATGTATTTCATGGTAATTGTTAAGAATTTACTTAGTCTTTGTGTCGAGTTCGAGATACTGTTGTATTTCTTGTTGTTTTGTAAGTTATGGAGTGTAAACAAGGATGTCACGTGAAAAATGAGACTTTGAGCGAAATGGATCGAACCTACACGAAGAAATTAAGTGAAAAATATTTATGGACAAGAATTGTGGACCGTAATTATTAAAATTATGGACCGCAATAATGGAATTCACTCATTGGTTCGCGCTATTAAGAAAGTGCAGAAATTGTGGACCGTAATTATTGGGTTGGAAGCGCGAACTTGCAGTTTGAAAGCGGTTTCTCATAGAAATTAAGAGATTATTGCATCCCTTCGCCCCAGACATCTCTCAACTGACTGGAGAATAGATCCCAAACAAGAAAGAAGAGGAAAAATAACATTTGAGAAGAATTTGAAGGAGAACTCAAGAATCAGGCGAGAAATCGTAGATCTTCTTGGTGTATTTTTTTCTTTACTTTTTTTCTCATGTTGTGTTGTTGTTTAAACATAATTTTTTTGTGCAATCTTTGATATGATTTGTGGCTAGACACCATTCTAGTGTTCTAGGTGTAAACTCGATAACTCGGATGGTTTAATTGTACTCGTGTATTGATCTTTTAGTTCTTGTTGTTTGTGATTATTATTTTGTTTAAATTGAATGCTTAGTTTTAATCAACTGCATGTTACTCTAGAAGTGAAAGCGGAAATTGAAAGGTGGAACTGAATCTTTTGACCCAAAAAAGTGATTTAGGTCGTAGGTCAAGTACTTAATCGTGAAACTTATTATCTAAGATAAAACCGAGGAAACCCTAGAAATTATATGAGGCACCGAAAGACGAAGTATAAAATCTAAGTTATGCCAAAGTGATTCATTGATTTTAATGGGTTTAGACTTATAATGTGAGGTACTTAATCGTGAAACCTAAATTGTTTAGGTACGGTATCAAGACACAAAAGTATAAATTTGGTACTAAAATCTAAAATTGAATCCCCGACAAACACTAGAACAAATTAAAAGATCAAATAGAGTAAATTGACCAAATGAGTGAGAGTGGAGCCAAAAACCCATAGAATCCTCTATTTGATAAAATTTTCAGTCGTTATTGTTAGATTTCTGCACTTTTAGTTTAATATAAAACTTCAGTTCGATTGTCTAGATTAGTTAAACTTACGAGAACCGGTAATTCACCCTTGTCCTTATGGTTCGACACCCCGACTACTACTTGACTAGGACGTACGCTTGCGGCTAAAATTGAGTACAAATTAGGATATTTATTAGCTTAGCAGAATACACATCAGATCGTCAGATCTCGGATCATCTTGGGTTTCAGGCTGTTAGAGTTTTGGGTCGTCTGATATTGAATCGTCTCGGATTTCGAGTGATCTGAGTTCAGGTCGGATCGAGTCTCGAGCCTTATGATCTTGAGTTATTTTGGATTTTAAGTTTTCTCGAATCGGATCGAGTTTAAATTAATTTGACCTTCTAAAAAAAATAATCAGGTCGGATAGAATACATATCCAAATAGATCGGACGAATTTTTCCGAGTCAAATCAAAATTTACCACTTCTAAGGGTCTTCATGTCCATGGAAAAGTGGTCTGATCCAGTGACTCAAACCCTACTCGTCGGTTTGTAAGGCACCCCAAGCCAGATCCTACGTGTTCGGCAATTCTGAGGCTGCAAAAGGCTTCGACCTGTGAGAAATGTCCAATTCCCGAACCAACAGCATAGATAAAGTTGCAGAGGATCCGCCATTTGTCAAGCAGTCCAATGTCAGCCTTCAGATCTTCCTCTAATGTTCAAAATGGAACTACGAATATATTTCATTTTATCGAGCGAAAGTATCGCTAGAGGTGGCAATCGGGCGGGTCGGGTCGGGTTCGGGTTCGGGTCGGGTCAGTTTGACTTTCTGGAAGAAATCGGGTCGGGTCAATTTACATGTTGCGTTTTTTCAGATCGTTGATAGATTTCGATTGGATTGAAGGCCATTTGATCTCGGGTCGGGTCGGGTAAGGTCGGGTTCGGGTCGGGTCGGGTCAGTTTGACTTTCTTAAAAAATCGGGTCGGATCGGGTTCGGGTCCGGGCGGGTCGGGCGGGTTTATCGGGTCGGGTCGGGTTCTGCCACCTCTAAGTATCGCCGTTCTTCCCTGTTTCTGTTTGGACTTTGGAGGGCACGAAATTAAAGAATAGCTTGCAATTTATGAAAATAAGATCGATTTATGCTTGTATCTCAACGCTCTTTTTGTTTAGAGTTTGGCATTCACAATTTTTCTTCATAAGATGTTTTAAATTCCAAATGGTCATTCCCTCGATTGCTTATATCCAATTCAATAAATAACCTGCTCTTACAATAAAACCAACCCTTATTGGTTGCATATACTATTATTTCATTTTACATGTCGCAGAACTTCCCGAAATAAGTTATTCGCCTTGATGGCTGGGTTGGTTGACCATTGATTTTAACTTATATTAGCGACTAAGCATTTATTAGATGCACTACCCGTGCACTACATCCCAACCCCATGACAAGAAAAAAGGAGGGAGAACATAATTTCTAACCTCGCAGCACACTTATATTATACCCAATTAATTGTGGAATTTATGAAGGACTACAATAATAATAAAATACTAATATTTTGTCTGTGCATTACTACTATGATATTTTTAGAAATATAAAAATTTATATTTTTATGTGAAAAATAAGGAAATAAAAATAAAAATAATTTAGTAATTAATGTAAATTTCAGCCATGAATACATAAATAATGCAAAATAAATGTAATTGAGAGGAAAGTTAACATTCAGCATTTAAGAAAAATTAAAATTCATAATTGATGACAATCTAAGAAAAAAAAGAAATAAAATAGAGCAATTGTACTCTTAAATTATGTAGCATTTTTTGTAACAAACAAAATTGAGAGAAAATTCTAACTTCAACACAAATGATCATAGAGATAATAATAATATTTGATGAATAACTCAATCCAATGAGTGATATTAGCTCTAAAAATTCAACAAAAAATTTGAACCGTTATAATCAGAATACATACGTGCTTAATAAGGAGTAGAGATAGAGATAGAGATTTAACAAAATAGTATGTGTTGTCCCATACTTGATGCAATTTGATACTTGATTGGTCATCAATTGAAAAAAGTGCAACTCAATTTTATGAAAACTTGTACAAAATAATTTTTAAATTTCATCAAATTTGATATACAATTACGGAGGCCTTGAAACCATATCTGAAATTTCGTTTCTTAAAATTTTATAATCATATTGTAGTTGTCAATATATATTCGACTAAGATGCTCTCATATTAAATGGTTATCACTTTATAACGTCACTGATATGGGAATTAGTGTTTCGTTTTTCAATATTGCGGATTTAAACCATGTGTAAGCAATATAAATTTTGCATCATGATTGAGGAACGGTTCAGATTTAAATAATAAATTTTATTGGCATTTTGGCACCAAACCTTTAAAAACGTTTAAATGGTAAATCGCCATTTAATAATATAAACATTTTATTTGACATCTTACCACGAGATGTCTTTATGGAAATTTAACGCCAATCGTTTATCCATTTATAAGGTTCATGGCAAGTCTTATCACTTGTTTTCAAAACTTAATTGGCACATGTTGTCTAGTTTAATTATATGCTATGTTCTTTCATTGTAGCCAGCACTGGGGCCTCCTAGACATGCAAGGAACATGCTCAGGCAACCAAAACTATTAATTTATCATCTCCGTTTTTAAAATTCAAAACACTTCTCTGCATGTAATGTCAGTATGTAACAGTACTAACAGAAATACGGTTATCTAGGGGCATTTTTGTCCAATTCTAAGTCGCCAACTTCCAACTTTCCTCTGTTTCCTGTTTCTCCTTCCCCTCTGGAGACTCAGATCAATATATCCCATCTCTCTCATTTCTTAATTAACCCCCTTTTCTCACACCCCTAAACCCGTCTTTTCTTCTATTGCCATGCTCTAATGGAGGAGTTATCTCCTCTTTTATTCTCTCTCCTTATTATCTCCCTTCCCCTCCTTGGTACCTCCCAATTCCTCAATGATGACATATCAGCTCTCTTCACCTTCAGATCCGCCTTGGCAAGCCGCACACATTCTCTCGACAACTGGACACTTGCCAATTATCCATGCACTTCTTGGATTGGTGTCTATTGTAGCTCGACATTCACTGGGCCCCGCATCTTTGAGCTCCGACTTCCTGGTACTGGGCTGTCTGGTGTCATCCCTTCCTCAACCATCTCCAACCTCACCTCTCTAAGAGTTCTCTCTCTCAGGTACAACCTCATCACCTCCCCACTGCCGGATGACCTCTCTGTTCACAGAAACATTACTAGTATGTTTTTAAACAATAATGAGTTTACAGGCCCAATACCGGCTGTGCTCTCCTCATTGACTTCTCTTGAAAAATTAGATCTTTCTTCGAACAATTTCTCAGGTGAGATATCCTCTTCCCTAAACAATCTCACAAGGCTGAATTATCTGTATTTGCAATATAATAACTTCTCTGGTACCCTGCCTCAAGAGTTGAATTTCCCCAATCTGGAGCAATTCAACATTTCATATAATAGTAAACTGTATGGGCAGATACCGCCTGTTCTAAGAAAATTTCCGGCTTCAGCTTTTATTGGCACAAATCTGTGTGGTGAGCCCCTCAGGCCCTGTCCGTCTGGACCACCTCCAAGCCCATCTGCCCCTTCCCCAGCCGGGCCCGCACCAAAAACCTCTGGTAGTAGCAATAAGCTCTCTGCTGGTGCCATTGTCGGTATTGTCATCACATCGGTCGTAGCAGTTTCAGTGTTAATTTTCCTTCTAGTGGTTCTCTTTAAAAAGGGGCATAATGGTAACAGAACAGTCCAGAAAAAAACACCAGTCACAGACCAAACCGCAGGGTACATGGTAATGCATCCAGAACCGGCGGTAAAATCGGACCCACCCTCTGTTGCACCTTCTCGTAAGCCAGAAGCCTCACCATATAGCACCTCTGCAGCAACTTCGAGTGCTGTCCAAGCTGTACAAGTCGTGCCTATGGCAGTTCCGGCTCGTAGGAAATTGGTGTTTTTTAGGAAAGGCCATGTCTCAAAATTTGACTTGGAACAGTTGTTACGTGCCTCGGCAGAAGTTCTTGGGAAAGGCACGTTCGGTACCACTTATAAGGCAATGCTTGAATCAGGGGACATGGTGGCGGTAAAGAGATTGCGGGAAGTGCACTTGCCAGAGAAAGAATTCCGGGAAAAGGTTGCGAGAGTAGGGGATTTGGAGCACAAGAATATCGTGCCACTACTCGCATATTACTATAGCAAGGATGAGTGGCTGCTTGCGTATGATTTCATGCCTATGGGAAGCCTCTCTGCTCTTTTGCATGGTAAGTCTGATTACAAAATTTGGGAATTTCTATTTTTGTCCTGTTTACATTAAATTTGATATTATGGGTATGCAAGAAAATTTTCGGGTTAATGCAATTTGATTTTGTAGTTGCTTTCTTTGAAGTTTTAACAGATGTCTCTTCTTTTTCAAGTAACATTGAAATTAGGTTCCCTACGGTATATGATATGAGAGGCATATCAATGCATTAATTCAGTGATATTAACAGGTCAATGAGTTTATATAAAAAGAAAAAAAAACAATTGCATTCTGTGTTAGACTTTAGAGATGGCCCTTGACGTGCAAAATAATTATAAACTTTTTTTTGTGAATCTTAATGAGCATTTCAAAGTGAAATAGATTTGTTATGTATTTTGTATTCTAAATTTATACTGAAAAAATTGATATGAAGAAAAATTAAAAGCGGCTTAATTAATTAGAGGCCAAGTCTCCCAAGTTTTCATAACACATATAACTTATTTAATAGACGTCTATTTTCAAATTGTGATTAATTTGAAAATAATAATATTAACCGGTATGAAAAGAAGAGGCCAATTAATTATACTAGTCATAATGTCTTTCATTAAAGAGAAAATGGCTGATGATTTATACGTGAGACCATTGTCATAGATCCGTATGATCCATTGTCAATAGTTGTAGCTTTCGTTAGTTATTATTTCATTGGATTATTCAAGACCAATTGCACTTTCTAAAATTTATGTAAGCATCTTGAAAGATAAAAAAGTGAAGAAATTATTTTAAAAATAGGCGAAATAATCTGAATGGAATTTTAGAATTTAATGGCGTTTCATGCAAAGGTCAAGAAACTGTTTCTAAATTAGTTCATTCTGATATCATGTTCTGGTAGACTAGTGGAACCATAGTGACAGTCAGCAACTTCTAAAATAAATTTTCTACACATAAAACCTTTTTACAATTGGTAGTGGTGGAATAGTGTCCCTTTTTTTGCATAATTAATTATAGTTCAAATCATATATGCTTGTAGTTGTAGAGAGGTTGTTAAATGCTCTGGCCATCATTACATGCTTTATTTTTTCTTACAAAAAGTTAGGAACTAACTACTACACCGCATGACATAAAACTTGTAACATTGGAAAGTTTGGTAGGATCCATATATCATCTGTGGTACTACATGTTGTGTATTGGTCAGTTTTTTTAATTCAAATTATAGAATCTTTAATCTGGGGAAACACATGAGTCCGACCGTAAATTCATGTGTCTAGTGAGCCCCACCTAAACTTCCCAAGACATGCAAATTACTCTTTACTATTTAATACATTTAGTAACTTGTTGAGATTAGAAGTTATGCTACTGTTAGTAATCGTTCCTATATTATTAAAAATAAGTACTAGATTATGCCTATATATGGTCCAATCTATGCCTTGTAAAAGGACGATGGAAATGATTTAGCAAAAAGACGTATAATTTACCAGTATCTCTAATTCAAAAAAAAAAAAAAAAAAAATTACAAATTCGGAGCACTTGTAGCTACAAGAGAAAGGAGGATGTTCATAAACCAGTGAATTTCATGGGTCAAGGCCACGAATATTGGTCAGGATTAGTGGCAGTAACTAGGAAATCAAATGAGAAGGGAAGATGTATTAATTAGAATGTGGCAATGTGCTCTGTTGAGAAATATAATTAAATAGGATTAGTTTAACAGTAAAAATAATAATTAAAATAAAAAGTAAACCGTTAGACTACTTTACCATTAGAATAATGTTAGACAACAATTAGTAGTTTTTTGTTAGCGATGAGAGATTGTAAAGAGTTATAACTTTATCAATAAAATTCATTCATACATCAAATTCTCTGTTTCATTAAATTTCATCATGGTATCATAGCAGTAAACCAGAAGGAAAGGGAAAGAAGAGAGCCTCTGTCCGTATCAGCAAGATACCAGAGATACTGGCATGTACCAGTATAAAACCTGAAAAACCAGAATCAACAGAAAATAGTACTGACAAACACTGAAAAAACCAGTCAGCATGCTACGATTATCAGAGCCGCTCATGTCACAATTAGCTAAGTTAGCTCAAAACCTTTCAAACTATATCCACAACAAACTTTCGTGGCGCTTTAGAGAGAGAATCGGATGGGTATTTAACAGTTTACTGTAAGGGTAAATTTTCCATTTGCTTATTTAATGAATTAAAACTGAAATTTAATTACAGATAGTTCAATCATGAGATATGTATAAGAGAATGCAAAGCTAATGGGTAAATATCTAAATTTGATTTTTACATGGGTAAATATCTAAAAAGAGAAGTTGTGATACTATCCAATTTTACCTATTTGTTTAGTGCTAGCAAAAGCATTTTAATCGACTTTTTTACTTGTATCATCAATCTTTTTTCTACTTAGGTGAAAAGTTACTTTCTTAATTAAGATAGGATCAGAGGCGGATGCACACTAGCCCGGGGGCCAGCGCCCCCCCCGATTTTGAAAAACAGTACTTCTCAGTAATACTTTCGGTAGTTTGCCCTCCTTGGATTGTCTGATTAATTTTATTGAGAAAAAAATATTTAATATCATGTATAATGAAATAATTATGCAAAGATATCAAAATATAAAGTTTTATAGACAAAAATTTTCTTCATCAATTTGATTATCTATTACTTTGAGTTTTATTTTATTGTTATTTTTAATATATAAAATGTTATTATTCTAATAATTTTTTTATTAGGTAAGAATATATATTTAATTATTATTTTTTTATTTTAGTACCTGATTAGTTAATAGATTTAAACCCGATAAGTTATTATAATCCGATATTTGCCCTCCCTTGACTAAAATCCCACATTCGCCCATGAATAGAACATAAGCAAAGTCAAATGAAGACAAAAAATAATTCATAGCACAAAGCGTTCGAAAATTACACTATTGTACATTCTAACAATCATCAAGGACTATTGCAAAGTAGACCATATTTTTTCTACTATCTAAATTTCATCCTTCACTTTTACAAACAGGGAACCGAGGCTCAGGCTGGACCCCGCTAAACTGGGAGACTCGAGCTAACATCGCCTTGGCGGTATCCCAGGGGCTTCACTACATCCACTCAGCGGGACCCACATTCTCCCACGGCAACATCAAGTCCTCCAATGTGCTCCTCACCACCTCATATGAGGCCAAACTGTCAGACCACGGCCTATTTTCCTTTGCCAGCATAAACTCATCATCCTCCCGTATTGCGGGATACCATGCCCCTGAAATCACCGATCCTAAAAAATTCTCCCAAAAAGCTGACGTGTACAGCTTTGGTGTACTTGTGCTGGAGCTGTTGACAGGGAAGACACCGGCACAAGCAGTACTGAGTGATGAAGGAGTGGATTTGCCAAGGTGGGTCCAATCAGTGTTGCGGGAGGACTGGACGAGAGATGTGTTTGACATGGATCTTGTGAGATACCAGAGTGCAGGGGAGGATATGCTGCATCTGCTTCAGCTTGCAATTGATTGTACAAAGTCTTTCCCTGATCAACGGCCGAATATAGCTGAAGTGGTGGCAAGAATCGAGGAGATTGTGAAAAATGGAGAGGTGTCAGCGAGTGGGGAGTCCGGGGTTGAGTAGTTAGGTTGGTTTTAATTTTTCATTCTTTCTTGAAACTTTTTTATTTTTTTGAAATATGATTTGTTTAGGCGGGTCAGACAATTGATTTTGAAGCAGAAGAAGAAAAAAGGTCTCAATTGTTTTAGTTTGTTCAGTTAGGAAATTAAGTGTATTTCTTTGATTTCTACATTTTGTTGATTCTCATTGAGTCTTTTTTTTTTAATTATTGTCATCATGTATAGTGATGGCAATGGGCCGAGTAGGGTCGGGTTTGTGTTAAATTCGGGATCCGGTCCGTCCTTCAAAATTCTTGGCCCGGCCTACTCGGCCTTGCCTTCGGGTCTAAAATTATTGGCCCGACCTGTCCATGGTGTTTCACGGGTCTACCCGCCCGTACCCGTCTCGGTCCGAGTTATTGCATAATTAATTATTATTTTTTAATTAAATATTTCTCTCTTCTTAATTATATTATATCTTTAAAAAATAATTATTTTATTTAATTAAGTTTGTAGTTTGTACATCTCTAATGAAAATATAGAATATTAATATGATAATTAAATATCTAATATATGATATATCGATATTTTTATAGCACAAATGTGTATATAAATATTAATAACTAGTGTTATTATATAATTTAAGTGATAATATTATATTGAGATTTATAAATAAATAAACAAAATAAATTATTGATTTAATATACAATAATATACACGACACATATCAATACATTATTAAAATTTATCTATACTACGGATCGGACGAGCGGACCTCACCTTAAACCCGTACCTGCTCGGCCCGTACTTGGCTCGGCCCGGCCCTAACCGTTTGACCTCCGGGGCGGACGGGTCGGCTGCAAAAATAAGAAGTCCCATGAAATGTTTTGTGATTGTTAGCCATTTTTGTCTAATTTCAAACTGTAAATACGCATGAAATGTTTTGTGAATTGTGTTCAAGGAATTGTAACATATTTATTAATGATGCCTGAAGAACCCTGGAAGGGATGATTTCTATACTTGAGTAAAGAATTGTACGCTCATTTTAACGGCAAGTGCAATTGCAACAAACAGCGGTCGTAATTTATACATATAACGCGTACGCAATAAGAAATGATAAATGAATGTTTTCATATTCTGGCATTCTTCTAATGGTATTTCTAACATATTCTTGAACTTATTGATTAATTATGATTTAATTTGTGGAGTGTAATTTAATATTTCATCAAACACTATCAAAATTGTACAATAATTCTAACTGTTTAAATTTTATAGTTTTTGATGAAATATCAAATTACACACAACTTATATGAAAATTGAATAACAATCAATCCATAAATTCAAAAATATATTTATAATTTTTTTTATTAATTTACATGAAATTGATTGACTCAAAATTATTAGTTGTCAAGAGATTCCACCCAAAACAAAATTGCAAGATTTCCTTATTAAAAACTTATCAACCATGTTGAGAAAAATAAGCAAGCAATGGGCCAAGAAATGTCTGGAGCGCGCTCTCGATAAAGACCAGCTTTAGATATATGACTAGCTTTTGTAGGCCTTGCACCATTGGACCCAATCTCCAGAAGCTTGTGTACCCCATCATTTTAAGCCCGTTATCTCTTCAAATTATGACCATTTATTTATCGAGATTCTAGAGGACTAACTTAGAATTATGTTTTAATGAAATAGTTAGAGCTATGAGTCTCATGTTAAGCAATTTCTTGATAAATAAGTACTATTAATTATGTTGGGTTCAATCTCAACTGTCAATAAAAAAGACGCGTAAAATGGGTGAGAGCAATATGCATTTATATAAGTAGCGGAGCGCTCCCCAGAAAGAAAAATTAAACTTGTGGGACTAATGAAGCGGAAGTCCGGCTCCAAAATGCAAATGCTATTTTAAAATTTATATCAGTAAAGGGATCCGGTGGTTGAGATTAATTATATTTGTATTTGTATTTTCATTTTTCTTCTCCCCAAAAATATTCCTTACGCCACTCTATCATACTTATTTATATTTTTTTAATATTAAAGAATTATTTAATTATGTTATTTCTCTGTCTTATTTTGTTAAAAAAATGAATTTATCACTTTTTGTGTGTTTTTTCGAATCAGAACAAAATAATAAAAATAAATTTCGGTCATTTTAATTTATATATTATTTTTTTCTATTAAAAATAAAATTATATATTATATATATATAGGCGCACCTGTATCCCTGATTTTTAAAAATTACAGTATCACCGCATCCGTACTGTATCGGATATGATACCCGCACCTACACCCGCGCAACATAGAATTTCCAAGAAAGTAACACTCGATTCTTCTGATTTTGCGAGGTACAGACTACGTTGAAGTATTAGCTCATAATATTAACTAGGAAAAAAAATCAAACAGTTTGCGTGCATATTTAACAATTTATAATAATGAAAATTGACAAGAAAAAATGAGGCTGAGGCAAAATTGTTTGTGAGTTCAGAATACGGATTTATTTCTGCTATGGTTTGATTAGAGTGCGTTATTTAAATATAGTTTATCGAGGAGTTATTCACATAGTAAATACAGTTCATATGGATTGATTTGATTTTTTTTAATTTTGTATGTTTGTGTTGTTGTTTAGACTTGAGCACGGCAATATAAGCTTCCAAGAGTTTATAAAATCTTGCTAATTGTTTAGTTTGGAGTCGATTACAATTTCCTGTGTTACATATCAACTATAGGTTAAAAGATATATTCTACACTATGCAATGACCTGCTCTTTGTGTTGCTTATTGGCTATTGTGTGATACTAGGTTGTAATTAGGGATGACGATTTAGTCCGCGGTCTGATGGACCCGTTTGGATCTATTTTAGTCCGACGCCAACCCGTCTGATTCAGTCAGTGAATGGGTAGGGCCGGATGGGATGGGTACGATTTGGGGTTAGACTTGTCTGTCCGATCCGAAGTAGTTGTGTGTGTGTATATATATATATATATATATCTACTCCTTATTAAGCACATATATATTTTGATCCTGCAACGATTTAGATTTTTTGTTGAATTTTTAGAGCTAATATCACTCATCGGATTGAGTTATTCATCAAATAATGTTACTATTTCAATGACTATCTGTGTTGAAGTTAGAATTTTCTCTCAATTTTGTTTGTTACACGAAATGTTACCTAATTTAGGAGTACAATTGCTCTATTTTATTTTCTTTTTTTCTTAGATTGTCATTAATTATGAATTTTAACTTTCGTTAAATGCTGAATGTTAACTTTCCTCTCAATTTATATTTATTTTGCATTAATTATGTATTCATGATTGAAATCTACATTAATTGCTAAATTATCTTTATTTTTATTTTCTTATTTTTCACATGAAGATATGAATTTTTATATTTCTGAAAGATATCACCGTAGCAACGCACAGGCAAGATACTAGTGTGTGTGTGTATATATATAATTTATTTATATTCATACTTATATTATATACAATATATTTTAAAAATTATGTAGAATCTTAATATAATATTAATATTATATTAAGCATTTAGTTATGATATTATTATATGAATAGAAGCATTAATATTTTTGAAATGTCTAAATGTGAACAATGTAATTCAACGGATATCCTAGTACATTTTTAGCCATATCTTTTAACTCAAACTCCAATCAATAAAAAAATAAATTATCTAAAATCATGATAATTATATATATCATTTTTATATTTTGAGGTCCTTCAAAAATATAAAATATCAATCTCAAAAATTCATA
This sequence comes from Schoenoplectus tabernaemontani, assembly GCA_037127355.1. NCBI lineage: Eukaryota > Viridiplantae > Streptophyta > Magnoliopsida > Poales > Cyperaceae > Schoenoplectus > Schoenoplectus tabernaemontani. The sequence goes on from CM073752.1 coordinate 17,029,889, forward strand.
TTTATGAAGATTAACTACAGAAAAATTTTAGACCTCTAGATATTTTTTTATCATAACTTGATACTGAAAGACCATATTAAGATAAAGTAAAATTTTATAAATTTATAACAATAAAACCTACAACTTTTGTATTTTAAGTTTTCTCAAATTTAAAAATTAAAATGCTCAAAAAAATATATTTCTCTATCAATTTTAAAAAACTACACCGCAGGATGAGCCTGGACGGGTCGGAGTCTGCGAAAAAAAATTAGCCCATAGACAGGACGAGCTAGGATTTTCAGGCCTAGAGATATGGGCCAAGCAGGATAGATATATAATTTTGATGGACAAATCGGACCGCGAGATTGATGTTTTACCCGTTTACCCGCCCTATTGTCATCCCTAGTTGTAAATTCGGCTTCACCTCGGAAATAAAAATAATTATTTAAAAATATCTAAAAAAATCTAAAAATTTATAACAATATTTAAGTACTCAAATACTCCGACTATAGTAGTGTTTTCTTAAAAAAAATAGAGCTCACAATAATTTCAGTATATATTATTTTTCATATAACTCTCATGAAATTTAAACCTACTTCACTTCATAGAGAGGTGAGATCCAATATCATATGTACTAAGTTTGTGGTTCTACACTATAGTATAATAGTCAATAGTTTTGCAATTTTTTTTGAACTATATCTAAATGAACAAGGTACACAAATTTTTTTTTTTGTATTGCCACATCTGTACCATATTAGAAATGATATCCCACCGTGCAACATAGACTAAAAATAAAATAAAAATAAATAAATAAAATAAAATTTCTAATGTGACATAGCTACGGTGAGAGAAAACTTAACCTCTATAAATTTGTTGATTTGAAAATGATAATTTTTTTTTTAAAACCAAAACCAATGAATTTGGTTGATGCTCGTCACCCTAACATATTTAATAATGTCATATCATATTGATTACTGTTTTACTTTTTAAAAAATAAATTCTTCTATTAATATTTTCTATTGGAGTACTCTTTCACTTTTGAATTTCACCAGATAGCGATGAGAAAAAAAATAAAAAGAAAATTGTGAGACAATTTTCAATCAGTTTTGAGTTTGAGGTATCAAATGCAAAGTCCTACTTTGCATTACAACTAGACTTTTTATTAAAATCGTTGTAAAGCATGATGTACAACATGCGACCCAAAAAAAAAAATTTAAAGCCAGGTGCGCCAGGAAACATACTCGTGGAATATTTATAACCTAAAATACTTAAACACATTCCTGTTAATATCTATACCTTTGTTTTTACATATAGATATTACTTTCAAATATGTTTAATTTTTTCAATTATTTTTGTTTTCAAGAATTATGTTTAATTATTTGTCCCGTGCACGCCACAGGTTAGTTTCTAGTTTCATATGAAATTTATTTTCCGTCGTGTTTTCAATTTTTGGGGTTAATATAGGTCACTTTATTCATATTTGGTCACTAAACTTTTATTTATCCGTTTTTAGTTACTGAATTTTAATGTTCATTTATATTTGATCACTCCCATTAGTTTTTCTTAAAAAAATAACTGAAATGAAATTATAATTGTTGCCAAAACTAATTAAAATAAAAAATAGATAAATGAAATAAAATTATATTTATTTTTCATTAGTTTTTTTAATTATTTTTGAATAAAAAACTAATGAAAGTGATCAAATATGAATAAACGTCAAATTTAACTCACTAAAAATGGATAAATAAAAAATTAATAATAAAATATAAATAAATATTAAAGTTTATTGAAATGTCAAAATATTAAACCCAAATTTTGATATAATTCAATATCAATGGCAAGATTTGGTTCATTTCTTGTTCTACTTCCGGATGGGAGAACGAAATGCCCAAATCCAATTTCGGCAAAACTCCAAAGTAAGTCGGTGTAATCGGTACGGTTATACTCCATGACACCAAGCTGGCAAAGCTCCAAAGGCCTAGTTCAACCGGTGTGATATGTACGATACTGCTCCAGTCGTGGTTATTTCTTCGTATATTGCGGTTCGTCAGTAGCCCTTCGTTTATTCTCCCAATAAATTATATTCCCGATTCCGAAGCTTCTCCCTCACTCTCTTCCTATCCCTTCTCTTCCATTCTATTTTCCTCTCTCAACCATGGCGACATTTACTGTTACCTCGAAGCAGACCAATCCTTTCGAAGGTCAAAAGCCTGGGACATCTGGACTTAGGAAGAAGGTACTTATCCGATTCAAAGGTCGAATTGCTTGTGCGCTGGTTTAAATTTCCTCCATCCGACCGTCTGCATCTTTATCCAATCAGTGAATCTTGTGATTATTGGATCTTGATTTGGAGATCGGTCATTTTCTAGATTTAGTCATGTGATCCAAGTAGGTTCGATTTGGATTCATCAGTACCATCAGCTGTTTCCAAGAAAAGTTATTTTTATTGATTGGATCTTTGGTTTGATTTTTAATTAGCTAATTGTACATGATATAGAAATATAGATCAGACGGCCAATCATTGATTGCCTTGGATTTAAAACCCAATCCAATGTGCATTTCAGTTCCATATCAATGCTTAGTATTTATTCAATTTTTCTATTTCACTATTGTATAGTGATTTTTTAGGTCTGAAGCTTGTTTCCACAATCATCTGATTGAAAACTGCATTGACCAGATGCTTCCTTTTTTTTAATTAGAATTTAGATCATCAGATCTTGAATTGATGACGTTTTGTCTTCTTTAATTTGAATTGAGTTGCACTTTCTTAGATGGGGTATGGAAATGCAGTTTTAACAAGTTTTCAAAACGTTTTTCAGGTCACCGTGTTCCAGCAGGCTAATTATCTCCACAACTTTGTTCAATCCACTTTTTATGCTCTTTCAGTTGACAGAGTCCATGGTAAGAATTCAATCCAACATAGATATATCCAGCAGTAGCAATATTGTTGATTCATTGCATAATCAGTTGTCAAATGTGTTTGTCCAAATGCAGGTGCTACCCTTGTTGTGTCAGGTGACGGTCGTTATTTCTCAAAGGAAGCTATTCAGGTTTGCGTCTGTTTTCACAATTTTATGCAATATATAGTGCAATCTCTTGCTGATGTTAGAATTAATATGTAGTTTCCCTCTTATTAATAGATTATTATAAAAATGGCGGCTGGTAATCATGTAAGGCGTGTCTGGGTTGGACAAGATGGACTACTTTCTACCCCTGCTGTTTCAGCTGTCATTCGTGAAAGAGTTGGTCACGATGTGAGTATGATTTATATTATACTGTGGTCATGATGATGCAGAAGAGTTGTTTATGATGCTTCTCCTTAAAATCACGGTTGTCTATTGGTTCTAATATAAACAAATATGATTATCAATAGGGTGCAAAGGCCACTGGAGCTTTCATTTTGACAGCAAGCCATAATCCCGGTGGCCCACATGAGGTACACTTCTTGTCATAAGTTGGAATGCTATGCAATCAAATATAATTACACAATGGTGACCTTAAACTTGATTAATTTGAATTTGTCCTAGAGAATTCTTGTCTTCTTTTTTTCAGGATTTTGGAATTAAATACAATATGGAAAATGGAGGACCTGCACCTGAGTCGGTGACAAATCAGATCTTTATCCACACAACAACAATCCAAGAATATTTCATTGCTGAAGATCTACCTGAGGTACAAGTTTTTATTGGATAACTAACTAATATAATTTTTAATAAAGCTTGATTTGAGGTCCAATTCTGAAGCATATCACTAATGGTACAGGTTGATATTTCAAAAGTTGGTGTCACTAGCTTCACTGGACCCAGAGGTCAATTTGATGTGGAAGTATTTGATTCTGCTACTGAATATATCAAACTAATGAAGTGAGTTCTATTTATGTTATTTATTATGTTTGAACTCTTTTTCTATTCTCCCTATGACCAGTTTATGATATCATAGGAGCTGAGAAAAAATAATGCACACCTTGTTTGATGTATAATCTTTGCAAGCCTGACGTATAATGGGTTTCAGGTCAATCTTTGACTTCGACTTGATTAAGAAGCTGCTTATGTCTCCTAAGTTCTCTTTCTGGTATGCTTTTGTAATTTCTTGCTGATCTGGAACATTCTTTTCATCAATTCTAAATCTTCTAAATTCAAATATCGTGTGTTTGACCACTATTCTGCAGCTTTGATGCACTCCATGGTGTTGCTGGAGCTTATGCACACAAAATCTTTGTTGAAGAGCTTGAAGCTGATGAAAGCTCACTGTTGAACTGTGTACCTAAGGTAGATTTGAACCCGAGGGTCTCCAAAAATGCTAATTAGACTGTGATATAGTCTTTTAAGTGATCGTGTTTGATGTTCAAATAGCATCTCTAGATTGAGGATCTGATCACTGCATGGGTTGAATCCTGTAGGAAGATTTTGGTGGTGGCCACCCTGACCCAAATCTGACCTATGCCAAAGAGTTGGTTGCACGGATGGGGCTGGGAAAGTCACCTGCATCAGATCCTCCTGAATTTGGTGCTGCAGCTGATGGTGACGCAGATCGGAACATGGTTCTTGGCAAAAGGTATAGATGGTGGCTTTTCCATTTAGTAGCCCAAATGTAGCAGAGATAGGAAAGAATGTAGAAAAAATAAAGGAAAGAAAAGAAGTAAAGGTACAATTTATACAGTTTTGTTAACTATTTGTTGTTGCTTTCATGTTATTGTCAGGTTCTTTGTCACACCATCAGACTCTGTGGCTATAATTGCTGCAAATGCAGTTGAGGCAATTCCATACTTTGCCTCTGGTTTGAAAGGGGTTGCCAGGTGTTTACCATTTCTCTTTCTTGAGTTTGTATACTGATAAATCAATACTTTGAGGCAGTCTTCTTTTTCCTATTTGATTGGTTTGAACAGTTGATTTATTGATTTAATGTGCAGGAGCATGCCTACATCAGCTGCCCTTGACGTAGTTGCAAAAGCACTTGGCCTTAAATTCTTTGAGGTAGATGAGATCCATTTTGTTGTTTCATGATGCATGTATCACTGGTCTTGTTTAAATCACTAACATAGCAATATTTCGGTTTTAGGTTCCTACTGGTTGGAAGTTCTTTGGGAACTTGATGGATGCAGGGCTCTGCTCAATCTGTGGTGAAGAAAGCTTTGGCACAGGTTTATACTTCTTGAATTTTCTTTCTTCTTTATCTCTTCTTGCCTTCATTTTGATTGTGTCTCAAAGAATTTGTGTCGCTTGACCCTTGAGCCAACACAGTGCACTTAGATAATAATTTATATTGCTTAATATATAAATGCTATGAGCATATGACCATGCGAGGTTTATTGAATCTATTGATAGGATATTTGTAATTGGAAGCTTCAAACTATATTGAGATGCATCTTTTTGGTTTGTTTATTTGTCTGTTGGCTTTAAATTCAGGTTCTGACCATATCCGTGAAAAAGATGGTATCTGGGCAGTGCTAGCTTGGCTCTCTATCCTTGCTTTCAAAAACAAGGACAAACTTGAAGGAGATCAGAAACTGATCTCAGTTGAAGAAATTGTTCTCAATCACTGGTCCGCATATGGTCGCCACTACTACACGCGCTACGACTATGAAGTATTCTTTCTCAAGTTCTCTTCTTATTCATATAGATTTATTTTCTGTTTCTTTTCGAGTGGTTATCTACTCTAATTGTACCTCTCTTATTTTTTTCCTGAAGAATGTGGATTCTGCAGGAGCAACTGAACTCATGGCCAACCTCGTTAAGCTGCAGTATGATCTCGGTGAATTGAATGTGTATGTTTTTAGTTCAATTTAATTTATTTATTTACCATATCTTTTTTTTTTGTATGCGTCAATTTGATAACACATAACATGCATAAGCTGCATGAGTTTGGTGGCAGAATCTGACTGTTAAGAGTACAAAGTTTTCTATTTAATTGATAGATGAATCTTGGGAATCCATTAATTAACAAAGTAGGAGTATACTAAAATGCAGCTCAATTTCTTCAGGTTGATAAGGAAGATCAAACCGGAGGTATCTTTCATTATCAAGGCAGATGAGTTCGAGTACAAGGATCCAGTTGATGGTTCTATCGCTTCTAAACAGGGGATCCGTTTTATCTTTAATGACGGCTCACGCTTGGTAAGTAACTGACCTGGTTCTGGTTGAGCTGTCTGCGTGGACTGAAGTACAAAGTAAATTTGATTGACAGTCACCATGCGATTATTGAAGATATTTCACCAATTATGTTCTGCTATATGCTGTTTCAAATTATTTATTTAATTAGCATAAACATGTCTTGTTCAGGAACTACCATACTATGTTACAATTTTCTGCTTTCTCTGAGCAACTTTTTAATCCCCATTTGGATCATATTACAGATTTACCGCCTTTCTGGAACTGGCTCTGTTGGAGCAACCATTCGTGTGTATATTGAACAGTATGAGAAGGATCCTACAAAGACTGGAAGGGATTCCCAAGAAGCACTTGCCCCGCTTGTGAGTTGCCATGTCCCATCTCCCTTTTAGTTCATTCTCTTTGATCTTTTTAGAACTTCATGTTTATGGTGATTTTTTTTTCTAATTTCAACAGGTGGATGTTGCAATAAATATGTCTAAAATGGAGCAATTTACTGGCCGCACAGCTCCAACTGTTATCACATAAATACCTGAGGCAGCAAATAAATATGCCTAAAATGAAGCAATTTACTGACCGCATAGCTTCATTTTAAAATAAAGTCTTTCAAGTTTTGCAGTGATTTAAGAGGTTTTCTTTAATTATATGTACTGTTCTTCTCATATCCCGTTGTGAGTTTTGTTCCATCCTTTTGTTAATCTTACATAAGTAGCTTTGCTTTAAGCACCAGATGCTGTTTTTTATGTAATTGATGGGAATATGTTGCAGAAGAATATTGATGTTGTGCATTAAATCATGAAGTGGAATGACTTTGGATTAATATATTGTTACATGTGTGTTATTCAAATAACCTTGTTGTATTGATAGATTAGTATATTAATTTGTAATGTTTTCCCAGATTATAATAGTCTCAATACAGGAAAAGCCTGTTAGTTTCAGATAATTTTCCTTTTCCCGTTTTATTCAGGAAAGGTAGAATGTCTTGTACATTTCCCAAATATATTTTTCTATAGTCGTAGGCCTTGTCCATGTAGTGGCCATGTTTTTCATCGGCTGGAAGTAACGAAGCATTGGCCGGATGGATGTCATCATTGATCATTCTCATGCTTGAATTTCTGCATTGCCTTCAAAAAAAAAAAAAAAATCATCTGCATTGCCTAGCATCTCGTATCAATGGACCTCGTACATTTTTTTTTTTTGAAACCTTGCAGTGGCTGCCAAGTATAAACCTCGTACATTTCTTCTTTAGTTTTTGGTTTAGCTACTGTGATTGCACATCTAAAGTAGGGATTCATTAAAACTGATCTGCTTGGGTCCAATTAGTGGTTTAAAAAAACCCGGACGGGTCAAATCCGACTCGTCAAACCCGTCTTTGCGACCCGATCCGACCTGTGCTCAAATCCGGTCTAATTTGTGTCCAGGAAAATTCATGGGTCTATAACGGGTTACGGTAAAAAAAATTAAAAAAATCCATCTAAAACCCGACTAGTCATAACCTGTGCCTGATCCGACCCATGATAACCTGTTATATCATTTTATTTGAATTTTTAAACATTTTATTTAAATTTCTACTTAATTTTTTGAGTCGTAAAAAAACCATTTTTTTTTATCAAGAATATTAATGGTTATATATTTTTAATATTTTCAATAATTATTTTTTTATTTTCATAATTTTTGAAAATTTATTTGAATTTTTTGAGTTACTTTTGAATTTTAGGAAAAAAAATGACCCGCCCGATTCTACCCGCTCCATCGACCCGTCCGACCTATGATCCTAGAATAAATTCGGTCACACCCTCTCAAATCTGACTTGTGCTAACCCGTCCCGTCTAATCTGTCAACCTGTCCTAATCCATCCTGACTTAACCCGTCGACCCGTCCTAATTTGTCCTCGACCCATCCCAATCCGACCCGTTTTTAAAACACTATATGTCCAGTGACCAATTTTGCTTCTTTCGCCTCCTCAAATTTACTGCTTCAATTCTATCCAAACACGAACGAAGCATGAGGGAATTTATTTGAAAATAATTAATAAGTTGCTAAGGCAACATAAAAATGAGGGTTTACAACTGTTGGGATGCAAATGCTCCGAGCATTGTCAATTTTAATATGGAAAGAAAATAATAATACGAAAGATCAACACACGCTAAGTTCATAAGCAAATCTAATCTGCATTTCATTTTATTTATTTTTGAACGACAGCAACGATTATTTATCCAATACTAGTTTATGGCAAGAGTTGTTGCCAATCTTTTTTAAAAGGAAGGGATCACTTGACAATCTTGATAATGGTTTTTTAAATAAATATGAAAAAAATCTTTAAAAAAACTTATAGGTATATTTTTCTACTTATAGATTAATGTTGATTCAAATTTTATGTAATTTCATTATCATTTAATAGTTCATCAAAGACGGTTAAATTAGACCTGTTGTAAATTGTATAACATTTTGATAGTTTTTGATGGACTATCAAATGATAATAAAATTGTATGAAATTTAAATCATTATCAATTTATAAGTAAAAAAATATATATATTTTTTTATTCTTAATAATTATTTTATATTTATTTGAATACTCATTATCAAAATTGTCAAAATAAGTCATTGTCAAGGATGCCTTCCCTTTTTAAAATGACCTTGGTTGCATATGCATTTATGCAATTGTAAAAATTTTAAAATGTCTTATGCAATTGTATAATTGATAAGTTGCTAAGGCAATAAAAAAATTAAAAATGAGTGTTTACAATTGTTGGGATGCAAATGCTCCGAGCATTTTCAATTTTAATTTAGAAAGAAAATAATACTACGAAAGATCAACATACGCTAAGTTCGTAAGCAAATCTAATCTGCATTTCATTTTATTTATTTTTGTACGACACTGATTATTTATCCAATACTAGCCCAGTTGAGGAGACTAAATTATTTGAGAAATCGATCCTGCGTAAAGTTGAATTTCAAAGGACTTGACTTTTAGTAATCTCATCCCAACAAAAATAAAAAACTAGTATGGACCAGTCGACAAACAGAACGGATAATTAAGCTAACTTCCCCTGGAATTGACTAACTCTTTGGTGCTAACTACGACACAATTTTGGTTGGTATTTTTTTTCTTGGGTAGCGCGGTAGTGGTACTGTTACAGACTGTTACAACTTATCCAGAGACCTTTAAGTTTAACTGTTTAACCAGCTTCTCATCTTAGCAAGCCCGATAGGTGCAGATTTTTTTTAAAAAAATTATTTAAATAATTATATTTTTAATAATAAGAGTGATTAAATCAAAATTTAAAAAATACGAATGACAGAGTGTCATTGTTAATGGCGTCTTTATTTTTTTTTCAATTATTAAAAAAACAGTACTGCGTTAGTGAGAGTGGCGCGGTGTGTCTCCCACTGGCGCCATTACTTGCATTAGAGGATGAAAATTTTCAATTATTAAAAAAAAATACCGCACCAGTAGGAGTGACGCGTCTTCCACTGACACCATTACTTGCATTAGAGGATGGAAGTGATGAAATATTAAAAAAAATGAAAGACGTCATTGAGAGTGGTGTTTTTTATTGTTTAAACGCGTTAGTCCAAGTGGCTTATTTGCACAGCGATCACTGTCAATGACGCGCTGTCATTCATATTTCAAAATTTTCAATTTAATCATTCTTATTATTAAAAATATAATTATTCAAATAATTAATTTAAAAAATTGCTATAATAGCATCCGCATCCCATTGTCAAATTGATTATCAAATCTCATTTGACAATTATCATTTGAATTTCAGGGATGCAGAGACTAGGCAAAATTAGACAATTATCTAAATTTGACAATCCATTTGACAAGCCACGTCAGCGAAGAAGTAAAAAATTAATTACGAAAGTACCATTTTGACAATTTCGTTCTATTCAGGGATGCCACTCTTAAAATAAATTGTCAATTGATGACATAACATAAAAATTTAATTTTAACAGTCGACACTAATACGGATGCTCTAAGTGTCTCCACCTCGGTTGTGAATATTTCGAAGTGGAAGTTATTAGATTTGATTCTCTGGCTTGAAAGACGGGTAAAGGGCCATTACACACCGCACAGCCACGTGCTCTCTCTCTCTCTCTCTTTTTGAACTCTCTGTCTCTCTTTCTAATTATTTTTGATGGAGTTGGAAATCGGCGGTGATTTCCAATTCCATTAGAGCATCCGCATTGGTGTCGACTGTCAAAATTAAATTTTTATGTCATGTCATCAATTGACAATTTATTTTAAAAGTGGCATCTCTAAATAGAATGAAATTGTCAAAATGACACTTTCGTAATTAATTTTTTACTTCTTCACTGACGTGGCTTGTCAAATAGATTGTCAAATTTAGACAATTGTCTAATTTTGTCTAGTCTCTGCATCCCTGAAATTCAAATGACAATTGTCAAATGAGATTTGACAATCAATTTGACAATGGGATGCGGATGCTCTTAGCTGTTATTCACAGATTGTCAATGATATCTTGACATCACATCTGTGCAAGTACATATCTTTACATGAGTAAAGTGCTCAAATTAAAAACTCATGTTTTCAAGTAATACGCAGATTAAGACCAGAATCCTGTTCATAACCTGTAATTCTTTATTTTTATCTAAAGATGCGCCCAGTTTAAGACGATCCAAATGTTAAAACATATGAAAATATAGAAAATGATAGCATCGGTCAGCATATGGTAAATCATTGCAGATTAAATGGTTTTTGTAAGAAGTCCTATATCATGATTGCTTTTGATCGTTGCACATCTTCTGTAGATGCCAAAAGCACGTGCTACAAAAGTCAACAGGACAAAGCATTAGGATTAGGAGGTGAGAGGTAAAAAGACATTTGAATTAAAAAATAGATTTAAAGTTTTCTGGAACCGTTAATTTTGCATCGATATTCATAATAATTATAAAAAATATAAATTTTAAATTTAAATTTATTAAAAATACGAATCTCAATGTAAAATTAACTACTTCAAAAAACTAATTTAAATCCACTTTTTAGTTCAAAGGTTTTTTACCTCCCCTCCCCACTTTCTAAGGATTAAGGAGATGGCCCAAAAAGAAAAGTCAGCAAACAAAATGACACAGAGTATGGATAGACGGTACAATAGAAATGCAAAATTCCCCACAAAATCAAGTAGCGCATCAAAAGTATTAAAACTGAAGAGCACATATACGATCTGACGGTCCAGCAGCAGATGAAAACTATTAGTATTCGTACTATTCTTTTCTCCTGTAGAAACTATAGTAGCTATGCATAACTCACCTAGCCTTTAAAATTTGGAAGTGGGAGGTTCAAAGTGTTTTAGAATCATTGATTTTACATTTAGATTCGTATTTTTAATAAAATTTAAGTTTAAAATTTATATTTTCAATAATCATTACGAATCTCGATATAAAATCAACGGTTATAAAACACTTTGAATCAATTTTTTAGTTTAAAGTACTTTGAACCTCCCCCACCTCCTTAAAATTTAGGGTCTGTTTCGATTTTTACCGGTTGCTCATTAGAAAATAAAAATTCACTCTTAATGAATATTTTTTTCTCTCCACGCACACAGAAACTTTTTAACTTAATTTTTATGTCTCATTTCTATTCCCCCTAATTTAGAATAGAGATTATTTTTCTAGCTGGTGATGACTGATGATTTTGAATATATTCACTTTAGCTTAATTTTTATGCCCCATTCCTATTCTTTTGTGTACGCCGAACACGTACTGACTTTCAAAATGGTAGCAGTAAATAAATATATATTGTCATTAATTATTAAATGCCACCTGCAGCTGTTAATATTCACTTCAGTTAATAAAATGATACCTGCATGTCTTTTGACGTTACCTTAGTTACCAAGTATCTTACATTTTCATCTACGGTGTTTTTAAATATTATAATTTGCAAATATTTTCTTACATGTGGAATTTAAGGTGTCCACTTCCCATTGGCCTAGACAGTTTTTATTATTAATAATTATTATTAAATTAATATTGTTAAAAATAAGAGTGAAAACCGTAAAATTTCAAATATACGAATGGCGTAGCATACATCGTCGGTCGCGCGGACTTACAACGCGCCATTGCCGGTGGCGCGTTTCGTCAAACCCAGCGCGCCGCCTCCATCTCACTTGCGCTGCGCGCATTTTGTATATATAAGAAGTAAACGCGCGACTGGCAGTGGTGCGTTTCGTAAAAAAAAAAGAAAAAAAAAAGGAAACGAGTGGCGCGTTTCGTAAATTCAAACGCGCATTGAGCGCGCCACTGCCAGTGGCGCACTGCCATTCATATATTTGAAATTTTACGTTTCTCACTTTTATTTTTAATAATATTAATTTAATAAAACTTATTATTACTAAAAAGTAAAAACTGCTGGCCTAGAGGCTAGAGGGATGAAAGCAAAGCCGAAAAGTAAAAAAGGCACTATATGTCTATATCACTTAACAATAGTTTTATAATTGAAGGTGTGCACTTCTCTTGGTATTAAAAGGCCCTGGCCGTTAGTTTCTGCTTCGTTTCCTTTTGTTTCGGCCTTATTACTTAATTTCTGCAGCAATTGAACAAAGAACAAACGGTCATAATGTCTCCTTATGCTGACACCTGTACAATGCATTTAAGATGTCCCTCTCTTAGTGCACGTGTCAATCTCCGGTTCGTTGAAACTGTCCTCTTCATGTGTTATCTATGACATCAAAGTCGTTGTCTTGATAATTATTAGAATGTGTTTTTTCCGTAAAACAAAAAAAAGGAAGGAAAAAATCTCTCCGTTTGGACTTGCAATGGAGGAGAACTGAACTAATTGCATTCCCCAATTCTGAATTTGTTTTTCATAAATAACCTTAAATGACAACTAATATTTCAAGCTCAACTTATTTTCACAAATGATCATGATAAGGATGCAATTCGAACTCACGTTCTTCAAAATGTATTTTTCATATCCGATAACTTACCGCATCCAACTAAGATTAAAGAGCACAAACTCAGCTCACGCCTTTCAGTTCAAATTTGAAAAGTGCATGTCTAACTCACACCCTTCAATTGAGCTAGCACATAGATCTTTTAGTGAGCTTTCATGAGTTTTTTTATAAAAAAATATAAACATTTAAAGATTAAATTTTAGCTCATCAATACATATTTAAAAATTCTTCAACACACTACTCATTATATATAACATATAAATAATATTTATATTTTTAATTAAAAATATAAATATAATTTTAGTTATTTATATATAAATAGTTAAAAATAATTAAAATTATATTTACATTTTTAATAATTAAATTTTATTTTTTTTATTATCGATAGGTTAGCTCACAATTAATTTTTGAATTATTTGGACTCATTTCAATATATATATATATAATTATTATTTAAGTACTTACATTATTGTAATAAGTAGCGGGCTGAAAAATTTTTAAATCTGTGCTAATAAGCTGAAAATTTGATCTTTAAATATTTATAATTTTTGATAAAAAAACTCTGATCGGGACGTTTAAATACAATCTGGAAACCTCACCAAAAATATCTATTATGAAGGGCGTGAGTCGGGTTTGCGCCATTTAATCTTGGTTGGACGCAATCAGTTGTTGGACACGAAAAATACACTTTGAATGGCGTGAGCCTAAATTGCGCCTTATTATGATCATATGTGAAAATAAGCAGAATACATGGTTATTAGTATAAATTAGTTAATATTAAAAGTTATTTAAGAAAAAAAAAGTCCCCAATTTGGGCTCAACGACGTGATATCACTTAGAAAAATCATCAAATATGTGATAATGTGAACTTTGAATTACTTCACTTGAAAAATGTAAGTTTTCATTGGTTGACATCACGGATTAAAAGACTCTGACCACCACAATCGTTTTGGAAGCAAACAATGAAAAACTACAAATAGATAAAAGTTATCTTTAATTGAACATTATGAAAAGAAGAAAAGGTAGGTTCCTCTGTCATATAGATAATTATCTATGGGTCCGTTTGGCAAATTAAGGAATAGTTTTGGAAGAGTGGTAATTTTAGAAGAGTGATAGAATAATATTTTTTTTTGGAAGAGTGGTAGAAGAGTGGTATTCTTGACTATTCGAAAGAGCGAAAATATCGTTTGACAGTTGTTACTCAGAATAGTTAAAATATAAATAATTATGATACTAATAATGATGATGATGATAATAATAATAGTAAAATAATAATCATAATAGTAAGATAATAATAATAATAAAGTAATAAAAAATAATCATAATGAATAATAATATTATAATAGTAATATAATAAAAATATAAACATAATCATAATATAGTAATATAATAATAAAAAATTATAATTACAATCATAATTATAATAATAATAAGTAATCATAATTTTAATAATATAATCATAATATAATCATATAATCATAATCATGATAATAATAATTATAGTCATAATCATAATAATATAATCATAATCATAATCATAATAATATAATAATAAAAATATAATCATAATCATAAAAATAATTATAAATAATTATAATTATAATGATATAATAATAAATTAATCATCACTATAATCAACATATAATAATATAATACAACATAATAAAATAATAATAAGTAATCATAATCATAATCATAATCATCATAATATAATAATATAATAATAAATAATCTTGATCATAATAATATAATAATAAAATAATTATATTTATATTTGTAATATAATAATATAATATTAAAATTATATTTATAATAATAATAAATAATATAATAATACTAATGGTAACGATAATATAATAATAATAATAATAATAATTTAATAATAATAATATAATGATAATAATAATAAATAATAATCATAATATTAATTCCATTGAGTGTCAAACACTCCCTATGTATAACCTAACAATTAATATGTATCGTGAGTGTTATCACTTTTGATAGATATTACAATGAACGAATTCTTAACCTTTCATTAAACGAGTTTGGTTATTATTTGCAACTATTAGAATTTATGTGACCAGTAGTGGTAATTTTAAGTGATTTAGCGTTAATAGGGGTGAAAACGGATGAGATATATTTGGATAGAGTCAAAATCATATATGTATTTGTTTTTATTTTCTGAATATGAATACAAATACAGATTGTTCTGAATATGAATACAAATATGGATAATTTTGAATATGAATATGGATAAAATGTATATATATTGTCAAAGACAAACATAAAATCCATTTATAATTTATAAAATCTATTGAAATGTGTATAATAAAATAAGATTTTCAATATTCTATTTATCTAAAAACATATAACTAATTTTAAAAATATCAAATTCATAATATCTATCTAACTATATTGATGAATAGTATTAGTTTTTTATGATATATAAATAATATATTACATATTTATATTAAGATATAAATAATTGAGATTGAAATCATATCCATACCATTATTCACATGGATATTTAGATACGAATATCCGCATCTAAATTTCCCATGTAAATTTGCACCCCTATTTTTTAGGCCGGAAAAAGATCTTAAAAATAAAAGTTAAAGTATCTTTTTCTTAGTTTAATATCTCTTGCTCCTAGTAATCAATTTGTTAATGTGATACACGAGTATATTTTATTTTCATTCAATAATATTTACTTATTTTGTTATTATCAATTTATCATTGATAATAATAATTTAAAGTGATTGGTATACTTGCTATTTGGACTTTACTTCATTCATTGATTTATATATTTGATTGTTCGCACCCTCACGATGAGACTGCAAAAGTAACTTTTTTTCCTCCCTTTATTTTTTTTTTCTTCGAGAACTTGTTCGAATCTGACTGTTTTGTGTTTAGACCGTAATTGGTGAATTTTCTAAATAAATGAGTGTCAGAATGTCCATCAAACATGCCCAAGAATATATAGTATCCATTAGATCCGAATGGGATTTAAAAATATATATCTATATTCAAATCATTTTTCTAATTAAATGCTTATAGTCCCAGAATTTACCCTTTTTTTAATGTTTTTTGCGGGATATGAATTTGTCTCTTTGTATAAAGCGAATCACATCACATACATTTTTAGGATTGTCGTTCTTTATTTAAATCAACGAATAGGCACAAATTCTACTAATAAAGTTATTTTTCAACTTCCATCTTAAGTGAAAAATATTTATTTGAAGAATTATTGCAAATTTTGAAAAACCATTTAGTATAATTTGACAGGAGTAAATATATTTAAAAAACAATAAAATTACTAATGAGCCATGAACATGATAAATTTTAATATTTTATACGCGTTTTTTTATGTAATTAAGGAAAATGTTGTTTACTATAAGGATTTTTTTCATTCAATGTGTTTTGTTTCATCTGGGAAAAAAGGTATGTAAAAATACAAATTGTCATTAAGATAATTGAGAAAATAAATAATATAAAGAGTAAAGCTAATGTGTTCAAGCTCACCAAGATTTATGATGCGCTTAACTAAAAATATACTTTATCATATCTAAAATTTTAATTCATGTTTCTCAATAAATTATTTATATAAAAATATCTCATAAGATACCAAAATTTCTATTTTGAAGTTTTCTTTGTTCTTATATTTTTCATAATTTTTAAGATAACTTTAAAATAGTAATAATAAAATGATAAATATTTGCACATAAAAATAGTTCATTTTCAGAAATCCAAGACAAATACTTCAAATTCTAAAAATATAAAATTTTATATTCCATGTGATTTTTAATATAAAAAATTAATTAAGTAAAATAAATTAAAGTTATAAGATGATAAAATATATTTTTTTTAGTTAAGCTCAACAAGATCTTGACGAGCTTAAAAACAAATCCTCATCTTTCAGCTCACTAAGGATGGTTTCATATTTTGGATCATCATCAACAAGATCTTGACGAGCTTAAAACAAATCAAATCCTCATCTTTCAGCTCACTAAGGATGGCTTCATATTTTGGATCATCATCAAAAAGTGTTCTATTATAAATATGAGGCGGCAGTGGATGTCATGTACGGCTGTAACGTAGTTAGAGGCTTAGTATCTTTTTGTATCGTGTCTCATCTTAAAAAAAATGTAAAAATTTATATTGTTCAATCCAAAAAAAAAACATATAAATAGTTGACGTGTATAATATGACATAATTCTAAATTCAACAATCTTTTTATGTCCTTGAGGACTTGAGGATCTAAAGCCTAAAAATAGTATAAAAGTTGTGCGATCGTATGGAGCGTCCAGTTCTCTTGAACCGGAGAGGATCGACTCAATTAGCTAACCTCTTTCTCTCTCATTTTGTTGGAGATTACACTAACAACAACCTCTGTCACACTGGTACTCACCTTAAAACAAGCAGCTTGATTGAGATAGACAGAGTCACAGAGAGAATATAATCACATAAAAATACAAACACAAGCGCGCATAACAAGGCTCTCAATCGGGGGATAGGCCAAACTAGAAGTGACCAAATTTTCTCCCTGCGAAACGATACCTCCTATTTGAATTCGTCTCATTACAAGGGGTGTTGACTGTTGATGCAATTTCTAGTCGTTCTCCGCCTCCTTCTGATCTAACTCTTTAATGTGAGATCGGATCCGAACAACATTACGAAGATCCGGCAAATGGAGAAGCGGCGTACCTCTATTAAGCCTAGTATAGAGGTGGAAGAGTTCATAAATCTGCTTCATGGGTCGGATCCAGTTAGAGTTGAGCTGACCCGACTTGAGAATGAGGTCAGAGGTAAGCAATGTGCCTCGATCTGAGTCAATTTTGGGTCTTTTATGTTGTTCTTGTAAAATAAGATTGAAGGTTATATTGCTGCCATTTGCGCGCTATTTTAGATAAGGAAAGGGAACTATCGGAGGCACAGGCAGAGATACGTGCACTTAAGCTATCAGATCGAGCAAGAGAAAAGGCTTGCGAAGAAGTGAGATTACTAGAATTTAAATTAATGAATGAAATAATTATTTTACTATCATTATTATTATAAATTGCATTTGGAAAAAGTAACCGGCATTATTATTAGTAATTTAACTCAGGGCCTTTCTTTGACTTGGTGGGTCACAGTATTACCTCAAATTATTCATAACTGGAGCAGATCTTCCGGAGGAAACTAAATTTGTCTATATTGAATTGGTTTGCCTTACTTTATCTTTTGTTAATTAAGCTTACTGAAGAATTGGCCAAAGTGGATGAGAAGCTCAAGCTGACTGAATCTCTTCTAGAGACCAGAGTAATGATCCTTCATTTTTATTCTTGTGATAATACTTTTACTTCTGATTTCTTTTGGTCCATTGACATATTTTCGTGGTTTATTGGTGATGTATTTTCTCGATACCAGTCTACTTTAGAGATAAGATGAGTAAAATACTCGAGAATTAACAATGTCTTCTCCTTCTAGTAAAATAAGTTAGGTGCTCTATTGCATCTGGTACTTTCAGCCATCCTTTTCGTAATATTATATTTTTGCCTGGATGCTGTCAGAAATACCAGAAATCAACCAAACAGAAGTTGAATTCTGCCTCCTGTCCTTTTCTCTTTTAGATACACTTCTCAATGCCAATGATGCTGATATCTTTACAGAATTTAGAGATAAAGAAAATAAATGAAGAGAAAAAAGCTGCATTGGCAGCCCAGTTTGCAGCAGAGGCAACACTTCGAAGAGTTCATGCGGCACAAAAGGATGATGACATGCCCCCAATTGAGGCCATTCTGGCTCCTTTAGAAGCAGAGCTAAGGTTGGCTCGCTCTGAGGTACTCATCTTCCCTCTGTCTATTTTGTTGTTAAGTAGAATTTTTGCAAAAAGAAGGAACTCTCTTTTAACAAATCGCTGCAGATTTTTTTTCTTTTAAATAAATGTAAGTGTTCTGAATTTTTCAGGAAAGACAATTTCATCAATTATTTTCTCTTAGCTAATCGTTTTCTTGAAGGAAACAGAAAGAACATTGAAAGCAATCATGGGAGGTTTTAGTTGAAAACTCTCCTCTTAAAACTGCAAATGGTGAAAATGAGGGTTAATCAATAATGTCTGCAACCTTGATAGTCTAAGATCTTGCAAATATTCTTAGTTCTTTCATTGTAAGATGGGTTTGTAAAGTTGAGGCAATATGACATGTTCTCCAATGAGTTCAATCTTTTTATTTTATCAGGACAATTAGGTACTGATATTTAATTTTCCTTTCTTGAAATTGGAATTAAAACAACTTCATTCCTTTTCAGATTGCAAAGTTACAAGATGACAACAGGGCGCTTGACCGCCTTACTAAATCCAAAGAGGCAGCTCTACTTGAAGCAGAAAGGACTATTGAAGTTGCATTAGCAAAGGCCTCTCTTGTTGATGATCTGCAAAATAAAAATCAGGAGCTCATAAAACAGATTGAGATATGTCAGGTAATTGCAAGAAACTACCTTTGGTTTAAGTTCTGCTTCAATCAGTTCCAGTTCTGATGTCATATTTATGATTTACGGGAGCTGAGATAATATGGTTAAGGACAATTGAAGCTTAATTGACACTTGATTCCTCAATTAATGTCCAAAGATAATGTGAGGCTAGATATGTTAAATTTGACAGTTGACAATTAGTCACACAACTGAGAATCTATTTGGTCGAGTATTGTTTTTTACAAATTGTGTCGAGTATTGATTTTTACATCTGAGAATATATTTGGTCAAGTATTGATTTTTGACAATTAGTTACTATCATTGATTTTTTATCTTTGAGATCTATGATCTCTGTGATTTCGGATTGGGTTTCATTTCTAGCCTACCCCAATTTATTTGGGATTAAAGGCTTCATTGTTGTTGTTGTGGGCTCAATTGGCTTAAATAGGGCTTAGCTGTGCAGATATCTATGCATCATTGGATACTGGACAGATCTGATCTGGTACAACATGATATTCTCCCGGCTAAATCTAAAACCAGTGTCCTTAGTTTAAAGATTTTTTTTATTATCATTCTTTAGGAGGAGAATAAGATATTGGATAAGATGCACCGACAAAAAGTAGCTGAGGTAGAGAAGCTGACTCAGACTGTGCGAGAACTGGAAGAGGCAGTTCTGGCAGGTGGAGCTGCTGCAAATGCAGTTCGTGATTACCAGCGAAAAGTTCAAGAGATGAATGTAAATGCACACTTCTTTTGTTTTATTTAACTTTTATACAATTGTCTTTCTTTTCCCAAGCAACATGGCCCACAGAGTGTGTTCTGGTAATGAACTATATTTGATCAATACAATATCTGGAATCTTTTTGCAATGGTTTTTAGCCCTGTTTCTTTGTTTTTTTTTTCCATTTTAAATGACTAATATGGCATTAACTTGGCTGAAATATACTTTGCCAGCAAAGGCTACTGGAAATCATGTTTCTTTCCGTGAACTGATTAATCCCATACATGTAGTGCTAGTAGGGCATGAGTTAGTTTGAGTTGTAAAGCAATATATACTTTTTTTTTTCTTTTATTGAAGGGAGAAAAAAGAGCAACTCATAAGGTTATATATGTAACTGTTGCAGTACCGTGGTCATGTTTCAGTGGCATATTTGCTAATTGTACTTTCTGTAGGATGAGATGAAAACCCTTGACAGAGAGCTAGCTCGTGCAAAGGTTACAGCAAATAGAGTTGCAGTTGTTGTGGCAAATGAATGGAAGGATGCCAATGACAAAGTAATGCCTGTTCGGCAATGGCTTGAGGAACGAAGATTTATGCAGGTATGCAATATGTTTGCAATTTTCAGATTTACTATTTTAGAAAAAGCTTATTCCATAAGGAGGAACATCCGTAGTAGACAAAACCTGTTCTTGGAGTTGTAGAACAGCATAGCCTAGAAAAAATGAAAATTTTCTCCTTCATAGAGAGAAGGGTAGTCTATACTGTTCATACTTTTGGGGCGTTTCTGAATCAATGAGAGTCAGAGATAATGGCAGGTGTAGTTGAATGCTCTTATGTGTTAGGGTTTAGTAAGATATGCCTCTTAGGGAGTGATTGTATTTATCATTTGGGGATTTGTAGGATACTATGGGATTTTGGAAAGGAAAAATGGGAATTTTTCTTTTTCCAAACTCCAAGAGATAATGCATTTTTTTTTCTTGTTTTATTTATTTTGTGTAGGGTGAAATGCAACAACTCCGAGATAAACTTGCTATTGCAGAAAGAACAGCTAGATCCGAGGCTCAACTCAAGGTAAGGAATGAACTTTGAATTCACAAGTTTCATCAAATTTATTTCATATATATGCTATTACTAACCAATCTTAAAAATGACAGGAAAAGTACTACCTGCGCCTCAAAGTACTAGAAGAAGGATTGAGAATATCTGCTAGCGGGGGCCGTAATAGCGTATCATCTCGCCGTCAGTCCATTGGTGGCACTGATAGTGGATCTAAGACAAATGGGTTCCTAGCCAGGAGACCTTCCTTCCAAATGAGATCCTCTAGTACTGCCACCACAATAGTGAGTCATGCCAAAGGAGCGTCAAAGTCTTTTGATGGGCGCCTTGTTAATGGTTCAGGTCACTCACTTAATGGGCCTACTGATGGTTCAGAGAACAATTCGGATGAGAAGACCAATGGAGAGTTGCCGAGTGGTGAGACAGAGGATACAGTTTCAGGCTTGTTGTATGACATGTTGCAAAAGGAGGTGATTTCTCTAAGGAAATCTTGCCATGAGAAAGATCAGAGCCTTAAAGATAAAGTTGATGCCATTGAGGTAATTTCTTATACTTGTGTTGGATATACACTAGTAATTTGATGAGCATCATGCTGGCAAAGTGGCACCTAAACAATATATTATATGTACCCCAATGGGAGATTTCGTGGAAGTCCATCTCCTCATCTCACCCAGAGCAATTGAAAATTGAACCAAAATGTAGACAGATAATGAGTGTTGGGGGTGGGCATTCATCGGAGGATACACATTGTACTGGAATATAGACAGCTGAATCCCATACTTCTTTTCCAAATAACAACAGCATCTTTATTAATTGACTGCTTGTGTGCGGAATAGATGCTAGCAAAGAAGGTGGAGACACTGACAAAGGCAATGGATGTGGAGGGGAAGAAAATGAGGAGGGAAATGGCAGCAATGGAGAAGGAAGTAGCTGCAATACGAATGGAGAAGGACCAGGATATAAAGGCCAAACGCCTCTCTATAAATACCAAGCCTCCTGCACAAAACACTGCTCAGCTAATTCCTGCTAGGTAATCATTTTTTTTCTTAATAAGCATTTGTGCTGTACTGATGAAATCAGCATGAACATGCAAAGAGAAACAATTTCTATATAACTTATATTTTTCTCTGCTTTGTCAGAAACACACCAAGAGCTGGACTAATGCGTAATGCTCAGGAATAGATTCTTCAAGCCAAGGAGCTAGAGTAGATTAATCTACTCAGTTTTAGCTTTTACATATTACTATATCTATCTATGAATTAGATAGCAGTATTATCCTTCTAGGTCTTTGGGAACAAAGCTGAGGGTTAATCCGGTTGTTTTGGTCCTACTAGCTTAACCATTTT
The DNA here is from genome assembly GCA_037127355.1 of Schoenoplectus tabernaemontani. Taxonomy (NCBI): domain Eukaryota; kingdom Viridiplantae; phylum Streptophyta; class Magnoliopsida; order Poales; family Cyperaceae; genus Schoenoplectus; species Schoenoplectus tabernaemontani. The sequence continues at coordinate 17,052,462 of CM073752.1, forward strand.
AGTGAGCTAGTTGGCTCTCTTTCCGTTGGAGCTGAGTTTGTGACTTAGTTGCGTTATTGCTGTATTTTTTTTAGTGTATTCTATGGTTGTATAGTCTGTACGTCCTCAGTTCCTTATTCTTTCTTGCTTTGGTGAATTCTGCGCTCTTTATTTATTTTTTATTTACACTTGTTTTGTGTGAATAATAGAGTGGTGTTAATGCATTGTCAGGTGGTTTATGTTAAACGCAGCTTTCTCGCCTCTAATACCCATTTACTGTCATTTGGTGGCCGTTACGGCAGCATTGATCTCTTGATTCTTGATCTTCTTTCTTTATTCCTTCTTTTCCACAAATTCTACTTCAATTTGAATAAATTTGCGACTTTTAAAAAGAAAAATGATTGAGTTTTTATTTACATTTTTGCTATTAAATGGAGCAAAGCATTTTGAGCCGAAAAAAATGGAGTTTGCGTCAGCCAAGCACTGGTGAAGTTCGCCTATTTCACCCGGACCAAGGAGTTGTCAAAGGCGAATGAAGATGTGTAACATGTGTCAAATGGGAATTCACATCCGCTGTTATAGATATGATAATAGATAGAGTCCACTAAATAAAAAATAAAGATACACCTCTTATTTAAACCGTTTAAATTAAATTGGACCATTCAGATTGTCCATGATAGAGCCATGCCATCATTTTATGGCAGCAGATGCGGACCTGTGTCAATGGTTCGACTTTTGGGGCTGCCAAAGCCGCCTCCACAGAAAAATCCATTTGTTGCGGAGAGTTGTTGATTTCTCTTCTTGTCATTTTTATCGTTCTCCGTTTATTTTTTGTTGTTTTTTTTTGTTTTACAGATAATTTGTTCATTTGAATATTATATTTTTGAAGTACTTAAAGAAAATGAGTTTCAGTTCAACTTACAATAAACTCACATAATAATTTAGGAATTTAATTTTTGAGTCGCTCAACAACTAATCTGATTCAAAAAAAGGCCAAACATGATAGTATTCATCATAACCGATCACTTTAAGAAAAAAAAAATCTAAATTTCTTCAAAATTTATTGCTCTACACATATTGTAGATAAAATTATTTAGATTATTAAAGTAGAAGGCTTAATTCAGAGTTCATTTGATTTTTTTATTTCAAATTGGATTTCATTCTAGTCTACTCAATTTGTTTGAGATTAAAGGCTTTGTTATCGTTGTAATCACCCTTTGAATAAAATTATTTATCTACGATATCTTGACGTTCAAAAATGGATAAAAAAGAAGAAGAAGAAGAAGAATAAACTTAAGGTCCTTATGGCCTCTTTGGTGAAAATCGGCTTTCAAATTAAATTTATTTCCTTTTTTAATAGAGCGAATAAACAGAGTTCCTTGTACCAACATCAAAATGAGCTGTTTCTAAATGCAAATATGTACTATTATTTTAAGTTTTCAGGAAGAAATTTATCTTCTCGAATCTTTTTTATCCATTGCATCGATATTTCTATTGGAATACTAATACTCAATGTGTTTCTCTGGAGTAATTGTTTTCATGTTTAATATCATATATACATTTTTTGGCTTTTAAATTTCTTAGTTATTAAATATATCATATATCTAACAACTCTTTTTTTTAGCAATAAGGCATTTAAATCAAATAGAAACAAAAAGTTAGATAATTGAAAAGGGTACTTCAGGACATGACTAGATTTTTTTGTCTTATTTTGATAAAAGTTATCAAGATATCATATTCATCCGTAGTAAAAAATCTCCAATGTAATTGGAATTCTTTCGCCATTTGACAATAGCAGTAAGGAAAAGGTTGATATCTGATAGACCACCCTATCAAATTCGTTTTGAATTTTATAACCTTGGGTTTAAGCTTCGTGGTAGCAAAGCATGAGTCATAAAGAAACCAACATAATAAAAATAATTTCCACATGGTATTTGTTTGGGTTTCAAATTTTGATCAAAATCACTTTCGTTATCCACTCCATTTGTTATTTTTATCATTCATTTCTTCATTTATAGGACATCCAAAAAAAATAAAGTGTATATCAAATAAATTAATCAACAATTATTATTAAGTTTTTTCATAAAAAAAAGAAACTACTCATTATATAGGTTTACTCAGAAATAAAATTTTATTATATTTTTTTTATATATTTTATAAATCAGGTTTTAATTACATAAAAAAACTAATTTTATTTAAAATTTTAAGAGTACTTATAACTGATGTAGACATAAATTATGTCTAAGTAAAATATATTATTTATTTATAATAAAATTAGTATTATGTAAAATTATTTTTAAAAGTAGGAAGGTTTGCACAACGAGTAGATTTCTCCTATTACGGGTTAAAGTGCTTACTTTGGAATGAAATTTTTATAGTAAATTATATATATATATTATTATTATTATTAAATATAGATCTTCATGGATTTTAGAAACAGTTCTACAGTAATAAACAGTAAAGGGTCATCACAAAGTCTCTCTTAATCTATACCCTTGGAATGTTGACCGCCCTGTTCTTTGAACAGTACTCCACTCTTTTATCTATCTCAGCCATTCATGGGCTCTCCTCTCCATAATAATCTTCTTCATTGCGTTGCTTCGATATTTTCTTTTGTCTTTCCGGTCTGACTCTACATGCCTCTCTCTCAATCCTCGCCCTACCGTTCTCAACCGTTTCTAGCAGCGGATCGTCCTCTCTCACACACACCGCTTGTCTCTCGCTCGACTATTATTGTCTATTTTACAACACATTAAGTTTCTTTTTCTCTTTTTCTCTGATTCATGTTCTTTACTCTCTCTTTTTCCCGTGTGTTGTTTGCCCTCTTTGCACTAAAATGGGAAATAACATTCCCATTTGGGGATTATCTGTAGGAGCAAGTAAATGAGCTTGCGCTCTCATTTTTCCATTTGAAAAAAAAAATGATTTTCTTAGTAATTTTCCTCTGCTGTATTCTACTTCATTGGCTGATTCTCTTAATAATTTCCCTCTGCTATTTCTACTTCATTGATAAAATCATTAAAATCGCCATTCCATTTGATACCCAACAAATATACAGCATATCATTTACACATTATTATGCTTTGTTAAGACTTGTCTTTCTCCGACAACACAATGTGCATCCTTTACAAAAACAGATCCTTTGTCAGACCAACATTTGTCTAAATAGAATGCATTAGAAAGTTAGATTAAATAATAAAGTAACTCTTATAAACAGTTGTAAGTCTTAAATTTTACGCAAACAATTGAGGACAAAAAAAGCAACAAATTTTTGCCTCATCTCTCAATAATCGAAATTGTGCTCTCAAAATAATATTATGCTTTGTTGCTCTTACCTTTCCTTAAATTAATTAATAAAGACATCATTTTAGACTACATCTGATGTAGCTTCTCATATTTGTGATGTTCATATAAAGAATTGTTACATAATATGCAACAAACTTAAAGCAAATTAATTTGAATTATAATATGAAGTTTTCCAACAAAACAATGTATATCTTTTAAAAAAATGTTGAAGTAATATTGCCTAGTCATTTCTTACTGACACGTTTCTAAGTGATTTTTTATTGTTTCCTTCTTTTGAATTTTAAAATTGTGCATTAAAAGCATTTCAACCTGGAAAGTGGTCTACTTATTATTATTTAAAAAATTTCACATACATTTACACTTTATTTGTAGTTTCTTTCAAATCATATTAACTCGCAAACATTTCTGATCTGTCAGATGCACACGTCTCTGTGTTTGCAGAACAATATTAATTTTTTACCTTTTATACACTATCAAACACTAACTCAAACTACACTAAAAATACAAAATAGAACATCAACTAAAATACAAAACAGGAACATCAATTAGACTGGAGATTTACATGCAAGACTTCGTTGTTCAATCAGATCTCTAAGTATTTTATATATCTTATATATGATGTTCCAGAAAACAATTTATCCAATGTCTAACTAATATTGTCCTACTATATATAAAATTGGGCTCTTTTTTCAAACACAAAAATTCATATATATGAGCAAATATTGGTGTATGATAAGAATACAAAATCTTTCATTACAATGATTTTTGTACATTTTTGTCACAGTGTCACAAGTACTTATTACCATGCATGTCATCAAATATGTAACTCACATCACTTCTCACTCGATGTACTTTCTTTTACAAAGATGAATACTCATCTCAGAAAATAAATCGCAACTACATCAAATACTTTTATATATACATATAACGACTATAACTTATATGAGAAGGATTGGTTGACAATGAGTTATTTTGACAACCTCTAAATGAATACAAAAACAAATTTAAAAATAGAAAAAAAAAATTTATAGATGTGTTCTTCTATCTTTAGATTGATGGTCATTCAAATTTTATGTAATTTCATTATCTTTTGATAGTCCATCAAAGACTATCATTTTTTTTTATATAATTTGTAACGGTTTCAAATTAACGGTCTTTGATGGACTATCAAACGAAAATTAAATTACATAAAATTTGAATGACCATCAATCTAAAGGTAGAAAAACACATCTATAAATTTTGTATTTATTTAGAGGTCAATTATCAAAGTTGTCAAAATAACCCATTGTCAATGGATCCCACTCAACTTATATATATATATATAAATAAGTTCCTAAAAAACTATAAAAAATTTGTAGCGGAGCGTGAAATATCATCTAGTTTCATATAAAAATATCAATATTATTATTACAACAACATGAATATTTATATTGCACATCTAATGATTGGCGTGCATTCATTTTTATAGTACATCTCAAATATAAAACTTCAATTTTACATGGACGTTTTTGGCTTATTTCCTTCATAAGTTTCGTGCTCTATTTTGTAGTACACACCTACATTTCTCTTCTATTCTGTTGTTGCCAAACTTCAGTTCTCTTGAAAATTCTCACGAAAATATGAAATCCTAAAACTGTTCAAACTACACTGTCCAAAATATTTCTTTCCCTTCAACTTGTGAACTAATAATTCAGCCACCAATTAATGTTCCTTTCAGGGCCATTTTTGAACACTCTATGAAAGGACACCCAAGGGTCTTTTAATAAAAAAAAATAGAAAGGCAACTGTGAACCTGTCCTAACTCGGACACAAACAACACTAGTCCGAGTTATGTGATACTTGTTTGTTTTTATATTTCATGCAGAATGCATTCGCTGAGTAGGTAGAATCCACCAAAAAGGGGGTTTGGTAGCCCCAATAAAAATCCTGGTAATAATTAGGTAAATATCTATTCGGGTTAAGTGAGAACAGTAAAATTTAGGGTTTTTAAATTATGTTTTAGCGACTTATGAAATTAATTGTTATTTTATTGCATAACATATGATATGGTTGAGTTGACAGGGTATAATACATGTCCAACTTTTAGAATTGGCGCACCTTAGTTTCTTGTCTTTATTTCAGAAATAAAATATAAAACTACACAGTATAAAAAGAAATGGTCCGATCACCAGGGACAGGGTCAGCAGAGTTCCACTTGGATCGGATTAATTAATTACTATTGTCATGGATGATGATACAACAAGTTTCCAGTTTCCTTACTATTCACCAGTCATCAGGCATCAGTGTGGGACCTCTGTATAACGAGTCATTTTGATTGCGAAAATCAAAAGATGAACGAATATTTCGCCAGTGGAAGTGGAATTGGTTCTCAGGGAACTGACTAATGAGGGTCGTGAGACCGAGACTGTGGGTGTGTTTAGATGATGAAAGGATTAGTGTAAGAATAGTATATATATTTTATTATTGATTGTGAATAGTACGAGATTAGTGACATCTCAAAAAATTATGAGAATAAAATTTATTTTTTATTATTTAGATTAGTAAAATATTATTTGGATGGTAATTTAAAAATAGTGATGGAGGGAATAAATAGAATAATAAATTATTATTTTTTTGTCTAATATTAATGATTATTATTTTATTTATTATTATTAATTTATTTAATATATTATTATTATTATTTAATAGTAAAATATATATATTATTTCATATTATTAATTTATTTTTTATTTAAAATTAATGATTATTTAGTATTACTTTGTACTATTATTAATTATTAATTTATTTATATCAATTATTATTATTTTATATATTATTATGTACAAAGTTTTTTATTATTATTATTATTTTGTTCAATATTAATGCTTATTATTTTATTTATTACTATTTGTTAAGACAAAATAATTTATTTTATTTTTGCTATTCTTACATAGTGCTAATCTGCTAAATCATCAAATGGTTAGTTTAGCAGGTTAGCATTATTTAGAACTAAGTCTAAATTTTTAGTTTATGTTTGATTGATGTTATTATTGGGTTGGTGTTGTCATTTTAAAAATAGCACTAATCTTACACATCCAAACATGTTATGCATAGGGTAAATTTGTCGATTATACCAAAAAATGGTGTCCTCTGTCATATTAAACTAAATAATAATTTTAGTCATCATTATTAAATGATTTTTTTTTCTTTATAATTTTTTTATACTGAATTCAATTATGAGACGCGTTTAAACTTTTAATGGCTTTTACATCCTTATGTAAGGTTTCTTGAATTTGGTAACTTTAAAATATAACTTGATAAATAACTTAACAAAATTATTGGCATAATATCACAGACACACGAGCATTACTGTTTTGTTGGAAACTATACAACTCTTTAAATGCTTTCGTGCTGCATAGTAGTCTACAGTAGCTATTTACTGATGTCAACAAAAATCTATCGACTCAAACGCGCAAAAAATGCAATAGAAATACACATGTTATAAACTCGCAACTTAACTATTAAAATGTACTTTTGAACTTTTAGTTGCATCCCTAAAATTCATGAACTCGCTTTTAGTTCAGATTAAGCCAATATATTCATATAAATAGATTGATTATATGAATGTCAACTTCAAAATAAATAAATCTAGATGTAAATATGTACCGTTCTTTTAATGTAACAGTGCCACCAATACTTAATTAGTCTGTGACATAACTCTCATTTATGGAGTCCGGAATTTAAAATCACAAAAGCCATGCAAAATAAATGAATGCACAAGTTTACGAGAGTTTTTCTTTCAAAAAAAGGAAAAAAAAAACATTCAGTTCATTTTTTTATCGGAAAAAAAGTAAGAGCACCGAATACGAAAAAGAAGACAAAATAATTTACGAATAATAAATTAAAAAGACCAACTAATTGTACCTAACTGAAAAGTCATTGACCACGTTGAACATATTCTCAAACATCAATAGACCGTCCGTCTGAGACGATCATCGAAGTTTTAAAATCGAAAATCTTAAGTCTTAATACTGGAGAAACAAAGTCTTAATATCTAATATATTAAGTCATATTTAAAATTTAAAATTTATATTTGAACGACAATCAAGATATGAACAAGTATTTATATATGAACCTCAATGTTTTAAACTAAGTCTTAACAATAAAAAATACGTCTTAATATCTAATAGTACAAATTATATTTTGAACTTAAAATATATATTTGAGCAGCAATCAGGATATTTACAAGTATTTATACTTGAACCTCATTATCTAAAATCTAAATGTCTCAAATCTTAACACGAAAAATATGTCTTAATATTTAATATTACGAGTCATATTTTGAACTTAAAATTTATATTTGAGTATCCATAAGGATATAGACAAGTCTATATATCTAAATTTTAATGTGCTAAAATCGAATGTTCTAAATTTTAACACACAAAAAATGACGTCTTAATATTCAATATTATAAGTCATAATTTTAAATTTAAATTTTTATTCGAACGGTCATTAGAATATGAACAAATCTATATTCCTAAATTATAATATCTTAAAATATAAGTCAACAATAATTATTTACTCTCTTGTTTGAATATCGAAGAAAATTGTACAATTAAATTTTTATCTTGAATAAGTCAACAACAATAATGATCTAATATCGTTTTTACACAGAGACAAAAACAACCACCTTACGAAGTCAAACTACTAACTAAACAATAACGACTCTTCTGAAAATTCATTCTATAGACGATATTTAAAGTCTTAATATCTAATATTTAAAGTCTTAAAATTATCATATGATGTCTTAATACATAATGTTATAAAACATTTTTATCTTCAAAGGATATAAAAAATCTTAAATATTCGATGAATATTATTTAAATCAAATTTTTATATCTAATGTAACAACTAAGAAATGAAGTCTTAATAAAATTTACCCGAAATAATATTTTCATGTAATTTATATTTGATATAAAATTTCATAAATAAATCCTTAAAATTTAGCATTAGAAGTCTTAAGTTCATTCATTTTATGTCTTAATATATATTAATATAAATCTTACTTTTAATTTTGAATAATATATAATTCAAAAAAATATTTACCTAGCACTCCTAGAGCAAAATCTCTATACCTAATTGTTCTCGTCTTAAGACTTAATAATTAAATTCTTAATATTGATTAATAGGTTATGTTTAACTTTAAAGGATATAAAATTTTATAATATTTTTTAAATATAGATATTCTTATTGTCTTAATTAAGACCTTACAATTGATAAAATTATATTTAATATTTTTTTTAATATCAAAAGATCTTATAATTTATATTTATAAAAAATAATCTCAATAAATAATAAAAAATATCTTTATATCTCATATCATTAAGTCATAATATTGTCAATAATATGTAATAGATATGTAACACAAAATAATATTTTTAAAATAATTATGATAAAAATAAATTTAATATTTAATACAAGTAAGTTTTAATATCTACCATAATACATCTTAATGTATCATTCAAAACACAATTTTTAGTTTAGTTTTAATTTTCACTACTACAAACAAATCTAGATATATATTACATACACGCTTTAATATGTACTATAAATAATTTTTCATATTTACTGATTAAATTTATATTAATATATCATCTAAGCATAATTTATAGTTTAGTCTTAATTTTCATTAGTACAAACAATATAGTCTTTATTAGTTTTGTGTTAAAAAAATTTCAATCTCAATTCTCAATATTACAATCTAAGTCTTTATATTTTATATAATAAAACTTCATACCTAATACAATTAAGTATTCATATCTATTATATTAAGTCTGACGCATATTTATTTAGTGTAACAAAATATCTTTCTTGTGTTCTCTCATATTTTTTTTAACTAATTCATTTAAATGAATACTCAAAATTTATCTTCTTACTTCTAAAAATTGGTCTATCTCCACTTCTTGATCAATCGAGTTTCAAAATGTGAGTTTCAACACATTCTCTTTGTGAATTAAAATGTGAAATGGTGATCTAAACACTTAGAACATTAGAGTACTTGCTTAAAACTTCACGTATCATCGCCTTGGCCTAGAGAAAAAATATTTGATCAATCGATTGATATTCACCTGCGCTAGATCGCTCCAATCGAATTTCTAACCGAGATAGTTTCTCTTTTGGTTTCTTCCAAACCATTGATCCATTTCATGTGTAATTTAGGTTATTGTGTTTTCCTTGTCGCTAGTTTTTCAATAATATATAGTATGAATGGTAACTCTCAAAGATGAGGGAGATATCATTAGACATTTGATTAAAACGGGTCAAATACGTGACTTGCCTTTTTTTCATTTTTTTAAAATCTAAATTGAATAATATTTAGATAGTAATTAGATTAGTTAAGATAGTTAGAGTTTAGAATGAAATATATAAGTTGAGATATAAAAAAAATTCTCCGAATTAAAATCTATGGACTTACTGATGTCAACAAAAATAGTAACTTCCTTAAAAACGTGTTTAAAATCTTTCGTTATAGATTTAATTTCAGCCGTTTAATTAGCGATTATAAAAATGGAAAAATTGTGCATCATCAGTTCATCACGTCGGAAAGAATTATTGCCGGTCAGGTCAATAAACAATTGTTAAATAGAAGTGGTGTGGAGGTCTATTTTTTGTCCTCTCAGCTTCTCCAGCCAACCTTTCGCCTCTCCTCTTTTCTCGTGTGCTCCCAATCCCATGGCGGCCGCCGCCGCCACTTCTTCCTCTTTCGCCGCCGCCACGGCATCCGTCTCCACCCGTCCTTCGAGGAGGCGGCATCACCTCCGTCTGCTTGCCCCCCTCTCCACTTCCAATTCCATTTCCGTCTCCACCACTCTCCCTTCTTCTTTAAGCCTTAAGAAGACAACGCCTGATTCGTTGCAGTATGAGAGCGGATTCCTCGGGGGCATATCTGAGAATACGCACAAGTTGCTGGAGGAAGATGGGAGTTCAAGCGGGTCGACACTCGGCGCAATGGAGTATCTAACTAGTATATTGTCTTCTAAGGTTTATGACGTGGCGTCTGAAAGCCCGCTTGAGCTTGCACCCAAACTGTCAGCGAGATTAGGAGTGAATTTCTACATCAAGCGTGAAGACCTCCAGCAGGTAATTTTCTCTGAATCTTTTCATAATGTACGACCTCTCTTACATTGTTTGTGGTTCTCACGGAATTGTTTTCTTTTTCTTTTTCTTTTTAATATTTTTTAGTGAAAAAATGTAAATGTACTACCATTCTAGAACAATTTGTTAGGCTTGCCGCTGGCTATATTGAATTAATATTTCATCAGTGATTTTTCTTCACAGTTGTTATAAACTTTCAATGGATGGTTCCTCACTTCCTCATTTAAGTGCTTGAAATCATAAGGGGGCTTTCTGGAGGGAAAATAACATTCTGGGATATGTCATGGAGAGAAAATGTTACTTAATATAAACTATTAAGACAATAACAGCTTTTTTATTAAAGTTGAAGAAATTAATAAATTTTGAAGGAGTTAATAGTGAAAATGATCTGTAATTCCTGGTTTAATCAATAACTAGTTTCTAGTTCTAATTTGTGCTGATAAAAGAAATTTATCTAATTGTCATTATTAAATGTTTTTGGGTAGGTATTTTCATTCAAGCTGAGGGGAGCTTACAACATGATGGCAAAGTTACCGAAGGAGAAGTTAGAGAAGGGAGTTATTTGCTCCTCTGCAGGGAACCATGCTCAAGGAGTCGCATTATCTGCAAGGGAGCTGCACTGTGATGCTGTTATTGTCATGCCTGTGACCACTCCTGAAATTAAGGTATTACTTGCTTTTTCATACTCTAGTTCCTTCAAAGGGTCATGGATGCAGGTTTTCTTTTGTGTAAACCACAACAATTAATTGCAAAATTTGCAAATTATACCAAAATTTTCTCAAATTTGCATCTTGGCTTAATTATTTCTCAGTTATTTGGTACTAGCTCCAAGTAATAAATCTGGGATGACTAAATTTCCCTGGGCTTTCGTATATAGCTAATTAAGTGAACCATGTGGTACACTGACCTAATAACTACTTATTAGGGTCAACATATAGCTTATAATGTTTAGTCACAGTTGAATTCTCTTAAAAGCTCAGACATGATGGATCTCCTCCTTGCCAGAAAAAAAAATTATCTGTCCATTTTCGGGAAGAATAACTCGTTCAGTATTTTGTTTGTGTGCGTGAGAGATGGAGGGATCTTTAGGATGCACTCTGCAAAACACACTCGAGGGCTTATTTTCAGTATGCTTATTCTATCTTCTAATTATTATGCACATATGCAGTGGCGGTCAGTTGAGAGATTAGGTGCCACTGTTGTGCTAAAGGGAGACTCGTATGATGAAGCACAAGCATATGCGAAGCTAAGAAGTGAGCAGGAGGGAAGGATATTCATCCCTCCATTTGACCACCCTGATGTCATAGCAGGGCAAGGTACAGTTGGCATGGAGATTATCAGACAGTTGAACAGTGACCCGATCCATGCAATATTTGTCCCAGTTGGAGGTGGTGGTTTAATAGCGGGTATAGCAGCTTACATTAAAAGGGTCCGACCAGAGGTTTGTCCCATTTTGCATTGGAGTTCTCAAATACTGACTTCAGCCCCCAAATTTGTATTTACTATTCAAAACAACATCATCTGCCTCTTTGCTAGTTAATGAATATAATTTTATTGCTGAAATGGAATTATTGAAGTTAAGAGTCAGTGGGCTGTGACCATTGTTATTAGCACTATTATTATTATTAGCATTACTATTATTATTATGGATATTTGTATTATTATTAATACTATTATTATTATATTATTATTAGTATTAGTATTATTATTATGGGTATTTGTATTATTGTTAGTACTATTATTATTATTATCATCATCATCATCATCATCATCATTATCATTCTCATTATTCTCACCATCACTATTATCAGTATCATTGTTACTATTACTATCATTTTTTTATATATATGAGATCTCTGATCTCTATGCTTTCATATTGAGTTTCATTTCAAGCCTACACAATTTATTTGGGATTAAAGGCTTTGTTGTTGTTGTGTTAAGAGTCAGTGGGCCTACCTAGAAGTGGACCTGATGCTAATCTACCTAGTGAACCTAAAAATGATTTTGAATTTGTTTTACTTTGAAGTGTTTTATAGTTCTAGATTTCTGTACCTGAAAGGCAAGAAGAATCCGATTTAGCTACGAGTATTTTTGTAAAGGCTGTTATGGTTAGAAATTTTCAATTAATTGTTTTTCCCTCATGCAGATAAAAATAATTGGCGTTGAGCCAAGTGATGCGAATGCAATGGCACTTTCACTGTATCACGGCCAGAGGGTGTTGTTAGAGCACGTGGGTGGCTTTGCTGATGGTGTAGCTGTGAAAGTGGTAGGTGAGGAGACGTTTCGTCTGTGTAGAGAACTGATAGATGGTGTTGTTCTTGTGAGCCGTGATGCTATTTGTGCTTCCATAAAGGTGAGGCTAAATTCCGTTTCCCTTTTCCCTGAAAGAAATTGCGTAAAAGCCATGCCATTAGAAGAAATTATGAGATTGATTTTGTACTGTCTAGAAAATTTAAAAGCTGTTCCCAGTTTTATTATGTTTTAACACTGTCACATCAATGTGCCTATACATGTGAGAAAGCAACTATTTTGTCTTGGGGCTTGAATTAAAACCTAGTTGCCAACTGTTTCTGTTAGTTAACTGATTTGTTCCATGAAATTCGAAAATTTCACCAATTTTTTACATCTGACATGATTGCCCTGAGTAGTACTGAACCACTCAAATTTGTCAGACTGAGTTACAGTCCTGCTAATGATCCTAGAAATTTCACTTTTTTTTTAGGATATGTTTGAGGAGAAAAGAAGCATACTAGAACCAGCAGGTGCTTTGTCACTCGCAGGAGCTGAGGCTTACTGCAAGTACTATGGAATAAAAGGTGAAACTGTAGTTGCAATTGCGAGTGGTGCCAACATGAACTTCGACCGGCTGAGGCTTGTAACAGAACTTGCTGATGTTGGCAGGAAGAGAGAGGCTGTTTTGGCCACTATTTTGCCAGAGGAGCGTGGTAGCTTTAAGAAGTTCGCTGAGCTGGTTAGTGCCTTGAAAACTGTTAAACTTTGTTGGAGACTTTTTTTTGGCATTCTTTTACCTAATAATGGTGTGACCTTTCAGGTTGGTCCCATGAACATTACTGAGTTCAAGTATAGATATGATTCTCGCAAGAAGGATGCTCTTGTTCTTTATAGGCAAGTGCTACTTATAACTGCAGTATTTTAGCAACAAAAAAAAAATCGAAAATAATATTCTTTCTATATAAAAGGTGTATTTTCCGTGCAGTGTTGGGGTTTATACAGATGGCGAACTTACAGAAATGGTAGATCGATTAAAATCTGCTCAACTTGACACGTTTAATCTCACTGATGATGATTTGGCAAAAGGACATCTTCGCTACTTTGTATGTTTTTGCTTACACTTGTTCTAGGCATGAATTCCACTTCCATTTGATTAATAATATGACTTTGTATTTTTGTCTTAACCCATGATTTTCCTTTCTCTAGATGGGTGGCCGTTCTAGCGTTAAAGATGAACTCCTATGCCATTTCATATTCCCAGAGAGGCCTGGTGCTCTTTCAAAATTCTTGGACGCCTTGAGCCCCCGCTGGAATATCAGTCTTTTCCACTATCGTGCTCAGGTTCTGTCATACTTCTTTGCTTTTTACTCTGCATTCGTTATGTTTCAGTTTTGTGAAAGGGAGGGGGTGCAATTTTGATTTTAATTTGAGGAGCTTCAGTGTTTGCTGCCTTTGTGGTGTCTTAAGTAATAATTATTTCACTGAAAGATGGGATCACTGTTTTGCTGCCTTGGGTAGAAGCTTTAGGTTGGATATGACCATTCCAAATTGATTTACTGGAGATATGTCCTTAATCCAGGATTTTGTACAAGATCGTTCTAGTAATATATTCTGTAAGCAAAGAATCCAAGTGCTTTACCCAATATCTTGTGAAGGCTTCTTTATATTAGTAAAAAGCACTCTTTGACCTTGGTTTCTGCACTTGAAACCAGAACAAAACACGATCTGGATTCAGGAGTCTAAGTTGCCTTTAACTGGCACAAATTTTATAATATAATAATTAGTTAAATCATTTCATTAAAAATAATAACGGAAAAATTCAAATTTTAATACTAAGAATGACAGTGCGTCACTGTCATTGACGCCGAAGAAATGCATCACTCCCAGTGACATTTCTTTTTTTTACCGCAAAGTGTGAAGTTACGAAGGAAGATTTTCGCGGTTACTGTAGCACTCCCACTGGCACATTTTTTTTTTGCAAATTTATAAAAAAAAAATGTCACCGGAAGTGGTGCGTTTTTAAACGCCACTCACTGTGACGCACTGTCATTCTTAGTATTAAAATTTGAATTTTTTTTGTTATTATTTTTAATGAAACGATCTAACTCATTATTAGATTACAAAATTTGTGTTTAACTGGACTGAAAAAATCTAACAATGTGTTATTTTGTTGCAGGGTGAAACGGGATCAAATGTGCTGGTTGGTATTCAAGTCCCCAAGGAAGAAGTGGATGAATTCAAGAGGCGGGCCGACAGTCTTGGGTATGAGTATACATCTGAGATGAAAAACAAGACGTACCGGCTTCTGTTACAGTGAGGATAAAGTGAAGTCACATCAGTCTCTCCCATTTCGCTAGCTTTTCTTGAATAAATAAATAAATCTGAATTACCTTGTTGTAGGCTAATTCAATTTTAAAGAATTAAAGACTCGCTAAGGTGAATAAATTAGAATGTGATTGTACTAAAACTTGTCGACAATACCTTATTATCATTTCCCTCGGGTATATGTTTGATTATCGGTAGGCAGCCTTATTTAAGGAAAGCTTAGAACTGAGGACTTTATCATTTGCAACTGTTTGTCACCAAGCAATCGCACTTTGTTTTAGCTGATTGTCTTTTTTTTTCCTTCTTCTTCTTCTTGTTTTTTTAGAAATAGCTAGCTCCTGCTCGGTTGTAAATTCATAACTATGCTCTTTGCTTTGTCTAAATTTGAATTCATTGGAAGGTCCAGGGAGAATGGGAGATACTGCTGACGAAGTACCTGTTGTCTGGTGAATGCAGCTCAAATTGTGGCACTGTGTCACGATCCGACGAGTACTCTACAAGTATGTGGACTGTAGTCAATTCGAAGGAGCAAAAAAATACAGCAAGAATAATCCGTGACCGGTTGGTTTATTCAAAATTTCGAATAGCGCGGAACATGGCGAAACATTCAGTTCCTGAGGGGCGAACCGGCTGTGATGGACTGATGATACAGGTGGCAATTAGATGAAGCAGGTCGGATTGGTTCAATTTGATTTTTCAAAAAAAAAAATCAGACTGGATCAAATTAATTTATATATTTTGTTAAATTATAAATTAATTTTAATTAAATTACGAATCATTTGATTTTGGACGAATCATTTTGATTTTTTTTAAAAATAGATTAAATTTGAATCCAAATGAATTTCTTGGGATCAGGTCCGTCCATTTTGCCACCACTAACGGATGTCCGGAAAAATATTTTAACGCCGCACATTTTGCTGATGTGAACCGGGTTCTTGGAGGTCGAGTTCGACTGGCGAAAGAAGGGTCGCTGTTTGAACAGGACAGCAGCCCTAACTGATCCTAACGACATGAAATTGGTTACAATGCAATTGTTTTCACAAATCACCGTAATAAGGATATCCTGATCTAGTGATCTGATTTCTCGTTTTTTTGGAGGTGGTTTCAAAGAAAAAAAACTGTTTTGTCGGACGACCAAAAAAACTATTTTTTGATGTAAGTCGGATGAAACAACCGAGGGTTATTAGTGTGTTCTTGAGTATCAGAATTTTTTTTTCTCCTCGCACTATGAGAATACAGAATACAAAATCTTATCAAAGTTCAATTAAAATAAATCAAAATATTATTTTTGACACTCATTAGAATGAGCAAATGATGCAATTATAACGCCGCTAAAATCGCGACCGAGTTGTGATAGCAGGGTGATGCCCTTAAACAACTTTATTTTAACAATCGCAAGTTTTTTTTTTTCAAAAACATGCTATTAAAAAGAGTTAATATGACACTTTTTTCATAGATTGGTAGTGAATTAAATTCCATTTAAAGAATATCAGATACTCCATCAGATGTCTATAGACCGTTATAATTTTTATGTTAATTGCTGATGGTAATTTTTTTTATAAAATATCATCATTTATTAGATTTTAAAATATAAATTGTGTTTATCATGGTTGTTAAAATTGTAAATTAGCAGTGAATCCTCTACTATGTTGCATTGTGCAGTGAAGCACGTGAACCGTTGAATCTCATCGAAATTTATATCGGTATAGATTTCAAAGTGATTCAATGATTCATGTAATGCACGGAATGGTGTTGCACAATAAAGAATAAGAACTTTCATAGAAAGAGTGAAAAGATCATACAACAAGCATTAAGCGGTTGGATCCCTGATAGAAATGATTTTATCTTTTTTGAGATTCGCACTGTTACTTTTTGATATTTTTCAGCTGTCCAATTTGAAGAGTAGGATCCTGCTCTCAGGACCGAAGAGCAGCAAATTATCTTCTTCCTTGTGCATCTCGGGTAAAATTTAATTATGACTCAACTTAATCTCCATGAGTTCTGTTTGGTAAACACAAATAAAATTTAACCTTAAATTATCCCGATTTATCTCGCTCCCAAATGAGGATATGGACTATAGCTACGGATGTAAATGGAGAGAATATTTATCCATTTTGTTCCGCTTCATATTTGAAAATTATCCGTAAATATATCATATCTATTTTGAATAATGATCATCCCTATTAGCATATGTTCTGCATCCGTAAAAGATAATGCATGTACAAATACAAATTTAATTTCGGATTGTATAATAATATGGATATCCGTGCTATTCATATATGAAATAAAAAGTAGATATTATATAGAATAGTATTAAGAGGAGGGTTCAAATAATTTTAAACTTTTTGTCTCAATCATGTCTTCATTATTAAATTTCAAATATCTGAAAATTTAAAATTGAAATATCAAAATAAAACCATTATATTTGATCTATATTATATTTTCATCTTATACATAAAAAATATTCATTTTCACTTCCATTTTATGTAAATTAATAAGTTATAAAAATCAAAGTTAAAAAATGATTCATATTAGTATATATTTTTACAAGCTCTTGATGTAATATAAAAAAATATTCAAAGGTTTCAATTTTAATCTAACCATTTTATTTTGATATTTTAGTTTTAAATTTTGAATTATTAGAAATTTAAAAAATAGAGACATGATTGAGACATAAAAATTGAAGCATTTGAACCCTCCTCTAGTATTAATTATCACAATTTCTATTTGTTTAGAATGTTATTCACTATAAATATTAATGAATATATAGATATATTCTAAGTATTACTATTATTTAAAATAAATATTTTAATATAAATACTTATCTTTATTATTTTTTATATATATATTTATTAGAAGAAAATTAATTAAATGTTAATCTAAAATTTTAAATTTTGAAAAATGCTACTCCAAAGTTTAAATTTAGTTAAATGTCACTCTAAAGTTTAAATTTAGTTAAATACCACTCCAAACTCAATTAGATTTTAATTGTGTCACTCCAATATAATCACTCTAGTAAAGAAACATGTCCCCATTTGACCTCTGATCAGTGGTTCCAAACGGAGAAACATAAGAAAGGTTAGAATTATCTACATTGTTGGGCTATACAAACATAACCATGTACTGGTACCAAAATCACATCCATTAACTTTTATGAACTTATCTCAGTATCTATTCCAATTTTTTTTCTGGCTAATTGATAGGCTCGCTTAACTTAATTGTGACTCACACTAGAGGTTTGAAATGAACCGGACGGTCCAACCCGTTCCGGATCGGACCGTGACCGTGGACCGGACCGGATCGGACCATGGTCGGACCGTGGACTGTCCCGTGCCCTACCACGGTCCGGTCCAACGATGGGTCGGTCCTCCCTTCATCCGAAAATGGACCGTGCCGACCCGTCCCGTGCCGACCCGTGGACCGAACCGGACCGGACCGCCCCTGGACCGGACCCCCTCTCCCACCCGGCCCCCCACCCCTCCCACCCGCCCCCCTTCAAAGTAGATAAATATTAAATTTTAAATAATCGCAATATAAAATTAAAGAGCAGTTTGATCTTTTTTATTCGAAATTAACAATTATGAGTGTAATTCACAAGTGGGGGGATTAATTATAATGAATTAAATAATTTGAGCCGATGTTTAGCAAAATATTAATACTATTAGATTTTTAAACAATTAAAAATAATAATTCGAATTAGTTAAAAATTATTATTAAAAATATGATAAATTATTATTTTTCCCAATTTATAAAAAAAAAACAAAAAATTCGATCGGACCGGACCGGATCGGACCGTCCCGTCCCGTGGGGGTCCGGCCCCCGGGGGCCAACGGTGGGACGGGTTCGGTTTTTTCGAATTTGGACCGTCTAGGACCGGACCGTGCGGGACCGTGGATCGTCCGGGTTTGAACCCAACCGGACCGGACCGGACCGTCTTCAAAACTCTAGACTCAACTGAGTCAACATGTGCATTGGACCTTAATTGGGATTTAATTGAGAATTATTTGCAAGACACTCAATCTCATAAGACTGACGGCTAATTGAGGATTAAAAGTTCTAACTTGGGACAAAACTGAAATTTGAGAGGAGAAAAGAGGCCTGTGAGGAGAGGAGAGAGAACCCACCAATTGATCCAGAAGAGCAAGGCGGTAAAATCACAACTTAAAACTCAAATCATACAGAACTTGTAATGCATCATCACACATGTCGGTTGATTGTTTAATTTGAACAATAGCTCTGTCATCGCATAAACAAAAAGAGCAACAAAAATGAAGCGAAACTTATATTCAATTAATGTTATTATCTCTTCCTCATTACGGACAAAAGAAAGAAAATAATCACCAGTGCAAGCACGAAGGATGGCGTGACCACAGGCATGGCGAATTCTGCTCAAGCGATGACGACATCGCTTGCCATGACGGAGCAAGGTGCGCCACCAGGTTGTCTGACTGTGGAGAGGCTAAGCGCGAATGTGCAACAACCTAAACCCGAATCGGTTTATGCTCGTTCTGGGCCGCTTCACGGTGCTTATCCATCGCGACTTCGTCGAAAGGATGAAGAGCGAGTGACCGCGGCGACGCGCAATGCTAGGTTTTCTCACATCTCTTTTTCAATCGGATGAAAGAGGGTGACTGAGAGCAAAAGAGAAGAGTGACCTTAAACTGCCCATTAATGCTTTCAGCAAGGGCGCGCCGCTATCTAGGGTTGGTGAGAGGAGACGTGTCTGCGAGCCTCAAGCGAGGAGAGAGGGGACGTGAGAGAGACTCCTCCCTCAACGGAGGACAGGAAAACAATGGAAAACATTAATGGGCGGCACAGAAACGTATTTTAAAACTATATAACTTTTAGTACAGCGGATTTAAAGAAAACTAACTGAGAACCTCAACAATGAAATTATAGGATGAAGAGCGCAGACAGATCTTTTTTGCAATATTCAAGCATCATGATCGTACAATAAATCACTTAACCCGTTTTGAAGCACATTTGTCAGATTTTATTAAAAATAATAATTAATAAAATAATATTATTAATAATAGTATGATGCGCGGTGTTGAGAGGAGAGAGAAAGAGAGAAAGGAAGAGAGAGAGAAAGAGAGAAAGAGAGAAAGAAAGAGAGAAAGAGAGAAAGAGAGAGGAAGAGAGAGAAAGAGAGAGGAAGAGAGAGGGGAAGAGAAGAGAAGAGAAGGAAAGAGAAGAGAAGAGGAGGAAAAAACGTACGCGAAAGATTTTTGTGTTTGGATTTTGCAATTAAAGGTAATTTTATATAAATATAATTTAATTGTCTAGATTAATTATAATTTAATTTAATTGTGTAGATTAATTATAATTTAATTTAATTGTGTAGATTAATTATGTAGATTAATTATAATTTAATTTAATTATGTAGTAGTAATTATAATTTAATTTAATTGTGTACATTAATTATGTAGATTAATTATAATTTATATGTGAAATTATGTAGATTAATTATAATTTAATTATGTATATTATAATTTAATTTAATTGTGTAGATTAATTATAATTTAATTTAATTGTGTAGATTAATTATAATTTAATTTAATTGTGTAGATTAATTATAATTTAATTTAATTGTGTACATTAATTATGTAGATTAATTATAATTTAAATGTGAAATTATGTAGATTAATTATAATTTAATTATGTAGATTAATTGTACGTTTAATCAAGATTAATTGTACGTTTAAATGTGAAGATTAATTCTAGATTTATATATTATTTAATTATAGATTAATTAGGCTTTTAATTGTAGAATTTATTGATTATTTAATTATATGATAGATAGATTAAAAATGAAGTACAATAATTATAAATTAATTATGAAATGAATTTTTTTACTAGATAATGGCAAAGCGAGCAACGAAATGACAATATCATAATTTATCTCCCGAAGACAAACATCGGACACATTATAGTCGAGCAGAGGTACATTATATTCTTAAAAATAATAATAAAATACATATATATGAGAAGCTAATTATGAAATGAAAATTACGAGAGAAACAATATCATTCGTTTCCGCACTCACCGTCCGACGATACCATACATCTCGCACATTCGAGTAGGTTGCGAGTTATGGGATTTCTTCATCTCGCCGATTGCGTGAGATTTATGTCCAAGAAGCGGAAGCCCGTAACTTAAAGATTGATACGGGTTTATTGAGCGCGTTGATAGAGTTTTGGAGACGCCGAAGACGCTATTCGTAGCTTCGTAACTATCACTGGTCATTATACCCCATCGATGTCCTCCATCATACGTTTGTGCCTCGAAGCAAAATTAGGAGGTTCTTTATCATCATTTTCTAATCTTCTCCGACTTTTTTTAAAAAATCATAAGCTTTTCTATTTGATTTCCTCAAAATTCGCCATCTTTCTACGAAACGACGCGCTTCTTTTTGTTCGCTAGTCTCGCTTCGGAAATCATCTCCGAGATTATCTTCTTTCTTTCCAGCTTTTTCGCTTCCTTATATAAATTCTCTCGCGACGTGTTGCATGCAATACCGTGTACCGCCTCTCCATGTTGTAATGACCATCCCAAATGCGTGCGCTCAAAAACTCCCTTTATTCCCCTATGATCGGTTGGATATAACACATATTTTCATATTACATCGGATCACTTCATTACGGACCCATCGCATGAACCAACCCCAATTGTCCACATTTTCTCGCATCCACGATTCCAAATGCTAGAGGAATGATTTTATTCTCTCGCATCGTATCCACACGCCATCAATAATCTACCCTTATAACTACCCGATAAGAATCCAAAATAATAGTTATAACGGCCTTAAATGTTTAAACGCTCGCAATGCACGGTCCATAAGCCCAAACTATAGATTTAAACATTTTTACATTATTATCCGAAGTATCACACGTCAATAATTTAAATTTTGTACCCGGAGTAGTCCGAGCAATCGCCTCCAATATCTCGTGGAAGCAATGTATATGATCCTTCCCAAGTGCCAAATAATTGTTCAATTGCTCTTTCTCGCCACGCCAAAGTTTACCGTACGTCGGTGCCACACGGATATTTTGTTTCTATAATCATACCGATTTGTTGAACCGTTAGAGAGAGATCCTTCTTTAAATGTTGTCGAACACATCCCGCAATCAAATTAGATGTGAGTTGTAAGTGTTTGCATGCCTCTGGTGGTCTTCTACAACATGGGGGGTTTTTATTTGTGATGATCCTCCATGTGGTCGAGCCCTCTTCGTGTCTAGCGTATAATCTCCAAGGACAACTACCTTCTTTGCATTTCATAATAAGTCGAGTTTTACAACTTTCTTGTACCCAACATTGAACGTTTTTCCTAACACTCCAATCACAAATTACCCAATTTAAAGCCGATTTAGAAGCAAATATTCTATTTTCAGCTAACTCATCATCGAGTCCTAAAAGATATCCATTCGCGCTAAACGGTCAAACATCTCAAAATTATTTAACGCTTCTACGGGATGGTGTCTCTCGGTTCGTCCGTAACTAACAATGTGGTATCGCATCTCTACGAATTTCCTCATCTTCGATTCATCGATCGACTGGTCAGTGTAATCCTCTCCTGTTTCTTCTTCATTTGAATAATACGGACCGCCATCATCTTGCTCATCCTGATCATCACTTAATTCCATTATCGTTGGATCAACACTACTTCTGTCATCAATATTATCACTAAATTACGCCCATACGTAGTACTACTACTACCGCCAAAAAAATTATATAAATGGCACCATTGGGTTTGTTGTTGATAAATTATATTATATCACAATAATAATGGATACTGGATATAAATTGGTTTGATCGTAGGTAGGATAGGAATTGGTTTGATCGTAGGTTTGATAGGAATTGGTTTGATCGTAGGTTTGATATGAATTGTTTTAATCGTGGGTTTGATAGGAATTGGTTTGATCGAGGGTTGGATAGAATTGGTTTGATCGTAGGTTTGATAGGAATTGATTTGATCGTGGGTTGGATAGGAATTGGTTTGATCGTAGGTTTGATAGGAATTGATTTGATCGTGGGTTGGATAGGAAATTGGTTTCATTCTCGTTTGGAAATATTCCCATCAAAAATTTATCGCCGCTCGGTTGTTCTCGCAAAGATAATTTTCTTCATCGAGATTATAATTTAAATCCGGTAGCATTTTGAAGAAAAATGGATGTTTGTTGTAATTGGATGTTTGTTGGAGTCGAGGAAACGCGCATCGCGCTGGCGCGTTTTTAGTGAAAAACGCCACCGCTAGTGGCGCGTTTGTGAAAGACGCCATCGGCAAGCATGGCGCGTTTCAACGCGCCACCGATGGGCGCGCTTTTTGTTCGTAGATTTGGAATTTGCCCGTTCTCACTCTTATTATTAATAATATTATTTTATTAATAATTATTTATAATAAAATCTGCACATTTGTTTGTACCCACTGCATAGCCAACCGAACAAACAATCAAAATAAAAAAAGAAAATCACGCAAATCTAAATGTAAATCAACGGTCAACAGCAAAGTGTCGATGTGTACTGCTTGAGAACTCAGCGTCCCTGGAATCATATCATCTACGGAGATGAAAAAGCTCCGCAGGTGTGGTTCTTTTGATTTATGCGGTCCGATTATTTATCAATGATTCTGATTTAATAGTAATAAACAATCTCGTATATCAAAATTGATGTTTAAACTTTTTCACAACCGTTATAATTTTTTTGAACCGTTATGATTTTCTACGGAGATCTTCGCACAGAAAATACCTTTCGCCCCCCCTCTTAAGGGGAGGTTATTGCCTGGGTAGGATCATAACAAGCCTCTTCTTCTTTGTTGTGCTGCAAAAAGGTATCAGTATTTCAAGTTTCCATTAGCTTTAGCTTTTAACCAAAGAAAATGACGCAGAGAGAGAGGGAGGAGTCAGCTCTTACGGATATACATGAAAATATCAAATTATATTCTCATATATATATACTTTTTAAATTAAAAATGTACAGTAGTCATATTGGAGTGAAAAATTAAAAATTAATAGAGTTTGAAGTGACATTAAACTAAATTTAAATTAAAAATTAAAAAATAATAGAGTTTGAAATGACATTAAATTAAATTCAAATTTCAGAGTGATATTTTTTATAATTTTAAACTTTGAATGATATTTTTTAATTTTCTAAACTTTAAGTGATATTAAACTAATTTTTAAACGGATATAATTTTAGCTTCATCCGTTTTTTTTACAGTGTTTACACCCGTAGCTGCAGAAGTCATCAAACTACAGGGCAGGGACAGAGCCCTGGTGCACATTAAATTGGCACACCGCAGTCCCGCCAACTTAATCTCTCTCATGCACGATTCGATCGCGTTTCGGCGATCCCGCTTCATATTTTTACTCCCACCCAACTCCTCCTAGATCTCTCTTCCGGTGTCTTTGCCTCTCTCCGAAATCATGGCGACAATGGAGAGTCTGATCGGTCTAGTGAACCGGATCCAGCGAGCTTGCACTGTGCTCGGAGACCACGGCGGGGATGCCTCTTCTCTCTGGGAAGCCCTTCCATCAGTTGCTGTCGTCGGTGGCCAGGTAAGCGGGTGAGATGCCCGTTACGCATGAATGAGTTGAATATTCAGTTGCTCTTCTCTTTGGTCTGGATCTGAGTGTCAATCATCGGAGGCTATTCCTCTCGATTTGATTTTAATTAGTACTGAAATAATTTTGCTCTGGGAAATTGATCTGTACAGAGTTCGGGAAAATCATCTGTGCTGGAGAGCATTGTCGGACGGGACTTCTTGCCGCGTGGATCTGGTACTGTGGATCTTATATTTGCTTTTGCTCTTTTTTTTTTAGTTTAAGTCTAGATGGTAAAAGCTACAAAATTCGCACAATGCATGAGTTAATAGAAGACTCCTTTATTAAACAGGCATTGTTACAAGGAGGCCGCTTGTGCTACAGTTGCACAAGACGGAAGGTGGACAAGAGTATGCTGAGTTTCTCCATGCACCAAGAAAGAGATTTACTGATTTCGGTAATATCTACACCAGCCTTTACTCGCTCGAGTACTTTTTTTTGGCAGTTCAAAGAAAATAATGTCCCCATATGTCACAGTAGTCGGTTGCTGTTAGTTTCCACAACCAGTAATCAGATTTCTGTTCAGTTTGAATCAGGGGCGGATCTATGTTAGGGCAAGCCCGGGCAAGTGCCTAGGCTTAATCTTTGAACGCAACAGTGAGGGTATCATTTGTTCTTTTATAGATTTGAAATTACGTAGTTTGAATGTGCTTGTGCCCGGGATTGTTGAGAGACTTGGGTATATCTGTATGATTGTGCCCAAGCTTTTGTAAAGTTGCTGGATATTAATAGATTTTGAGCTACACGGCTGATGATTTCATTGACGTTTTGCAAATAAAATGAAAGGAAACCAACAAGAAGAAGACTCTGACATATGGGACCTATATTTATATTAATCAATATCAATAACTCAAAAAATGGGCCGCACTTCCTGGGCTTATGTATATTACAAATAGTTAAATAGTTTCATAGTTTCAACTTATTTTATATATATTCTTTTTCTTTATTCCAATTAAAATATGAACTTATTTATATTATTTTTTTCTTTCTTTCAATTAAAATATTTAATTTGATTTTTATTTGTTCAAATAAATTGGTGATTTTCTCTTTCAGTGTTAAAATAGATTTGAATGATTTGAAATAGGCTGAATTAATTAATAATAATATTATTATTATTTATTGTTGTTGTTTTTGTGCCCGGGCTTAGGGCATGCTCATCTTCCACTGGTTTGAATGGGCCAATAGAGCACTCAATGCACCAGCATCAAACAGTCACAAGTTCCAGCCTTAATTGAATAGTTTTAATTTAATACTGAAACTTTCAGTTTTCATATGTTTAATCTGGGTCTTTGTATAAAATAGGACTTAAAGGTTTTAAGCTATAACACCTTGCAATCTGAGTAAAAAGCAAGCCTTGTTCCATCTGCGAGGATTAATACCAATACAAGCTTGTTGGCGTGACAAAATGAGTCTTTTTGTTGCTTCTGCTTAGTTATTCTATTTGAGTTTGACATTGGAATTTAAATGTATAATTTCAGCTGCTGTCAGGAGAGAGATTGAATTGGAAACCGATCGCATTACTGGAAAAACAAAGGCTATATCAAACATGCCCATCCACTTGAGTGTTTATTCTCCAAATGGCAACTTTTTCATTCTCTCTCTCCCTTTCTAAAGTTTCACATTAGGATTGGCAGCTACTCATGTAGAATGGTTACTATGTGGCATCTTTATTGGATGACTCATTGGTTATGTGCTCATGGCAGAGCAACTGAATATCCAAATTGGCTCCAGGCACTAACATATTTGCAATTTCTACCTGAATTGGATATTTCATACATGTTCTTTATGGTCATTCTATATAAATAAACATGGGTTTTTTAATACATTGTTCTCAACTTTGTTTAATTTATCTTGGTTACAGTTGTTAATTTAACATTGATTGATCTTCCTGGGCTGACTAAGGTTGCTGTAGGTACGTGTGTGATGACTTCATAACCCTTTTCTCTATGGAGGACCTAAAATATTATACATATCTTTACTAAGTTACTGCTTTATTAATTTATGAAGAGGGGCAAGCCGAGTCAATTGTCCAAGATATTGAGAACATGGTCCGATCATATGTTGAAAAGGTAGGACTTTAAATAATTAAGATTAGAGCTTTAAACATGGAAAAATGCTTAGTATTCTTGAAGATATTGTGCATTTTTTTGTTTAAGCTCTTTTAATATGGATGTTTAAATAAATGATTAAGCATGATCCCTTTTTTCTTCATGGAAGATAATAGCAACACAATTCCATCAGATTTTTTTAAATATAATAATTATAAAAATCATATTATTAATAATAAGAATGATAAAAGCAAAATTTTAAATCTACGAATGGCGTGCCACTGCCAGTGGCACGTTTACACAAAGACGCCACTGGCAGTGGCGCGTTTCAGTAAAGACGCCACTGACAGTGGCGCGTTTACACAAAAACGCCATTGGCAGTAGCGCGTTTGCTCCGCGCTGCCATTCGTAGATTTAAAATTTTGCTTTTATCACTCTTATTATTAATAATATGATTTTTATAATTATTATATATAACAAAATCTGCAATTCCATGTATATACTTTGAATATGCATTCAGTCTGTGAGTTCCATAAGCAGCTAGTGTTAGTGTTGTTATTCAGTATGAAATTAATAAAATGCAGTCTGTTGGTATTGAATTTTTAAGTATGTTTCTCTAACCCCTCTTTTTTTCTCTCTCAATGACACTATTTTTATCATATAGCCAAATAGTATCATTCTGGCTATTTCTCCTGCAAATCAAGATATTGCCACATCAGACGCCATCAAGCTTGCAAGGGAGGTTGATCCTACCGGTAAGGATGTTGTAATGTCTTTAAAAATATGCTAGTTCTTCATTTGGATTCATGTTGTTTTCTCACTGATATTTCGTTAATTTCTAGGTGAGAGAACATTTGGAGTTGTAACTAAGCTTGATTTGATGGACCAGGGTACCAATGCACTTGATGTAAGTTGTTGAAACATCTTAATTCTGGATTTGTCACATAGTCCCTTGTTTAACAGAGGGTATCACATAAATTACTAGAATTGAATTTAAAGACCTCCATAAACTTTTTCAATCTTTTGGATTTATTTAGCTCCCCTCTTTTCTCCTATATAGAAAGAAATGAATTCAGAGGAACTTTACCCCTTCTTTTTAAGAAAATCACAACTGAAAGGGGTGCAATTTAGGTGAATTGACACTATTGGTTACATGGAATACTTTTGAGGTCTGCTTGGTTGTGCATGGCATTTTTGTTTTGGGTTTTACAATTTTTTTGTGTATTGGCTGCTTCAGTTGAAGGTTCCTTGTTTCTGCACTTTTATCGTTAGGTGCTTGAAGGAAGATCATACCGCCTGCAACACCCATGGGTGGGAATAGTTAACCGTTCACAAGCTGAAATTAACAAAAATGTAGACATGATGGCTGCAAGGCAAAAGGAACGGGAGTATTTTCAAAATAGCCCAGATTACAGTCATTTGGCTCATAAAATGGGTGCAGAATACCTGGCTAAGCTTTTATCTAAGGTACTTCTTGTCTCCTTATTTTATTTGGATGGTTTTGAACTCTGAATATTGTGCGCTCGTTACAAATTTGAACATAAATAATTGAAACTAGTATATTCTGCTACTAGATACTTGTAAAGTGAGTTCAAAAAAAGAGATTTTAGAGCAAAGTGCAACCATGAATACCAACTCACAGAAGTGCAAATAATGAACTGGTAGTATTTCTTTGCTTTTTTTGCAGCTTTAAATATTTTTAATGTCTATGTTTAGCTTCCGTGTCCATGCAGCTGCTATTGTATTTTTTTTTTCATTTTTGAAGGTTGGTGCACAGTGCATTGTTAATTTATAGACCAGCAAAGGATAAGAATATTAAATGAATTTTCTTTCTTTCTTCTATTCACAGCATTTAGAGGCAGTGATTAGAGCAAGGATACCAAGCATAATAGCGATGATTAACAAAACTATTGATGAACTTGAAGCTGAGCTGGACAGGATGGGTCGGCCCATTGGAGGTGACCAAGGGGTAAGCAAAAACAAAGCAACAATCATTTTTTTTTTCTTTTCTGAGTTATAGATTATTGATAGACTAACTCAATGGTGTTTGTTCTTAATTTCCGCAGGCACAGCTCTACACAATATTAGACATGTGCCGTGCTTTTGACCGTATCTTTAAAGAGCATTTGGAAGGCGGGTTAGTCAAAAACTCCCACTTTTGTATCTGCTTTTGATAGTGTGGTAGAAGGCAAGAAGACTTTATTGTGAGTGGTGCCGGATGCCTCACCTCCCAACGGCACCCTAACACATGCTCAACAGCATTGAGGGAAAATAAGAATTATAATAAGCATGCAGACAAGAAGTACACTAAAAAGATCATTAGCATTCTGATTACAGACCAAGCAAAATATTACATTAAATCATGAACCTTAGTGTCTCTCTGTTTAGTAATTGAAAGTACGTTTGAGGTAATTATTATGATTTTGATGCTATCTTCGATTTTTTTTTTTTTGTAGGCGGCCTGGAGGAGACAAGATATATGGGGTATTTGACAACCAACTGCCAGCAGCCCTAAAGAAGCTTCCTTTTGATAGGCATCTTTCCTTAAATAATGTAAAGCGAGTTATTTCAGAGGCAGATGGTTACCAGCCTCATTTGATAGCTCCAGAGCAAGGATACCGGCGCCTCATAGATAGTTCTCTTCACTACTTCAAGGGTCCTGCTGAAGCTTCTGTGGATGCTGTAAGTTGTTGTTTTCCTTTTTCCTTCAATTTGTAAAGATTCAGTCAATTACCATCATCATCTCACATTACAATCTACTATGTTTTGCAGGTGCATTTTGTATTGAAAGAGCTTGTGAGGAGGTCCATTGGAGAAACAGAGGTTGGTTACTTTCTTGGACTACCTTCTCATTTGTAATTACAATAATTTAATTATTATTAATTTATTGAAGAAATTGAATATTTTGAAACATAACTTCCATTAATATATTTGATAAACTAAGTAATCAATAGCTGGTTTTGTTAAATCTGATAGGAACTGAAAAGATTCCCTACCCTCCAATCTGACATATCAGCTGCTGCAAATGAATCCCTTGAGAGATTCAGGGAAGACGGCCGTAAAACAGTTCTTCGATTGGTCGACATGGAGGCCAGTTATCTCACTGTAGAGTTCTTCCGGAAGCTTCCCACTGAGCCAGAGAAAGGTCCCAAGGACGACAAAAATGCTTCCCAGAATATGGACCGATATGGGGATGGCCACCTTAGAAGGATTGGTAAGTCAAATGTTATGTAAGGGCTTCTCATGTCCACATCACCTTAGTGAAATAACAAAAATTTCTTGCAAAAACTTGGGAACAACAATGTTTCCATACAGAAAGAAATTGTTGTTTGACCACCACTTTTTTTTTTAACAATTTACTTGTTTAGCTGTTTGCTCCGATTGGCAATATTTCTCTGTATGTGAACAAGAAATAAACAGGGGCTTTTCAGTATTTCAAAGAAATCAGGAGGATTTTCTTCTAATATTTTTTTTTGCTATATTGTATTCGATATTATCTTGATGTCTTCTGTTAAAAAAAGTTCTTTCAGCCTTCTGCCCTAAGTTTCTGTTATTTTAGAGCTAAGTTTGTGCTAAATGCCACTTTAGGAGCAAATGTTGCTGCATACATTGGGATGGTTTGTGACACGCTAAGGAATACAATACCGAAAGCCATCGTTTTTTGCCAAGTCAGAGAAGCAAAGAGAGCTTTGCTTAACCGTTTCTATGCCCATGTTGGCAGTAAAGAGGTACTAATCTCTTTTAATTTGCTCTCATCACTTTCATTCAGTATACCCCTTTGTTAGGAAGTTTGATCAATCTACTGCAAATAATCAATCTTTTAAGCGTCCTGGCCTGAGGAAAAGCATGACCTGATGGAAAAATGCATCCTGTGGTACCATTATTTTGGTAAGTGCTATGTGAATGAGGACATTTGTTATGACAATGTTTCATTGGTGCCAACAGAGAGAAAAAGTGATAAAGTGTTAAAGCATACGGAGAATTCACTTACTTTCTAATACTAATAATTATTTTTAATGTTCTCTTTTACAGAAACAACAACTTAGTGCTATGTTGGATGAGGACCCTTCTCTGATGGAGAAGAGAGATCAGATAGTAAAGAGACTTGAGCTCTACAAATCCGCTCGAAATGAGATCGACTCAGTTGCATGGAAATAATTTGTTTGGTAACTCCGAAGCAGCAATACACCATAGAAATGTATGCAGCATTTTGTGTACACGTTTACTCCATTTTTTTTCCCAACTAAATTGGGATAGAAAAAAATGAGACGCTTAAGTATCAGTGAGTTGCTCTCTAGTCTCTACTCTGCTGGTGGAAAAGAGAAAAGCACACGGTTGGTCCTTGATTTTTTTTTTTTTTTTTTATGGGGGAGCTTTGTTTTCTCACATCATTTGTAGCTGTATTATTGTTTGTTCATTTAACAAATCTTGGTCAATACTCTTACACTTGTGGTCTTGTTCCAACATTTATCTGGGCGCCGACTCGTTATTTCATTATTAACATAGAAAAAAAAAATGGCGTTTGAATTGATGGTTCCTGTCCAAGTGCTCTTCAATTGGAGGCGCTATAAATTTTTGTGCAGTATTTTGGGTGAATATTGACTCAACTCCTCTTTTTCTTGTGTTCACGGGATCTAAATTTATGATAAGACCATTTTAAATTTTTAATTAGTTATAATAATTTGGGAGAATTAGTTTTATGCCACTCCAAAGTTTCTAATTTAGAAATTTGCCACCTCAAACTTATTTTTTTGGTAAATGCCACTCCAAAACTTTTTATTTAGAAAATTGCCACCCATATTGTATAAATATTAAATTATTGAATAAAAATACAAAAAATATTTGTGTTGACCAAAATACCCTCATCATTATATCAGACACGCTGATACACACTAAAAAAAATAGAATCGATTGCTATTTTCTCAAGCAAAAACATCCCTCAGCCGGCCAGCTGCCTTGACGATAAATACGTAAGCCCTCCTCTCCGCTCCTATGCCACCAAGAAATATTGCATACTTGTTCTACTGTAGTACTTGTCTGCATCAAGGGGATGCATCTCCTGGATATGGGCTAAGAAATAATGCAACGAGACTATTTTTTTCTTTTAATCCATTTAATATCAATTAAGCTCCATGAATTTCCTATTGATCTAAATTATATTCTCTTAACTTGAGCAAATGAAAAGACACTGTGACAATAATATAATATATGGCAATTTCGTGGGCGATTCATCATAAAGGAATCTGGTAAGATATTCTACATGCTCTTCTTGCCTTTGAAGTCGTGTAGATCATGAGCAGATAGCAAATCTGTTCCCACTGCAAATTCATTCTTGCTAAGTGAAGTTTTGCATGTGCATGTACCAGTATATTGTCCAAGTACCAGTAAACCTGGTACTGGTACTATGCTACAAAGCACTGACAAATAAAAAAAAATCTATACTTTGTACAAAATTGCGTATTTGTACACCCTTTCTGGATTTGTTTTGCTTGTCCTCGTGAGTCTCTTCACCTAGCCCCCGCAATCCAAGCAATTGACGATCGGCAATCCAAACTCATAAGTCTCTTCTTGGATTCGATTGGTTGCAAGGCGCTGGAAGAAATCGTGAGGTTGTCGCTTCACTTGGCTCAGCGATGCAAGTACCCTTTATGGGAGGCTTGACGATGTATGTTCTTGGATTGGATCGGTAATGCACAGTAATGAATTTGGTTGCTACGAACAAAATATCTTTTGGGGGGGGGGTGGGGGGGGGGGGGGGGGGGGATGAACGAACAGATTCAAATAAATGGGGAATAACAAAATATGAAATATTTTATAAAAATGACTAAATGATAGAAGGGTATAAATGGAAATATGAAATTTTTTATACAGATACATAATTTTTTTAATTAAAATTATACAATAAATATACAATTGTGGTAATTTTCTAAATAAAATAATTTTAGAGTGGCATTTACCAAAAAAATAAGTTTGAGATGGCAAATTTTTAAATTAGAAACTTTGGAGTGGCATAAAACTAATTCCCCCTAATAATTTATAGCTACTAAATCATTCATGGTAAGAGGAGATGATAAATGTTTTAATTTTTTGTGCCTCAATTATACCTTCATTTTTCAAATAGTAATAACTCAAAATTTAGAACTGAAATATCAAAATAAAACTATTAGATTTGATTTGAATTATTTTATTTATGTATAGATTAAAAATTATAATGTTTGAATAACTTAAATATGAGATAAAATGAACTTATTTTATTGAATTACTCCAATGTCTTTATATAGACGTACAATGATGTACAATAGAAAAGATATAAATTCTAATTAATACTGATTAATATTTGATCTCTAATTGATACCCATTAATATTTTTTATATCTAACAAATACCAATATTCCCCCTCAAGATGGATAAGAAATATTCATTAAGCTTATTTTGTTACATAATCTAATTAAATCTAACGAATTAAGCCCTTTGATGAGACAATCAGTCACTTGCTCCCTTATGGCAACATGTCCCAGCTCTAGTAGTCCGCTATTTAGCTTCTCCTTGATGAAGAACCTATCAATTTCTATATGTTTGGTTTTGTCATGCTGCACGGATTATTGCCAATGTTGATTGCCAACCTATTGTCATATCATAATTTTATTTGGGCTCCTTGATTCATCTTGAGCTTCACCAATATGGATCTCAATCAGATCATCTCTGCAACACTCTGGGCCATAACTTTGTACTTTTCTTCGGTTGTGGAACAAGCAACCACATGTTGTTTCTTACTCTTTCATGAGACTAGATTGCCTCATACGAACATGTAGTATCCAGACGTAGACTTCATGTCGTCAACACAACTAACCCAGTCTGAATCATAGTAACCATCAATGTTGAAGTGTCCATTCTTACGATAGATTAATCCTTTCTCTGGTGCACTTTTTAGGTACCTCAGAATCTAATACACTACGTCCATATGACCCTTACTAGAATTATGCATATAGCGGTTCACCACACTCACCGCAAATGATATGTCTAAACGAGTGTGGCTCATATATATCAATCGGCCTACTAACCTCTGGTACCTTTCCTTGTCGACCAGCTCACCTGCCTCTGCATTCAACTTCGACTTCTGATCAATAGATGTACTCACATGCTTGCAACACAGCATACTTGTCTCCTTGAGCAAGTCTAGCACATACTTCCATTGCGACAGAACAATCCATTTTGGCTTATGAGTCATCTCAATACTAAGGAAGTATGTCAGATGCCCTAGGTTCTTCACCTCAAACTCCCTTCCCAGTCTCACTTTCACCCGTGCAATCTCATCATCGTCCGTGATGATCATGTAGTCCACATACACTGTAAGCATCATGATGTGACCTTCATCTCATTTAAAGAATACAGTATGATCGACATTAATATGTTGATACCCCATGCCTACCATAGCCTTCTTGAACCTGTCAAACCAAGTTTAAGGAGATTGATTTAGTCCATATAAAGATTTCTTGAGCTTACAAACCTTACCAACCATCTGGTTTGTGCCGAATCCCGTGGAATCTCCATGTATACCTCCTCCAACAAATCACTATGAAGAAACACATTTTTCACGTCAAGTTGGTGTAACTTCTACCCCTCATTTGCTGCTAGAGAAACTAGAGCCCTAAATGTGCTCATCTTTGCCGCTAATGTGAATGTCTCATCATAATCGATGTTATAGGTCTAATTGTACCATTTTGCCACCAACCGAACCTTGTAGCGCTCAACCCGACCCTCCAAATTTTCTTCACGGTGAAGACTCATTTACATCTAACTACTTTTTTGCTAGGTGATAGTGACACAAGCTATCAGGTTTTATTCTTCGCAAGAGCCCCAAGTTCTTCTAGCATTATCGCTTTTCATTTATGATTTTCCCTAATATCTTGCCAACACTTAAGAAAAGAGATAATATTCAAAGATGCAATGAATGCTCCATGACTAGGTGATATGTGAGAGTAAGAGACATAATGAGTAATATTATGATCAGGATATAACCCATATCGATCAGGTGGGATCTTCGTATTACTACGAGTAGTCCACCTTACTAAGAAAGGAGTGAGAGGAATAGAGAGATGAATCATATCATTTGAATAATATGGGTCTGTGGTGGATGATGAATGTGTCTCCGAAGTCAAGGCAGGCAAGGACAAGGGACGTAGGATAAGCAACTCTATAGGCTCCTTTCTCCTCGTGTACACTCTCAGCTCCCACTGAACCCGAGTCTCACTCTCATTATCCTGAGCCGACTCCACAACTGGCACAGACTCCATAATCGAATAGCAGGCTGAACCAGCACAACAACCGGCTCTATAGCTGACTCAACTAACTCCATAGCAACCGGCTCCACAGCTGACTCAACTAGCTCCACAGCCGACTCAACTGGATAAGAATTATTCCCAACAGTCACTGTCCTGAACTCATCACTATCACTACTCTCCCCCTCTCGCCGTACACCTCCAGTGTCGAGCGAGTCTCTAGAAATGATGATACCCCGGAAGAGAAGTATGATGCATGCTCTTAAAACGTGACATCCAAACTCACAAACAACCTCCTTTCAATGGGGATCCAACATATATATCCCTTCTGAGTAGCTGAGTATCTCATAAAGACACTCTTGATTGCTCTCGGATCTAGTTTTCCTACCCCTGAACTATTATCCTACATAAAACACACACGGACAAAAGTCCTTAGAGGAAGAATATCTCCCTTCGTACTTTTTCATACCTAAAATGGGGACTTCCACTTTATGACTCGTGAGGGCATCCTATTGATAAAAAATATGGTTGTCAGGACTGTTTGTCCCCATAAGTACTTTGGGACATTCATCACAATCATCATACTCCGAGCTACTTCAAGGAGATGACGATTCTTCCTTTATGTTATATCATTCTGCTCTGGTGTGTATGGGTAAGTGATTTGATGTGAATTCCCTAAAATGACAAATACTCTCTAAATGCTTTGTTGGTGTAATATGTCCCATTATCATACCTCAATATCTTTACTACATCTCCACATTGAGTCTGAACTCTTTTATGAAAGTCTCTAAAGCATGCAAGCACATCACTTTAAGTTTTCATAAGATATAACCAAGTAACACGAGAATAAAAATTAATAAAAAAACATAAAATATCAAAATTCATTGAAAATTATTGTTGGACATAGATCCCATACATCAGAATGCACCAACTCAAAAACATCAGAGCTCCTACTATCAGAACTAACATATGAGCTCCTGATGTGTTTTTCTAACTCACCTTGCATCACACAAAAAATTATTTTCCTCAGCTTTTTCAAACAAACAGGGATACAATTGTCTCAAAAGGCTAAAAAAAGGATGATCCAAATGTTTATGGTGAAGTAACATTAAGTCCTCCATACTACTCTTGTCTCCTCCAGATCTCTCAACTATGGATGAAAGGGTTGAGCCAATTCCCTCATGATTCATGTACCACAAAGCCACTATGTCATGTTCCAGTCTTAAGAATCATATTCGTTCTCTTCTCTCGGAAGATCACCTTTAGGATATCAAACAAAATAACACAATTTAGTTGGAGGATAATGTCATTTATAGATAAGAGATTTACAGAAAAAGAAGGAGCATGCAAAATTTTGGACAAAGTCAAAGTATTAATATATTTAACTGTACTCTTACCAACTAAATGCTAATCCGTACCATCGGCTGTCTTGATACTTAATGGAATTTCTAGGCGAGTATATGAAGAGAACTCCTTAGCAGTACCCGTCACATGTCCGGATGTCCCAGAATTAATAATTCACTCGAATGATCTAGTGGTGAGAAAAGAAGCAAGAACAAGTGAATCATGTGTAACTTGAGTTGTGGCTATAGAGTAAGCAACATTACTTTTGAACGAAGATGAGGTGGATACATCATCTCCTACTTCTGTTTCTTTTTGCTTCCGTTGAAGCACCTCCAAGTATATTCTATCCTCCTATGCGAAGATAACACTCGAAATAGAGTCTTTTCTCCCTTCTCTACCATCCAATTGGTTCGATAGTCTCCTTGTTCACCACCTCTCCTGCCTCCACAACCACGCCCCTACGTCCAGACTGCCCCCTTCTACCTGAATATCTCTCATTGGGTGGCTTAGGGAAAATCTTCCTTAGGTGACTTATTCCCCCACAATTATAGCACCTACGAGTCTCCCCTTGTGCATCTGTCATGCCTGAGCTCACAATAGTCAAGACTGATCGCACACCGGAAGGCATACTCGATTCAGAGTGTAGCTTCATGCGCCTCCTCCTATATCATCACTGCAATGGACTCATATAGTGACGGGATCGTCGTTTGAGCTAGGAGAATTGATCTTCTCTGATCAAAAGCTAAGCTCAGACCTCCTAGGAACTTCATCGTCCTTTCTTGTGCAAAGATTTTTTTTTCTTTCTTGCACTTCAGGTCGCTATAGCTCGACATCGATGAGAAGTGATCCAAAGTTGCCCACATCCACTTCAGATAGATGACATACTCCTAGATAGATCTGTCATCCTGTACCACTGCATCTATCTCTCGCTGAATTTGGAACACTCTCATGTGGTTCTCAGTCCTAATGTAGGTCCTCTTCAGCTTCGTCCAGATATCCCTCACCATTCGAATGCCATCCACTGATGAGGCAATCGATGGGACCATCGAGTTTAACAACCAAATGAACAACTAAGCATGTATGGTCCTCCACTCATCGATGTGAGCATTGTCACTCCCTAACTCGGCTCCCGTCAAATATCCCTCTAGTCTCTTCCCAAATCAAATATGTAGCCGGTCCATCAAGCTTCATATCAACATGAGGAGGATCTAGCTTGACCTGTACCTGAGTGAATACGGAGGCAGTGGTCCTCGTCGAGATGCATGTTCCTTGTATGAGCCCGACCAAGACTTTCAAGACCTGAGGATCGATCTTCTCTAGAAGCTCCAATCCTTTTCCTCCCACACCATCTCCCTCTTTTGACATCTTTTATTCGAATTCAAGTCTCAATTAAACGGATCATACATGACTCCCTTCCTCTCTTTCCCAACTTAATCTCGTTCTACTTGACCATTTAAAATCGAGATTCCAAGTCCGATCACCCTTCCACGCTCACCGCACCACGGGCATCGTGGGGTACAGGCCCCCACGTCGGCCTAATCAACTAATAGAGTCGACTTACTCTACGATCGGTTGTAGAAGAGAGGAGCTTCGTCTCGAAAAGAGAAGGAAGCGAGAAGAAAAAGTGACAGCTAAGCGGTTGCTACAATACTGATGAACAGTGCGGCAGAACAGTAAAACCCTACCTCTGATACCAACTTGACTTTGGGACAAAATAAATTTATTTTATTCAATTACTGTAATGTCTTTATATAGGCTTATAACGGTGTACAATAGAAAAAAAACATAAATCATAATTAATACTAATTGATATTTCTAATTGATACCCATCAATACATGCTATATCTAACAAATACCAACAAAATATTATTTTATGTAACATCAAGAGATTGTAAAAAATACACTGATACGATTAGATGCTTATTTTATAATTTATTGATATGAATAAATGAAAGTGAGAAAATGAATATTTTTTATGTGCAATAAGAAAATATAATATAGATCAAATTTGATGGATTTATTTTGATATTTTTATTTTGAAGTTTAAATTATTAGCAATTTGAAAAATAAAAATATGATTGAGCTGAGACATTTGAGCTCTTCTCTCACGGCCATCATAATTTGTAATTCAGAATTTCAGATAAAATAAATATTTAAGTGTGCGGCTATAAGTGCAGCAGCGCAGGCACATCTTGAAATCACCTGCTTGGACCTAATGTTACAAATGGATAAGTTTGTCACTTTGTTTTTCTTTTTTTGAGGGAACTAATCTCCTAAATCCTAATATAATTGTTTCATTCTTTTTTTCATAGGCTCAAAGCATTTTTTTTTATCTTATAGCA
Organism: Schoenoplectus tabernaemontani; assembly: GCA_037127355.1. Taxonomy (NCBI): domain Eukaryota; kingdom Viridiplantae; phylum Streptophyta; class Magnoliopsida; order Poales; family Cyperaceae; genus Schoenoplectus; species Schoenoplectus tabernaemontani. The sequence continues at coordinate 17,091,049 of CM073752.1, forward strand.
TTTAGCCCAGAAATTCCAAAATAGTACTAGTCATATCATATTAAGAATGAGAAAATTCATGTTAGCTTTTTAAAAAAATTGATTCACTAAAAATATAAAACTGCCGAATTTAGCATCCTTTGTAACCGGGTAAAAGTTTCACAACAATTAGAAAATACCAAATTAATTTAAAATGTATCATCTTGAATTGTTGATAGGTTGTGCATCCGTGTCTTCGTTGAAAAATGTTTTCATCTATCAGATTATTTAAGCATTGACGATTTAATTTTTAAGGTTTCTTCTGAGAAAAAACGTCGAAATTAAATAAAAATTTATGCACTTCCAATCATGAGATAATTACCTTGATGAAAGAGAAATCTTTTAATTTCTAAGAATGTCACTTTCTGAATCTGTTTGTAAGTTCATCTTCTAGAATAATAAAGATTGAACTGATCTGTTTATAAGCTCATCTTTCATCGTTCCATGTAGATTGAACTAATATGTTTATAAATTCATCTCTTGAATTAGTAAGATTGAATTAATTTATTTATAAGTTTATCTTTCATCATCCCATATAAGCGTCAAACTGCCACATAAACTGTCTCGCATGTATCACATGATTATGTTCCCTAATATTTTTTGACCACTTGAATCACTTAATCATTGTTTAACTATTGTATATGCTTTCCCCTTTCAAGATCTAAATATGCCTCGAATTAAGAGTCAAGGGAAATTAACGATGGGGGTTTGCGCCCATCAGGATCTACAAGAACTCATAATCTCTAAAAACTCATAAATATGCATTATATATTCATGATATATCCTCAATGCACGCTTAGAAGGATTTTGTATCCTTCTTCCGCAAGATCATCGCCCCGAGCGGTGAGATGCGTAAAAAAGAGTTGTACAAAAACTAATAACATTTAAAAATGATAGTAGACTAAATAGATAAATTAAAAGTGCTTAATTACACAATGGAATGAGTTGAGTGGTGTCGGGCCGGATTAGTCTAGGCCATTGTATCTTTGAGTAGATGATAAGAATTACATTGCACCCTTCATATGGTGGTTATTTTCTATCATCGCCTTTAAGAAAAACCTCATCTGTTCAATCGGTCATCGAGGTCATCATCACTTGATGGTCTTGGTGTCTAGTGTTTACTATTTTCCTATTTCTCTTCTTTTTTTACATATACTTTTATTTTTTTGAGCAGTAATTTTGGTTTGACTGCATTATGAGGCATGCCTTTTTTTATGATCAAGGAGCTACACCAGTTAATCATGCTAACATTTTCGTCAATTCTTGGTACTTGACGGTGAATCAGACACTGTTTATGAGGTATCCCGAATTTAATACTTGTACATGGGTAGTCTCTTTTTTTTCCTGATTGTTAGACATATAATAAGTCAAGTCATTATTATATTTTTAATTTATTATTATAATATTGGTAAAGATAGAGCGGAATCAACAACTTTTCTAAAATATGGTACAGTGACATTGTAAACCGGTCTTGTCGTTATTGAAAACCAAATAACATGGTACAATGACATCGTAAATTGGTCCCATCATAGTTGACTTTTATTTAAAACTTCATATTATCTCGTACTTATATTATTATTATTATTATTATTATTATTATTATTATTATTATTATATTTCAGATATATTTTATTTCTTTGATAAAATCTATCATGATATTCATATAGTGCATTTTTATAGTTGATTTTGTCAATTTCTCCTCACAAAGTGAAAGATTTGAATTTAGACATCCATGATATTACTACTCTTGAGAGAACATTTGTGTGCCGTCGACATAAGAGAGAACATTAAAGGGTATAAATAAAAAAAGAGTTTGATTTTTTATTATTTTTACTATCTTCATAGTGTATTGCTTCGCTAAATCAGCTTCAACGTGATATAAATTAACGCTATTCTACAGCTAACCTAAATTTGTAAACCACATTTGGATGATGTTGCTTTTCAAGTTAGTAACACTATTTTCAGAACAATGCTAACTTTGCCCTCATCTAAGCACACCCCTATGAGTACGAGGATTGTGATACTCATCTTTTGTTTCGCAATGAAATTGGTGGGATATCTATATAAAGCTATTTACAAGAAATGAGAACATTATTCGGACTAGTTAATTACATTAATTATTAATATCTATTGCAATTTATTTTTAGGGAGGGATTACTTGACAATAAACTATTTGATAATCATTGACAATAAATTCAACAAATCACAAAAAATCACTATTGTAAGTTCAAAATCGCTATTGTTGGAAATAGAAATTATGTTTAGAGACGGTGACTGGAGATAGAAGTTTGGTATAGTAATATATTTTTTAAGAGTTGAGTTATAGTGTTATGCATAATATAGATTGCCTCATGTTATTGATTATTTTTCTTATTTTCAAAATTAAAATAGACGATATGAACCGCTAAAAATGATTTTCATATTAAAATCTAGTTGCATATCAAATTTTATATTTTTACATTTTTTCTTATTTTTTCTAAATAGTTAGAAAATCACTTGATTGAATTATTATGAATCATTCTAAAATTTTATTTTCTAACTATCAAAAAAATATAAAATTATATTTCCAACTAAATTTTCATATGAAAATCATTTTAAATGAATTAGATCATCCATTTTAATTTTGAAAATAAAGAAATCACCTATAATACGGATTGCCTCCCGCATTATGCATAATATCACGGCCAACTCTAATTTTTTTTATTATTTTGGACCGAGAAATTCTCGAAATAATTTGCAAAGCGGTGTCATCCTACAATATTTAATCCTAAGATAATATACGACAGTCTACTCCTAAATTCGGTCATATTAAAAACCAAATAAGGCATGAAAAAATCAAATCGGACGGTCCAGACTCCAGACGCGTCGAGCAGTCGGTCTCCAAGAAGTCACCAATTGTCACCAAATCTCGAACTTGGATTTGGTCTGGACTCTGGCGGAGATCGAGTCCCAGGAACGGAAATCTTGAATCAGCCGATTGACGAATCGAAAAGTTTCTCCTTTTGTGTTTCGCCTGTTCGGAGGTAGCAAAAAACCCAAATTGAGATCCATCATTCCTTGTCTGGCGAGTCAAACCCGGCCCCAATTTTACTTCCTAGTACGCGGACAATCACTCTGCTCTGCTGATTTCTCCGACGCTCCCCTCCGACACCACGATCGAGGTTTCCCTCGCGCGCGCTCCGGCGAAACCCGTAAGCTAACTCTACTCTAGTTTGCTTCCACCGTCTTTCTGTCTCTATAGTGGGGTTAGAGGAGCAAACCCCATAAATGCTTCTATTTTCTCTCTAGTTCTCTCTCTCTCGCCACCCGTTAATTTAACCGGGTTAAGACTTGTTGTTTACTCTCTCTCTTTCTACCTCACTCTTTTTGTACTGCACAATAGGAAGAGAAAGGTTCAGATAGGTCCTTACACAAATATAATTGAACTCTCAACAAATCCAACTAAAGTTGCCTAGTTTGCAAGTCGGCTAAAACCTCCCTTCAAATTCACATTGAACTTGTATCCTGCTTTAGTCTTTTGCTTTAAGGAAATTTATTGGAACAATAACTTAATTTTTGGTCTCTTACGAAAAGTAGTGTGTTGATTGAAGTGTTAAGTTGTTTTTTCTTTCAGTTGGAGAGGGGATTTTATGGTTCAGTGGCATGCTCGGATGCTTCATTGTTCATACACTTGATTACAATTAAAGCAACTTGCACGGCACCGCCTGAATATGTGGACCAATGTATTCAGAATTGTAAGCTATCATTCATATTGATTATCATATTTTTTTACTGCTTTGTTCCGCTCTCAGTCTCTGGTATTGCTTTATCTGGATGAAGAGTGAAAGTTTGAAAAACAAAAGCTATCGTGGTTGTATCTGGATGTCATCAAATTTTTTAACTCTCTATTTGCTGTATTGAATTTTTAGGGAGAGCTCCAAACTATTTCATGGTTTCAGTTTCTACCTATAGAACTTGATCCCAATGCTCTTGCTGAGAAAAGGTGTGTGTAGCTCTCTCTCTCTCTATTTGTGTGTGTGTGTGTTTTTGTGTGTGTATGTCACCTGCTCTCTTGGCTAACTGATGTGCTGTTTTGACCCTTATAGCTCAAAGGCTGAACAGAAAGATGCAGCTAATTTTGCAGTACTCTCAGCACACCTTCAGTTACAAAATGAAGGGTTTCTCAGTACATGGACTAATTCCTTTGTTGGTCCATGGGACCCATCGCAAGGCATTCATAACCCAGGTACAGCTTTTCATTATTGAGTATATAATATGGATGCATAATTATAGAATTATAATATGGCTACTAATTATCTAATTCGATAAATGCAGATGAGAAAATTAAACTGTGGTTGTTTGTTCCTGGCCGTCAATCTTCAGTCATCGAAATTGCCCAGTCTGCAGTATCAAAATTGCGAGGTTTCATCCATCTTCTCTGATCTTATGTTCCTTTATATCTCTGAATGGAAGCATAATAGTGCTATTCTGATGTAGACAGCTCCGTTACTAGTATGCACCGGGCAAATCTAGTAAGATAGTTCTAACTTTATCCTTATTGAACCTTTTTTTTTTGCTTCCCCCATTTTTCTAAATTCTTAGTTGTCGGGACGGGCCTATGGCTAGCACCTGGTGATTCAGAAGAAGTCGCGATTGCATTATCTCAGGCTTTGAGAAACACATTAGAGAGGTTTATGTTTTTTTTCTTCTAATTAATACTTTCATTGTTTCGTAATGGTGCCTATCATAAACGAAGAAATTTATTTATGTTTCCAACCCTTTGGATTTTCATGGTTGCAGAGCTATGAAGGGATTGTCTTATGTGCGATTTGGAGATGTCTTTACAAGATCCTCCCCTTTGGGACAAAGTGAAAGAAGCTTAAGGTTGGAGGTGATTATGTCTTGGGATAAATTATTGTTACAGTAGGATAAAGTATTTACCAAGTTGCTCAAATGTTACTAGTTTGATCAGCTATTAGTATATATCTGAGCTTTTCTGTCTAAAAGTTTCTTCATTTCTTATGAAACTTCTACTTTATCAGGTTTCAATTTATTAGATCCTTGTTTAGAATCTTGTAGTTTATTTATTTCCTTGTTTGTTTGGTTGATTTTTTAACTGTTTCTTTAGGAGAGCTCAACCCACAGTTGAATTCATATTTTCTGCCACTGAAGAAGCCATATATGTGCACGTCATTGTATCTGCCAAGTATGTATTTAAAATTCATATAATAGTTGGATTAAGCACTTGGGGCATACTTTGATTGTGGTGTCTGCCAATTTCTAGGTATATACGGACCCTCTGTGGAGATGATATAGAAAAGATCCTTATACACTCCTCCCATTCGGCTAATGATGGACTTCCTGGTATTTGTTCCTTTTTTTTTAAAACATATTGACTTCTGAAGAAAATACAACTATAGATTCCTTCACAATTGAATAGTTTAACAATTTTCACAATGTTTTCTCAGGACAATGTTCCCAAGCCCAAGCAAGTTTATATGGGATTATTGCTAAACACAGATGCTTATCCATTAAATATAATTTATTCTATCATTTCATCATTTGATAATGCATCTGAGGTGGTTAAAATTCAGACTGCTGAAAATTGATTCAATTTGGATGTTCGAGACTGAAACATGACTGATACTGATCATAATTTATATGTACAGTACATATTGTATATGTCGGGGCTAAATTTGTTAGGTTTTAAATTGAGACTCAATTTAGGATCATTTGTCAAAATTGTTAAGACCGTTGTCAATGTGCTTAATTGGAAAGTAAGGCATTATATAATAGCTGTAAATAAACCGAGTTTTAGGATAGTGTTTTTTCCCAAAAGATTTTGAAGGTCTTGTTTGCTATAACAAAAACATGTTTGGGATGAATTAAAAAAAATGAAGATTAGAGTTTATGGGGTTAAAGTGGTATATCCATTTTATTATTTTGTTTTTTGTTGCACCTGCAGTTATCGTTGCTCCAAATGGGATGCTTGGTAGGCTTACTGGCTGCTGTCCTAGTGAGCTCGTTAAGCAGGTTTATATCAGGTAGTATGTAATTTCTGTTTATGGGTAAATATTTATTTTATGTGACATCAAACTTCATATTCAGATTTTAATATAAGCAAGTAAAGTGACCCTGAAATTTGGTCTTTTCTGAAGAACTTATACATACATTTATGTATATAACAGCAAGCTGAAGTCTCCAAATGGGTGGACGACTGGTGCACCATATGTGACTCAATCACCTGGCTGTCAGATGAGAGGTCAGAGTTTCTATGTGGAAGTAGCCCTTGGTTGTTCGTCTTCTCCTTGCAAAGAGAGCAAAAGTGAGTTGATTGATCAGGCTCCAGTAATGGAAAGAATCTTTATTTATCCTCCTGATGGCGTGTTGGTCCCTATGATGCACCGTGCTTTCTCTCGCTTCTCTAGTAAGAGGTACCTGCTGCCTTCACTTACCAATTGTCTAGTCAGCAAAGTTTACTGTTCTTTTATTTTCTATGAAGGTTTATGGGTATTTGGTGTTATTGTGCTCTTTGCAAGAACTATTTATTGTACAGCGTGTTTGTATAAGCTTTGTTTCTTTAATTTTCACAGATTCTGGCTACAAAATGGCATGGACGTGTCTTTAGCGGAGAGTTGGCCATTTTGGAAATTCTCTGGCACATCCTTTGTGGAACACTGGTCAGCAATCTGAAAAGCTTATTAGCTTACTATTCTTAACTAACATTAGTTATTCATAATTTCATTGCTTTGATCTTTGTTTACTGGTATCAGTCTGGCACTAGGAAGCAGTTGCCATGTGGAGTCATCCCGCAACTCAAGTTGCTTGAGACTCAGGCGGCGATGGCGCAATACCAACAATGGCAACTTAACCAGCAGTATAAGTAGCGTGAGCAGTACTTCTAGTGAAAGTGGTACTGGAACGGCTGGTGATGGTGGTGACTTTGATGGTGATGCTGATTCACTAGCAACCAAGCAAACTGGCAGCAACCATGTAATTTCTTTGTTTAAGCATCATTTTTCCATTTGGATTGACTGTTCCATTCTATGTACTGGCAAGCACTTGAGCTCCTTCAGAAGGATGAAGAAGAGGTGAGAGGGGAAGGTAGGGAACAGTTTAGGGTTACTTGCTTCACAACTTTCTGAAAAAAAAGAAAAAGAAAAGTGACATTCGACGTCTACCCTCAAATAAGCATGTTTTGTCTCCCTTAAATTGGGGTGTAGAGGTGAATGAATTTTGGTTATATCTCTCTCCCCTTCTCTTTCTTTAATCTCTCTTTTTTCTTTTATGGAATCAGCCTCAGGTTCTTGCTGATATTCGAATGCAAGGTTTGTGTGAGCGAATGCAATATATTCACTATTACATTGATCATAGGTCTATGAAACTTTTCTGATACATCCCTGCTAATAACTTAAGTTTATTTCTCTCTTCTATTTTCGTTTAAAAATGCTGCAGGGTAATATGCTGGAAATAATTCCCCAAGCTGGAAAAGGTACTGATATGGTGCAATCAAACCATATAGCTGATCCAAGTGACACCAACCGCGGAATCCTTTGGGCTGGTTTGGATGATGATGATGGAAGCGGGTTGGACATCAACATCCTCCTCTCTGAATTTGGGGAATTTGGGGGCTTTTTTGAAAAAGATCTAATGGATTTTGGTGAAGTAAGTGAGATTTTCCTTCTTTCTTGTCCTTCCCTAAGGTTTTACTGGGAGCTACATCTGCAATTGCAATTTTCTGTCCAAGTAAAATTTTGGCAAATAACTACTGATCAAGTTATGTTTGAAATTGATAAAGCACTTTTTTCTTGATGTTATCTGGATAATAATCCATTCCCCTCTCTGACAGCCTCCAGGTATGGAGGCTCAAGCTGTCCATGTTAGCAGCACAAATGGTGGTGACATGACCAGCATCAGCCCAAGCATCCAACCAATTGAGATAACAGATCAACACCTCTCTCCTGTCACCACTACATCTTTTGAGGGGGCTTCACATCTCCAATCTTCATCCCTCATAGATGACACACGTCCCAAAATTTTGCCTGAATCCATTAAGGAAACAAGTCAAATAATCTCTCCCGTTACCTCCAGTCAATCTATAGTTCCATTTAGCGAAAAACATAATCATCTCACGAAGGTTGAAGCCATGCTTGCATTTGCACCAGAGTATGCTGCAATTGAATTTCCAACTGCCAATGAAAATGTGGTTTCTCCATTTTCAAACCCATACCAACCTTCTAGAAAAGCTGATAGCTCAGGCAGCTCTACAATGAACAGTTATGTATACAACGCAACACCGCCACCACCTCGCCCTGATGCATCAGAAGAAAAAGGGGAGGCTTCTTCTGAGCTATATACCCTTGTAGTAAGTGGTAAAAAGGAATCAGATAAAATATCAAATGATAGTAATAACACTGAAGTGAACTCAAGCAAAAGTGACATGCCTCCACCAGCTCTGTCAGATATGACTTCTCTGAGCACGTCAACCTCCCTAACAAAGAAAAATGAGAATACAATTAATTCAGATCATTTTCTATTGCCAACCAAGTTGGCACTGGCCACTGATATGGATTGTATCATGTACCAGGCAGCTATGTGCCGGGTAAGACACACACTTATCTCTTTAAAATCCAAAACCCCAGTAGTGGCCTCATCGAAGTTCGAAGTAAAAAAGAAGGAGACTATAAATATGCCAGTCAGGATAGGAGGTGATATGGAGTGTGAGTTAATCACACATGATGGGTCACTGACGAGTCAGGTAGGGGTCTGGCGGTCGGTTGGGGGCCCAAAGTCATTAAAACCATGTGGATCATCACTCCCTGATGAGAGCTTAGCTGTGAATGCATATCAGAGACAGCCCTTGATGGATTTTCTTTCTGCGCTTGGGCTTTTGGTGCAACAGTCTGCCTCGTTTGTTGATGTCGCTCTTGACGCAAACAGTGGGGAGGGGTCATATGGTTGGCTTGCCTTGCAAGAGCAGCGCAGGCGAGGATTCCCATGTGAACCTGACACAGCACATGCTGGCTGTGGTGGGCTCCTTGCCATGTGTCACTCTGTTGATTTAGCTGGTGTTTACTTGGTTGACCCACTTGCTGCTGATGTAAGATTGTCACTGCATTTTTTTAATTTCATATGCTGTAGGTCCATCGTATTGGTAAACAGGTTCTTTTTGTGCTTTTTTATTGCATCGGGTTGTACTTGTATTTTGAAGTTCGTCTCATCTAGCATGTGGGTTTTGGTTGATAAGAGGTCTTAGTTTGCCCATGTTTATGATCATCAACCCGATTTTTCTCAACCAAAATTTTGCACCAAAGATCAAATATAGCAAGAAAAAATAACAGAACTCCTGTATGATAACAAAAATCATTAGTTGGTTGGGTTGTTATTTGCTGCAGGTCACAGCACCATCAGTGATTAGCCTGCTACAGTCAGATATAAAACAAGTGGTAAAATTGGCGTTTGGGACCTCTGACGGCCCTTTGCCACTTATTGACTGGTGCAAGGGACGAGCTCATTTGGGTGACTCTGGGTCCACAGGAGATGCATATTCATTTCTCTATGGAGGTAATGAAGCCCGTGACTCTTCAAGCAGTGTTACCCTTGGTGGAGATTCTACGAGCCCACCCCAATCCACTGGTACTTCCTCAACACATAGAGGTTTGTGATTAACATTTCTTTTCTTAATGTTGGTGTCTGTTATAAACCTCATCTAGAGTTTTCTTTTTGTTCAATTCTAGTGTGTTTTATGTTTCTTTGATATAAAGTGCACTTGCCTGTGCATTAACAAACAAACTACTAATAGCAGTGACATGGTGTTTTATCAGATTTTGAATATGTCCAACATGACGCCACTAAGATAGCATGCGATTTATCACATTTTGATAGTAAAACAAATTTAGTGCTGGTATGGCAAGTTGGCAACTATATGGTGTAACTTTTGCCGCCGATTACTTTGAAATGATAATAATTTTAGTAGTCAAATCATGCTGTAGCATTTTAACCATGTGAATACCTAGATTGTGCTTACTATGAGCAAAAATGGGAATTCTCGAGGGAAAACATCTTCTGACGGGATGTGTTAAGTTTAGAACTTTTGTAACTTTTAGCTTATTTGTCACCAGCCTATAATTGCTAAAAGTTATATTATCTCATGTTTTATGCTTATATATGTGTTAATTGAAAATTGTGGGGTTTTAAAACTTAATTAATTGGTTACCGGGACGAGGAGGGTTCAAATACCTCTACTTTTGGTTCCCATATGTACCTTTTCTTTTGAAGGGGAGGCAAACAACCTTCCCATTTTTCCATAAAAAAAAAACAATGGATTTACAAAGCTGAGAAAAAAAAAAGAATTTACAAGGAGAACAAAATTGAAAGGAAGAAAAAGAAAATAGAAAAAACAAAATAAAAATAAATTGGAAATACAAGCATGGACCTGTTCGGAGGCGGGGCTGTCATCGTGGCTGTCGTCAGTGAGGTGGTTGTCAACGTGGCAGTCGTTGTACATCAAATCTGGAGGCGGGGTCATACGCAGTTGTCGGTGAGGTGGGTCGCTGTACACCAGATCTATTTGGGTGGAGGCGGGTGAGGCGGGTTGCTGAACACAGTCGCTGTGGCGCAGGCGTGCTGGCGGGCGGAGGCGGGCGCCGTACATCCGTTAGGGCTTGCTTGTAGAGGAGGAGATAGAGTAGATAAGGGAGGGGAGGAGGTGGGGAGGGGGGAGGAGAAGCGGGAAGGAGGGGGAGGAGGGGGGAGGTGGCGCCGCCGGCCTCCCCCGCCTAGGGTTAGGGTTTTGAGGGGGGGTTGTGTTCTCCTGTTTCGCCTCAGCTATCACCCCTCAGAGGCTCGAAAGTGAATTCCGATGATGTAGAAACTTTAATATGCTATTATGCGCTCTTCCCAATTGTACCTTAATAATTTAAAATCATCAGATATGACTTCGGTTTGATTACATGAAGTTGTACTAGTCCACTGAGGGATCAAAATTTCTGGATGTTGATTTTTGAAGTTGTTGATTCCTGCCAAAACAAAATCAAATGTTGTAATTTTGTATGTGCATTTGAAGAAAAATAATATAGATCAAATCTATTGGTTATTTTTTAGTTTTAAATTTTTTGTTATCAAGTATTTAATAGGTTGGGGCATTTGAACCCTCATGAAAATAATACTAATACTGTGATTGTAGGCTGTTTTATTATACTAAATATACTAAAACTAAATCACCCCTTGAACACTAAAGATTGCTAAGTGCTAAGTGTTTAATTAGAATATTAAGATTAGATCAGATACGAAAGGCAGAATTGGCAGAAAGGAAAGGAAAAGAGAAGTTAAAAAGCTAGACCTCAGCCCTTTCTCTGGTAGCAGAAATGAGAACTGTATATTTTGAACAATTTCACTGTGGCTATGGAGTGAAGCTATAATACACCCTTGCTGACAGTGCTTCATAAGACAGAATAGAGTTGATGCCTTCTGTTAAGCAAACTATGAATAAATTAAGAGAAAGTAGCCCAAACCAAAAGAAGAAAAATCCAAATCAACGCCGGTACAAAAGTTCCATATGTTTGCTGCACTTGTCGATCTTTTGTTTATCTATTTAATTTTGGTTGCTTTCGTCTTTTATAAGCTGGAAACGACGGTCTTAATGTGGTTCAGATTGGTATCCCTACTGTTCCATTGGGAAAAGTAGGACCCTATTATTCTAATTCTGTTGAAAATTTGAATCCTATTATATTATAATTCAGGCTGTTGGATTAAAATGAAAAGGTTAAATTTATTCAAATTAGGCCCTAGATCCTGAACCGGGTCAATCCAATTTGTTTGTTTTTAATTTGAAATATTACTTCAGCACAACTATACTTTTTTTTGGCTCTTTTATGTTTAATTTGGACTTATATAATGATTGAACTTCTGTTATTGTCAGATGCAAGGACTGACGGGTTGTCTCACAGGAGATCTTCTCAAGATATAAGCAATTCTGAGCAGGAATCAGAAAAGGGATCCTCCCGTTTAAAACCTACACTATCTGCACTACCAATGCCTTCATTGCTCGTTGGGTATGCCTCTCAATTAGTTCATAACAATTCTTTTTTAATGGATAATCAATAAAGAATTGGTATGTATGGGTTATCAGAAAAACCAAATTGCTTTCACCTTTTGGTAAAGATTTGGCTCATCTAATGTTCACTTTTTTTTAAAAAAAAAAATAGTACCTTTAATTCCAAGCTGTGAACATTTATAATTATGATGCAGCCAGGAAAGGCCCCAAAGATATATGATAGACTTTTGTATGCACCAGCTTGGGACTGTTTGTAACATGCATGACCCAATCAAGTAAAATATCATGATTATTGAATTTCAATCTATTATCGAACTGAATCGGGATCCAACTTGAAAGTTTTTAAACCAAGTGGAAATAGTACCTTATTTAAGTCCAAGCTGAAACAACTGGCTCCAACGTGATTCGTATAATATCGAGCTAACTTGATCTGATTTGATAATTGCGTGAAGTTGCGTAATCATGAAATTTTACTTGATTTGGCCTCGGATCTTGCTTGTTTGCTAGCTCACCAGCTCAAGCTGGTGCTCGTGATAATTGATGGAATTTCAAATGGAACGTGCAACCAGCAAATTGCTAAATAGGGAAAAGACATTTTATACATGTCATGATTCAAATGTGGTACAGAACACAGTTCAACCTTTCTTTGAAAAGCAAGTGCATCAGCTACTGTATTTTGTATTTCATTAAAGAAAAGAAAAGTGTTACAAATATTTACAATAAGGTAAAAGAATTATATATAGCCTCCTAAAAGAACAATAATCAAATCTGGCCCTATTACATGAATTATCCCCAAATAGTGATGAGCCATTACACTTGAGCACATATATCTAGCATGAATGCTGCATATATTTCATGTGCCCTCGAGATCTGTGAATTGCGCTCTTCACAGGTTCCATAGCATGGAAAAAGGTTTTAATATTAAACAAAGGAAAACATTTTCACACAGACAAAATTTATACTAGTTGAAACCAGAGATTTATGTCATTTAGGCAAGCAAGAGGAGAAAAAGGAATGAGAGAGGTCAACAATATTGGGTGAGCTTAGGAGAACATTTCGAAGGTAGAAATTGAAAGAGTGGCAAAGTTGAGAGAGAACTTAGGGTTTAAAAGGGCAGTAAGGGATGGTTCAGATCATCAGTATAGAAAATGAAGGGTTCAGACTAACCACAACACATTAAGCAATCAATCTTACCTGAGCGAGTTGGGATCAGCCTGAACCCAACGACATTGTGTTGGGTTCAAAATTCAATCAAGTGAGATAATTACGAGTTTTTTCGGGTTGATCTCAAATGATCCACAAGCTGATAGCTAAAATTGTGGCCCTACTTGTCTGGGTTACGTCTTGTACACGTTTTTTTTTCTCCGCAATCTCAATTAAAATTTCAGGATTTTCAGGAGGAAAGTTAATTTGTTTGTTACTGCAGTTACCAGGATGATTGGTTGAAGGCATCTGTCAACTGTATCCAGTTGTGGGAGAAAGCTCCTCTCGAACCTTATGCTTCACCGAAGCCTGTAAGCCCATGATTTATAATTTGCTTAGAACTTCAGTTCACGACTTGGCTATTGCTAAATGCTAACCAACAATGTTAAGATTCATTTGTTCTTTTGGTTTCTTGCAGGTTACTTATTATGCTGTTTGCCCAGATATAGAACTACTAACTACTGCCTCTGTTGACTTCTTCCAGCAGTTAGGAACCGGCAAGTTCTCTTATGTCCAGATTTCTTTATGTAATTGACATTTTATTATTTGTTTGCCGCTGCTAATAATTTGTCGTTTTATTTTATTTCTTTCTCTTTATAGTGTATGAAATATGCAAACTAGGAACCCATTCACCACAAGCGGGTGGAGGCCAAACGGAGATCTCTAGTTTCAAATCTTCACCATCTGGTCTGTTTCTAGTTGAAGCCCCTCAGCAAGTGAAAAATGTCCGGTGCCATTTAACTTCAGTCAGCTCAATAAGTGATTTCTTTCTGTCTCTTTCCAAGGGCTGGAGTGTGAAAAGTTTTATCAGTTCTCTAATTAAAGTCATCAAAGATTTCAAGCTTACTCCAAATTCTTCTTTGAATCAGAAAGAGACCAATGGATCACCTTGTACGGTAAGGGTCTTCCCCTTTGTCTGAAAAATATTGTCATACTTGTCTTAGATATTTTGATAACAATCCCGGAAAACTAAAGGTATTTGTCATGACAGGTAGTATATGTGGTGTGCCCATTCCCAGAGCCGTCAGCTGTCCTTGAGACACTAGTTGAGTGCGCAGTTGCTTTGGGGACAGCTGTTCTCACACCATCAGAGCGAGAACGAAAATCCTTGCTCCATTCTCATGTGTTGCGGGCATTAAACCCTACCACTGGTATTGATGAGTCATCATCCAATTCCAATGTCGTCATGTTATCTGGGTTCAACCTCCCAAAAGTGGTCCTTCAAATAATCACTGTTGAGTCAGTTCTCAGACTGAACACCCCCGCATTTAATGAGCTCTCACTTTTGAAGGATATCGCCTTTACGGTGTACAACAAAGCACGCCGGGTTCCACGTGCTGTGGTATCTGGGCCAACCCATGACCCACTTCAGTCTGCTTCGTCCTTCCCAGGTAGATCCCAGATGATGCACCATATGTCTGCCTCTCCTATGCCTAGCCTATGGAAAGACTGTCTAGTACCGCGCATGCCAGGTTCGTCTTCATTGAACTCCAGAGAACCTGACTTTGATCCATCTATGCGACCTGTTAATTGGGGCGACAACTCATGGCAATCAATGCAGAGGTCGGTATCAGATCAGTATAGCCTTGATGATAAGAAGTACCTTTTTGAGCCTCTATTTATCCTGGGTGAACCTGGTTCTGTAGACCATGCTACTGCAGTTTTTGAGGCAAACTCAGCTTCTAAGTCAGGGATCGATGAGAGTGGTGACTCAGTGATGTCACATTCAGATGGGTTGTTGGACAATTCAAAGACGGGTTCTGCGAGTCTTCACTGCTGCTATGGGTGGACTGAGGATTGGAGGTGGTTTGTATGCATTTGGACCGACTCAAGAGGGGAGTTGGTGGACAGTTTTGTTTTCCCATTTGGTGGGGTCAGTGGGAGACAGGATACTAAGGTCTTGCAAGGGCTGTTTGTTCAGGTGCTTCAGCAGGGGTGTCAGATTATAGCGGGTACTGCATCTTCTGACAATGTGGGTCCTGCTAGGCCCAGAGATGTGATAATTACACGTCTCGGGGGCTTCTTCGAGCTTGAATGCCAAGGTTAGTCGTCTTTAATTGAATTTCATGACTTGTATCATCACATATTTTCTATAGTTGAACCTTCCCGACTAAGATTCCATGACTGGAAACTTCTGAAAGAAAATTCCAGTTGGATGAGGATTTGCTCTTTTTGTCTTTTTATTTTCCCCAGAACCCTTTAAAAAAAAGGAATTGGAAAAACAGGATTGCTATAAATTGGAGCTAACAAAAATTAGTAAATAATGCATGCTGCCAGGACTTGTACTATAATACTTGAGCAACTAAAGTAAAATATGGATTTTCTTTTCTTTGTTTCCTATCTTCTGAACATAAAAAAAAAAATGTACATCTTTCTGCACAACAGAATGGCAAAAGGCTATCTATTCAATTGGTGGAAATGAGGTGAAGAAGTGGCCGACTCAGCTTAGACGGTCTTCTCCAGATAGCAGCCCAGACACTGCCTTTCAAGAGAGGAATCTACCATCATCTCCGAGCCCCTCTTTGTACGGCAGCAGTATGTCATCAAAATCTGGCTTCATGAAAGGCGGTAGCACAAAAAAACAGTTAATGGGCACTGCACAGGGCAACTCAGTGGATGCCTCGAGAGGTTCTTCAGCTTTGCAGTTGGTTCAAAGCATCACTCTTGTTGGGGTCTCTCTGGACAACTCTTTGCATCTCATCCTTCAGTCAGAGTTGTCTCAATCTCAACCAGGTCTAGGGGGGACTGCAAGCTACTTGGAAGGATTCAGTCCTGTCAAGTCCCTTGGTTCAGTACCTGCATCAGCTTCATACCTCATAATCCCTTCTCCTAGCTTGCGGTACCTGTCACCGACACCTTTACAACTACCTACATGCCTCACATCTGATTCACCCCCACTGGCCCACCTCTTGCACAGCAAAGGCATGGCCATCCCCTTGTCCACTGGGTATGTCGTATCAAAACCGGTCCATCCAGTCAGAAAAGACCTTTCTGAAACTGTCAGGGAAGATTGGCCGTCAGTTCTTTGTGTGACCCTAATTGATCATTATGGAGGTGGCCGGAGGGGCAAACAAGGAAGGGGGTTTCTTGGTTCTGATGTAGCGAGTCGGGATAATGATCATGCAGAAGCACACACTGTTTTAGAAACGGTGGCTGCTGAGCTGCATTCACTCTCCTGGCTTACTGTGAGCCCAGTGTTTGGAGATAGGCGCAGTGCCTTACCTTTCCACTGTGATATGATTCTTAGGCTTAGGAGGTTGTTACATTATGCTGACAGAGAGCTGTCCCAGCCTGCAGTCAAGGCTGAGCAGGTTTAGATAAAACCAAAATTTGATTCATGCATAATGGGAAGTTTTTATAATTTACTAATATATATGATAGTATATGTATTACATCGACTTGTGTAATGTCAATTTTGTTTCTTTTTCTTTGGTTCATAGTGGCTCTGGCTCAGGTTAGATACTAATGCTTTTGGGTTGGTCGTTTAGAGATGTAATTAAGCATAGCCTTTTTTAGCTGATCTGCTAGAAATTTATGTTGTCCTTCTAATTTGTAGTTGCAGATAGGTAGCATTCACTTTTCACCCAGATTGTATTATTTTTTGTATTTTTTGTATTTTATTTAAACTTTTTTCTCTGGAATCCTCATTGTAAGCTTATCTTATTCTTTCTATTGAATCCGATGGTAGGAATTTGCAAAAATTCCCAGTAAATATAAAACTTCTTATCCTGATATATGTAGTCCGAGTGTTCATAATGTTTTCCCTTTCTTTGGATTAATTATAATTGAAGAGGGATCATTAAACAATGACTATTTTGACAATCTTGACAATGAAAATTGAAATAAATCGGAAAAAATATTAAAAATAAGAAAAAGGTTTATACATATTTTTGAAACTTATGATTAACTATGTTTCAAATTTCATACAATTTAGTTATTGTTAGATCATTAAATACCATTAAATTAAAATTGTATATAATTTTGATGGTCTTTGATGTAATATCAAGCAATAAAATTGCATGAAATTTATAGTTTCAAAAATATATCAATATTATTTTTTTCTATTTTTAAGTTTTTTTCCAAATTAGTTAAATTTTTCTTATCGAAATAATCATTGTCAAGTGATCCCTAATTAGTCGTGATTTTTTTCTAATAAGTATGAAATAAATCATACGTTTAATAATAAATCAAAATTTTAATGATACATATGGTATCGTGTAGGTGGGTGCGTGTTCAAAATGAGCCAATCTCACAGGCTTCTTTCTACTAATCGCGTTAGTAGGGTTGGTATCTTTCCACCAAAGCAGTACTCGTAGATTATGTACTTTTTAAACGTGTCAGTTTTGTAAATGGTCTAGTAACTCAAATAACAGCTAACTAGAATGGTCTAAAAAATGTCATGAACTCAAGCCCCCTAGATAACTATCTGAAGTCACCATAACCCTTAAATTTATATGACAAACTATCCAAATTCAATATTTACTCTTAAAATGAGAGGATCCATTTAATTTAAACATTTTATTTATATAAAATATTAAAGAGGATGTGAATTCCCCGCGTACAACACACTGCCTTGGGTTCTGCTTCCTTCTCGTTGATGTGATATTCTTCCATCTGATCAAACGGTCTGCATTTAATTAAAAATACATTTATAAAATATTACTAGGCAGCTGTTGTGATGTCGTCAGCTCTATATTTGTTAGTACTTGGTATTCAATTTTCCATCGAGATTCGAACTGGCACAGATCTCGACATGGTAGATTAAAACAGCCAGCGTTGGTACCTTACGTCAGCTGTCTGGATTCCATCTCACGCGTCCACTCCACTGGACGGTTGGACCCCTACCGGCTACCGCGGTACCGCCTACGCAGCTAGAAAAGTCAATTAGTTAGCTTTGTCTGACATTAACTCATCTAGCGCGGCGTGCGTCACATTTAATTGAACTGAACTGCTGCGGCGGTGCATCTGCTCAGTAGTTACTAGTTAGAACGTGTCTAGCCGTGGTTTCATAAGATTCCTTCACACAGGGGTTATTCTTCATCTCCAATTCTCCATTCCATGATTCCATCAGTGTAAAGTTGGCTGTGGCTCGGTCCTCCGTGACGATGCAAACGCCGAGTTGGGCGGGATTTGTCTTTCCCGCATCAAATCAAATCATGTAGCAAGTAGCAAGTAGCAAGTAGCATCAGTGAATTCTGGTTCTTTTTCCTTTTCCGCTGAAGAAAATTCTTTGTCAGTAACTCGTTACACATTTGTCGACTCAGAGATGTTGTAGATAATCTTACGTCTCTTGGATGTTTTTTTTACACTTTACAGTCGCCGGTCGCCTCCCCTCTAATCTATCAAATCATGAATCATTGTCGCACAATGAACCTACAGCGAATGCGTTCCAGATCTCGTGTTTCCGAAACCCTACACCTAATTATATCGTTCATCTCTGACCAACAATTGTTCGAACAAATATATTTCTTAAGCCGCAGTTAATAGGCGGTATAACTAATGTAGTAATGTGGCACGGAAGCGAGAGATTTTAAGAATATATATGTAAAAATATTGTTAGTGTTTGCATTACATTTACAAACTCAAGTACACAAAAATAATTAAAGTGCAAAAAATAACTTATGGATTCAAATTATTCAGCATTTTTGAGTTTTACAAAATTCTTACTTAACGCATGACGAAAAATCTGTAGAATTAAATTTAAACATAGTTGGTATTCATTACATGAGAACTTTGTACAATATTTTTATTACTGATGAACGAACATATACTTAATTCAAACTAAAATCTGCTTTGATGCTCAGATTTAGTGTCAGAAAATCCGAGATCTTATCACAGATGCCCCAAGGAATCAAGGAGATCCTAAAGCAGTGAAGGTCGGATGTTTTGGTGACTCGCTATATTACAAAAACTACTTAATTGAGTCATGGAGAATGGAGATCCCGTGAATTAAGTGAATTATTTTCTTGTTTTTTTTTTGTTTGGGGGGGGGGGGGGGGGGGGGGGGATCACATGATAATATTTGGGATTGTAAATTGTTCATGTACCACAACTGTGTGGAGCTTGCTGGTAATATGGAGACAAAATAACAAATACACATTTTCCTAACCGCGTCCGTATTTTCCTCTCGTCGAATCATTTTTCACGAGTACTACTTCCACACGCTCATCCCTCACTACACCTACACACATCTACATATATTTTTAAAAGAATAAAAAGTCAAAACTCGAGGAGGACCATTGGAATGTCCTCTTTTTCCTTTAATATAAATTAGTCAGCTACTTCAAAAAAAAAATTCCCTCCTAAAAAGTTCAAATGTTCTTCATTTTTTAATTAATCCGGAAATGTAATTTTGGCGAGTCCTCGTGACATGATGCTCGATTAATGCATTTGGCCTACGGGCAATTAATTTACCTTAAAAAAAAACTTTGGAGCGACGGTCAATTAAAATTATATCGTAGCTACTTATCCGAGTTAATTAATTTTGACATCTAAACTTCCGTTCCAAGTTACATCTATTTATTTGAAAGATAAAATCTGGGTCAAGTCCTCAAAAACTTTTTAATCAAAGTTGACTAAATTATTATGGTCATATATATTACATGCTTAGGCTCATCTGGATATGGTTTTCCCAAATCGAAGAAAAAACTTCTATCTATTAATTATGTTGCGTGCTTATTCTAGCATTGTATTAAGTAAAGTCTGACATCAATTAATATATCACTGTCCGTTTTTTCAATAGCACCCCAGTTTAATTAACAAACAAACTGATGGTGATTGATATGAAGGTTCCGGTTGTAGAAATCCTACCAGATTGGCGTTGTTTGTTGAAATCCTACAAGATTTATCCAATCATCTAATTAAGTCCACTAATTGTCTTGTCATTCATCTCCATCACTCCATGTCAGTCAATATTACATATTAGTCTTGCTTTCGATATATTAATTTTCACATAATAACAATTAGATCCTTACAAAACTTGTTATAGCTTAGTACACTTCCATGTATGATTTCGTTATGGGCATTAACAAGGTCCTTTGAATTTCTGTTCTTCCTTGTTAAATTAAAATCTAATAAATTTGAATTTTCAAAACTGACTGCCAAGCAAAAGATTGTAGGGTTGATGGATGTTTTTATTAATCACAATATGGCAACGTTTAAGAGGATATTATAGAGGAGGCGTGGGTACGTATCTATTGATTAATTTTTTTGACAATCATAAGAAAATGATTTATATTGTGAAAGCCGACAAATAATATAATTAATTTATACTTTATATGTGCATATTTTATTTGTGGGTTTCTAACTATGAAGGCTAGTTTTTGGCCAGTGCCAGTTGTATACATGTCCTATAAAACCCGCATAGGGTAGATTTTACTTTTGGAGATGTAACTGCACTAATTAATCCTAGGCCTTGTAACTATATAATTTCATCTAATTAATGGAATCCGTAGCACTGGAGTTTACTACTTTCAAAAATAATTATGCTTTACGTGTATCATATAAATGAAAACAATAAAAGTTTATTCAAGCCTAATCGGTCAATAAAAAAAACATGAATTTTGTAATGGTAATTATTTTAACTATTTTTTATGGACCATCAAATGGTATTTACTGCAAGATAATTGTTGCACGACTAATTTATGTGTATAACAAGTTAATAGCATTTCTATGATTTCTAAAATTTCTTTAAGCATGATATGGGAAGAGATCGTCAAAATTGTCAAGATAAACCATTTTCAGGTCATTATCCTCATCCATATATATATATATATATATATATTTGCAATGTGTGCTCCAACCTACAAATCTACAGTCCATGTCATGTTTGATTTAAATTACGGTAAATTATTTCATAATTTCAGGAAGTTAATCTCTTGTTTACCTTTCCTAAAATATTTCTGTATTTCACCAGTGTTGCGGTACATTTAAATTTTACAAAAATATTTTGACTACAGAAATTATCATATATACACTTGAAACTCAGAAGACAAATATGTAAGAATTCCAGCATAATATTAATTTTATTTGCCAAAGGTAAAAAAATATAAAATGTTGTAAGTACAACGTAATTATTTTTTGAAGACAACCAATTTCAACATCTAGCTCTTAAATGTATATTGTATGCAAGCAAAATATCCAGGAAGAAAGAGGACCGCTGACAAGTGTTTATGACATCTTCTCTGCAGGCTTGCCTACCTCTAGGCTCTAGAGCATGTCCTTTAACATTTGTTTTAGTAGAAAATAATCAATATATAAATCATACATGAATTAAAATTCATTAAAAATTTAAAATATTTTTATACAAAATCACATTTAAATTGATAGAAAATTTATATGTATTTTGTTGGAAAAAATGAACCTCATATCTAATACATAAATCTCATATCTAAATACCTACCTCACTTATATAAATCGTTAACTCACTTATATAAATATTTGTCTTGTTTATTTGACTCACTTATGTAGGTGGACGTACTTTTTTTTTGTCAAAAACGGAAAGTTAGTTAAAAATATTCTACTTTTTTTTGTTAAAAATGAAAAATTAGGTAGAAAAATTCTCTCCAGGGATTTGCTGAGACTGTTAATCGATCCCTAATATTAATTTTATTTGTCAAAGGTAAAAAAATATAAAATGTTGTAAGTACAACGTAATTATTTTTTGAAGACAACCAATTTCAACTTCTAGCTCTTAAATGTGCTAGACAAGAAAGAAACATTTCCAACGAAATATCTCTCTGATTCTCTCCGACTTTTAACTGTACCAACTTTTACCGCGCCTCCTATTATTATTAATTTATTATCCTAGAATTGGATAGTCGCAAGGTAGTGGGGCCCAAATCCTACATGGACAGCTGGTTCCTGTTGTAGTAGTACCGATAAGGCGATAACCCTGCTTTAGTTCATTAATTATTGGTACTACCTTTCTTGTTGTGTTTTGATACCTCCTTCCAAATGACAAACACTTTTGACATCTCCGAAGTGAGATGGGAATGGGATGAGTTTTCTGAGGGGAAACATGAAAAAGAGAGAGCGATAAGAAGAGAGTAACTGGGGGGGCGTTTATCGGCGCAGAGCACCTCCAGCACTTTGCAATTTGCATAGCATGATAGCATCAACATGATTCCTCGGAGACCATAGAAAATCAACACGTCTTAACCATCACTCGTTCCTTTTCCTTCACCAAAAGGATCTAGACCGGGTCTAGACAGAATTGCCTTACTCCTCTAAGCAGCCTTATGATCCTCATCTATTGGCTGTTGCTTCCCGGTCCCATTCCCACAACCTTTGGGGGAAATTAGAAAATTTTAAATTTTCCAACTTTTTTTCTCTGTTCCGCGTTAAATGAAATGGAACTATTTTTCAGGGTTTTTTTTGTAATAATGATAATTAATAAGTAGCATCATCAAATAAATTATTCTAAAATTTTGGACAATATGACACTCAACCTTAGCTCAAACAGAAATTTGGATTAAATATTATTAAACATTCGAATGATGATAAAAAAAATAATCTATAATATTCTGTCAAGATATATATGTCCTCTCTGGAGTTATAAAAAGAATGATCGAATCAATCTAATGTTTGTTTACTTTTTTCGAGAAAAACAGATTGACAGCTATTTGCATAACTCTTCCTTTTTTCATTAAGATTGATGTAAAAATTATAGCGGCGTACAAAATAAACTACAATAAAAGCCATGCTTAATTTTTTAATATTTATTTATTTTTGCTTCTGTACGTTTTTATGATAAATGTAGTTTTTCAAGAAAAAATGGGGGCGAATAATAACTAATTAATTGGCAGAATCTTGGTTCTTCCACCGCTTGATGAAGATCCCCAATTAATAAAAGCATTGACAATCAGGGGCGGAGATAGAATTTTAGATTGGGGGGCGAGACTGAATTGATCAAACATTTATTATAGAGAAAAAATATTAGGAGGGCCCGATATATAAAATTTTGATTTTTTTATAAAATTATACATATTTTTCGGACGTTTTTGGAAAATCTAGAGGCCGACCCGAGCCCCCTCGATCCGCCCCGTTGACAGCTGACACTATGCTTACAAAAGGATAAACAGAACAATAAATATCAATTCGGAAATGAATAAATTCCATTATTTACTAATGTTGTGGCTAGTAGCTGCCTTTGGTGTCTATGACAAAAAAATAATAATAAGATAGTGGAAAGCCTCTACAACTTTAGTTGTGTCATCTGGAATAAAGACAATTAGGTAATTTTCATAAAAAAAATGTACGATTCATTAGGTAGATTGTAATTATACTTTTTTGTACATCGATTTAGAATTTTAAAATAAATAGCAATGACAAAAACGAATTATTTATCTTGTTTTATGGCTCGAAAATTCATATATGTATAGAGCGGCTATAAAATTTAAGTTCATTTACCAAGTGTTCGCTATGTCATAAAATCAACAGGAAATGCACAATTTTGAATTTCATATTGCATGAATTCCACTATTTTATTGCTTTCGATGAACATATATTTTTGAAGGAAAAAATAGATCTTTCTAATTTTTAAAAATGAAATTTGATATATAAATGCAACAACAATTTCATATGATGGTTTCCCAA
Source organism: Schoenoplectus tabernaemontani (assembly GCA_037127355.1). Lineage (NCBI taxonomy): Eukaryota > Viridiplantae > Streptophyta > Magnoliopsida > Poales > Cyperaceae > Schoenoplectus > Schoenoplectus tabernaemontani. The sequence continues at coordinate 17,114,900 of CM073752.1, forward strand.
AAAAATGGAAAAGGAAAAGAAAAAACTGAAAGTCGATCCCTTCTCTTCGTATAAATAATATTTTAAATACAAAATTTTTGTTGGACACTGTATTTCTAGACTCATCGTTTCTTTAGTTGGACGATCGTATTACTCTAATCATACGGAGGTATTTACGCTGCTGTTATGAACAGGAGTTAGCAATGGAATAATAATGCTTCCCATGAACCCATGACAAGGTAGATAAGGACAAAAAGAAAAAAAGGTTCTGATAATTTTAAATTCGGCATATTGATTTATGTATGTGGAGATGCAGAATAGAATTATTAGGAGGTAGTCACGATTTGATCCCTATTGAAATTGATTGTTGAATACTTTATTTGCGCTACTTCAATATTATTTTTTTTATTTGTTGCAATTGAGTCTATTTGGTTTTTATTTTTCTTTTCACAAACTAGCAATCCATATAATCGCACATGCCAACAAAAAATGTGAATCAATAGAAATCTTCAATAGAGTTTTGTGCATTACGTCATTAATTACCATACGAATAGTTTTTCACCGGCTTCAAATAAATTATAAGAGAGAGCAATATTTTGAAAGACAAGTCAAAGTTTCATGTTCAGAATTTGCCATCAAATGGAATTTATAGACCGCTAAATATATATATATGTGGAAGATACTCAATTTTTTTTTCTGAATAGTAATATGTATCTTTAATAAAATTAGAAATGAAATTTTCTCAAGAAAAAATGCGTCTTTAATAATTCTTTTGTCCATCATTATGGTGTATCAATGGGACTGATCTGATAAGAACTAGAACTTGATCGTCGATGTGTACAAGTTGGGGTGTTTTAGTGTTCATGCATTTTCTAGACTTCTGAAGAGTAATGCAAAATTAATAGGAGAAGTAAGAAATTAAGAATGGAACAAAATTGTTCTTAATAGACCGACATCAAGTGTGACTGTGTGAGATATAATATCGTTAATCAAATGCAAATTATTACTGTAAATTGGCATACATATATTCATTCAGAAAGTGCCATGTTACCGACTTACCGTACATATATCATCTATCGAGTAGTGTTCTAATATCGTGTTGTCCCGTACCATGTCGTGCTAAATACGGCTTGGCATGACACGGCACGGCACAAATATTATTTTATTATTTTTATTGTGTCGTACCGTGTAAGAAAACTGACAACTGTCACTAAAAATCAGTTTGATTTTATGCCTGGGAGGTTCACTATGGAGATGATTTTCTTGATAAGACAACTTATGGAGAGACATCGAGAACAGAAGAAAGACCTACATATGATATTTATTGATTTAGAGAAAGCGTATGATAAAATTCCGAGAAATATCATGTGGTGGGCGCTCAAAAGGAAACTAGTCCTAACAAAGTACGTTACCCTTATTAAGGATATGTACACAAATGCTGTGACTTGTGTCAGAGCATGTGACGGCAAGTCCGATATATTTCCTATTAAGATAGGATTACATCAAGGGTCAGCATTGAGTCCATATATTTTCACCTTAGTGATGGATGAGATCACAAATGACATACAAGAAGATATTCCTTGGTGTATGCTCTTTCTTGATGATGTGGCGCTTGATTGACGAGAGCAGAATTGGAGTCAATCAAAAACTAGAGTTGTGGAGACAAACTTTAGAATCGAAAGGTTTTAGACTTAGTAGGACAAAAGCTGAATATATGAGGTGTCAGTTCAGCGGGGAAAACTTAGATGACGGAGATGTTAGTTTGGATGGACGAGTAGTACCCATGAATGACACATTTCGGTATTTGAGATCGATGTTGCGAGTGAAGGAGAGATCGATGAAGATGTTAGTCATAGAATAAGAGCTTTGGATGGGTAAAATGGAGACAAGCATCGGTGTTCTTTGTGATAAGAAGGTCCCAAACAAACTAAAAGGCAAGTTCTACAGGACGGTGATTAGACCCGCGATGTTGTATGGCGCAGAATGTTGGGCTACAAAAGGACAACACATCCAGAAGATGAGTGTAGCTGAAATACGGATGTTGCGTTGGATATGTGGCCACACAAGGAAAGATCAAATCAGAAATGATGATATTAGGGACAAACTTGGGGTAGCACCAATTCAAGAGAAACTAGTCCAACATCATTTGCAATGGTTTGGTCATATCCAACGAAGGCCTCCTGAAGCATCAGTACGCAGCGGTATTTTAAGTCGTCCTGAAAATACAAGAAGAGGAAGAGGTCGACGGAGATTGACATGGGAGGAAGCAATAAAAAGAGATTCGAAGGAATGAAATATACCCAAAGAGCTTGCTTTGGATAGGAGTGCGTGGAAGATAGCAATTCATGTACCTGAACCATGATTTAGGAGTTAGAGTCTAATAGTAGAGTTATAGACTTCATATTCTTAGATTTTTTAGGATTTTAGGATTTAGAATTTGGAAATAGATTTCAGAAATAGAGATTTAGATAGGATTTTAGGATTTAGAATTTAGAATTAGGTTTTAAAATAGGATTTTAGAAATTAGAAATAGATTTTATAATAGAGGTTTATTGTACTATTATTATTATTGTTATTATTGCTACTATTATTAGCATTTTATCATTATCATTATCATCTTTATTTATATATTATTATTATTATTTTATTTTATTTTTTTCTTCCATCATATTCATTTTTATCATCGATATTTGAGATCTTTGATCTTATGTTTTCCGATTGGGTTTCATTTCTAGCCTACCCCAATTTATTTGGGATTAAAGGCTTTGTTGTTGTTGTTGTTGTTGTTGTTGTTGTACCGTGTCGTGTCAAAATTAGAAATGACCAAAGCACAACACGATTAAGGCACGCCGTGTCTAATCGTATCGTGTATAATTGTGTCCGTACCTAATCGTGCCGTGTTGATTCGGTATTGATTCGGTACGACGTGTCTTATTCGTGTTACCGTGTCAAAAAAATCAGAAAATCTAAAAAAAAATATGAAAAAAAATCTAACATTTTATATACTATAATACTATATATATTTTTTATTTTTTCTCAAAAATTTGGATAAAATTAAAAAAATAAAAATGCCAAAAAATGAGAGAAAATTGCAAAAATTATTTTTTTAAATGGAATAAACAGAAAAAAAAAGAAAAAACACATATATTTTATATACTATAATATTATATATTTGTTTTTCAAAATTCAGAAAAAAATTATAAAAAAAATTGGAGAAACCGTGCCGTGCCTAATCATGTCGTGCCTAGTCGTATTTCTGTGTCATGCCGTGCCGTGTTTTATTGTGTCGTGCCGTGTATGCTCTCTTAACCATATTGTGTTGTGTCATACCCTATAGTAGAAAAATCGAACACGGTATGCTTAAGACACGGCACGGCACATGTCACATGTTATGTTTTAATCGTGTCGTGTTCTTATCGTACCGTGTCATCCGTGCCATGTTCAGCTACGGTGGCATGATTTTGAGAACACTACCAGTAGATCAGTTGGAATATAATGACTGTTCAGTGTTCAGCAGCCCTTTGAGAGTTATACATCCAACTTTTTTTTTCCACAAAATCAGTAAAAATGTACGACAATGATTGCCCCAGCCAATTTAACCATGTTTCCAAAAACTTTTGGACTTTTTTTTTTTTTTTCTTAATTTTTAAAAGTCAATACGTGGCCCTCCTTATTACTTATTAGTGAATGAGCATTAGAAGATTTAATCCCAAATAACTATTAGCAAGTCTTTCTACATATATGAATAGCGAGGAGGTTTCAATTAGTGTAAAAGTTATATACAATAAAATTTTATAAAATTATCATTTTTATATATTTCAAAAATCTGACATTCGGATACCGAATTCAAATCATCTGTTTCGTTTATTGTAATAAGCAAATATATTAATATACGAAAAATTTATGATTTTTTTCAAGTTAATTTGCTGCCAATAAAGTGGTTAATTATATATATTTTTTCGTAGAGGTTCTGCGACCTAAGTTTTGCTTCATGTACAATGTTGAACTTGAAAAGCTTTACGGTTTATTTCTATTTTCTGTACTCATGCTGATAAATGCTACCAAAAGTTGGAAAGAATTTGAATTCGCAACAATTATGTCAAGTTCAAACCGAAATAACGAGCAATTCATTCGTAGGATCTTTCTAGATTTGTAGACCTAACCAGTAGCATCAATCAATGAAAATTAGTACGTGGATCAACCATATATAAATACAACTATTAAATTTTCATCATTATCGAAAATTTCAGTAAAAACATCAGCGTAGCAATTGAGGGAGTGAAAATCCAACTAGATTACGATTAAGCATGCTATTAATTATTGGTTTACATAAATTTTCTAAAATAGTTTAAAAAATGTAACAAGACAGAACCTTAACATGATTACCAAATAACACTTATTCATAGTATACGCCAATTAATCAGAAGACCAGGTCCAGCCAGCAAACCCATCCAGTGCCCCGCTAAAAAATAATAATAATAATCACGCAGTCATCATCTCCAGTCTTAAGTCTGATCCTCCCAGCAAGGTCGCCCCAAAATACGACTATTTTATTACCATAGTCGTCCCTCTCCTCTCTTCCCTCCCTCCCTCTCTATTCTCTAACCCAATATTGAGAGGTCTCAATCCCTTTTGCCTCGCCGGCGACGGATACTGTCGCACAGAAGAGAGATCCAGCACAGATTATCTGCGGATCCGGACTCTGTTCCCCTCCTGTGCCCCTTTTTTTCCCCTGGACAGATCGGAGTGGGAGGGGCGATTTGATTGGCCCCGACTGTGAATTTTGAGGCGGTGATTTGCTCTGGCATGAGCGGGTATGGATAGGACTGACGTGGACGAGGAGGTACAGTTCCCTGCGGGGTTGCGTGTGCTTGTCGTAGATGATGATGTCACCTGCCTTCGTGTTCTTAAAGAGAAGCTTCTTCGGTGCCGATACGAGGGTAAGCGAATGTTGAAAATTTTCAGGGGTTTTTGTTTGGAAAATTGACTTTATTTCGGGGAATTATCCGTCTCCTATTATCGTTTCACGTGCTTAGTGAGTAGTACACTTTTTGGAACTTGGGCTGTTTTTAGTGCTACTTCTGATCTTATGATTGCTTGAATTGTTGGATTATCTGAGACTTCTGCTAAACCTGGATTAGCTGCCCGAACTTTTATATCTGCTTTAGAATTCAGTTATGGAAAACACCTTTTGGGAAATTACTATTTATAAGAGTTGGACCAACGGATCAATGATTTGGAGAAATTATTTAAAATTCACCATTCATGCCCTTACTAGGTTAATGATTGAGTTATTCCGTGTCTGTTCTGTTCCTATTTTAAAAATTGTATCCTCCCCCTTCTGTTAGTAAATTATGCATGCATGTTTTGCCCCTTTGTTCTTTTGGTAAATCTGTATAAACATCCTTCATGCCATCCTATTTATGGTCTTGTCAAATATACTATTACAATTAATAATCTTTCAAGTTATGATGAAACACCTTTTCTTTCCGGTATATGTCACTTGCCAATTTTTCCTTTTTTATTGTGTTTTTCATTCTAGGGTAAGGTCTGTTTGTACATAAATTATGAACTCTTGTTTAAATTCCTAACATTGTTCTTACTTAGTTATAGGAAAGATCCGGCACTTCCCTATCCTTCTGATTTTACTTGAAAAATCACCCCTGGACTATTGTTGTGCCATTCATTAGTGGACTTTTTTATTCCGAAAGGGTGACATGTTATCACTTCTTTTATTAACTAAATTAAGCCACAATGTATAGTTGTATATATATTAGTTTTTGGCTTTAATAGTTTACCTTCCAAATTATGAATCAAGGAACACAGCAATTTTGGGTTTTAATTGGTAGAAACCATTTGTTGCAGTTACAACATGTTCTCAGGCAGCAACGGCACTGACCCTCCTCAGGGAGAGCAAAGATGGTTTTCACGTAGTCCTAAGTGATGTTCACATGCCAGATATGGATGGATTCAAACTTCTTGAACTAGTCGGGCTTGAGATGGACCTCCCGGTTATTAGTAAGTTCCTTATGTCTAGAATCTGTAATAAGCAGATATGTATATTATTATTATTAATAATATTTTGTTTGGGGGAGGGGGGGGGGTGAGAGATTAAAAGAATACTATTTTTGTTTGAATTGTTTACCTCTTATAGGTCAAAAAAAAAAAGAATTGTTTAGAACCAATTATTAGTAAGTTTCTTATGTCTATAACCTGTAATATACAGACACATGTATTATGGGGGGAAGAAGAATACTTGTTTCAATTGTTTATCTATTTTAGGTTGTCTAACGATGATCTGGGACTTGTATAATTTTATTACTGATGTTTCATGTGCTAATTATATCTTATTTGGCAGTGATGTCGGCTGATGCTAGGACCAACATAGTAATGAAAGGAATAAAACATGGGGCCTGTGACTATTTAATTAAGCCGGTCAGAATGGAAGAACTGAAGAACATATGGCAGCACGTTGTCAGAAAAAAATGGACTGACAATAATCGTGACCTTGAGCACTCTGGAAGCTTCGAGGAGGGTGATCGCACCATCCCCAACAACAATGTGAACATGAACATCAACAACAACAACAACAATAATTCTAATAAGAGGGTTGCTGAGGATGCAGAGTACGCTTCATCAGCCAATGATGGTGGGGCCCCAGATGGAAGTGGGGGGTGGAAGTCGTCTCAGAAAAAGAAGAGATGTACAGTGAAAGAGGAGGAAGAGGGAGAGACCGAGAGCGCAGATCCGTCATCTTCAAAGAAGCCCAGAGTGGTGTGGTCAGTCGAGCTGCATCAACAGTTTGTCAATGCTGTTAACCAGCTGGGGATTGAAAGTATGTTTTCTTTACTTTTTGGGTCTTCTTTTATTTTGTTTAGGGTTTCTCCTCTCATTCAGAATGTAAGCTAGTGGGAGAAAAGGATGAGATGGGATAAAAGTTTGTTATAATTTTCTTCGAAACAATAGACATTGAATTTCTTGCTTTACCCACACGTGATTTATCTCACTTTGGCAGAGGCGGTGCCCAAAAGAATTCTCGAGTTGATGAATGTTCCAGGCTTAACAAGAGAAAATGTTGCTAGCCACTTGCAGGTTTGTAAAAAAAATTTAAGACATTTGAACACCCCAGTAATTTTGTTCCCAATTGCTGCCTCATTTTTTTATTTAACGACCCAAATTAAATGTGAAATCGCAGAAATTCAGGCTATACCTCAAAAGACTTAGTGGAGTGACGCAACACCATCCTGGTCTCCCCAATCCATTCTGTGGACCGATCTCTACAAATATAAAAGGGGGACCACTTGGTAGACTCGATTTTGAGACACTAGTCGCATCTGGACATATCCCTCCACAGGCCCTGGCTGCATTTGAAGAAGAGCTTTTAACTCAAAATGGATCTAAAAAGCCTGTTAGAGAAATTGCCTTTGGACAACCCGTGCTAAAATGTGGCCCCCCTACAACCCTTGCCAGACAATTTCCTCAAACCAATTTAAGCAACATCACCATGAATCCAAGCTTAGACATGCCTTCCTCTTTCTCAAATTGGCCACCCAATAATGATTTTGCACAAATAATCCAGCAGCAGCAGCAGCAGCAACAAGTCGTTGGCTCTGTGGTGTCAGTCCCACAACCGAGTGCATCATTAAATGTGCAGCCATCCTGCCTTGTAATACCCTCTCAACAAATGAACACTTACCAATTGAGTGACAAAACAATTCTGGCAAGTCAAAGTCAAAGTCAAGGATCTGGCTTCCAAACATGTAGTGGTTCGCTTGTGCAAAGCCCCATGATGCTGCCCACTCATTCTCTGCCAAGCCTACAAAGGGTGGGTCCTGCCAGCCAGACTTATCAAGTAAATCAAGGGTCTTCAATAATCACATCACAGCCATCTATCAGTGGCAACTCAAGTTATACCACTGCAGGCTCTGTTGTAGACTACAATAACAACATTATTTCAAGTCAACCAAAAAATTTGAGATTTGGCGTAGGTCAGATTGTGGATGAAGGGCTAAAATCCATGACAGCCGTCTCAAATAACAATAGATTCACAATGCCAGGAATGATGTCTGGAATGACAAACTCTGGTTTTGGGGTTAACGGGGGACTTATGTCAGATAATAATAGGCAAGGGAGGAGGAACAATTTAGGATTTGTTGGAAAAGGAACATGCCTACCAAGTCGGTTTGCGGTGGATGAGATTGAGTCTCCAACTAACCTCCCAAACTTCAGTCAGATTGGTGGTGGGGATTTGGTGAATCCTGAGAATTTCGGATTGGACGGTCAGATCTGAGTCTACTGCTAAATTAGTCTCCTTTGTAAAGTAGGTATGGTCCAGACATTATCTTATCATATTAATATTTTGTACTTGAAGAGTTGTTTGTGTGCACTAAAAAGTAATGTACTTAGATAATGATTAACGCACTAATCTTGATTTAGTGAACCCTTTTAAATATTTATTTTAATTGTTTAATTTGATTCACTGGGTATTATTCTGGCGTAGCTTCTTGTTTTATTTTTTCCCCATAGGTGCACTTGTTAATTCAATTTGTGGTTCCATTGCAGGGTTGAGTGGGAAGCATGTCTATGTGATCACAGCAGCAGCTTTTTTCACTTATTATTTTGGTTTCCTAGGTGAGCTGTCATGCTTTTTTAGTAGAAGTAGAGATCTATCTGCTGCTTGACTGTATTTATCTATGAAATATATATAAACAATTAAGAGCTTGTTAGTTGGAAGAAACCGTTTCATTTAAGATGTTCATAGGCTTTGGGGAACATTAACTATTTATTACCAAGTGGTTTGGATTCGTTTTCTTTTTCTAGAAAAGATTGCACATCTTTTTGTTTATTGATATGACATTGAAAGGTGTAACAGTTGGGGGATGGATTAAATCCTGGCCCTTTATTGGGGCATGAGCGTTTTTTCACTTATTTGTTAATATTGTATATTAAAGTTCATAGACTCTTTTTTTAATTTATCAAAAATTAAAGGAAAATAATACAAAATGTTAAGTTGACAATCTAGTAATATATAATTTTCGTTCTTATGATATTAAAAAAAAATAGATACTAAAAAGGCTGATAATAGTCCCCAACGTTTTATCTCCAAAAAAATCCCCATCTTTGACCGCAACCGTCAATTGAAAAATGTCAGCGATTATCCTAGTGCGTCCGTCCTAAGAGACTATCCGTGCGTCAATTGGAGCTAATAATTGTCCATGTGCGTCCTCATAGTGATTCCAACAATTAACTACAGTCAAAGAGGTGCTTCATGAACCGCTTTTTAGCCACATGAAAATTGAAAAGAGTCTATTATGCTATTTATACCAATGAGTTTTGTTATTTACAGTTATTATGGCATTAATTTAAGATTTGATAAAGTGGCATGATACCATAACCGTAGCTATTTGCATTGGAGGTAGTGATTATTTATATTTAATTGATCAATTATTATATGTTGTTTTTGTACCAGTATGTCTTTTTCAATACAAATGTTGATTGTTTAAAGTCAAAATAGTGCTTTGTGTTGATCGGGCTACTAATTAATTTATCATGTACATAGCTATTTACATCAAAAGTTTGTGCTATTTGAATCAAACAAATTAATTGTTTATTTTGTACTGACCAATGTTGATACACCAACAATTTATATTGAAAGCTTGTGCTACTTAAATATAAAATAGCTATTATACTAAGTATGAATACTATTTGTATTAAACAAATCAATTATTAAAATTTTGTTCACTAACATCGTATATGAGAACTATTAATAGTAATGAATTTTGTTATTTATAATGTCTACCCAGATTATTATCAGTCATGTGGCGTCCTTTTATTTAGATGATATCACATTCTTACTTTAGAGTTTAGAACAATGCTTAATGCATTAGTTAATTATATTTATGAGTGATCTTATTATTAATTTGATCTGTAAGAATAAATTTTCGCTTTTACACACTCAATTGATGTCATGCTTGAAATAACAACCACAAATAAAATGACATTTAAAAAAAATACTAGTCGAGTGAATAAACATACACTCTCTAGTTATGATATAATAATCAATTCATACATTAAATTCAACAGACTGATTTTGGCTAAATGAAAGAAAAGGAAAATAATTGATATTTCCTATGCATGCACATCTTTTTTGCAACAAAACAAACTATAATAATGAAATTTCACAAAGAGAACGTCATATTGAAAATAAAATTTATTTTTTAAATAATAGATATACGACAAACTAATTAGGATTTTCATGAAAAAAAAATCCAAAAAATAGAGGATAAACAAATAAGAACTAATATTTTCCCTCGAGCATCAATAACCGCAAAAATCCAATTGATATAAATATGATAGACAAATGCCAAAAAGAAATAAATACGAATTAAGAAAGAAACACAATAAAGAAAACAATAAATAAATAAAAGGTCAAATAATGTTATTTTCTTCGTTTATTTGACTGACGAAGATAATCTTTATGTTAAACCAGTGTCTATTATTCTAAATGATATCATAAAAAAACAGTATAGAATTGAAAGTTAATGCAATAAGAGATAAAAGAGAAGGGCAATACAATAATTTTGAATTGGCAAACATATGTGAAAAGAGACAAAATGGAGTTTTTAAATTTTACAGGGATGCACGGAGAGGAAGATGGTGAGGGTGAGGGAGGGAGGGGGGAGGGGATATAAAAGGATACTATTAAATTTTTTAAAACTGTTTTGAAAATTTATGAGAGAAAAGGTGCGTTGTTGTCAAAAACGGAAATAAATAAATAAAAGTTAATTCGTTAACAGAAAAAGAAAATTACGCTGGGGATTTTGTTTGGAGACAAAAGGCTGCCTTATTGTGTACTCGATTATCAACTTATCTCAAAATTTGGAGCTGGTGGGCCGTGAGCGTGCTTCTATTGGATGTAGGGCTGTCAATGGATCCGAATTGAATCGGATTTTGGAGGATTCAAATGCGAATTTATTAAAAATTTATAAAATTCATATGCGGATTCGTATTTAATAAAATTTTGAGAATCCAAATACAAATTCATATTTATTATTATAGCGGATTTCGGATCGAATTCGGATCATATTTCGAATTTTATATTATAATAATATTAAAAATAACGTAATTAATATATGACAAGAGAAAATTTATTATGTTATCATAAAATTATTTCAAACGTAATAACAATCATAATTCACATTTACTATTATAGCAATCTTAAAATTATTTATTCCAATCATAAACGTAGCAACAATCATAACTATTTGTTCCAACTTTCAAAACATACAATAAACATCAAATAACATAATAAAATCTACCTAATTAATATAATAACTACTATTTAACTTTATAAATCAATATAGAGTGAAACATAAACATTACTCTTCAATTTAAACTAAATTGGACATGTCTATTTTATTAATTGATATATGATATAATTTTATTTATTTATCGAATTCATAGCGAATTCAAGTTCGAATCTTTTAAGATTCAAATGATGATTCATTATATTAGATAGATCATTTTCTAGAATTTATATACGGATTTAATAAATTAATGAATATATTTTAAAAATTTATATGCAGATCTATTTGTACGGATTCGAATCGGATTTTTAGATCATGAATATCCATTGACAGTCTACTTGAATGTGATTGCCGACCTGGGTCTCCTTTCCTTTTTTCCAGCCGACTTTGGTTGTCGGCCAGAGAAAGATTCTGCTCCGTGCCGGCTAAACCTACTTCGTTTCGCAAAAAGTCTTATGTACTCCGGGCCGGGGCCTTGTCCTTTTGTTTGGCAAAAAGAGTGCAATATATATTTTTCATATAAAATTTTCTAATTTTTATTTTATATTATTTCCTAATAAATGAAGTTATGATGTTAGTGAAAGATAAAGCTTTTTTTGGATTAAGTGTCTTTATAATAGAAAGGTTCAATAATATCGTTTATTAAAAAAACAAATAACAAAATTTGCGTGAAATTGTTTTTGATCAACTGTACTTCAATTTTGTACAAAAGTAAAAATACGTTGATCACATTCTTGAATGTCCCCAAATCACCTTACCAACGATTTTTGAAGTCTTAATATCTAACGTTTAAAAGTCTTAAAATTTCTTATAAGATATCTCAATATTTAACGTTAATCTTTTAGATTTGAGTAACTTTAGATTTATATATATTACTCTTCAATTCATTATACATCCTGCGTATCTTACATGTGCTTCGATCAGTCTATTAAGGCATTGCTGAACCACATCAGCGTTGTCAACAAAACAACAAAAGAAGGGGGAACCAGCGTCAAGGCCTGTGTCGAGGACTCGAGGGGGGGACAAAGCAAACAGAAAATGAGAGGAATGTAGAAAGAACCAAGAACTTATTCCGATGAGGATGAGCTTTTCTGAAGCCATGGAATGTGACAGAAATCAAATCTTATCTGAAGCCTAAAAATCAATTTACAAGCTTTTCTGAAGCCTAAAAATCAATTTACAAGAAATCAAGGACCAAAAATACATGTTGGTTGTAGCTTAACTAAGCTCAAGCGTTTAAGAGAAAGCGGTGATGCTCTTCTCTCTAGCAAAAGATCCTCTGTTGTTTCGCGTATTTAATGAATTTGTGTTAACATTTGCATTGAAATGAGGCTAATAAATATTATTTTAATATATTTATTATAAAGCCTTGAGCTTATGGTGATTATAATTGAAACATATAGAAATTAAGACTAGGATTGTATTAACCAAAACCTAAGGACGATCAAATCAAAATATGAACCAGTCGGTAGAAGATTACTAAACACAAAGAATTAACTAAGTAAAAGTTACTCAAAAATTAAACTATAACTTAGTAAAAAAAAATTCAGCAAGAATGTTAAGAATGCAAAAATATGAAAGAATCGACCAAAAACTAATTGCTATGAAAAAATAAATATAATCCACCGATAACTCTAGCAAGAAATGCAAACAGCTACTAATAGAGAAGTCCAACTAAAAGAATACAAGTACAATAACTAGAGAATATGAGATTTTAATAGAGTTCGGTAATGCTACCTACGTCTCTGGAAATCACTCTAAAAATGGAGTGTTGATATATTGATAAAAATCATTTTACAATGAAACTTTAGATTCTTTATAAAAATAAGTACAAAAAGACTAAGAAGACAACAAGAAATAAAAGAACAATTGAGCACCCAATGCTTAGAGAATATGAGCAACAAGTTATAAAATAATTGAGTCTAAACTCAAAGATGAAAAGAGAACTAGAAGCTCAAAAATTACAAACAAGATCTTCTAAAGATTTGGCTAGATTTAATAGCTTAGAAATTTCTTGAATGTGTTTGCAAGGAAATATTTTCGGTGCTCTTAAGAGTACTTTGGGATTGCTAAGGGAAGGCTTAAAATAGTGAGAGTTTGATTAGTTTGTCAGTTATGAAACAATCCTATTATATAGAGCACCACACAATTATGCAGTTATGATTCTTACACAGTTAAGCCATTATAACAATTTTGAATCGTTATAATGCTTGGATTTTAATTTTAATTAGGATTTATCAAGAATGTCTCTTTTTAAAAATCAAGTGACTCTATGAAATGTTATAATGATTTGAAATGAATAGGATAAACCCTTATAATGATAAGAGGAAGCGTTGAACGTTTTATCAGAATATTATAATGTTTAACTATATTGACTGAGCTTTGACAAGTTTGCCTATCTACAGAGATATTATAATGATTCAGTGAACCGTTGTAATGGTTCAAGTCGTTCAATTATTCCCAGTCATTACCCAATGATTGTCTCTAGTAATTTTATGAAGCTTTTTGCCTTAGAATTTTTTGTGTAGAGAAGTGGAATCATTATAACGGCTTATAAACCGTTATAACGTTTTACATCAACATAAAATTGTTCAATAATTTCCATACCTTATACAATTATGATCTTAAGTCTTTAAGGTCTCTTACAGCAGTCATTAACAACATCAATCTTGAAGCTCTTCAAAGGTCCTATAATCAATCTCCAGGAAACTTGTTAAATTCAAGCATATTTTACAAAACAACAAATCAAAAAAATATTTAGTACGACAAAACTAATAGAAGATATTATTCAAAAATAATTTTGTATATTTTTATGATTTTATTTATTGAAGTGAGACTAAAAATGAAATAAAATTCAAATAAATTAAAAGAAAAATATCGTTGTAATGCATTTATATTTATCTTTGTACACGACTCACGTTATAAATTCTTTTAGCTCATAGTGAATATAATAGAAATTGATTTAAGATAATATTTTTTTTACCTATTTTGATAATTTTATGTGTTAAAATGAGGTTACAAATGATACAGAACTTCAATAGACTAACATACAAAATATTATTTTAATAATTTTTATGCTTAATTCAAGACATAAAGTCTCTTTTTCACAATGATTATAATATAAATTAAAAGAAGACATATTTTAAAATAATTTTATATTTTTTATTTTATTTATTAAAATGAGGCTATAAATGATATAAAACTCGAATAAATTAACATAAAAAGTATTATTTTAATATACTTATATTCATCTTTGTATACAAACTCATGTTATAACATCTTTGCACTCATAGTGATAATAATATAAATTAATAGAAGATAGTATTTGAATTTTTTTTATATATTTTAATGATTTTATGTATTGCGATAAGACAATAAATGATATAAAACTCAAATAAACTAACAAATGAAGTATCATTTTAATGCATTTATATTAATCTTTCTACTCAATTTATGTCATAACGGCTCGAGTACGGAATGATTATAATATAAATTAATAGAGTATGTCATTTAAAATATATTTATATATTTTAATAATTTTTATTTATTGAATGAGACTATAAATTATATAAAACTCGAATAGACTAACATAACATGTATTATTTTAAATTGTTTGTATTCATGTTCGTATGCACCTTGTGTTATAAATTCTTTTAGCTCACAGTGATTATAACATAAATCAATAGAAGATAACATTCAAAATAACTTTGCGCTTCTTAGTGATTTTATTTGTTGAGATGAGCAAACAAATAAAATAAACTCAAATAGATTAATGAAAATCATACTATTTTAATGCATTATCTTTGTGCGCAACTCATATCATAAAATCATGAGGTAGCAGTGATTATAATATAAATCAATCGAAAATAAAATTAAAATGACTTTGTGTATATAAATCAATCGAAAACAAAATTGAAATCGACTTTGTGTATTCTGATAATTATATGCATTAAAATGAGGCCACAAACAAAACTCGAATAAACTAACATAAAAAGTACTAATTTAATATATTTATGTTAATCTTTGTGTGTAATTCATGTCATAAAGGCTCGAGCGTGCAACAATTATAATATAAACTAATGAAAGACATCATTCAAAATAACTTTGTGTATTTTGATGATTATATGTGTCAAATATATTAGTGTGATCTACAATTAATCATGTGATTATTATACTTTAGCTTATGTATTAGAATGATCATATATGAGATATATCATATGTTCCTTGAGTTATTCATTATTTGTATATTGAGTTAGATTTAATTATGAAATATGTACATCTATTAATGATATTGGTAACTCTAAAATATCTCTAATATGTTGATTATCTAAGAATAATAATTATATTAGATTAGTCTATAAGTTAAATGATGATCGTGTTTCATATATCATGCAATAAATGTTATCAACTTATTTACACAAATAATATGTTGGACATGTTATTGGACATGTCCTATAATAAAATACTATAAAAATATGTTTGTATCACTAGCATTTTATTTGTTGGTTATTCTTAGGTTAAGAGTGTTCTTCTTTTTTATGAAGGAAAAATACGAATCAAAAATATTGATGTCCCTCTCATTTATCCAAATTGGAGTGCCCCTAGATGTAGAATAGAAGTGCAAGAATGACATGTTCTTATTTTGCACCGTTTGGATATCATGTGATATGAGATAAGCTCGGAATGATTGTCATTGTCTGAGACTAAGATATTTGTAATGTACATTATATCTGTATAACTTAGGCTCACAATACACATTACTAGGTTTCACTTGTAATCTACGAGAAATAAAAATATTTTAATCTCATTGGTAAGTAATATAGGTCCCAAAGGGTCACACTATATATAAAGATAAAGTCTATAATCATTTCTTGATCAGTTGATGTTCTGAATATATCAAATAATATAATATAAATAATTATAGAGTGCAATTATTAAAGTTATTAAATTATTTAATAAGGTACAAAATGAAAGAGTTTTAAAAAAGTTCATATGTTATTTTTTAGTGGAATATTGGTATGACATAATTATGTCAGATTAAGAATTATATTATTTCAAGAAAGTCTGAATTTAGGCATATATTAATATGACTGAAATCAGACAACTTCTCCTCGCTACTTGTACATTCTTTAGCTATTTTTTAGAGGGTAAAATATAAAAAGTGGATCACGATCCATTATCTCAATTTTCTCTTAGTAAATAAAGAAAAATTCAGCCTATTTTGGAAACTTATAAGTTTTGATTGTTCAAAATTAGTGAGAGCTCTTCCAAAATATGAGAAACGCCTTTTCATCTGTTGGGAAGTTATAAAAGGGTCTCTCCCCTGGTAGAAACCCTAGATGTTATTTTCTTAATGTGCTGAATTTTCGTGATATCCATTTTGACTATATCATGTGTTGAGAACCATTTTCATTTCTAAGACTTAGATTTTGTGGTGAAGAACCACAGGATCAAGGAGAGTCTTCTCAATTACCTCGACAGGTGAGGGAGGAGACGTTTATATGTTGTTTTGGTGGATACCGTTGGATGAGATCTCGGTTGATCTCTTGATAATGTACGCACGTCTAGATCATTTCCTACACTTTTTCTAGACTCAAACATGCATCAAAAGGTATATCAATTTAGTTTCTAACTTGTATTTGGTTCATTTTAATCATATACGAGATCCTTTTAAGGTTTTTTAAATTACGGCTAGTTACATTGATAAAACACTAATAGAATAAATTATCAGAAGAAGTATTATTTTAATACATTTATATTCATCATTGGGTACAACTCATTTCATAAAGTCTTGTGATTTAATATAAACCAATAGAATATAACATTCAAATCAATTTTGTATATTTCGGTGATTGTATGTGTTGAATTGAGGCTATAAATGATACGAAACTCGAATAGACTAAAAAATCATTATTTAATGTATTTGTATTTCATTGTGCGCAACTCGTGTTATAAAGCCCTGAGCTTGAAGTTATTACAATAGAAATCAATAGAAGATATCATTCAAAGTATTATTGTATATTTTTATAAATATATTTGTTAAAATGAGGTTACAAATCATACAAAACTCGAATAGTCTAACATAAGAAGTATTATTTTAATGTATTTATATTTATCTCTGTACGCAACTCATTTCATAAAGTCTTGATCCCATAGTGATTATAATATAAATCAATAGAAGATAACACTCAAATCAAATTTATATATTTTGATGATTATATATGTTGAAATGAGGGTAAATGATAAAAAAACTCGAATAGACTAGAAAAAGTATTGTCTTAATACATTTATATTTATCTTTGTACGTAATTTATGTCATAAAGCATTGAACTCGTAATGATTATAATAAAAACCAATTGAAGATAACACTCATTTTTTTCAGTATTTTGATGATTTTATGTGTTAAAATTAGGTTACAAATGATACAAAATTCGAATAAATAAATAGAAGAAGAATCTATTTTAATGTATTTGTATTAATCTTTCTATGCAATTCATGCCATAAATGCTCGAGCACACAACTATTATAATATAAACGAAAAGAAGACTAATTCAAAATAATTTTATGTGTTTTGATGATTTTATTTGTTGAAATGAGTTTTGAAATGATAAAAAATTGAATATAATAATAGAAGAAATATTATTTTAAGCATTTATATTCTTCTTTATACGTGACTTGTGTTATAAATCCTTTGGTGATTTTATTTGTTGAAATGAGGCAAAAATAAATCAAAACTCAAATAGATTAAAAAATATTATTTTAATATATTTATATTCATATCTATGTATAATTCGTGTCACAGAGCCTTGAGCTCGTAGTGATTATGGTATAAACCAATAGAAGATAACACCTAAAATGACTTTGTATATTTTGGTGATTTGATTTATTGAAATGAAATTATAAATGATATGAAACTCAAATAAACTAACAGAAACGTCACATTAAAGAGTTAATCATAAAAATAATTAATCGATATTATAAGGAGTATTTGTATGACTTTTGCATGATATTATGTGTAGTTATGAATTCAAAATGATTAAAAATGCAGACAACCAGTTTAAACAGATTAATGCATCCGGATGAAACTTTGTACAAAATTAGTGTCTTAGAACATTCATATTGAAGAGTTAATTGGATAAATTCATAATAGACATAATTAGAAGTATGCATATGAATTTATATGTAATTATGAGTCAAAAAATAATGATAAACTCAACTAGCTTATTTAAAAGATAATTTTTAATGCATTCAAATTAATATCTTATGAAAGATTAGTGTGGTAGAATCTTTATATTAAATATTTAATTATAAAAATTTATAATATATAATATTTAAAGTATCTATATGAATTTCCACTAATCTATGTGCAGCTATAAAGCTAAAAATAATAGAAAACTTAAATAATTTAGTTAGAAAATAATTTTTAATACTTTTGAGTTAAGTTTTCAGCAAAAATACTATCATAGAATATTCACATTGAAGATTTAATCATAAAAATAGATAATAGACATTATTATGATTATTTGTCCGACTTTGCACAAATTATGTATAGTAACGAGGCCAAAAATGATGAAAAACTTAAATAAGAGTTGTAGAATGTTCATATTAAAATGTTAATTGAGAAATCTTATGACAGACTTAATTATGTGTAGATATGAGGCCAAAAATAATAAAAAAAATTAAATAACTTATTTAAACAATAGTTTTTAAAGCATTTGGATTAAGCTTTGTGCAAAATTAGTACGTAAAATCTCCATATTAAATTTTAATTATAAAAATATAAAATAGATTATATTAGAAGTATCCATATAAATTTGCACCAATTTTTTTGAAAAACTCATACAACTTATTTAAACAAAAGTTTTTTATGCTTTTATGTTTTGTGCGAAAATATTGTCATACAATATTCACATTGAAGAGTGTAGAAAATAGTTAATAGATATTATAAGGAGTATTAGTATGACTTTGCTTGAAATATGTGTAAAAATGAGACCAAAATGATTAAAAACACAAATAACTTGTTTAAACAACTATTTTTAATTCATTCAGATGAAGTTTTGCACAAAATTAGCATCGTATAATATTTATATCAATGATTTAATTGGAAATTTTTTAATAGACATAATTAGAAGTATTTTGCATGAATTATTTAGTAGTTATGGGACAAAAAAGAATGAAAAACTCAAAATAGACAATGTTAAGAGTATCAGCTCGAATTTGCGTGAAATTATGTGTACTTATGAGACCAAAAATGATGAAAAACTCAAAATAATCTGTTTAAACTGTAGTTTTTAATGCATCAGGATTAAGCTTGTGCAAAATTAGTTTCGTAGAATGTTCATATTGAATTGTTAACTGAGAAATCTTATAATAAACTTAATTAGGATTATTTTATATTAATTTTCATATGTTCAATTATGGGCAATGAATGATGAAAAATTGAAACAACTTATTTAGATAGCAGTTTTAATGCATTCAAATTAAATTTTGTACAAAATTAATTTTGTAGAATCTTTATACTATACATTTAATTTGAATAACATATAATAGACAATATCAGGAGTATCCATATGAATTACATGAAATTATGTGTAGTTATGAAGCTAAAAAGGATGAAAAACTCAAAAAACAAGTTTAAACAACAATTTTTAATGCATCGGGATTAAACTTTGTGCAAAATTAGTATCGTAGATTATTCATATTAAAGTATTAATTACAAAATCTTATAATATACATAATTATGAGTATATATATATAATTTGCATGAATTTATGTGCAGTTATGGAACAAAAAATGATGAAAAACTGAAATAATTTATTTAAATAGCAGTTTTTAATGCATCTGAATTAAGTTTTGTGCAAAATTAATTTCATAAAATCTTTATTATTATACATTTAATCATAACAACATATAATAGACAATATTAAGAGTATCTATATGAATTTGCAAGAATTTATGTGCAATATTGATGCCAAAAATGATTAAAAACACGAACAATTTGTTTAAACAATAGTTTTTAAGGCATATGCGTTAAGTTTTCTATGAAAATACTATCATAGAATATACACATAGAAGATTTAATCATAAAAATAGTTAATATATATATCAATAAGAGTGTCCTTACGAACTTGCACGAAATTATGTATAGTTATGAGACCATAAATGATGGAAAACTTAAAATAATCTGCTTAAACAATAGTTTTTATGCATCGGGATTATGTTTTGTGCAAAATTAGTATTATATAATGTTCATATTGAAGTCTTAATTGAAAATCTTATAATGAACTTAATTAGGAGTATTATATTTTAATTTTCACAAATTTATGTGTAGTTCTGAGGCAAAAAAATGATGAAAAACTCAAACAACTTATTTAAACGATAGTTTTTAATGCATCCGAATTAATGTCTTATGAAAAATTAATGTCATGGAATCTTCATATTGATTGTTTATTTATATAAACATATAATAGATAATATTAGGAGTATCCATATGAATTGGCTCCAATTTATGTACCGTTATGAAGCCACAAATGATTAAAAACTCAAATAGTTTGTTTAAACAACAGTTTTTAATGCTTGTAAGCTAAGTTTTGTATGAAATACTATCGTAAAATATTGACATTGAAAAATTAATCATAAAAACAGTTAATATACATTATTAGGAGTATCCTTATGACTTTTTCCGAAATTATGTATAGTTATGAGGCAAAAATAATTAAAAACGCAAACAATCTGTTTAAACAACAGTTTTTAATGTCTCCGGATGAAGTTTTGTGCAAAATTGATGTCGTAGAATGTTCATATTAAAGAGTTAATTAGATAAACTTACAATGAACATAATTATAAGTACTTATATTAATTTCAACGAATTTATGTGAAGTTATGGAATAAAAATGATGAAAACACTCAAACAACTTATTTAAACGATAATTTTTAATGCATCTTAATTAATGTTTTGTGAAATATTAGTGTGGTAGAATCTTCATATTAACATTTAATTATAAAACCACATAATATACAATATTAGGAGTATCCATATGAATTTGCACCAATTTATGTGCAATTATGAGACAAAAGATGATTAAAAACTCAATCTACTTGTTTAAACACTAATTTTTAATGCTTGTGTTAAAATACTATCGTAGAATATATCCACATTGAGGAGTCAATCATAAAAATAGTTAATAGATATTATTAGGAGTAGCCATACGATTTTGTATGAAATTATGTGTAGTCATCAGGCCAAAAATGATGAAAAACTCAAAATACCAGTGTAAACAGCCATTTTAATTCATCGAGATTAAGTTTTGTTCAAAAATATAATCGTAGAATATTCACGTTGAGGAGTTAATCATAAAAGTAGTTAATAGACATTATTAGAATTATCCGTACGACTTTGCACAAAATTATGTGCAGCTATGAGGCAAAAAATTATGAAAAACTCAAACAACCAGTTTAAACATTAGTTTTTAATGTACTAGGATTAAGTTCTGTGAAAAATTAGTGTTGTAGAATGTTCATATTGAAGTGTTATTTGAAAAATTTATAACAAACTTAATTAGGAGTATTTATATGAATTTGCACAAACTTACATGGGTTATGAGATCAAAAATGATGAAAAACTCAAATAACTTATTTTAACGGTAGTTTTTAATTCATCTAAATTTAATATTTTGTGAAATTTTTGTGTTATAAATTTTTAATATTGAATATTTAATCATAAAAATATATAATAGACAATATTATGAGTATTCTAGTGAATTTGTAAAACTTTATGAGCAGTTATGAGGCAAACAATTATTAAAAACTCAAATAACTTATTTAAACAAATATTTTTAATGTATCTGAGTTAAGATTTGTGTGAAAAATACTATCTTAGAATATTCACGTTGAAGAGTTAATTATAAAAATAATTAATAGACATTATTAGAAGTATCTATAAGACTCTGCACAAAATTATATGTAAAAATGAGACCAAAATGATTAAAAAAATAAATAAATTATTTAAACAACAATTTTTAATTCATCCAAATGAAGTTTTATGCAAAATTAGTATCGTAGAATATTTATATCAAAGAGTGAATAGGACAAACTTATAATAGACATAATTAGAAATATTTATATAAATTTGCATGAATTGTTTATGAGCTATGGGGAGAAAAGTTATGAAAAACTCAAATAACTTTTTTAAACGATAGTTTTTAATGCATCAGAATTAATGTTTTATGAAAGATTATGATGGTAGTTGGGAAGATTAGCGTAGCAAAGCCATAGAAATTAATATTTGATATATTGGAATAGTTTGCTTTGTTATTGATTGACTCTAGTCGTAGGAAAGAATCTTCATATTAAATATTTAATTATAAAAAAATACAATATTATTTATGTTATCATTAGTTGCAAAGTATTTTCGTAAAATCTTTATATTGAACATTTAATCATAAAAATATATAATAGACAGTATTAGGAGACACCAAATGAATTACGAATTTATGTGCATTTATGAGACCAAAAATGATTAAAAACTCAAACAACTTGTTTAAACAACAGTTTTTAATGCACTTGAGTTAAGTTTTCTGTGAAATTACTATCATACAATATTCACATTGAAGAGGTTAATGATAAACAGTTTGAATTGGAGTATCAATTTGAATTTGAACGCAATTATATGTAGTTATGAGGCCAAAAATGATGAAAAACTCTAAATAACCTATTTAAACAGCAATTTTTGATGCACTAGGATTATGTTTTGTGCAAAATTAGTGTCGTAGAATATTCATATTGAAGTGTTAATTAGAAAATCTTATAATAGACTTAACTATGAGTATGTTATTTCAATTTTACAAATTTGTTGTTATGGGCAACAAATGATGAAAAATTGAAACAACTTATTTAAACAACAGTTTTTAATGCATCTGAATTAAGTTTTCTGCAAAATTAATTTCATAAAATATTTATATTGTACTTTTAATCATTAAAATATATATTGGACAATACTAGGAGTACCCATATGAATTTGCATGAAATTATGTGTAGTTATGAGGCGATAAATTATGAAAAAACTCAAACAACCTGTTTAAAGAGCAGTTTTTAATGCATCGGGATTAATGTTTTTTGCAAAATTAGTGTCGTAGAATGTTAATATTGAAGTGCTAAATAGAAAACCATATAATAGACATAGTTTGAAGTGTTTATAACAATTTACATGAATTTATGTGCAGTTATGGGGCAACAAATGATGAAAAACTGAAACAATTTGTTTAATCAGCACTTTTTAATGCATCCACATTAAAGTTCATGCAAAATTAGTTTCATAGAATCTTTATATTATACATTTAATCATAAAAACATATAATAGACAATATTAAGAGTATCCATATGAATTTGCACGAATTTATGTGCAATATTGAGGCTAACAATGATTAAAAACTCAAACATCTTATTTAAACAGTAGTTTTTAAGGCATTTGAGTTAAGATTTCGGTGAAAATACTATCATAGAATATACATATTGAAGAGTTAATCATAAAAATAGTTAACATATATCATTAGGAGTGTCTGTATTAATTTGCACGAAATTATGTATAGTTATGAGGCCATAAATGATGGAAAATTCAAAACAACCCGCTCAAACAGCAGTTTTTAATGTATTAGGATTAAGTTTTGTGCAAAATTAGTGTCATAGAATGTTCATATTGAAGTCTTAATTGGAAATATTATAATAGACTTAATTAGGAGTATTGTATTTTAATTTTCATGAATTTATGTGTAGTTCCGAGGCAAAAAAATGATGAAAAACTCAAACAACTTATTTAAATGACAGTTTTCAATGCATCCGAATTTATGTCTTGTAAACAATTAGTGCAATAGAATCTTCATATTGAATACTTAATTATATAAAAATATATTAGACGATATTAGGAGTATACAAATGAATTGGCTCCAATTTATGTGCGTTTATGGGCCAAATATGATTAAAACTCAAACAGTTTGTTTAAATAACAGTTTTTAATACTTGTTTAAACGACCGTCGCAGAACATTCACATTGAAGAGTTCATCACAAAAACAATTAATAGACATTATTATGAGTTTTCTTATGGCTTTACAAGAGATTATGTCTAGTTATGAGGCCAAAATATTTAGAAAACGCAAACAATAAGTTTAAACAACAGTTCTTATTGCATCCGGATGATTTTTTGTGCATAATTATTGTCAAATAAGGTTCATATTAAGTAGTTAATTGGACGAACTTATAATAGGCATAATTAGGGGTATCCATATGAATTTTTCCAAGAATTTATGAATAATGATAAAAAAAAACTCAAACAACTTATCTAAAAGGTTGTTTTTAATGCATCCGAAATAATATGTTGTGGTAGAATCTCCATATTAAATATTCAATTATAAAAAAAATATAGTATACGATATTAGGAGTATCCATATTAATTTGCACTAATTATGTACAGTTATGAGACCAACAATGATGAAAAACTCAAACAACCTTCTTAAACAGCAGTTTTTAATGTATCGGGATTATGTTTTGTGCAAAAATTAGTGCCGTATAATGTTCTTGTCAAAGTGCTAATTGGGAAATCTTATAATACACTTATTTATATAAATTTGCACGATTTTACGTGTAGTTATGAGGCGAAAAATGATGAACAACTCAAATAACTTTTGAAACAGCAGTTTTTAAAGCATCCAAATTAAATTTTGAGCAAAAATTCATAGAATCTTTATATTCAACATTTAATCATAAAAACATATAATAGACAATATTAGGAGCATCCATATAAATTATGAATTTATGTGCTTGTATAAGACAAAAAATGATTAAAAACTCCAACAACTTGTTTAAACAACAGTTTTTAATGCACTTGAGTTAAGTTTTCTGTGAAATTACTATCATACAATATTCACATTGAAGAGGTTAATGATAAACAGTTTGAATTGGAGTATCAGTTTGAATTTGAACGCAATTATATGTAGTTATGAGGCCAAAAATGATGAAAAACTCTAAATAACCTATTTAAACAGCAATTTTTGATGCACTAGGATTATGTTTTGTGCAAAATTAGTGTCGTAGAATATTCATATTGAAGTGTTAATTAGAAAATCTTATAATAGACTTAACTATGAGTATGTATTTCAATTTTTACAAATTTGTTGTGGGGGCAACAAATGATGAAAAATTGAAACAACTTATTTAAACAACAGTTTTTAATGCATCTGAATTAAGTTTTCTGCAAAATTAATTTCATAAAATATTTATATTGTACTTTTAATCATTAAAATATATAATGGACAATACTAGGAGTACCCATATGAATTTGCATGAAATTATGTGTAGTTATGAGACGATAAATTATGAAAAACTCAAACAACCTTTTAAAGAGCAGTTTTTAATGCATCGGGATTAAGTTTTTTTGCAAAATTAGTGTCGTATAATGTTAATATTGAAGTGATAAATAGAAAACCATATAATAGACATAGTTGTAAGTGTTTATAACAATTTACATGAATTTATGTGCAGTTATGGGGCAACAAATGATGAAAAACTGAAACAATTTGTTTAATCAGCACTTTTTAATGCATCCACATTAAGTTTCATGCAAAATTAGTTTCATAGAATCTTTATATTATACATTTAATCATAAAAACATATAATAGACAATATTAAGAGTATCCATATGAATTTGCACGAATTTATGTGCAATATTGAGGCTAACAATGATTAAAAACTCAAACATCTTATTTAAACAGTAGTTTTTAAGGCATTTGAGTTAAGATTTCGGTGCAAATACTATCATGGAATATACATATTGAAGAGTTAATCATAAAAATAGTTAACATATATCATTAGGAGTGTATGTATTAATTTGCACGAAATTATGTATAGTTATGAGGCCATAAATGATGGAAAATTCAAAACAACCCGCTCAAACAGCAGTTTTTAATGTATTAGGATTAAGTTTTGTGCAAAATTAGTGTCATAGAATGTTCATATTGAAGTCTTAATTGGAAATATTATAATAGACTTAATTAGGAGTATTGTATTTTAATTTTCACGAATTTATGTGTAGTTCCGAGGCAAAAAAATGTTGAAAAACTCAAACAACTTATTTAAATGACAGTTTTCAATGCATCCGAATTTATGTCGTGTAAACAATTAGTGCAATAGAATCTTCATATTGAATGCTTAATTATATAAAAATATATTAGACGATATTAGGAGTATACATATGAATTGGCTCCAATTTATGTGCATTTATGGGCCAAATATGATTAAAAACTCAAACAGTTAGTTTAAATAATAATTTTTAATACTTGGTTAAACGACCGTCGCAGAACATTCACATTGAAGAGTTCATCACAAAAACAATTAATAGACATTATTATGAGTTTTCTTATGGCTTTACACGAGATTATGTGTAGTTATGAGGCCAAAATATATAGAAAACGCAAACAACAAGTTTAAACAACAGTTCTTATTGCATCCGGATGATTTTTTGTGCATAATTATTGTCAAATAATGTTCATATTAAGTAGTTAATTGGACAAACTTATAATAGGCATAATTAGGGGTATCCATATGAATTCTTCAAAGAATTTATGAATAATAATAAAAAAAAAACTCAAACAACTTATCTAAAAGGTTGTTTTTAATGCATCCGAAATAATATGTTGTGGTAGAATCTCCATATTAAATAATCAATTATGAAAAAAATAAAGTATACGATATTAGGTGTATCCATATTAATTTGCACTAATTATGTTCAGTTATGAGACCAACAATGATGAAAAACTCAAACAACCTTCTTAAACAGCAGTTTTTAATGCATCGGGATTATGTTTTGTGCAAAAATTAGTGCCGTATAATGTTCTTGTCAAAGTGCTAATTGGGAAATCTTATAATACACTTATTTAGGAGTATTTATATAAATTTGCACGATTTTACATGTAGTTATGAGGCGAAAAATGATGAACAACTCAAATAACTTTTGAAACAGCAGTTTTTAAAGCATCCAAATTAAATTTTGAGCAAAAATTCATAGAATCTCTTATTCAACATTTAATCATAAAAACATATAATAGACAATATTAGGTGCATCCATATAAATTATGAATTTATGTGCTTGTATAAGACAAAAAATGATTAAAAACTCCAACAACTTGTTTAAATAACAGTTTTTAAGGCACTTGAGTTAAGTTTTCTGTGAAGTTACTATCATACAATAATCACATTGAAGAGGTTAATGATAAACAGTTTGAATTGGAGTATCAGTTTAAATTTGAACGCAATTATATGTAGTTATGAGGCCAAAAATGATGAAAAACTCTAAATAACCTGTTTAAACAGCAGTTTTTGATGCACTGGGATTATGTTTTGTGCAAAATTAGTGTCGTAGAATATTCATATTGAAGTGTTAATTAGAAAATCTTACAATAGACTTAACTATGAGTATGTATTTCAATTTTAACGAATTTGTTGTGGGGGCAACAGATGATGAAAAATTGAAACAACTTATTTAAACAACACTTTTTAATGCATCTGAATTAAGTTTTATGCAAAATTAATTTCATAAAATATTTATATTGTACTTTTAATCCTTAAAATATATAATGGACAATAATAGGAGTACCCATATGAATTCGCATGAAATTATGTGTAGTTATGAGGCGATAAATTATGCAAAACTCAAACAACCTGTTTAAAGAGCAGTTTTTAATGCATCGGGATTAAGTTTTTTTGCAAAATTAGTGTCGTAGAATGTTAATATTGAAGTGAAAAATAGAAAACCATATAATAGACATAGTTAGAAGTGTTTATAATAATTTACATGAATTTATGTGCAGTTATGGGGCAACAAATGATGAGAAACCGAAACAGTTTATTTAATCAGCAGTTTTTAATGCATCCACATTAAGTTTCATGCGAAATTAGTTTCATAGAATCTTTATATTATACATTTAATCATAAAAACATATAATATACAATATTAAGTGTATCCATATGAATTTGCACGAATTTATGTGCAATATTGAGGCTAAAAATGATTAAAAACTCAAACATTTTATTTAAACAGTAGTATTTTAGGCATTTGAGTTAATATTTCGGTGCAAATACTATCATGGAATATACATATTGAAGAGTTAATCATAAAAATAGTTAACAGATATCATTAGGAGTGTCTGTATTAATTTGCACGAAATTATGTATAGTTATGAGGCCATAAATGATGGAAAATTCAAAACAACATGCTCAAACAGCAGTTTTTAATGTATTAGGATTAAGTTTTGTGCAAAATTAGTGTCATAGAATGTTCATATTGAAGTCTTAATTGGAAATATTATAATAGACTTAATTAGGAGTATTGTATTTTAATTTTCATGAATTTATGTGTAGTTCCGAGGCAAAAAAATGATTGAAAAACTCAAACAACTTATTTAAATGACAGTTTTTAATGCATCCGAATTTATGTCTTGTAAACAATTAGTGCAATAGAATCTTCATATTGAATGCTTAATTATATAAAAATATATTAGACGATATTAGGAGTATACATATGAATTGGCTCCAATTTATGTGCATTTATGGGCTAAATATGATTAAAAACTCAAACAGTTAGTTTAAATAATAGTTTTTAATACTTGTTTAAACGACCGTCGCAGAACATTCACATTGAAGAGTTCATCACAAAAACAATTAATAGACATTATTATGAGTTTTCTTATGGCTTTA
This sequence comes from Schoenoplectus tabernaemontani, assembly GCA_037127355.1. Classification (NCBI taxonomy): domain Eukaryota; kingdom Viridiplantae; phylum Streptophyta; class Magnoliopsida; order Poales; family Cyperaceae; genus Schoenoplectus; species Schoenoplectus tabernaemontani. The sequence goes on from CM073752.1 coordinate 17,143,928, forward strand.
CACTAGATTATGTGTAGTTATGAGGCCAAAATATTTAGAAAACGCAAACAATAAGTTTAAACAACAGTTCTTATTGCATCCGGATGATTTTTTGTGCATAATTATTGTCAAATAATGTTCATATTAAGTAGTTAATTGGACGAACTTATAATAGGCATAATTAGGGGTATCCATATGAATTCTTCAAAGAATTTATGAATAATGATAAAAAAAAAACTCAAACAACTTATCTAAAAGGTTGTTTTTAATGCATCCGAAATAATATGTTGTGGTAGAATCTCCATATTAAATATTCAATTATAAAAAAAAATATAGTATACGATATTAGGAGTATCCATATTAATTTGCACTAATTATGTCCAGTTATGAGACCAACAATGATGAAAAACTCAAACAACCTTCTTAAACAACAGTTTTTAATGCATCGGGATTATATTTTGTGCAAAAATTAGTGCCGTATAATGTTCTTGTCAAAGTGCTAATTGGGAAATCTTATAATACACTTATTTAGGAGTATTTATATAAATTTGCACGATTTTACATGTAGTTATGAGGCGAAAAATTATGAACAACTCAAATAACTTTTGAAACAATAGTTTTTAAAGCATCCAAATTAAATTTTGAGCAAAAATTCATAGAATCTCTTATTCAACATTTAATCATAAAAACATATAATAGACAATATTAGGAGCATCCATATAAATTATGAATTTATGTGCTTGTATAAGACAAAAAATGATTAAAAACTCCAACAACTTGTTTAAACAACAGTTTTTAATGCACTTGAGTTAAGTTTTCTGTGAAATTACTATCATACAATATTCACATTGAAGAGGTTAATGATAAACAGTTTGAATTGGAGTATCAGTTTGAATTTGATCGCAATTATATGTAGTTATGAGGCTAAAAATGATGAAAAACTCAAAATAACCTGTTTAAACAGCAGTTTTTGATGCACTCGGATTATGTTTTGTGCAAAATTAGTGTCGTAGAATATTCATATTGAAGTGTTAATTAGAAAATCTTATAATAGACTTAACTATGAGTATGTATTTCAATTTTAACGAATTTTTTATGGGGGCAACAAATGATGAAAAATTAAAACAACTTAATTAAACAACAGTTTTTAATGCATCTGAATTATGTTTTATTCAAAATTAATTTCATAAAATATTTATATTGTAATTTTAATCATTAAAATATATAATGGACAATACTAGGAGTACCCATATGAATTTGCATGAAATTATGTGTAGTTATGAGGCGATAAATTATGAAAAACTCAAACAACCTGTTTAAAGAGCAGTTTTTAATGCATCGGGATTAAGTTTTTTTGCAAAATTAGTGTCGTAGAATGTTAATATTGAAGTGCAAAATAGAAAACCATATAATAGACATAGTTAGAAGTGTTTATAATAATTTACATGAATTTATGTGCATTTATGGGGCAACAAATGATGAAAAACTGAAACAATTTATTTAATAAGCAGTTTTTAATGCATCCACATTAAGTTTCATGCAAAATTAATTTCATAGAATCTTTATATTATACATTTAATCATAAAAACATATAATAGACAATACTAAGAGTATCCATATGAATTTGCACGAATTTATGTGCAATATTGAGGCTAAGAATGATTAAAAACTCAAACATCTTATTTAAACAGTAGTTTTTAAGGCATTTGAGTTAAGATTTCGGTGAAAATACTATCATGGAATATACATATTGAAGAGTTAATCATAAAAATAGTTAACAGATATCATTAGGAGTGTCTATATTAATTTGCACGAAATTATATATAGTTATGAGGCCATAAATGATGGAAAATTCAAAACGACCTGCTCAAACAGCAGTTTTTAATGTATTAGGATTAAGTTTTGTGCAAAATTAGTGTTATAGAATGTTCTTATTGAAGTCTTAATTGGAAATATTATAATAGACTTAATTAGGAGTATTTATTCTAATTTTCATGAATTTATGTGTAGTTCCGAGGCAAAATATTAAAAAACTCAAACAACTTATTTAAATGACAATTTTTAATGCATCCGAATTTATGTCTTGTAAACAATTAGTGCAATAGAATCTTCATATTGAATGCTTAATTATATAAAAATATATTAGACGATATTAGGAGCATCCATATGATTTGGCTCCAATTTATGTGCATTTATGGGCCAAATATGATTAAAAACTCAAACAGTTAGTTTAAATAACAATTTTTAATACTTATTTAAACAACCGTCGCAGAACATTCACATTGAAGAGTTCATCATAAAAACAATTAATAGACATTATTATGAGTTTTCTTATGGCTTTACATGAGATGATGTGTAGTTATGATGCCAAAATATTTAGAAAACACAAACAATAAGTTTAAACAACAGTTCTTATTGCCTCCGGATGAATTTTTGTGCATAATTATTGTCAAATAATGGTTCATATTAAGTAGTTAATTGGATTAACTTATAATAGGCATAATTAGGGGTATCCATATGAATTTCCAAGAATTTATGAATAATGATAAAATACTCAAACAACTTATCTAAAAGGCTGTTTTTAATGCATCCGAAATAATATGTTGTGGTAGAATCTTCATATTAAATATCCAATTATAAAAAAAATATAGTATACGATATTAGGAGTATCCATATTAATTTGCACTAATTATGTGCAGTTATGAGACCAACAATGATGAAAAACTCAAACAACCTTCTTAAACAACAGTTTTTAATGCATCGGGATTATGTTTTGTGCAAAAATTAGTGTTGTATAATGTTCATGTCAAAGTGCTAATTGGGAAATCTTATAATACACTTATTTAGGAGTATTTATATAAATTTGCACGATTTTACGTGTAGTTATGAGGCAAAAAATGATGAACAACTCAAATAACTTTTGAAACAGCAGATTTTAAAGCATCCAAATTAAATTTTGAGCAAAAATTCATAGAATCTTTATATTCAACATTTAATCATAAAACATATAATAGACAATATCTGGAGCATCCTTATAAATTATGAATTTATGTGCTTGTATAAGACAAAAAATGATTAAAAACTCCAACAACTAGTTTAAACAACAGTTTTAAATGCACTTGAGTTAAGTTTTCTGTGAAATTACTATCATACAATATTCACATTGAATTGGTTAATAATAAACAATTTGAATTGGAGTATCAGTTTGAATTTGAACGCAATTATATGTAGTTATAAGGTCAAAAATGATGAAAATTCAAAACAACTTGCTCAAACAGCAGCTTTTAATGTATCAGGATTAAGTTTTGTGCAAAATTTGTATCGTATAATGTTCATACTGAAGTATTAATTGAAAATCTTATAATAGACTTAATTGGGAGTATTGTATTTTAATTTTCACAAATTTTCACAAAAAAATAATGAAAAACTCAAACAATTTATTTAAACGACAGTTTTTAATGCATCCGAATTAATGCCTTGTGAACAATTAGTGTCAAATCTTCTTGTTGAATGTTTAATTATATGAACATATAATAGATAATATTAGGAGTATCCATATGAATTGGCTCCAATTTATGTGCAGTTATGGGCCAAAAATGATTAAAAACTCAAACAACTTGTTTAAATAATAGTTTTTAATACTTGTTTAAACAACTATCGCAGAACATTCACATTGAACAGTTCATCATAAAAACAATTAATAGACATTATTAGGAGTATCTTTATGAATTTACACAAGATTATGTGTAGTTATGAGGCTAAAATATTTTATAAAAACGCAAATAACATGTTTAAAGAACAGTTTTTAGTGCATCCGGATGAAGTTTTGTGCATAATTATTGTCGAATATTGTTCATATTAAGTATTTAATCGGACAAACTTATAATAGGCATAATTAGGGGTATCCATATGAATTTTCAAGAATTTATGTGCAGTTATAGGGAAAATATGATAAAAAATTAAAACAACTTATTTAAAAGGCTGTTTTTAATGCATACGAATTAATATGTTGTGGTAGAATCTTCATATTAAATATTTAATTATAAACAAAATGTAATATACGATATTATGAGTATTCATATTAGTTTGCACTAATTTATATGCAGTTGTGAGACCAATAATGATGAAAAACTTAAGCAACCTTTCTAAACAACAGTTTTTAATGCATTTAGGGATTATGTTTTGTGCAAATTAGTGTCGTATGATGTTCATCATGTCGAAGTACTAATTGAAAAATCATATAATAGTCTTATTTTGGAGTATTTATATAAATTTGTACGATTTTATGTGTAGTTATGAGGCGAAAAAAGATGAACAACTCAAATAACTTATTGAAACAGTAGTTTTTGAAGCATCCAAATTAAATTTTGAGCAAAAATAGTTTCGTAGAATCTTTATATTGAACATTTAATTAGAAAAAATATATAATAGACAATATTAGAAGCATCCATATGAATTATGAATTTATGTGAATTTATGAGAACAAAAATGATTAAAAACTTAAACATAAACAACAGTTTTTTAGTGCACTAGAGTTAAGTTTTCTGTGAAATTGCTATCTTGGAATAATCACATTGAAGAGTTAGTTACTCATAAAATATTTAATACACATTATTAAGAGTATCATTTTGAATTTGCATGCAATTATGTATAGTTATAAGGCCAAAAATAATGAAAAACTCAAAATAACTTGTTTAAACAACAGTTTTTAATGCATTGGATTATATTTTGTGCAAAATTAGTGTCGTAGAATGTTCATATTGAAGTGTTAATTAGAAAATCTTATAATAGACTTAACTATGAGTATGTATTTCAATTTTAACGAATTTTTTATGGATTATTAAAATAACTTAATTAAACAACAGTTTTGTGCAAAATTAATTTCAAAAAATTTATATTGTGTACTAGGAGTACCCATATGAATTTGCATGAGAATGTAAATTATGAAAAACTCAAACAACCTATTTAAAGAGCAGTGTTTAATTTGGATTATATTTTGTGCAAAATTAGTGTCATAGAATGTTCGTATTGAAGTGTTAATTAGAAAATCTTATAATAGACTGAATTAGGAGTATGTATTTTAATTTTTAATGAATTTTATGTGCAGTTATGCGGCAACAAATGAGGAAAAACTGAAACAACTTATTTAAACAACAGTTTTTAATGCATCAAATTAAGTATTATGCAAAATTAATTTTGTAGAATCTTTATATTGTACTTGTAATCATTAAAATATATAATAAATAATACTAGGAGTATCCATATGAATTTACATGAAACTATGTGTGGTTATGAGGCTATAAATTAGGAAAAACTCAAACAACCTGTTTAAAGAGCAGTTTTTAATGCATCGGGATCAAATTTTTGAAGTGTTAACTATAAAACTATATATAATAGACATAATTAGAAGTATTTATATTAATTTGCACGAATTTATGTGCAGTTATGAGGCAACAAATTATAAAAAACTGAAATAAATTATTAAAACAACAGTTTTTAATGCAACCGAATAAAGTTTTAAGCAAAATTAGTTTCATAGAATCTTTATATTATATGTTTAATCATAAAATATGTAATTGACAATATTAAGAGTATCTATATATATTTGCATGAATTTATGTGCAATATTGAGCGAAAAATGATTAAAAACTCAAACAACTTATTTAACAATAGTTTTTAAGGCATCTGAGTTAAGTTTTTTGTGATAATACTATTGTGGAGTATACACATTGAAGATTTAATCATAAAAATAGCTAATAGATATCATTAGAAGTGTTTATATGAATTTGCACGAAAGTATGTGTAGTTATGAGGCCATATATGATGGAAAACTCAAAACAACCCACTTAAAATGAAGTTTTTAATGCATCGGGGTTAAGTTTTGTGCAAAATTGGTGTCATAGAATGTTCATATTGAAGTCTTAATTGAAAAATCTTATAATAGACTTAATTAGGAGTATTATATTTTAATTTTAATGAATTTATGTGTAGTTTCGAGGATAAAAAATGATAAAAAATGATAAAAAACTCAAAAAATTTATTTAAATGATAATTTTTAATGTATCTGAATTAATGTCTTGTGAACAATTAGTGTCATAGAATCTTCATATTTAATGTTTATTATATAAACATATAATAAATAATATTATGAGTATCCTTATGAACTGGCTCCAAATTATGTGCACTTATGGGCAAAAGATGATTAAAAACTCAAACAACTAGTTCAAATAACAGTTTTTAATACTTGTTTAAACAACTGCCACATTCATTCACATTGAAGATTTCATCATAAAATTATGAGTCACACCCCAAAATAATTGAATCGAATTAGGGGTGACAACCCCGCTACGTACGCATGACGAGACATTTAACAATCTATTATGTAGTTTTTTTTTTTTTAAATTTTGAGCTTGAGTCTTGGATTTTTCTTTAGAAATACGTTTATTATTTTTGAGAAACTTTATTATGCTCATGTCTTGGAGCTTTGTTTTGAAAAATATTTTAATTTTTCTTCTTAAAAGATGTAGCATGTTTAGATATCATATTTTTTTACATTTGATCATTGAATTTATTTTCTTTAACTCACGAAAAATGGGATTCTTGGATGATTTTTTATATCTAAGCCCCGATTTGTTACTGGACCTTTGGCTTACATACATATCTAAATCCATTAAAAAGTTGCTATATAAAGCACTATATGGATTTTAGTGTTTTATTTTTAGTTTCTAAAATTTATTCTTTCACTTTTAATATTGTAATTTCATCTAAGTGCATTTGATAATTTCTTTCTAATTTTTTAGATTTTATAATTTAAACTCATAAGTTGTACCTTTGACTCAAACTCTAGAGTTTTACTTTCAAGCCAATTTGAGATGATGAATCATGAGTGAAATTCTCCAAAATAGATATGAAATTTTCTATCGAGATCTCATCAACAAAATCAATTGCATTTTTAGTCATATCATTTGAGAAATGAAATATCATTATGTCTCATTATACGTAATTCATCATTCTTATCAAAATTATCATTACTATCATCTCAAATGAATGTAGTGTAAGGTACTAGAGTTTGAAATTGAGATTCTTGAAAAGATTATATCTTTAGTGTGAATTAGTCCATTTTCATATTCTTAGACTGAGCAATATCGTGTAGGATATATAATGTGCACAGTCAATGATGTTCTTTCTAGCGATGATTTCATCAATATCGATCATGCTTGATCTCTTTTGAACTTCCATAATTAGGGTAAGATTGAGAGAATTTATTTCCCTTACTAAGTCAAAGTCACTAGCATGATTAAGTTTTCTCAAAAAAAAAATTCTTCTTATGCAGAAAGACCCAAGAGCAATCTTGTGTTATATGATATTCTTCTTATGCTCTTTCTCAAATTTAAACATTCTTTCAACCAACTTGGTGTAGAGAATCTCGTGAACTGATGATGACTTGCTCGAATGATAGTGCAATGTAGGTGTTTGAGCTTGGAATGTGGTGATTGATTTTGGTGTGACCTTATTGATTTGTTGTATCTTTTTCTCAAAACAACGAAGATGAATATGCACTTCTTCGTGTGTGAACTCGTTAATGATTTCTTGTATTGCTTAGAAGGTGCTTATGATACTCTTCCATCTTTATCTTCTCATCATTACTCTAAAATTTTTACTTACAATCTTAGAGTTTAATAAAAAATTCTCCAATTCATCAAATTTATTATGAATATGCATTATTCTTGAATATATATTTTCAATTGACTATTTTTTGTTGGCAATAAAATTTTTAAATTCGATTCTAATCTCATTATTATTTTTATTTGAGAAATTCCCTTGAAATTATTCAATAACGCCTCATACATTTCATTAGTAATTTTTGGTAGAACCAGCAGATATAGTATTTTTTTACAAATCGAGTTTAAAATGACGTTAATAACATGAGTAGAGCTACAAATGAGCGAGCCACGAGCGAGTTGGAGTCAACTCGGGCTCAACTCGCATATAAAATGAGTTGACTCGAGCGAGCTAATCATGGCACATCCGAGCCAAAATGCGGCTCAAACTCAGCTCGAACTCGAGCTAGCTCGTGTCAACTCGAGCTAGCTCGTGATTCGAATATTTAGCTCATTTTTTAGAAGGGAGATTGGAATCACTGGAGGCACTAGAGGACAACGTTTAAACTTTAAAGTTTGAACACAACGTTTAAAACTTCAAATACAACAATTCAAATCAACAAAGTCTACAAATTATAATTTCATAAATTACAACATAGCAATTCAAACTTCAAACATATTAGCACCAGCAACCGATACAATTTCATATAATAAGAGTTCAAACATAGCAAATTAACAATACAAACTAACAATCAGTCTACAAATATAACAATTCAAATTACAAACTACAAAGTTTCAAAAGCATGAATTAGTATTACATAACACAACATAACTCTAGCATATGAGCACCAGCACACAACTCTACATATTAGCACCGGCTCACAATCACAACCTCCAAAAATAAGAAATAATTCATTTTCATTTTCATATACAGCTGAAAGAGATAATTCAGTACTTGTGTTCTAGCAGCAGCTATAATTAATTCAGTACTCATGTTCTAGCAGCGGCTATAATTAAATTGTAGCAAGTAAACTTTGTTTAAATTGTATATTAGACTGTATATTATTTACCAGTAAGAAAACATTAGATAAAGAGAAGGTGATAAAGCAAACATCAGAATCTAATGATCAGAGAAAGCAATTATGTTATTTACTAGTAAGAAACTCTATTATGATGATAAAGCAAAAATCAGATTAAGCAACAACAGAAAAAAATATTATTTACTAGTAAATGAGAAGCCTGCTTCGTGATGTTTGATAATCAGAGAAGAACAATCACCGTCTCACCGAACAGTCGGGGGTCTACTCGCTGAGATCTGGTGAGATCGGAGCCGAAGGTGGTGTTGTCGTGTTGAGTCCTTTTGTCAGTGACTCAGTCAGGTGCAAAGGAACTTCTTGGCTCTCGCTTCTAACGCCGAGATGCAAGAGCAGTTGCGACTTGGTGGCGTTGACTGTTGAGTGGCCGATCGAGGACTGGGCCACTAGGGAATGGGGATTGGGGGGAGAAGCGAAATTGGCGCCAACGGAGAGTGCTCAGAGAGAGTAGAGTCGCCGGTCGCATCTCAGAGAGCAAAGGGAGTAAAGGAGAAATCGAGAAAGAAAGAGCGGTGTGCGTGAGAACTGAGGAATTGTGAAAGAGATTTAGGGTTAGGGTCAGCTATCGTAAAAAAAATGCTTTATAGTCGCTATATGAGCGAGCCACGAACCGAGTTAGCATCAACTCAGGATCAGCTCGTTTTTCAGCCGAGCCAGATTAGGTCGAGTCAGATTAGCTCGAGTCAGATTAGTTCGAGTTTGAGTTGATCCCGAGTTGAGTTACGAGCCCGACCTTTTTTGTGCAGCCCTAAACATGATCATTTTGAGATTTTTGTTCTTCAACCTTTGATCCAACAAGGAGTCCCAACCATTATCTCGTAGATTTTGCAAACAAGATTTAGCTATTGCAACCAATAACATCGCATTCATGATATCTTGCTCTTTTCTTTGCAATGCTTATGATAACTCATCAGTTATACCTAACACTTTCCTCATGAAAAAATAATAGAAAATAAAATCAAATGTTGTAAGAACTTCTATCAAATTTGAAGCATTAGCTCTTTGCTTTCAGTCTTCTCCATTCTCCACAATCTCCTTAAGCAATTCTTAAACAGAACTAAACATCAAAATCAAATTGACTACAGATTTGTAGTGTGAACTCCACCTCGTGTCACCCGAACGTGCAAGGCTAGTTTCTTGATTTAAGTCTTTTTCATTTAGTAGGTCACCATCTTCAAGGGCCTCTTTTACCTTAGTAGCACGCTTCTCGCATAATTTGTCACGCCTTTTACATGATGCCGTAACAATGGTTTGAATAATAGAAATCCAATTAAAAAGATTTGCAATGCGTGAATGGTTTGTAGCCATTGCCACTAGAACAAGTTGAAGCTGATGTGCAAAACAATGAACATAATAAGCAGAACTATTCTTTTTCAATATAAGTGCTTTTAGCCCATTGAATTCACTCCTCATATTGCTAGCTCCGTCGTAGTCTTGCCCGCGAAGAGGAGAAAAACTCAACCCGTGCTTACAAAAAAGCTCTTCAAGTGATGTTTTGAGTGAGATTGCAGTAGTATCTAACACATGGATAATTCCCAAGAATCTCTCAACAATGCTCCCTCGTCTACTGACAAATCTCAAAAGAACAACCATCTGTTCCTTGCAAGAAACATCGCGGGACTCATCAACCAAAATAGAGAATAATTCATCTCCTAGCTCTTCAATGATTTTATTGGTAGTTTCAACTGCAGCTGCATGAACAATATCCTTCTGAATATCTGGTACAACTAATTTCATATTGTTAGAAGCATTTTGATCAGCCAAAAATCTAAGTAATTCTAAAAAATTATCTCGATTCTTTGAATACTCAGTTTCATCATGTCCGCAAATGATAAGCCTTGTCTCAAGAGAAATCGAATACAATCGACTGAAGCATTCAATCTAAGTCGATATTCATCTACACAACACTTATTTTGCACCTCAAGAATAACTTGAATACTTTGTTCTTGCTTCATTAGATCTTGACATCTTCTTTGAGCGAGGTTATGAGCACCATTTAGTCCTCCGACGTGCTCATCAAGTACTTTCTTACACTTCCAATTTTTAAAACCCGTGATTGTAAAAGCATCTCCACTGCCTTCTTATTTCTCTGCCTTAAAAAGATAGCAACACAAATAATATGCCGCATCCTTTTGTATGTTATACTCCAACCATGAGGGATATTCATTGTACCATGCTTTATTGAATCTCCTTAACTTGTCACCAAAAAGAGTTTAAGGAAATCATACAATATGGGTTGATAAGGACCCCTTTGTAAATATTCCCTTCTTATTTTATCACAATCATTTGGATGGTAGCTGGACATAAGCGATCGAAGGCCAGGGTCGGAAGGGATAACAAAGTCTGATTCAGAAACTAACTTTGTTCTCTTGCGATGAGGATCCTGCTCTTGAGAACCAAGTATGGGTTTAAGTGCTTTTTTAAAGTACTTTTCCATAAATTCAAGTCTGTAATGAAGAAATAAAATATTTATACTAAACACCTTTCTGTAGTAACTACACTGACTATTTAAGGTTTTCACCAAGCATGTAGACTGAAGCAAATAATGTTGCACTCAAAAAGAGAGCTATAACTGCTTCAAACTAATTTTAGTTTGGATCTATAGTGAACCTAAGCTCAGAAGCGTTCTGTCTTGATTTTTATATTGGACTGCTAATGTTAGTTCTCGTTGAAAGAGAGGATAGTGTCCCTTTTGTTTATTTCTGCTTCAAACCATTTTCTAAGTTTTGTACTTTTGTTGAGACATGAGAGGTATTTTAAGTTGCATAATTTTTATAATGAACTTGTCAACATTTCTCTGAAGTTACACTTGAACCTCCTAAGCAGATGAAGGTTAAGGTACCATTGTATCATTACAGTATTCATCAAACTAACAAGCTTTATAGCTAAATTCCTAAAAAATAAAAATTTGCCCAATTTCAAAGAAAATTGAACTATTGAAGCAACCTTTTAACTGGTTCGTGGAGGATTGGAGGTGTTGTTGCAGTGTTGCTGAGGTAGGGAGATATGGAGTCGTGGAGATGTGGACTGACGGAGGTGCAGACTGTAGAGCAGCAGCCGATAGAGGTGCAGAGGCAGGGTTGCGAACTTGCGATCTTGCGGGGTGAGGATCATGGTGGCCAAATGAGATGGGGAAGTGGAGCCATGAAGGAGAATTGAGATGGAGACATGAATGTGAAGCTTTGTGACTTTTGATCTTCTCAGAAAAATCGAAGGAGAGTAACTAGCAACTGGGGTCTGAGACTCGAGAGTGGGGACTGGGGGAAGAGAACTACGATAGTTCACCACATTAACTTTCATTTTCTCATTTAGACGCGACGCGAGAGGAGACCCAATGAAGCCCCGGCACTCAGTACAATTCCATCTATATTTTTTCTGGCCCAAGACAATAATTTACTACTAAACTATTTATTTTCAAAATTTAAGCCGAGGCATTGACCTGGGCTTGCCTCTGTATAGATCCGCCCCTGTTTATATATTTTTTTTTTTTGATAAATATGTTGTGATTGGTGATATTATTTTTGTCATATCATTTAATCACCATCATCTACTACTTCAACAAAAGATTTGAATAGTGGATAGTGGTCCGGTGGCTTCATAGCGATGACTATTTTCAGATTTTTTATATATAATAATTATAATAAACATATTATTAATAATAATAGTGATAAAAACAAAATTTTAAATTTATGAATGACAAATACAACGCTTTGGTAGTGGCGCGGCGCGCGATGATGTGTCTTTATCGAAACACGTCATTGGGAATGACACGTTTGTCTCCTACAAATAGCAACCGCGCAGATAGATTTCGACGCGTTTACACAAAGACGCCACTGACAATGACATGTTTCAGTAAAGACATCACTGGCAGTGGCACGTTTACACAAAGATGCCATTGGCGATGGCGCGCTTACACAAAGATGCCATTGGCGCTTATCGCAAGATGCGTACCCATTTGTAGATTTAAAATTTTACTTTTATCACTCTTATTATTAATAATATGATATTTATAATTATTATATATAAAAAATCTGCCATTTTTCGTAGGATCGTGAATAGCGGGCATTTAGCTTGCACTACCGGGTCATAGCGGATATTAATTATTAAATACAAATTTGCATTTTCCAGACTATGATTGTTAAAAAAAAGGTTCGTGGAAATTAACATAAACCATAAACTTAATTCCAATTTAAATAATTTTTCTATATCAAAATAAGAAACTTACACCAGAAATAGTAGATTAATATGAGATGTGATAGTTTTTCTTTGATAGAAAAAGACTCCATTTGAATTTTGAACTTGCCATATGAAGGATATTATCTTTTGTCACTAAATTAAAGGTTGATTGTCGAAATGTAATAGTTATCTCTGTAAAGACACTAATAAAGCATAAGAAGTATGTCTTTTAAAGTGGCCGCTTAAGTAGTCTATCTGTAGAAATTTCTATGAACTTTTTGAAGAGATTATTAGTGTCTTTTATTTTCTTCTTCTTTGAAGTGCAACTACCAAATGTGCATTTTATTTATTTGTTCAACGCCTTTGTTTTCTCAAGTTAATTTATAAAAGGACCAATTGGTATAAGTTGACTTGGCGTTACTGGCATTGTAATTTGTAACGCTTACAGCAATTAACGAACATAATGCGCTCCAGTCTTGTATCTTGTGCCTAATTGCTTCTGCTTAGTTTGCTCCGATGTGAGAAATGCAATCAATCGAACATATTTCCTTCTTTTTTTTGTAGGGAGTTTTTCTATTTACATGCAAACCGGTGCCACTGATGAGTAAGGCTGTAAACGAATTTAATTCGATGGAACTTATTAGTGTTTGAGTTTGATTTAAAATTATTTTGAATTAAATTGAATTTGAACTAAATTAAACTTGAGCTAAATCGAACTCGAATTGAAATTGAACTCTAAAGAAACTCAATTATTTTAATTTTTATATTTATTTTCATATTATAATAAATAATTAGAGCTAAAATAATTAATATTTTATTAATTTTATATTAAAATAAAAAAAATTAACTAATATTTATAATTTAATAATAATTTACTAATATTATAATAAAATAATTATATTATTGCATATATAATTGACTAAATAGTTAAAAATATATGTAAATAATTATATATCGAACTATTGTAAATCGAACTCGAATTAATTTATTAAAAAATTATCAAACTAAATTTGAATTGAAATAACAAAAAAAAATTAAAAATCAAATTCAAACTAAAATCAAATCAAATATTGAATGAATTATAAATTACAAAACTTTTCTTATAACCTACCGATGATGACTCATCCCAGAATGTTATCCCCTTGTACTATCACTCCATCAGGTACAAAATTCATATGCGGCCTGGAGATGCGGACCTCAATGAAGTCCGCCTTCTATTCGGTCCAGTATTCTTCCACTAATTTGGACTAAGTAATGCATAAAACTAGGCCGGACTAATACCGGGCCTTATACTGATCAGTAAGGCCCCAATATGAGGAATTAAAGTCGGTTGCTATTGGACTAACGGTAACGGTATACGGCGTATACCACGTCTTGCAACTTGCAAGTAGTTCAATATCCTTCAGTCCTCGCCGAGCCGAGTGAGGCCCCACCCCCCTTCCAATTAGTTCAGAACCACACCAAAACCAAACCGTTTCGTCTTAGATCGCAAGCTCCGATAATGGCGTTTTTCGCTCGATCCCTCCATCGAGGCTCAAAACCGCTCTCACCACACCTCTCCGCTCTCACTCGACGTATCACCTACACGCCGGCCGTCTCCAAACCCGAATCCGCAGCGATGGAGCCTGATTCAGATACGTACAGCCCGAAGCGCCCACCAGTCGGAGGGGCCCGCGTGCAGCTTCCAGAGAAACCAGAGGACGCGATGGAGGTGTTCGTCGATGGTTATCCAGTGACGATACCGAAGGGTTTCACTGTTTTACAAGCGTGCGAGGTGGCTGGAGTCGACATACCTCGGTTTTGTTACCACTCCAGATTGTCAATAGCTGGGAATTGTAGGATGTGCCTTGTCGAGGTTGAAAAATCGCCTAAACCTGTTGCATCTTGCGCAATGCCTGCTATGCCTGGTATGCTTTAGGGATACTAGTTAACGTTTGTAGTTTTTCATTGAAATTTGAGATTAAGTTTGTCTTTACATCATTCCCCTATCTATTCAGATCTGTGATCAGTGTTCTCATAGTAACTTCTTTGTTTGCAGTTACAGATGTTGTGGTCTAAATCAATTTCTGTGGAACTTGTTTAATGGGAATTATGGTGCAAATACTATGTTCAAATTTTAATACATACTAAATGAAAATAGAAATAGGATGGGAGATAAAGCTAGATATCCATAGAGACAAAGAATATGACATACACTTGGATAAAAAAAGAACATCACATCACTTATTCTTACTAACCACTAGCAGAGGTCATTTTTCTTTTATCAAATGTCAAATATTGGAGTATCATTCAAGAATGCATCAAGGGTTGTTAATTCAGGCTGTTGAAAAGTTGAAATTGTTCCATAAGAATTAAAAAAATTATAGTTCTTCATTTCTTTGTAAGCATGATAATTGCATTATATATAGACATTCATTATTTTATTTTTAATGATTATTAAGGTTGTCAAGTTGAAATTCAATGGATCCTGAAACACATGTAGATTGCTCCTACAGCAATGTTACTCCTTTTTCACATGGTCAAATTTATGTGTGCAGGTATGAAGATAAAGACGGACACACCAGTGGCAAAAAAGGCAAGGGAAGGAGTCATGGAATTCTTGCTGATGAACCACCCACTCGATTGCCCCATCTGTGATCAGGGAGGAGAGTGTGACTTGCAGGACCAATCCATGGCTTTTGGGGCTGACCGAGGTCGCTTCACTGAGATGAAGAGATCTGTCGTGGACAAGAACCTTGGCCCACTTGTCAAGACCGTCATGACCCGGTGCATCCAGTGCACAAGGTGAACTTCCTTTTCTCTGCTTTTCATCTTTCTTTTTCCCCATTTGCTTACCATATAATATACATGGGATTTGAGAATCATTTAGTATGGTTGGTATTTTGAAGTGCTGTCCCTTTAGGATCTGGGTTAGCTGTAGGGTTAGCTGTGCTAACAAGAATATTCAAAAATTTTCTGCTAGATAAAGAAATATTATTTAACAAAAGTAGCAAGAATATTTTAAATTTTCTGCTAAATAAGAAGGTTTTTATTATAAAGAATTTGCTTTAACTTATTTGTCTTCTTCTTTGTTATTTCTCTAGTTTTGTGGGTTTTCGCATTAGTTAGGGGCATTCGAGAGCTTCTATTGCACAATAAACTGTTCAATATTAGTAACACTTCCAAGGCATGCACAGTTGTGTATTAAGATAAGTATTTTAATCTATGCTTATAAATGATGACAGAAGAAATCTCTTCCTTTTACAATGGCACAGGTGTGTTCGCTTTGCCACTGAGGTGGCTGGTGTACAAGACCTAGGCATGTTAGGCCGTGGCAGTGGAGAGGAAATCGGCACCTATGTGGAAAAACTTATGACTAGTGAATTATCAGGAAATGTGATTGACATCTGTCCAGTTGGTGCTCTTACTTCAAAACCATTCGCTTTTAAGGCCAGAAATTGGGAGCTCAAGGGGACTGAGACTATTGATGTCACTGATGCGGTTGGTTCAAATATTAGGATTGATAGTCGTGGGCCTGAGGTCATGCGTATCGTTCCTCGCTTAAATGAGGTATGAGTTCTCTACTGGACTACTTGTCTTTAAGGATTGTACTGTTCATGTTGATTTGTTTTTAGTATTCATGTGTTTAATGTAGATGATATTTTTTTTTTAATTTTGGATATTCTTGTGAAACCGGTTAGTCATAGAATAAGAACTGAATGGGTAAAATGGAGACAAACATCTGGTGTTCTTTGTGATAAGGTCCCAAACAAATTAAAATACAAGTTCTACAGGACGGTGATTAGACCCGTGATGATGTATGGCGCAAAATGTTAGGCTACAAAAGGACAACACGTCCAGAAGATGAGTGTAGCTGAAATGCGGATGTTGCGTTGGATATGTGGCCACACAAGGAAATATCGAATCAGAAATGATGATATTAGGGACAAACTTGGGGTAGCACAAATTCAAGAGAAGCTAGTCCAACATCGTTTGCGATGGTTTGGTCATATCCAACGAAGGCCTCCTGAAGCACCAGTATGCAGCGATATTCTAAGTCGTCCTGAAAATACAAGAAGAGGAAGAGGTTGACCGAGACTGACATGAAAGGAAGAAATAAAAAGAGATTTGAAGGAATGAAATATATCCAAAGAACTTGCTTTGGATAGGAGTGCTTGGAAGACGTCGATTCATGTACCTGAACTATGATTTAGGAGTTAGAGTCTAATAGTAGAGTTATAGACTTCATGTTCTTAGATTTTTAGAATTTTAGGATTTAGAATTTAGAAATAGGTTTTAGAAATAGAGGTTTAGAAATAGGATTTTAGGATTTAGAAATAGGTTTTATAATAGAGGTTTATTGTATTATTATTATTATTGTTATTATTGCTATTACTATTAGCATATTATCATCATCATTATCATTATCATCTTTATTTATTATTATTATTATTATTATTATTTTATTTATTTATTTTCTTTTTCTTTCATCATATTCATTATTATCACTTATATTTTTATGATCTTTGATCTTATTCTTTCCGATTGGGTTTCATTTCTAGCCTACCCCAATTTATTTGGGATTAAAGGCTTTGTTGTTGTTGTTGTTGTATTCCTGTGAAACCGGTTGACCCCCTATTATTAGGGTGTTTAGACTACATCTATGTGTGAGAACATATTTTTTTAATTTTTTGCCGTGGGAATTTGTAATTCCTTACTTCAAAACTTGGGCATTGAAAAACATATTTTATTTACATTATTTGATTTATTTTAGGCTCGAAAATATATTTCAATACAGCTCAAAGAAGAGGATATGAGAATATTTTTGTTTTATCAACTGTCAAATTGGACACTAAGGTTTATATCTTTTTAAATACAATTAAGGGGTTCATCTAAGCTTAAAATAACAGTAAGGTTTATACTGAACTCATGCAGGATATAAATGAGGAGTGGATATCTGACAAGACTAGGTTCTGCTATGATGGCTTGAAGAGACAGAGACTGAATGATCCAATGATTCGAGGACCTGATGGTCGGTTTAAGGCAGTAACTTGGTGTGATGCTCTTGAGGTTGTTGCTGAGGTTTTGAATAAGGTGAAACCTCAAGAGATTGTTGGTATTGCCGGTCGCCTCTCTGATGCAGAGTCCATGATAACTCTGAAGGATTTCTTAAACAAGTTGGGTTCAGACAATGTTTTGTGCGAGGGGAATGGACCTGCTCCCCAAGCAGATTTAAGGTCGAATTATTTGCTTAATACAACTATTTCTGGGCTTGAGAAGGCTGATGCATTCCTTTTGATTGGTACTCAGGTATTGTTGTTATGATTTGGTATTTTCAGAGCTGATTTCTATACTGTATCTCTTTCTCTCTTTATATAAAAGCAATGATCAACTCTCTTTTTCTCTTTGTATCTGATTTTGGCTGAACTGCTGAGTTGAAATCTTTCTTCCTTTTTTTTTTTGTTTAGCTTAAGTAGGGAACCAGAATAGCATTCAACAATTTAAACAGGAAGCTCTCACTATTCCTGTAAACCCAAATTATCATAACTGCAAATACAAGAAAATACTATCTGACCCGTTATAAAACCACCAAAAATACACCGATGGACCTGTAATCTGGTATATATTATCAATATCTTTATATCATTACCACTTGTGGTTCCTAAAATTAATTGTTATTTAGTATACTTTATCTATATTTACAAGCAATTTTATATCTCATTTGTATTGCATCATTCATAAATAATGTTAAAATAACAGTGATAAATTAGCACAAACAGTGTAATCCTTGACATTGTAGTGGCTTTTTACAGTTTTGCAGAGTTATTCATGATGCATTGAGGGTTTGCAGGACTATAGATGAAATTGCTTAGATTAGCAAAATGATTTGTAGTATAGCCCGATAGGTTTCTTTTAGTCTGGTGGCCTGTTTAATTCTAGCATCATTTATTGTACTTTAGTGGCCTTCTTCTTCTTCAACCCAAATGTGCAGTATGTTACTTCTTTATCTGATATTAGCTTAATTTGTAATCAACGCAGCCAAGGGTGGAGGCTCCTATGGTTAATGCAAGAATTCGGAAGACTGTGCGTGCCAATCAGGCCAAGGTAGCCTATGTTGGACATCAGTCAGAATTCAACTATGATGTAGAGCACCTGGGCACTGGGCCCCAGACCCTTGTTGAGCTTGCCAATGGCAGCCACCCATTCTACTCCACCCTCCAAAATGCTAAAAATCCTGTTATAATTGTTGGTGCTGGCATATTTGAGCGCGAAGATCAAGATGCCCTCTTCTCTACCATAGAGACCATAGCCAAGAAGGCCAATGTGGTCAAGCCTGGCTGGAATGGTTTGAATGTGCTCTTACTTCATGCAGCCCAGGCTGCTGCTCTGGATTTAGGACTGGTTTCAAGTCCAGAAACCATCGCGTCTAGCAAGTTTCTATATCTAATGGGTTCTGATGACATCAGCCTTGAGAAGGTTCCAGAGGATGCCTTTGTGGTGTACCAAGGTCACCATGGTGACAGGAGCGTGTACCGTGCGAACATAATCCTGCCCTCATCTGCATTCAGTGAGAAAGAAGGTACATATGAAAATACTGAGGGGTGCTCACAGTTGACTGTACCAGCTGTACCAACCGTTGGGGATTCAAGGGATGATTGGAAGATAATCCGTGCTTTGTCTGAGGTATCAGGGGTTTGCTTGCCTTATGATAATTTGGAAGGTGTCCGTGCTAGGATTGAGATGGTGGCACCAAATCTTGTGTGTGTAGATGAGAGAGAGGGTTCAACAGTTTCATTTGAGGTTAAGCCGAAAGTCACACAAAAGTTGAGCTCTACACCTTTTAAGAATACTGTGGATAATTTCTACATGACGGATGCTATCACCAGGGCATCTAAGATCATGGCTCAGTGCAGCGCATTGCTGAAGAAGTGAAGTGCTTCTTTGTTTTCATTCTTTTAGCCTTTTATTTTTCTTTTCCTTTTTTTTGTCCAAACTATAAAGGTGGTTGACTCTCTTTTAAATTTGGAAATGGAGTATAACTTAAGACTGTATCCAGGTTGGGGGTACAGTGAGACTCGCATAATTGCTGTTTCAATGTAATGCAATGTAGCAATAAGCTAGAGTGCCACTCGGTTTTTCTGGAGTTGAAATTTAAAGCATGATTTTCACTCATTTTGAATTTTCTGTTTGCTTGTACATCGTAATTCTGCACATAGATTTCCTTTTCCTTTTTTGCCCCTGAATATATATACTTCCGTTCAAAAATTCAAAATAAGAGCGAATTCGTTCAAGTTGGCAAATAAAACGAGTCTCGTTTTCTGTAGAATGTAGATAGATATCTCGTCTTTTGTCAATTTTATATTGTTTGTTTCTTTAGGATATCGGAAGTCAGCCGCGGCCTAAATAGTCTAGCTTATTGATGTGTACCTGACGCTATGCTTCAAGACAATGCGCGACTAAAATTATTCTTCGTACCGTGATAATTAGACGTCTCCATATTTAACCCAACCCTGGATTCTAGCTGACAATATTTGTTTTCTTGTCAAATTTTCTTACAATTGTCGCCAAGTTTATCTGCCGATAATTGTGGTCCATTTTTGCTGGAAGTTCATGATCAAATTCATTCAGTCATAGAACCAGCGATGCTCTTTATTTAGAAGGCTGCAGATTTGAATCTGAATGAGATTCTTTATCAATATTTAAAAATTATATAATTGTAAATGATCTAGTAGCTAACTATTATGATCGATCATGAATTCAAATTTTTATAGATACAAAATAAAATTATGAGCTAGACTCATCTCTCTAAAAAAAAAAATTACATAATTTAAACTCTTATCTTTACTACAAAAGTTCATTGAGTTATTACTTCAATTTGCATGCCATATGTGCGGTGTGCTGCAGGCTTGTATTTTTTTTTTACTTTTTTCAGAAAAGTTTCTTTAGTCGACAACAACACCAACAAATTTTTTAATTCTAAATAAATTGGAGTAAATTAGAAATGAAACCCTATCCGAAATCATAAAGAATATTAATAATAGTAATAATAATGATCGTAGTCAAATAGTAATAGTGATAACAACAATAATAATAATACTAATAAGAATACTCATATTACACCTACATTATGAATCAGATTTTTAAATTCTAAATCTTAAACACTAAACTCTAAATTCTAAACACTAGAACATACAATTAAGAATCTAAAAATCTAAACCTAATTGTTATCTTTCAGACAATATTTTATTCAAATCTCTTTGGATATATTTTATTCCTTCAAATATTTATTTACCGCTTTCCCTCATGTCAGTTTTGGTCGATTTATGTTTGTTTTTGCGTTTTTGAAATGATTTAGAATCCCACAACGTATTAATGCCTTATGAGATTTTCAATGGACATGACCAAAGCATCGTAAACAATATTGAATCAACTTCTCTTTAATTAATACGGAAAAAAAACAGATACGGAAAACTATGATTCCATTGTCATTGGTGGGGTGCTTTTGTTTTTTTCCCCTTTCTTTGAGTTGGCAAATTCAAAAAAAAAATGCTATTCGAGCATCGTGTTGTCGTTAGTGAGGGTGCTTTAGTCGCCTTTTATCAAATATGCACTTATTCCCTCATCTTACAAGACTTTTTGGCAAACCCTTTCTATCCTCCTTTGCAAAAGTCACGATAATATCCACAATGGCGGTCTTGCTTACTTTTCTTCAATGGTCAGATGCCACTATCCATGGCTTCATCACGTATTGCTTCAATTGCCTTCTACTTCCCTCTCAAAAAGAACAGCAGGATCTGAATGAGAACTGTGATCAGGATGTAGATGGCAAAGCTATAATCGATAATTGCGCAGCACAGAATCACTTCAGATCCTGTCTGAAAGTTCCTTAAGGAACCATGATCCATGAACTTATTGTGGCTTCTCTTCTTACCGATTGAACTGATCACCGACTGTTTCTAATTTCTCAGTCTTTTGTCCTTCTATTATGTACTCTTTTGTGTTTTTTGCTCTTTTTTTTTCTTGTTGATAATAGCTTGTTTGGGAGCCACTGCAATGAATAAAGTTGATGAACACAGTTGTGTCTATATGACATCAATCCATTCTTCACTTGATCACTGTGTTTTTATATGCTTTTGGATCCTTTATGGCGTTGGATAGATTGATTTTCTGTTATAATTTTTCCTTGATGGTTAAAGTAATTCCCCATCCTTCAAAAAACACCTTGTAGGCATCAGATAACTATCACTTACAGATTTTATGTAATGTTTAAGCACTTCAACAAATACTCTTTGGCATGTTGCCAATTAAAATAACACTACCAAATGCAAGTATTTTCCACTGTTATGCATATGCATATAACACAATCTACTATAAAAAAACAAAACATCAAGTTTAGATCTGTCTGTATGCTGTACTGTATTACTATTTTTCTTACACAGGTAAACTTGTTTGAACCTTTTATTCTCTAGAAAGAAGCAAGCGACCTAATATATTAGCTTGTTTGAACTTCTTATCTGTACCGAGATGAAGTGATGAGACTATTCCAACAATCCAGCATGCTTGATTAGCCACCCCAGACTCTGCTATGCCGACGAGAATCAACGAAAAATAGGATAGACATATTACTCATAATATCATATTTAATGATAGAGGTGTTCCTCTGTGAGGGTGTGTGTGCTTGTGGGCATGTGTATGTGAGAGAGAGGAGGGTGGTGATCTTGAGGCATTCGGGCAGATCATCATTTCTAGTTCTGACATGAGTCCACACATTTTCGAAGTATCAATTTCAAAGCATAAAATTATGTATCAAATTAAAAAAATTCTGTAGAATTAAATATGTTTCAAATGCCAAATGTGCAGTGTTTGTTAAGTGGTACTAGTACAACAAACATTCACGTTAATGGTGTTTGTTGATTAACTTGTCCGATGTATCAATTAAATGTCAAGTCAAATTCATAAATTGCTTAATTGAATACCAGCTGATGGATCACGCATTTGCATGTATTGATTCAGACACAATTCAAATTATGTGAATTTCCTTACACAGTCGATCAATTTACTTTAAAAAAAAATCCATCATAGGCTGCTTGCCTGCTTCTCACATCTAAGTTCTAACCATTTCCTAACAGTCTTTTCTCAGACAAAAGAAAGTATACCTCTATGACAACATGAGAAGATTCTTCATGGCCAGCAGCAAGGCAAGCAAGAATTACTAGGCTAGCCTGTCATGATCCAACAGAACTACCACTGCCAGATACCGGGCTAGCTCATCCACTATTTCATCTGCCTTAGCTGCCTTCAGATAAAACCTGTTAATTTTCACTTCTTCATTAAACTCCTTTTGATCCAAAATGCTCTCAGAAACTGGGAATTACTACTGGCTCCCATTGAATTAGATGGACTCTGGTCAGTTATATTAGATTACCCAAGCAGGGTTGTTGCCAAAAAAATAAATAAATAAAGAAGAAAGAAAAAGCGATACAGAAGATATTTGTTACCAGATGAAGTTGTAGATGGTAGGCACAAAACATTTAAAGTCCAGGATCTCTTGTACAAGCCATTCCATAGCAACCACCTCGTCCCTGCTATAGATTTTTTTTTCTCTATGCTATAGTTTGTTTGCAATACACTGTGCATTCACATTTCTTTTAATTAGCAAATTGCTCAAACAAACAAATTAGATTTATACAGGGCACACAAAGCTTTATGATATGGGAAAGAAAAGAAAAGGCTCAAACTCCCAGACCAGTTATAGGGTTGGTTTTCCTCAATTCTGATTGCTAGAGTAATGGAAGCAATGTCCAATAGCTGGAGATATCTGACACTCTTGAAGTAGCCTCTCAACAAGAACCTGTCAATAATACCAACCCCCAAGAAGAGTGTGTCCAGTTGCATATCTGTTGCATTGAAACGCTGCCATTCATCATGACAAACATTATCAAAATTATAGTGTAGGTAGGGTTTAAGCAATTCGTACCAAACAATGCAATTGTGGCTGGTACAGGTATTCTGGCAAAAAAAGAAGAAGAATGAAACAACAACAGTGGACTTGCTTTTGCTTTGTCAGAACTTCTGGAATTTTCTTTGTTGACCTTTTATTGTGACCCTGAGCATGCATCAAAAGAATTTAATTTGTTTCAAATGGACAATGAGTAATAAATAATCCAAGGACTTGGAAGGTAGAAAATATGAGAAACAATGATAAGTGCACAATAAGATGAACTTTCATTTGGATCATCTAATATTGTTTTATGTTTTCATAATAACTTGGCCAATTGAATAACAAATATCGCTGTATCAGGTAATCAATACAAATTATGCATGAAAAAAATGAAAATTCAGTGGATGTCACATGATAGTTTTGATAGACTATGAAAATACCATGATTATGCTAATATATGGTATTTTTTTCGAACGATCAAGCTAGCTGCTGTTAAAAGAGAATGGTGCATATCACACTTTGAGATAAGAGAAGAGATAGATAAAATAAATTTTCTTACTATTAAAAACTCTTGTATCTTTCTTACATATCAAACAACAGATTACAACTCTATTTATAGGATAAAATAACAGAAGTATCTAGAAAATTCGTATTAAAAACGGAATACCAAACAGCAGCTGTTTCAGCTGACTTCTATCCACTAAAACAGTCATAACTCTCTGTAAGGAACTCCAAACGACTTGATATTTGAACCATTGGAAACTAAATTTCAAGAGCTTTTCATCCATAGGTCATACAGCCAAAACGAACGTCGTTTGATTTTTCATATCCCTCATCAATCAGTCCATAAATTCTGCAATTGCTAAATTCTAAGAGTCTCCTTTATTTTTGATAGGTGCTCACTTTATATAATATCCGCACAAGGTTTAACACAATAATTCACTCAATTTATTTGAATCATGCTTATTTTAGCCTTTGTTTTATCTTTAGAACTTGTTACTGCCGTATTTTTGGGTTTTGACAATTTTCAGAGTTTTCTGAAGAATTTAGAAGCAAGAAACAGAATTTGGCTCTACCAAGACACTCAGCGAGACTCTCAACAGAGAACAGATACCAGCTGTGAATTTAGCAAGGAAACAGCTTCGCAAAGACGTGAAGGAAAATCTTCTATTTCCAAATAGAGATTTCATCTATGATTTATTGGCAATTAAATGCAATAATTAAAGGGGGTTAAAGAGAGAAAATGAAGGAGATTTACCTCTTGGCTTGGAGAGAGAAAGTAGCAAGGAGAAATTAATTGCTGAAATTTAGGGAGAGAATCAAGGAGGATTCTAGAGGAGGAAATCTCTCTCTGTCTCTCTCTGTGGAGTAATTACGAGAGGCTGGATTTTGGGAAAGAGGAGGAAGTTCGGTTTTGGGAGAAAGAAGAGTTCTCACCAAGGAGAGTTTTTCACCAGGGAGCCATAGAGATGAGAGCTTGGGCTTAAACTGGGTTTTATTATTCTTTTCTCTTTAACTCTCATTTATCCACTGTGATGAATTCAAAACTGAATTCTTGTGTTCTTAAAGCAATGCTCGGCTAAACAAAATTTCTTAGGATTAGGCATGTAACAAGTAGTAATGTTGTTGGTTTAATTTAATCGGTATTGTTACTTTTATTTGATCTTTGTTTGTCTTGTGATTTAAATAGCTAAATTATTTGTATGATGTGAGTTGATTTAATCGCAAATACTGGTCAACGAATGACCACGTTAGATTGATAACAAAAAAAGAGCATGACTTAGTCACACAAATGGTTTTAACTTAGAACTTGAATTATTAGATCGAAAGATAATGATTTGAGACCCGATAACACAAGACAACGTAGGAATAGGTGAAGTACCGAAAGGAGAAACCCGTTCCTATGGGGACACCTAAATTTGTTTGAATGATTTATTGAAGTACCGAAAGGAGAAAATAAATTACTAAAATATATTTAGGCTAATCACGAAACTTAATGAACTTAGTTTAGGAGAATGCGCCGTGAAAGCGGATGTTTAAGTAAATTGAGTACGGTACGAAGCCACGAAAGTGGATAAATACTACCATTGGATTAGAAACCCATAAATAAAATATAAAAGTACAATATAAATTAAATGAATACCAATAACCTCTAGTAACTTGTATACCGAAATCCTAGGAATACCAAAAATATTCGAATTCTCGTATTTTATCATTTCAATTAGGTTAATTTTAGAATTTAATCATTTATTATTTGAAAACCCAAAAATTGGTTGTTTAGCTAATTAAAAGAAATAAATTTGGTATTTAAATCCCGTTCCTTGTGGATTCGACACCCGATAACATACTAGACGATAGGTTGTGCGCTTGCAACCGTTATTTTAGCGTTGTTTTTAGGGTAATTATTAGCACTCGTGGAAACACGTCAATTTTTCACTAGACTTAATATCATTAATGATAATTAAGTTTATATTTCAATAAAACTCCCCCATAAACTTAATTTTAAGAACTTATATTTTTACTCATTAGTGTCGATTGTGGTGTTTCTTTAATCTCCTCATCTGTAGTTATTCTATCTTATCGATTTTTGTGAACTCAATACTTGTCTTTCTTGTTAACTTGTTTTCATATCATCATAGTACTTCTTCATAACTCGCAGTGAATAGAGACGTCATCCATTGACAGTTTCTTCTCGATTCATTGATCTAGAAAATTCAAAATATCAGTCGTGATTTCATCTCATATGCCATCCAATTTGTCTAACTCTTCAGGTCATGTATATGTGAGATTCACACCCACACCGCGGCTCCACACCACATTTTTTATGTGGCTCCACACCACATCTTCTCATGGTCTTCGCACACTTCCAAAGAAAATATCTCATAATGTTGCTAGTTCTCTTATCCCGCACTCATCGTACGTACTATCATGAGTCATTACTCATGTCGGCTTCACTCACCGATTCTTCGAAGACCACTGGCAAAAACTTCACCACGCTTTTGTAATATTCGCTGCTTGATACATATCTCTCATCATTGACAAGTTTTCCTTTTTTACTTACAATATCTCTAAAATCATCTTGACGAAAAAGAACACAAAAAAGACACTCTTTTCTTTTTTTAACAAAAAATCAACACATGATATTTTTTTTATTATCCCGACACTTTTTCTTTTCTCACAAAAAAAAATAAAATAAGAGGATTTGATTTTTTTCACTAATTTTTTATTTTTTTTTCAATGCTCCTAACAACACAGAAAAAACTCATATACTAAAATAAACTCATAAAACACTCTTAACACTTAACTTTTTTTAAAACAAATATCGAGACACCATATTTTTTTCTTTTTCTTCGCCATGACAGATATCTCTTGATTAAATGAACCCGGCTCTGATACCACTTTGTTAAAAGAGAATGGTGGATATCACACTTTGAGATAAGAGAAGAGATGGATAAAATAAGTTTTCTTACTATTAGAAACTCTTGTATCTTTCTTACATATCAAATAACAGATTATAACTCTATTTATAGGCTAAGACAACAGAAGTATCTAGAAAATTCGTATTAAAAACAGAATATCAAACAACAGATGTTTCAGCTGACCTCTGTCCACTAAAACAGTCATAACTCTCTGTAGGGAACTCCAAACAGCTTGGTATTTGAACCATTGGAAATTAGACTTCAAGAGCTTTTCATCCATAGGTCATATAGCCAAAACGGACGTCGTTTGACTTTTCATATTCCTCATCAATCAACCCATAAATTCAGGGGCGGACTTAGCATTCGCTAGAGGGGGTCAGTTGATCCCCCCTGGATTTTGAAAAATAGTGCTTTTAGGTTAATATTTTGTTAATCTGATCCCCCCTGGATTAAATTTCTGACCCCCCCTGGATTATCTGATTATTTTTCATTGAGAAAAAATATTTAATATCACGGATAATGAAAAAATTATGTAAAATTTTTAAAATATGAAGTCTTGTAGAAGAAAATTTTCTTTATTGCTATGATTATTTATTATTTTAACTTTTATTTTTTATTATTTTTAATATATAAAGATATTATTTTAATATTTTTATTTAGTACCCGATTAGTTAATGGATTTAAATCCGATAAGCTACTGAATCCGATTATTGACCCCCCTGACCAAAATCCTGCATCCGCCTCTGCATAAATTCCGCAACTGCTGAATTATAAGAGTTTTTTTTTTCCACTAGACTTAATATCATTAATGATAATTAAATTTATATTTCAACAGCTGCTAGATCATGGATCCATATAGTCAGTCTCCAAAACCTGACTGACTATATCTTAAATGATTAATTAGTTCAAACTAAAACAGCCAAAACTTTTCTTAGTTGCAGACTTACAGTTGAATAGTCAAACTTACTTTGAGCTTCGTGCAAGCATCATCGTACCGCGAGAAAAGCCTCATGAATTGAAGAAAGAGCGCATACATCCCTGAAGGCACCGGATCCTCTTGCGACGAGTCAGTGATGTCATCCTCTGACCAGAACCACCAGTCCAACGAATCACTTAGCACCTCTTCGGTGTCTTCATTCGAATCCGCGATCTGTGCAGGCACGTTCGTCTCGGATACTGACTCGAGGCAGGATCCGGTCTCAGACACCACCTCCCTTCTGAGCCCCTTCGCGTCTGGTGCATGATGGATTACTGATCCGAGCTCAGGTTACTTGCTGGTGATAGATCCGCGAAGAGAGATTCTGGTTATCGGAGTGGCTCTCGAGTGAACTGATCTGGCTTTGGAGACAAGAGGTGGATGAAGATGATTGAACAGGACCAGGCATTGGCAATGCCACCACCTCCGCGTCATCAGCAACAAGGGTGGAGGAGATGGAGAAGCGGGGGATCCGTCTCCGGCGAGGGATGTCTGAACGAAGCTTTGTAGGTAGGTTTCTCCAGGAATAATCGCCAATTGGAGACGTGTCTTCTCTTGCAGACATTGTAGACAATGTAGAGAGAGTGAGAGGGAGAAGCGCAAGAGAAGCGATCAAGCGAGTGACGACTCTAAAAGCAAGAACCAGAGAAACAGAAATTAAGAATTAGTGTTTGTGTCGGAGTACCCCACACAAACAGAAATTAAGTACTTCACTGGATGTGAATTCTGTGTGGGATGGGAGACCCGGGCTACTGGTATTTATAAGAGACGACCGTGTCTTGTTTGCGTGATTCACTCGAAATTTGAATTGTGAACTGGAAAGTATTGATTAAACTTGGATTGTAGTTCTACGGACCACGAGATGTCCATCGGGTCTCATGTTGATGTTGGTAAATAATGGTTTTGCACCTCCTTTCTAACGTGCATGTCTTGTATGTTACATATGAGCACGATGTGTTCGATGTGAAACATATCATGTTAGTACGTATTTACGTATTTGAACATGTGTCAGCACTTGTAATAAATATAAATTCAACAGATTTGAATAAAATTGAAGAAATATATAAGAAAAGTCAGAAAAAATTAAAATGGTATTGATCACAAAAATTAAAATTGAGTGTCATATTCAAAAATATTATATAGGTTAGAGCGATTATTGTCTCTAACTTCAATATCAAGTTAATTTTTTTAACACAACAAACTTTAGAATAAAAAATATTTAGATTTAGTATGACCAAAATCAAATATATGAGGTGTCAGTTCAGTGGGAAAACTCAGATGATAGAGATATTAGTTTGGACGGACGAGTAATACTCATGAATGACACATTTCGGAATTTGAGATCGATGTTGCAGAGTGACAGAGAGATCGATAAAAATACTAGTCATTGAATTAGAGTCGGATGAGTGAAATGGAGATAAGCATTTGATATTCTTTGTGACAAGAATGTCCTAAATAAATTAAAAGACAAATTTTACAGGACGATGATTAGACCCGCGATGATGTATGGCGCAGAATATTGGACTACAAAAGGACAACACATCCAGAATATGAGTGTAACTAAAATGCGGATATTGCGTTGAATATGTGGTCACACAAGGAGAGATTGAATCAGAAATAATGTTATACGGAACAAACTTGGGTAGCACTAATTTAAGAGAAGCTAGTCCAACATCGTTTGTGATGGTTTGGTCATATCCAACGAAAGTCTCCTGAGACATCAGTATGTAGTGATATTCTAAGTCATCATGAAAACACAAGAAAAAAAGATGTCGACCGAGACTGACATGAGAGGAAATAATAAAAATAGATTTGAAGGAATGAAATATATCCAAAGAGCTTGTTTTTGATAAAAATGCTTGGAAGATGACGATTTATGTATATGAACCATGAGTTAGTAGTTAGAGTTTAGTAATAGAGTTATAGACTTCAGATTTTTAGATTTTCAGTTCTTAGAATTTTAGATTTTAGAATTTAAGATTTAGAAATAAGTTTTATAATAAAAGTTTATTGAACTATTTTTTTATTATTAGCATATTATCAGCATCATAATCATCATTATTATTATCACATTCCATTATCATTATTATTTTTATTTATTTATTATTATTATTATCATTGATATTTGAGATCTTTGATTTTATGTTTTTCGATTGAGTTTCATTTTTAGCCTACCTCAATTATTTGGGATTAAAAACTTTATTGTTGTTGTTGCTGGAGATATTTTGGGATACCATTTTGAGGCAGCAATGGCATGCACAATTAGGATACTTGCAAATTAGCAAACTTGGAATTGACATTATTTGTATTTCTGATACACTCGTGACAAGTCCTACTGCTCAGTAGAAAAATTCAGTGGTGGTTGCACCGATATTTGCTATTTTAGTCACTCTTCATGACAATTTCTGGAACAAAATTCTAAAGTATTACAATTTTAACAATCAATTTTAGTCAATCTTCATCAGAATTCCCTCAAAATATTGATTTGATTTCAATCAATTTGAACAAAAATCTAAAGTATTACAAAGGAACACTTTTATAGAACCCCTTGCAATATCAATCTCAATCATGTTATCATCTTCACTAATCTCTGAAAGAAGCTCCATTAGACCATTTTGCTTGAAAACCGACTCGGCAATAAATCCCAAATAAATTATCTTTCCATTCTTCCTGGAAAACAGGCACAGGATAAGCTTCAACAGTTGTTTATTGTCAAATTATCAATAACTAAATAGAGAATACTAACTCATTCAACAGTTCATATTATCAGTATAAACACATGATACAGTATGTCAAATTATCAGTATGTACGGATGATAGTTAGTTGTTGTCAAATTATCAGTATGTACAAATAAAAATTTTCATTTTATTTTTCAGGTGTATCCCAAGTTTTATGATCAAGTTACAAAGCGTGTATATACGCTGGATCTAGAGAAATTACACAAAAAACTTTGAGACAACCATCTTAATTGTTACCATCATCATTATGAATTTATGATTGAACCAAATCAGTTTCATAATAAATTTAGATAAAATGCACAAAAGCAGATACTTTCGCTCAATTTTAAAGGAGAGATGAATTGTGAATTTCTAGGCAAAATCATCTCACCTGACATTTCTGAAGAAGCTAAGGTATGGTTCGGTAACAAGCTAAATGATGGCTATACAAATGATTTTAAAATTGATCAGAGAACTTTCATAACTTACCTAAATAACTGATGGAAGAGCGGCAGAGAGGAGCATCTCTAGGTGCTAGGGTTCCTTTTGCATCGCCAGTCATTTTTTTTTTTGCGGAGAGAAAGATGATGAACGTCATTCCATAATATGAACTGCACTCGTCAAAGGAAATATTTGTTAGGGTGAGGACAGTCCTTGAAATACAAAAAGTGGTTGAGTGTATAATGTTTTTAAGAGATTTTTAAATTAAATATACTGATTAACTGCATAAGAGTGGCAAATCCCTTAATTTTAAAAGTTTAGAGTGATAATTAATTAAATTCAAAGTTTAGGGTGACAAATAACTAAAATTTAAGTTTTAGAGTGTCATATAATTTTTTCTCTATTTTCTTATGAAGGATTGAAATGCTATATTTATATAGTATTTATTTATGTTAATTGAGAATCACAATGTATTGCTAGATATCATTTGTGATTATTAGAATTAAACATGTTAATTTATTTCTATGGCCAATATGATATAAATTCTTCAGAATCTTACTAAATAAGCTCTTAATCAATAATGCATTAGATTTTAATTTATTATGTTTAAAATATAAATATGATATGTTAAATGATTAATGATAAATATCATTATAATTAATTATTTAAAATGATCATATAAAATTAAAATTAATATTATGACTAATTAAGAAATAATTTTATCATGAAAATTATTTCATCTCAAAATATTAATATAATTATAGAATTATGTTTAAATAAAGTATAATTTAATTGTACATTTAGTTGGGCTAATAATGTGATGGATAAGTGATTTTATTGGATAAATTAAATGAGCCAAAAACTCATTTTATAGATTAAAAGTTTTGCCAAGGAGAGTTTATTTTTGAAGGAGATATTTTGAAGATATATTTATAATTATATGTCTAGAGTTGTCCTAAACTACTGGCTATATAATAAACATCATTTGAATAAGAGAGAATAGAGAAAACTCTTGCCTCCATCCTCTCAGTCTCTTTCCCTCTTGGCTGAAATTTTTAGTCACTATCTACATCCATTATCTTATGTTTTGAGCACAATATTTTATCTAATTAATTTATTAATTGAAGAGTGTGATAGTTTGATTTGTCTCATCCTCTTTAAGCAACTAGTATCGCTTGATTAGGTTTTGATTAATCTTATTTATTACCATTGAAGAGATATTCTAATTTTATTGCTTAGAGAAGAAGAAGAACTCATAATCATCTAGCCAAAGTAGAGCTTCACTTTTTGTTAATACACAAGAAAAGATATGAAACTCACAACCATCTAAATAGAGCAATTAGCACAAAATCTAGGTCTTAAATTGCTAAATGGTAGCTAAAATTTTTTAAAGTTGTGCTAGTTATTTTAAGCAAACCTAAAATTATTACAATTAAACAGTAGTTGTGCAAGTTATAAAGAAAATATGTCGTCAACCAAGCAGTTTGAATAATATAAAAAATAGTTCAATTATATCAATTATAATAACTTCTAGATTGCACCATGGTCCATATTTGATACATGAGATATCCAATAACACCAATTTTTGCTGACACAAAATTACACCAAATATTTTTAGTTTTCATAGTCCAAACAGTTGATTTAAATTGTTCAATATGATAATATATTATAATAAATATATAGGTCAAATTATATATATATATTTTATTTTATTTACTCTTTATTAAGATGAGTTCAAAATCACTATTTTTAGACCATTGAACTTCATACCTTGATACATTATATATTTATAAGTGAGAAAAAAACACATTTGAAAACAGATTTGCTTCATCGATTGTGTTGGTTGTTGAAATAATTTAGTTATCAGTGTATTCCTGAATTTTATGTTGTCATTTATGGCAATGAAAGTAAACCGCATTACATTTGAAGTCTTGTACAACGACATGCTGTTTAACAAACAATTGATGAATCGAAAATTTTCTGAGATATGTACTTACTGGAGAGCAATAGTGATCATTTACACTATATACTTCGCAGTCCATATCTGCTCTGCAGTTTGCAATATCACCTTCAGAACTAATTAACTGTGGCACATTAATAAAAAAAAAATCATAACAAACAATATGTAATCAGTCCAAACATCATTTAAAAGATCCGCACCCTCTGCTCGTCAGCTAACTCAACTGCAACAGTCGCTGGCTCCCATGAAGTTGGCAATTCATCGAAGTGCATTTGTGCATATTCACTCACCATTCCATTTCTTTCCTTCCAAATAATCTCTTTCCTCTCTTCTTCTGCTTTCCCCACTTTTTCTTTAGTCAAAGAGGTGACGTCACCAGCTGCTTTTGCCACCATACCAAGTGCACTAGTGAACCATGATGCACCAGTAGAGACATACTTGTTGCTCATTAAAGCAGTACCGGCACTGCTCGCCTTCTGCTCAGCCACTGCAAGTGCAGACCGGGTCAGCTCAGACACCTGGTCAAACCAATAAGGATGTCAGTTGTGATGTTACCATGAGATACTGAACCAAATTGAATGCTGGAATTTGACCTGCTGCTAGTTCCAACACTTCCAGCATTTTTCATGTGCAAGTTATGTATAATTGATACTTGCTCATCTTTTTCAAATCATGAGGGCACCTGACCACACTGCTAAGAATCTTTACTGATAGAGACAGTTAAGTTTCAATACCAGCATGGTTCACTACTATGACTTCTGAGACATTATCTTACAATTAAAAAATTCTCATTATGAAGGGGTCCTTGTTCAAAAATCCAGTGAAAATCATTGAACTTTACTATGGCTTGTCGCCCCCCCCCCCCCTACTGTGAATTGAAAGTTGATACCTGGAAGCGTTCATCAACCTCATGCATTTTTTCACTGACAAGTGCAGTGCCAACAGATATCTTATCACTAAGGCCGATTTGTCTGTCCAGAGAGGCCACGGTAGCTGAGGCATTGGAAAGAAACTGATGCCTCCCATCAAATGATTTTGCCACATTAAGAGCATCCTTGCTTAGAACATAACCCTTTGCCAGCATGCTGCTAACCACATCTTCAGCCTTGCGCACGGCTGATGATTCTGTCTCTGAGGCCCTTTGCTCAGTCTTTTTTCATATTGATTGAAAATTAGAGAGATTTCATTACAATAGAATTCTGTTACCTCATACCAATGATAACTATGCAAAATCAGTATTTGTGGGAAGAATTTAGATAACAGTAAAACGTCATGAAAAGATGTAATACATTACAATACTCCGTCAGTTATGTTTGGGAAAAAAATTGACTCTATTATAATCCCATAATTGCTCCTTTGAACTAACAACCTTTATTACCAGTGAAGTTCAGGTTCAAAATTCAAGATATATTATAATCAGTATGAATTTGTCTTATTATATCAAAGAATTTCATGATGATCCATGTAAGCAGCTACTACAAATATGTTGGTATTAGAATTAGAGAATGAGAGGGGAAGAAAGAATGATAACAATCTTTGATTATCTTGGAATTAATTGATTACAATGACTAAGTCTCTATTTATAGACTAATTGTCTAACTAATTAATCCTAAACACTAAACATTTCCCACATTACACCTCACACAATATCTCCTATACAATTCTACTTATCTCAATCTTATACCTCTAACATCCCCCCTCAAACTCATCGTGCAGTACGCATGGTGAGTTTGTACATCTCATGAGTTATAACATCTCGATTTATGAATTTAATCTCCAATTACATCACGGGTCTCCTTAAAGAAAGATGGAAGAAAGAAGAGCTCTTTTGGCTCAAGAAAAACTATTAATTACTTCATACTCTTTTGAGACATTTTGAAACATCAATAGAAGAATTTTTGTCCTTTTTAACAACAATTCAATATTCGTTTGAGTTCTCTTGAAAGAAAAGAAGAAAAGAATAGAAGCCCGATGCATGGTTTGATCATTGAGAATTTAATTGGGAATAAAAGTTTTGGTTGTTAATTATAGGAATGCTTTGGAAAATAATATGTGATGATGCAAGTTGTGGATGTAAAATCAAAGTCTGTAATATCCTTGGTATGCCCCACTAGTTGTTGAATAATCGATGCTGGTTCTGAATCTTGACAAATTGTCAGACTGCCAGCAGACGCAACATAGGCAAGCAGACAAATGAGTAATCACGTTCCCCTAATCGAAATTGATGTTCAGAATCACTCATTGTTGAGCTGAAGCTGATCGATGACTTAGTCCTAAATTGTTGGCCCTTAAATCATAAATGAAGGCAAGTTGGTTGTCGTGAGGCCTGGGCTGGATCTTATCGCCATAACTGAGGATGAGCTTGACATGTCCAGCGACGACAACGGAGTGAGCAAAGACATCATCGGAGGATTGGTGGTGACCAACGATCTCGGAATTGATCTCGTGAGATCGAGGCGAGGAATTGTCAAATTCGGGTAGGTGTAGGTGTAGGCAGAGAGGAAATGGAGGTGAAGTTGCGAGATCGTGAGATGAAGAAGAGCAGCGATCTTGATCAGATCTTGAGCGCCAGATCGGGCAGAGAGAGAAGCAGAATTAATTCTTGAATAGAAAAGACAGGAATAGAAAGGAGAATAGAGGTTATTGCTGGAAATAGGTGGGAAATTTCTAAAATGGAAGGTTAATAGACTAGAATAAAAGGTTAGTTTTCTAGAATGGAAGAGAAAAAAGGGGTAAAAGCTGGAATAGATGTATAATTTCTAAAATAGGCTTTGGCCTAATTCTAACGGTGTCTTGACTCGATACCATATTAGAATTAAAGAATGAGAGGGGAAGAGAGAATGATAACAATCTTTAATTATCTTGGAATTAATTGATTACAATGACTAAGCCTTTATTTATAGACTAATTGTCTAACTAACTAATCATAAACACTAAACATCTCCCACATCACACCTCACACAATATCTCCTATACAATTCTACTCATCTCAACCTATACCTCTAACAGTTGGAAAAACTATGAAAACATGAAAAGACTTACAAGGATCAGCATATTACCTTCAGTTGTCTGTAGGCTTCAAGAGGCAGTCGGTAGTTTTCAACAGGTGTTATAGTGACTGAGAGATCACCTATAGTAGCTCCCTGGAATAACCAGTGAATGCAAAAGACTTGAATATCGATATATAATATATGTAGAAAGCTTTTAATTAAAAAATACAAGGAATTGGGCACACTTAAATGCCATTTTTTGTAATTAATCATTGGGTTAATTTTCTAGCGGGTCACTGAACTTTGATCATTATCCATATGTGGTAAACTTCTATTTATCCGTTTTTAGTCATTGAACTTTGATGTTTATCCATATTTGATTACTTCCATTAGTTTTTTCACTCAAAAATAATTGAAAAACTAATGAAAAATCAAATATAATTTTATTTTATTTATCTATTTTTCATTTCAATTAGTTTTGACAACAAATACAATTTTATTTCAAATATTTTTGAGTGAAAAAACTAATGACAGTGACCAACTATGGATAAACATCAAAGTTCAGTGACTAAAAATGAATAAATAAAAATTTAGTGACAAAATATGGATAAGCATCAAAGTTCAATGACTTGACAAAATATTAACCCTTAATCATTTCACATGTCACCAAAATCTGCTGGTATGAGTCTTAAAGAACAAAAAAATTGTCATCTTGATATTCCGGGCTTTTAGAACCTCCATTGACAAGCCTTTCTTGGTTGCCAAACTTTCACTTGACGCATATATGGATAAATGCCCAATCAAGGTAAATGGACTCAGCCCTAGACAAAAGAAAACTGAATGTTTGCAGGACACTAATGTGATGGTTACAGTGAGCGTGTGGATCAGGTACCAGTTGGTTCATGATAGTACCAGATTGCAGTCCAAATCATGAATTACAACATATATGAATTGGGCTATGGATAACCCCTGTGCTCTGGATCAACATCAAATTTTATATTTTTATATTGCTTCTTTTGGATGACTCGTACTAATTAAATCAAATAATTTTCTAACTAACTTCATTTTGAGCAGTTCGGATTGTTAATTTTGATTTTAAAATGAAGAAACAATCGATAGCACAGGGGTGATCCGTGCTAATGCATAGCACCATAGCCCAACTCTCTCTCTCTCTATATATATATGAGAGAGAGAACCACAATATGAACATACAGAAAGTAGAGCTGCTGTTTCTGCACCCTGTGAGTCCTTAAATGTGACATAAGCAACCTGAGATCTTTCAGATTCACTGCCAATTTCAAAAAGAATCAAAAAACAAAATTAAGAATGAAACACATCCTATAAAAAAAATTACATGGATACAAAATTGAGGAGATGAACCTTCGCATATCCACATATTCTATAGCCCCAGAGAAAGAAAAGAATTCTTTTATATCCCTTTCTGATGCATGCAAGGAAATATTGCTGACTTTCACCGTCCTGACCTGACAAAGGGAAAAAGAAAATGGCCTCAACACAGGCCACATGATCATTAAAAAAAAAAGAAGTTTTCATCTTCACTTGTCCTAGAGCAAAATTTTAAACAGGAAATTGGTGTTTACTAAGGCATGTTTTGCATACAATGGGAATGGGAAATTTATCAAAACTGGGAATCGGTTTCTCCACTCTTCATCTCTGGATTCCCAATAATAGAGTCGGGAAAAAAATTGGGTTGGACTCAATTAAAATTTTCCCAAACTTCTACACATATTTGATGGGTATTGCTGGGGAAAACTACCTAAAACCCAATCCCAAAAGAGCATAATGAACATGTGTAACTTTCCTGTGATTCCCTTGAACCGAACAGGCCCTAATGTTGCTATGATTACAGATTGCCTTAAATGCAAAACTTGGCTGCCATAAATGTAATGTCCAAGTGTGTAACTTTCAGTATAGAGATAAATTGTAGAGTTTCTCACATCAGAAACATTGATGGTCCAACTAGGGGAGGCAGGCACCTGAGGATCTCTTGCCATACTGAGATGGCTTTGTTAGGTATAAAACAATGATTGATCAATACACAATCTAATTCTTTGTGATAAAATTGCATGTACATCTCAGATTTGTAAACAAAATGTTACTGGAACAGCTAGCATTAATTACAGAAGATTGACGAACATCAAATACCAGTCTGGATGTGCCTTGGATACAGATAATAAGATTTGTCTGAAATACTATGTTAATAGGTTTGACTCTGATGCACATAGGACCAATTTTGCATCATATAGGATTCTGGTTGTCTGATGTCCATGTTTCATTAGAAGAAGTGGGTTTCATGACTTAGTAATCGAGCATTTAGTTCAGACCCAAACTACTCCCTGGTATCATTTTGAGAATGTGGGCTATTCCTTGTATGAGAAAGGATAAAGGCATTTCACAAAAAAAAAGAAGTTAGTTTCTGCTTCTGGATACATGTAAATTGTCAGAGAAGAGACCAAAGTTCAAGAGAAGATAATAACACACTATGGTTCTTTCAACAAAGAAAATAAAATAAAACAAGAACGTCAGCTGTGTGAATATAAAAATGGGCCAGTGAAAAGGTCAGAAACGGTATCCTCTACAGAAAATTTATGCACGAATATCAGGGAAAACTAGAACTCTTTGAAACTGTCATTAACTTATTTGGTACCTACCTGAAAATTAGGTGCAATGTCCCTTTCTCAATTGTGAAAACTATCCAATTTTGAGTGCACTGTGCAATTAAGATTTTACTATTTAATTTTAAAGCATGTTAAATTATGGAGGGCATTTAAAGAGTTATAAAAAATTGTATATGGTAATATTCTGAAAATTAACAAAAGCTTCTTATGAAAGCAGTAATAACATAGAATAGTTGAAAGAACTAACTGTCTTGAAATATCAGATCTAGGAATAAGAAATCCGTGACGAAAATTCAACTCGCTGAATACGAAACGAAGTTTAACAAATTTAAGGAAAACTTAACCCAATTAGGCGGATCTGACAAGCATTATATACATTAGCAACAAAAGCAGTAGAAATTAAATAACCATAGGACAAACTAGTAAATAGCTCACCGCCATTTCGAATAAGATTCGCAGATTCGCAAAAGCTGAAGACGAAAAGTAAAAATGAAGATGCGGCAAGCCCACTAGGTTTCTCCTCGTTCTACCCAAGAATTTCGGATCAGGTCCGAGAGAGAGAAGGGGGAATATCGGTAACTAGCGCGTCGGTAGAGGAGCAAGGGTATAAACTAAAAACTAGTGGCCAGCGGGAAATTCGACTAATTGTTTTTTGTTTTTGAGGGTTCAAATGTTATTATCACTCGCCGGTAGAGTTTTACGAGTACCCACACATGCACCACGGATCTAAGACGGACCTTTAAAATTTCAATAATATATTTTAGTCAAGGATACATTTTCAAGTGATACCTTTTATATTCTCTCTCCTTCTTTAATGAGTGTATAACATTCTTCTCTCTCGATGGGTGAGTATAGTGTTTTGCAAACGGTTCGGACCGGTCCGGTTTGGTTCAAATTTGGACGGTCAACGGATCAAGACGGTTCGAGGCGGTTCAAACTCGAAAAAATCGAACCCGTCCCACCATTGACTCCCGGGGTCGGACCCCTACGGGTCGGCACGGTCCGGTTCGGTCCTTTTTTTTATAAATTCAAAAAATTATGAAATTTAGAAAATAAATTTATGATATTTTATAAATAATAATTTTCATTGAATTAATTTTATATTTTTAATTGTTTAAAAATCAAATAATACTCAAAAAATTATAAAAAATACCAAAAATTATAAAAAAATTGGTCCGGGTCACGGTCCGGTCCGGTCCATAGTCCCGCACGGGACAAGTCTACACGGTCCGTTTTTGGGTGAAGGGAGGACCGACCCACCGTTGGACCAGACCGTGGTAGGGCACGGGACGGACACGAGTTTGGCCACGGTCACGAGTCGGTCTGGGGTGGATTGGATCGGACGGTCCGTAAATTTTACAGTTACTGGCTTCTTTCACATAAACAGTATTACAGATAGTGTTTAAATTTAAGAATCATTTATTATTCAAATTCGGATAACTATAAAATTTATAACATCACAAAGGATGTGAACTCATTTGATTGATATATAAACATAATATTTTATTGTGTAATAAAAAACTTTAAATGCTCATTTTGAATTTTTAAAATGGCTCTATAATAATAATAAAATAATAAATATTTGTATATAAATATAAATTATTTTAAAAATCTGAAATAAAATACTTACAAGTTTTAAAATGAAAAATTTTTGTATCTCATGAGATTTTTCATGATTTTAACAAAAGAAATC
Organism: Schoenoplectus tabernaemontani; assembly: GCA_037127355.1. NCBI lineage: Eukaryota > Viridiplantae > Streptophyta > Magnoliopsida > Poales > Cyperaceae > Schoenoplectus > Schoenoplectus tabernaemontani. The sequence continues at coordinate 17,184,535 of CM073752.1, forward strand.
ATAATTTTGGAAGATGTTAAAGTATATTTTTAGTTAAGATTATTAAAAAACTTAATTAACTTCATCTCATGTTAGTTTTGCTCATGATAGACCTTGAAAGCCCTAGGATGTTGGTATTGAAAGGTCAAGATAGTGCAAGAATGTAAAGAATCTAAGATAGAAATGTATAAACCAATTTGGGGCTTAATGTTCAAGTGTAATGGCAGCGGAATACGATTTAAATCAATTCAATTCTCACAAAAATATAGCAATCAAAGAAATGTGAGAAAAGAAAAAGTAAAGATAAAGCAAGAACACAAGATGTAACGGAGTTCGACTTTAACAATGCCTACGTCTCCGAGACCCTCAACCTTTAACAATTGAGGTTGAGCCGATATATTTAAAAAGGGTTTTTACACTTGTAGAACTTGGTCCCTTACAAAAATGGGCTGTCAAGCCTATCGATAACAAGAGTGACAACACACTCAAAAAGGTGAGTGACAACACACTCAAAAGGTGAGTGACAACACACTCAAGAAAGGTGAGCACTACAACTCAAGAGAATGTTTTCAAGAAGATCGCGAAGGATCAAGTTGGGAGAATAGAGAGAAGCTAGATTAAGCTTGAACAAGGATTTAGCTAATTGAGTGTATCAATCTTTTAAATTATCTCTCTCACTTTGTATATGGATAGTAAGCTCTCTGAAGTAATGATTTAGCTAGATGGATCAGATTCCTTACTATCAGTCTTTTTTAAGTGAGAGAGGTGATTCTTTTTAAAATAGATCCGCTGAAGAAACTATTTTTCGGCCTGAACCGTTATAATGGTTTATGAATCGTTATAACTGTTTAGAAATGATAGCCGTTGGATCAACTGAGCTGAAACGTTATAACGATTTATCAAATCGTTATACGTTTCACAAATCATTATAACAATTACTGAATCGTTATATAACGATACACTCTGATTTCTTTGAGAATGTTTCTGTCTTAGAATATTTTTGAATATTGAGATGAACCGTTATAACGATTACTGAACCGTTATAACGATTCTCTAGGCAGAAGCATTTTTCTTGTTGTTTAAGCTCAATTTATCTTGACCAATTCAACCCAGTTTGAGTCTAACTAAACCTAAACCTAATGTAGTCTTGATTAAGCTCTTGTATCCTAGCACTAGTCTTGGTTCTTGTGCACTAGTCTATTTACATGTTAATCTCTGCATAAAACTCAAACAAAGACAAATTGTAAAATTCAAGATTATTTTACAAATCGACAAATTAAAGAAGATGTTAAGTGTAACAGCTCACACTTTAAATAAGTTATGGCTGTAAATTATGAATTATAATGTCTATGATCGAGGTTGAGCCCATACAAGAAAATTAAGTGTTTTCAAATTGTCCCTTAAATAAAAATGGACAACAAAGTCTAATGATAATAAATAAGTAGTGAGAAAACACTAAAAAAAATAATAAGTGACAACACACTAAAAAAATAAAGAATGAAGAGACAATACATTCAAAAAATGTGAGTGATAACACACTCAAAAAGTAACAAGAAGAGTTGATCACATAGGATCATGTTAGAAGAATTGAGAGAAACTAGATTGAGATTAAATTAATAATTTAGCTTTAAGAAATACTATCAATCTATTGGACTTATCTCTTCACTTAAAATGTGGCTTATGAACTCTCACAAATTGACATTTTGCTATTTGACATAAGTGAGTAGGGAATGTGAGTGTAACCTCTTTATATAGGCCTCCTAATTCTGATCAATAAATTATGTTCAGCTTAAACCATTATAATAATCTTGACATTAAATTGTATAAATTTTAAGTATGCAAATTACCCTTCATGTCTTTAATGTTGTCACCGTCTATCCGTTACAAATTAAATTTGATGTTTAAATCTAATTACCGAAGATTGATGATACATTTCTCATTCATAATATTAAAATATAAAAGAGCATTTTGGCGAACTTAACTCAAAAAATCTATTCTATTATCTTCGAATTTTAATTTACATTGCTTAATAAATTTTTTTTTTGTATTGAAACAATATAGAATGCAAAAGTTATCCATTCTTTAGAGTTTTTTTTTACTATCTTTCATATTTTTTTCTTAGAAAAATGACTTTAAAACAATGAGTTGGACTATGTTGTTATGTGTATATAGCATGAATCATTCCATTCTATGGATCAATTTTTTCATTCTTATAGTCCAAATTATCGATTCAAATGACTCAAATTAGGGGTGTGCAATCAGTTGGTTTGATTTAAATCAAAATAAATACATATATTCAAAGTTTTATTTAGTTTGTCAAATTACAAACCGAACCAAATCTATAAAAATATCAATCGAATAAATCGAAAGTCTAATAAATTAAAATTTTAGTCGGTTTATTCGGAAAACCAAATTATATTAGTTAAAGAAGAATGCAAAATATCAATAGTTATAGAAAGTAATTGAAGAAATACATAATTTTAAAAATAAAAAAAATAACTAAGTAAAAACTATAGAAAATAAATATATTCGGATTATCTTTGATATGGTCCTTATTTATTCCAATCCAAGTAAAATGAATTAGTTTCATAAATTTTGGATTATTTGGTTTATGTAATTTAGAAAAACATAAACCGAATAAAAAAATAAAAATCAAATTAGCTATAAAGTTGTACTGAACCGAAAATTTTAAACTGAAAAATGAACCAAAAAGTTAAAAAACTATCAAAAAAGGATATTTATCGATATGTGTAGGATAATGCTTTAAATTTAATGTGTAGAATATATATAAGTGTTAATATTAAGACGCTAACTCTTTTGGTAGAGTTACCCTCAGATAGAAAGAACCTGATGTTCCTAATCACTCGTACGAAGGCTACATACACGTAGTGATTTGTCGGCGGGTACCACGGCTACGGGCCGGGTACACCCGCGGCGGGCGGCGGGTAGAGCGGGCACGGGTACGGCGGGTATGGGTAGACAGAGTTTTTTTTTTCAAAACCGTACCCTACCGTCTCATACCCATGCCCGTCGCGGGTACACGAGTACCACGGGTACGGATACGGGGGTACTCAGGCACACGAGGCGGGTCCAAGGGTAGGGCGGGTACACGAGTACTCGACTACTCGGGAACGGGATCCGTTATAACGGTTTCTGAACCGTTATAACGATTTACTAAACAGTTATAACGATTTATGAAACGTTATAACGTTTCAGAAACCGTTATAATGGTTTAGAAACTATTTTGCACGGGTAGACGGGTACAGGAATTTTTTTTTGCTGTTTTTGTTTTACAAATATATTTTTTATTTTGGAATGTCGTAAAATCTTAATAATATCATTTCGGCTAAGTACAAATCTAAACGTTCATTTTAAAAGAATAATATATTTTCTAAACGTCATTTTTTTTAATTATTTTAAAACAATAGATTAAATCAAAAAATAGATAAAAAATTAAAAATGAACATTTAAAAATCAAATAATTTAAAATGAACGTTTAAAATATAAATAAAAAATATCTTAAATCAATTAATTTAAAAAGTAAAATAAAAATAAAAATTTATCAAATCAATTACTTTAAAAATAATTTTGAATTATTTAAAAAAAATAGATTAAAAAATAAAAATAAAAATAAAAATAACCTATTTTCTTAACCTATTAAAAATAAATCCGAATTTAAAAAATTAAAATCTAACCTATTCTAACAAATCTAATTACTTAACATTCAATAAATCTACCATAAACTAAATTTACTCTACAAAAAAATTAATATAACATGAAATAAATATAACATTTAAATCTCGCGGAAAAATCTTGCGGGAGACGCCGAACTTCGTAATTTCAATACCTTCGTAATTCCGTGATCGTATTTTTATACTATATTTTTTGGAATAATAAATTTAAAAATTGAGAATAATATTATATTGAGAGAATAAAAGATTGAGAGATTGAGAGAATGTGAAAATGTTGAGAAATGAGAGGAAGATGGGTGTATAAGTGTATTTATAGAGTTTTGATTGGAGGAAATAAATTTTGAAATTTATTAAAAAAAAATTCCAGTAGTACAATGGGTTCGGCGGGTACGAATACGGGTATTGATTTGATGTGAACCGGGGGGGAATTTTTTGAAATTTTCAAAATTTATGAAACGTTATAACGATTTACTGAACCGTTATAACGGTTTATGAACCGTTATAACGGTTAACGGTTCATAAACCGTTATAACGGTTCATAAACCGTGCAACGGGTACGCGGGTGCGGGTATGCGGGTATGAGGGTGCGGGAACGGGTACGGGTACGGGCGGCGGGTAAACGGGTACGGGTACAACGGGTTTTTTCCAAAAAAAACTGACCGGCCCTTCTCAAACCCATACCCATGTACTCGTTTACCCACCTATACCCGGGCATGAGTACGAGTACCACAGGTACCGCGGGTACCGGGCACGGATACAGGATACGGGTTGTACCCAGTGGATTCTAGCAAACCTCTACATACACGAACGAACGAAGCCCTTGAAGGCAGGCTCGGGTGGGTACCTATAGCTAGGAGCCTAGGAATACGCTTCACCAATTGGTAATACAAATCTGGCACGCTTCTAGAACACCAGGGCGCGTAGAATAAGCCGGTCAAAGCAATAGAAAACAGAAACAAGTAGTCATAGTCGAAGGTAAGGCGGGCTTCATAGGCGACCGTCAAACCAAGTAGTGACGAGTCAAGAGTAAAGATCCAAAATTTATATGTTCAGTTCAAAATAAATTATAAATCAATCTGTTTGCACATCTATAGACTCAATATACTCTTCACAGGTAAATTTACTTCTAAATCAAAATTTATGATTTTTATTATTTTTGAAATAATTAAAAAAATATTTGATTTAGTTATTACGAACCATTCACAAAAGTGAAATTTCTAAACCATCTAAAAATAGTAAAAGAATTTAAAAAATAAAAAAATGGTCTAGAAATATTTTTTTTATGAAAATCATATTGAATAGTTTGGATTGACTATTTGAACTATATATATGAAAATGAATAAATGAATACAATTACTATAATATGAAAATAATAAACGGTTATGATAATAATAAAAATAATGAACGCCTACATATGAAAATAGATACCAAACAAAGACTTGATAATTCAAAAATGAAGATCTCAAAAAATATTTTAGGACTTGATGAGTTTAAGCTCATATAATTACATCACAGTATAAAGTATGTACGGTTATGTCTAGTCTCCAATTTTAACTAATCTTTTCGGAGATTTATAATAAAAAGTTTGTACATGCTAATTTATAAATTAATTTAAATTAAATATACAAGGTGTTAATACATGGAAGGAAGGTTAGATTCAATTTGAATCATTAGGTTTTTAATGGCAAGCCTTGATTACTATGAAATTGTCTAGATAATTATTGGACGAGAAACGAAACAAAAATGAAAAAGAAAACAAATATTTTTTAGATTATTTTAGAGATAGAGAGATGAGGTTGAGATAATGATAGATTACTTTATTTCCTTTTCACAATATTTCTCTAATATCATATGGATATAATCATAGGTATTATATGATAGAAAAACTAAAAATTAACATTAGTATGCTATTTTATAGTTTTTCTTTTTAAAAAAAGAACTTACAAGTTATATTAGTTTTTGATTTACAACTAATATAACTTGATTATATTAGTTATAAATCAAGTTATATTAGTTGATTTAGGTTGCAATGTATAAAAAGAGAGGACCAGAATGGAGAATCCCAGTCAAAATACACTTTTGCGCGAGCTCGATTCTACGTTCCGACACATCACTAATCTCGTCAGTAAGGCTCTCTCTCATCCCATTCATCCTGTCAATTCAAGGACTAGCGACAAAGTAGTGGAAGTGGCCCCCAAAATTCAAGAATTGGCCCAGAAGAACCGAGAGTATGCAAGAAAATCATGTAGAATCTACGATCGCTCACGAGTATAGCATCTGACGCGAATACAAGAACTATCCAGAACAAACCGGATCAAATACACCCAAATCCTTCGTCTCCTCCTAACCCTAAATTCTTCAAAGCACAACAAAAACTTTGACAAATCTAAGAAAACAGGAGGAAGAGTATTTTTACTTACTACCGTTGTGGGGGAAAGAAATCATCTTTCACGAGAATGTCGCAATGCCCTCATGAGTTTTGATTGTGGTCGGTTAGGCAACCATCGATCCAAGAAATGCAGATCTATTACCCTCAAACCAACATAGACAAAACCTTCAAAGAACCTTCTTCCTCTCCACCTCAAAAACCTCAGCTGACTCAATCTCTGCTTGGCGTACCTTCATCTAAACATATTTTATAAGGACCGGTACTCTCATCGCCCCCATTTCCCAATATTGTCAGACCTTTGAATCCAATGGATAAGATTAATGATGCTGTAGAGTTCCCAATGATACGCTTCTACTCTAATCCAGACAACAACGCACTACAAGCTACACTCAACAACAGTATTGTGATTACCGATGAACACAACCTAGGCCCTTTATACATTCAAGCTCATCTTGCTCAATGATTTCCACTTACTGGCTTCCAATGGATGGTAAGAGCTATCAACAACAACATGTATCTTCTGGATCCTCCTAACTTAATCTAGAAAGCAACCACTCTTGAATTTAAAAGCCTCACTCTAGGAGGTATTAGATTTTCGATGGAGGAATACAACAAAACCAAACATGACAACGCAGGTCATCCTCCTTTACCTACTTGGGTGAAAATTTTGGAACTTCCTTATAGATTTTTCAAAAAAAAAATGAGTTTGAAAGATTGCGGATGAATTAAGTGGTAGTATTATTTTAGATGTTGACCCTAGATCAAGTAATCATCTAGACTTCTTTTTTTTTCTGAGAATGAAATTAGGGATAACAGATATTAATGCCATACCACCTTATAGGAACATGAAATTTTTGGATCTTGATGATTCTATAAGCTTTCACGTCATTTTCTTTGAAATTGATCATGAGACTAATATGCTCATGGAAAACCCTATTGAACAAGATCCCAATCAAGATATCAAAGTAAAAATCTATTGGCAAAAGAAAGACTAGGGTGAGAATAGTAAGAAGGATGGAAACACAAATGATAAATCTGAATCAGAAAAATCTAAAGAAAGTCAGGATGTTCCTAAGAGGAGCAAGACTAGTGTTGTTGGCCAATTTACTACCCTCTCTACCCCCAACACAGAACCTCCTCCAGTCCAGAACCAGGAGCCCTTACATTCAACACCCCATAAACCAAATTAGTTAGCAGAAATTGTGGATTTAGAGAAATTACCCTAATTATTAATCAGTTCTCTGAAAATAGCTCCTCCCTAGCCATCATTCCTTATATGGCACCCCCTAATCCACCTCAAGAGAACAATAATGACTCTGATATGGAGGCTGAAGAATCCCCTCCTGTAGTTCAGGCACCACCCACAGACCATTCTTAAGAATAAACTAGGCAGAGTGCTAGATTCAAGAGGAAGCATCCAGTTCAATATATCACTGGAACTTCAGTGCCTGCTCATCACCAAAATAGATTCCACTTCGGAGAGCAGGTATTGATTCTTTAATCAATGATTTTCCTTATGCCTATTTTACTGATATAGAGATAGCAAATCTTTTTTCTAAATGTGGGTTTTCTCTAGGTAGTAGTGAGAATATTAAGATTAAGATAATTCAGCAATTTAGATCACTTATAAAACAAAAATTATCATATGTGCTACATGGTGTTTTGGATAAAATGAATAATAACAGTAACTTAGAGGACATAAATATTAATATAGAAGTGTTACCTTTGATTTCCATTCTTAATTCATGAATATTCTTAGCTAGAATATAAGAGGTTTAGGTAAATAAAAAAGAAAGAGATTAGTTAGAGATCTGTTAAATATTCATAATATTGATCTAGTTAGTTTACAAAAAATCAAGAAAAAAATAATTTAAGGATAGAACACTCAAAATTTTAAGTACTAAAATAACAAAATGGATTACTCTACCTTTTGTTGGAATCTCAGGAGGTATTCTTGTAGGATTGAATGAGGATAAATTAGAAATTATTCAATCATGGATCTTCACATTCTCCATTACTATTTTAATAAAATAAAAAGTTCAGGATTTATATGGTTATTCACATCAGTATATGGACCGACTACATTAAGTCTTAGAAATGAAGGTTTTGATGAATTACTTTTAATGTGGTGGAATTTAGTTCAATTAGATCCTATTGATATAGAAGATAGTTGAAAAATTAAAATACAAACTCTAAGAAAGAAATCCAGAGGTTGGAATAGTAATACAAAAGAAAAAATTAGAAGAGAGAAAGAAGAATTACTAAATAACATTAATGATTTAGAATTAATACAAGAATCTAGAGATTGGTATGTGAATGAATATAATGATTAGGAGGAAAATAAAGCAAAGTTAGATAAAATATATTTAGATGAAGAGTTGTATTGGCATCAGAGATCCGAAATGCAATGGTTGCTAGAAGGAGATCTCAATACTAAATTTTTTCATTCTATAGCTAATAATAGAAAGATAAATAATAACATATTATCTTTAAATATCAATAATGTAGAAATATATGATAAAAACATAATTAAAAATCACATTATAGATTATTACAAAAACCTCCTAGGATCAGTAATAGATAGATTATTTACCTTATATACAGATTTATGGAATGATAGTGAATAATTAAGTTTAGAGCATAGAAATTTTATAGAATCATCAATAACATTAGAGAAAATTAAAAAGGTTATTTTTTATTCTAATGAGAATAAATCACCTAGACCAGATGGTTTACCTTTTTTCTTTTATCGGCAACATTAGAAATAGTTCAAAATGACATTTTCACCTTAGTACAATCATTCTATTAATCTTACAAAAATTAATCATGCTTCAATTATTCTAATCCCTCAAAATAAGGAAGGAAACACCTTGGATCAATACAGACCAATATGTCCGATTAACTGTAGTGTTAAAATTATTACCAAAATCTTAGCAAATAGATTAGCATCAGTTTTAGATAATTTAATAGATGAATCACAAACTGCTTTTATTAAGGGTAGGAATATACAAGACAATATTATTTGTGCACAAAAAACTCTTTTTAAAATAAGGAAAAATAAAAATAAAGGCATTTTATTTAAAGCAGACTTTGAAAAGGCCTTTGACTTAGTTAATTGGATGTTTTTAATTAAAGTATTGAAGGCAAGAGGATTTGAGGATAAATTGATAAGTTGGGTAAAATAAAATTTATAATCTAGTCAAAATTATATCTTATTAAATGGTAGTTTAACACTCTATTTAAAAAAAAAGATTAAGACAGGGAGATCCCTTATCTCCTCTGCTTTTCCTTTTGGTATCAGACACCCTTTCCAAAATCCTTAAAAAAACATAAAGTGAAAATTATATTAAAGGATTAGGGAATTTCAATGGATTAAACATAACCCATTTATAATTTACAGATGATACACTAATATTCTTAGAGGCAAATGATAGGAGTATAGAAGCATTAAAATTACTGGTAGAATTTGTACACTTATAAGGACTCAAAATTAATTATTCAAAGAGTGAAATGATTCCCTTAAATTTGACAAATACTGAAAGTAATAATTATGGAAATATTTTAGGTTGCAAGTTAGGCACTCTTCCAATTAAGTACATGGGGTCCCTCTCCATTGGAAGAAATTAAAAAATAATGATTGGGACTTTCTTATTGATAAAATTGCAAAAAAGCTGAATAATTGAAAAGGAAAGCTATTGTCCTTAGGTGGTAGATTAGTCCTAATTAAAGCAATACTTAGTGCAATACCAATTTACTGGATGATATTATTTAGATTACCTAGTAAGGTTAGAATTAAAATAGATAACCTATGCAAGAAAATTTCTATGGCTTGGAGGAAACCCAACAAGAAAGAAATATTACTGTTTAGTAGCTTGGAAATCAGTATGTAGAAGTTATAACCAAGATGGTCTAGGGATAATAAATTTAAAACTTATGAATAAAGTATTGTTATGTAAATGGCTTTGGAGACTTAATAATCCAATGAAAAAAAGATTATGAAAATATATTATACAAATTAGATTCACAAATAAAAGGGTAACAACTAATATGTCTACATTATGGAAAAAAGTTTGTAAAGAAAAGCTTATTTTTAGTACAAGTATAAATAAGGTCATTAGAAATGGAACTAATACTCTTTTTTGGAAAGATATGTGACTTTCAGAATGTGCTTTGCGGTCTCAATTTCCTATGTTGTATGATATAACAACTGATAAAAATGTAATGGTATCTCAGATCATAGGTTATAATAGATATTATTTATTTTTTACTAGGCCTATTAATGATATTCTTAGATTACAATTACAGAACTTATACATATCTCTATCCAATATTTCTTTAAACAATACATAAGATTTAAGTATATGAAGATGAGGTAATAATGGATTTTTTAGTACTAATTCATGTTATTTGTGGTTGGAGTTTGGTGATATTGTTATCTTCCAATTTCAATCAATTTGGTCATCAAATATTCCCCTTAAAATAAAAGTATTTTTGTGGTTAGTAAAACAAAATAGGGTATTAACTAAAGATAATCTTCATAACAAAGGTTGGCAAGGATCACAACAATGTATTTTTTGTAATAGTATGATGATTATTTATTATTATTATTATTATTATTATTATTATTATTATTATTATATTATATTATTATAATAATAATTATTATTATATTAACATCATCTTTTAGTATTATTATTATATAATTAATTTAATTATTATTATTTATTATTCTTATATTATAATAATTATGATTTTAATATTATATTATTATGTTATAATTATTATATTATAATTATGATTATTTATTATTATTATATTATTATGATTATGATTCTTTATTATTATTATATTATATTATTATGATTATAATTATTTATTATAATAATAATAATAATTATTATTATAATATTATGATTATAATTATATTATTATGATTATAATAATTTATTATTATCATTATATAATGATTATAATTATAATTTTTCTTATTATATTATTATATTATTCGATTACGACTATGATTATTATTATTATTTGATTATGTTATATTGTATTATTATATTATGATTATATTATTATAATTATGATTATTTATTATTATATTATTATGATTATGATTATAATTATAGTTTATTATTATATTATTATTATATTATTATATTATGATTATGTTTATAGACGTCGATGGAGGATACCGAGACGAGGTATCGCGAGGCCAGAGCCTCCCAGAAAAAGAAAGCTCACGTGCTATTAGACAGTTCGCGGGAAGAGAAGTTGTGTTTCGCGAGGTCACAAATTCAATCGGACGGATGTGATCTTTTGATTTTTCAAATTTTGATCCAACCGTTTAAATTCATTTCAAATGAGTTTTCAACAATTTTTTTCAATCTCTCCTTTTATAAAGAGTAAGGATGTACATCTTCAAATTTTTGTTTACTGCTTAATAGAAAATAAAATTATTGCTCGGTTTTTAGTTGCAAATTTGTCAATTTATTTTGAAATGTACATGTTGCTAAATAGTCGATTTATTATAGTGCATTGCGGCTTCTAAAATGAACCAATTTTCAGTTTAATAATTTGACACATAAGTTATAATAAGAAGTTTAGGCAGTAGTTTCTGACATTTGCTCCAAGCTGCTCCAAGCTGTTGTCTATTTATCAATCGACTTGAGAAACCCGTTCGATTTTGTAAGTTAATAAAGTTAGCCATGGCATGCGGTATTCTAAATACAGGAAGCCACAACGATGATAATTTCAAAGAAAAATATAGTTTATGGAGTAAAACACGTTATATGGTGAAGCTCAAATTTTTACACTATGAATAAATAAATAAATGAAAAAGAAAACATAATAAAATCTAGACTTTACACATGGCGCACTCTGAATAAGAGAGATGAGAGCAAGTACCCAGAATCACGTGCTACAAGAGAAATTTGTACACACGTCAAGGTCAAAGCCACAGAAAAATCAAGTTTGAGTGGATTTTTCTAAAACCTGGCTTTGCTTCAGTTTTTCTTCAAAACCAACATTTAAACCATGGCTTGTTAGAATCAATCGAACAGTCGATGGCTTAAAAAAATTGAAACTATAAAAGACCTGATTTCCTACACCTAAAATCATGAAATCGAACGGAACCTAATAGTTGGCGTGGCCTAGGCCCTAGTTTCTTTCGGCTCGTTTCAGTGCATGAAAAGTGAAAACCCATATGCTGCTCGAGTCCAACCTGTTCATGAATCATTATCACATCTATTACTCTCACGAATATCGGTACGAAAATGGTTGGCTGTTAGAAACAACGGAGATAGAAATTTAGAATTACGGCGGAAGCGATTTTCTTTCTGATCATGCATATTCAATCATATTTGACATATCTAAGTCTTTGTGTTGTATCCTCTGCACCGTAAGTCTTTGATAATCGCTTTGTTGGAGATAGACCACAACCGAGACCGAGTATATCCCTCTGTTCCACAACTTAGATGTCATGATATCTTCTTATTCTCGCACGGAGACCGCTCGTTCTCACTCCCGTCATGAAATAACCAAATTGTCTCCCTCTTGAATGATGTCTCTCTTTAAATGTCTTAAACACTATTTTATGTTTTCTTCTGTATCTTCTAAAGATACACAGTATATGAATATAAATAGATATGAGATCATCTGAATAAATGTGAATGCACATTTCCAACCCAAGTTCATTTGGTTCACATACAAACCATATAAATTCAACATCTCCCTCCTAGAGACTATTGATGAGAATCAAGAGTCTTCATACCGACAAATAGATCGTGCGACTAGCGATACACCTGCAATTCGGGAGCTCATAGACCAAACTTTTTAAAACCAGTCTAAAGACATTCCTTTTAAAACAATAATAATATATGTATCTCATACCTTAGGCTAGAGATATTGCAGGCATTTTCGATCCCTCGAGAAACATGTCTCCTCCCTCTCGACATCACATGTATTCCCAATATATGTCAACATGACATAATTGGCGGATCCGTGAATACAAGTAAGTCGATGCAAATCAATTAACCTTCCATTTCGTCCTCATTTCACTTGAATCAGAATCAACTACTTTTCTAGTAATATCCCTATTAGAGCAAATCATTCACGGCCATAGGTAGCACACTAAAGTAGCAACATTGATCATTTTTCTCATGACATAATCAAAGATCCATAAGAATACGTAATTAGGAACTCACACAATGAGAATATGGGGATCTCCGACCTTCAAGTCACTCAACTCATTTTCCTGTGTCGTCTAAGCACATGCAGTATGAAATGCATGCTACGGTGAATAATATGCTCTATAACAGACGTATGTCTATAAAATAAACACCATACGAGTTTAGATCTAGTCACAAACTAAACGCCCGTGGTGCAGGTCTCTTCCAATGTAACTAATCCAAGTGTCCTCACATGCTCACTTCCCAAGCGCCATAGATAACTCCCACCTCGGCTCTCTATAGACTTCATGAATTGTGAGATATAATTCATGTCGACCATCAATGACAGTCTCATCTCAGCTCAATCTAAGGCGACATTAAATATTAAACTCAACACACTTCCAAAGCGTCGTTAGTTTAACTAAGTCTCATCTCTGCTCACTTCCAAAGTGTCAAAGCGATTGCTCGTGTGAACGAGCCAATCTCAGTCTATTGACATACTACCATAAGTGCTAACATTTACTTGAACAATAATAAATCAAATTTTATTATCAAATTCAAGTACATATATCTATGAGGATCATTATCAATCAAGAGACTTCTTCACATCTAATCACTTAAGATCCATCAGTTCCTTAACAAGAACATACTTAATTAAATATCAACTCACTCTGTGCTATCATGTCTCTAATCTAATATCTAAATGTGCTTGGTTTAGTCCATTATCTCCACAGAATGTTTCTCAAGTCAAACTGTTATAATGAGTTATTATCGACTCTCTCTAAGCCATAACAACTTTCAATTGTATACAAGAATCATCTTACAAGCTTTCTATAATATAACCACATATTATGTCACGTGCTTAATCTTCCAAATGAAAGAGCTAGTACAATCTCTTAATATGCTACTTGCTCTACCTCCAATAAAGAAAGTTATACTCTATCTTCAACATGAGAGAATATTTCATTTACTCCATCATCAAAAGTAAAAAAATAAATATTTTATTTCTTTCTCAATCAAAAAATAATATTATTATCAAGCAAAAATATATATATTTTTACCTTGATAACGTAACACATTTCTTATTGTACCATTCAGATATTATAAACTATCCAACCCATACTATCTACATTAAAGTTTTAAGCTAGAATGTGCGTATATATACACAAATCTATTAACTCCTAATTCTTTAGAAGTTGATGCGTCATATCGCGATTTTCTATAAGATATTGAAATATTATGATGCCCGACATAATTTATATCCATTAATTCATATTCAAATAAGATCAATGATTAACTCAAATTAAGTCAAATCCAACAGTTCATATAGAGACAAACACAATTAGCACTTTTAATAATTTTGCTATAAAATCCTATTAATCTAAATATAACATAATTTCGATCACAAAACCAAAAGAAGGACTATGTCCCCAATCAAATCTTACAAACCGAATAATATTATACTTAATTAATTTAATTGGAGCAAAATATCATAATATGAATACGACTCACCAATCTACCAATTCATATTCACCCAATAAGTATATATCATACAAAAATAATAGTCACATACAATTGTGCTATAAGTTCTATCATAGCATCATCAAATTACGTTATAAAACTACATGAGACAATATCGTACATATTGTCAATCATCTATATTTGATTTAGTTATGATAAGATACTAGTAAAAAATTCTTAATTTATTAATTAGATAAGTATTATACCATATTGAATTATTAATTATGTAATTTTTGGTTAATTTCTGTCTCAAAATTTTATGAAATAAGAGATTATCACAGTTCTAGTCAAAATTTCAGAACTAACATCAGACAGACATCCCATTAACCGACAATCTAATTTGGAAAAATCATATCTCCTTCATCTTTTAACCAAATAATATGGTTCAATCCTCTTTGAAAAGATCTCTTATAGATCTTTCTAACCATGAGAACCATAAAATTTATAAAGAATCAGAAAGATAAAAAATATTATATAAAATCAAAAAATCAATCACCTTGTTCTGACAATCTGTCAAAATCACCTTTCTTACGACCCTCATAAATTTTTAATCGTAAATCCAAAATTTATGTTCTTAGACTTTTTGGATAGATCTCAAAGTGAACTATAATCCATTAAAATTTTACAAAATTTTAAATTACCAAATGAGAGAAAATTGGTCCGCACTATAGAAAAGTCATTGGTTTCAGAACTCTGACAGAATAACACCTTCTACTTGCGACTATCATAGCTTTCACTCTGCTTATCCAATCAATGATTTCATTGACTTTCTAAAAAGCTTATTGAGAGTTCTACAATAGTTATGAAGAACGCTAAATCATTTGGATAACATAAAGATATCAAAATCGCATCACAACATCAAACAGTCTAGAAATCTATCTGTTCGAACACCGATAAGAATTTTCATGAATTCTCTAAAAAAAAAAACCATGAAATTAAGACCACAAATCAAATAAAAACAACCAAAAAAATCAAAATCAAAGCTTAAGTATCAATTTTAAACGGAAAGGAGCACTCATGACTCTGATACCACTATTAGAAATAACGGAGATAAGGGAATTCAGAATTACCGGCGAAGCGTTTCCCTTTCTGATCATGTGACTCCAATCATATTTGACGTACCTAAGCCCTTATGCTGTATCTCTTGCACCGTAAGTCTTCGAGAATCGCTTTGTTGAAGATAGACCACAACCGAGACCGAGCTTATCCCTCTCGTTCCATAACCTAGATGTCATGATTTCTTCTTATTCTCGTACGGAGACTGCTTGTTCTCACTCCCGTCATGGAAGAACCGGGTTGTCTCCCTCTTGAATGATGTCTCTCTTTCTCTCTTTAAATGTCTTAAACACTATTTTCTATTCTCTTATGAACATAAATAGAGATATCTTCTAAAGGTTTTCACAAATTCATTTGGTCCATACAAACCATGAGCATAAATAATATATAATAGATATATATATATAGAGAGATCATCCGAATAGGTGCGAATACACCTTTCCCATTTTCGACTTCAAAATACCGATTCGATTCGAAGCATATATATATTTGTAATATATATATATATATATATATATATATATATATATATATATATTTTAATATGAAGTGAACTACGACGATAAAATCGAAATGGAAGATACGAGCTTAAAAATATTTTGTACTTCGCGACTAACCGTAGCGCCTATATATATATATATAGAGTGGAGATACAGTGAGCTTAAGCTCACGGAGGCTTTAACTCAAAAAATATATTAAATCACCTCAAATTTTAATTTATCATTCTCATTAAATTTTTTATATGAAAATCTCATGGGATGCAAAAATTTGGAGCGTTTTGAGTTTTTTAAGTCGCCGTTTTTAATTTTTGAAAATGATGTTCAAGTATTGAATATATTATTATTATTTTTAGAGCTGATTTTCAAAAATTAAAAACCATGACTTAAAAAGCTCAAAACGCTCCAAATTTTTGCATCCCATGAGATTTTTATATAAAGAATTTAATGAGAATGATAAATTAAAATTTGAAGATAATTTAATATATTTTTTGAGTTAAGCTCACGGAAGCGCCTCCGTGAGCTTAAGCTCACGCTATCTCCACTCTCTATATATATATATATATATATGTACAATACCAGTAAATACTCAGTACTGGTCTGACCCAATAGTGCTAATATATATATATATATGTACAATACCAGTAAATACTCAGTACTGGTCTGACCCAATAGGTATTAGCACTTTTAAATTATTAAAGGAGAAAAAGAGCCTCTTGGAGACTCATCAAGTTTTTAACATCGTCAGAAACAATTAGTTAGTATTCTCAAACTAGGGTATACACTCTACCCCAGATAATAAATAAAACAGGAACTATGTTCCTTAAACTATGCAGCATTTCACAGTGTAATCATTTGGAGTTAACTTCGATCTCCTGATCTGAGTGACTGCAAGAAAAAAAATTACTTATATAAAAGAAGAAGATAATAATAAAAAGGAAGATATTCATACTAATTTTACCTTCCAATTTGAGGGAGAAAGACTTGGCGGAGGTGGTGGCAACTCATCTCCTTTTGTATCAGATGTAGAACCCAGAGTGAAGTTACTCAGTGCCAAAAAACTGTAAACAGCCTGAGTTCAGAAACAGTTGAGCTAAAATCTACTAGGGATTTTGATTGAACAGTAAAAACTTCACTGAGGCAAAAGATGCCTAATTAAATACTAAATGTATGAAAACATAATGCATAGAGAATACCTTGACTTCTCGATCAGTTTCTCCAGAGATGAATCATCTTTTATTTGGGGAAGATCACGTTTTTCCTGAATACCCCATAACAAATGAAATAGGAAACAAAATTTTCATACTTTTCTTTTCTAATATCAAAATCAGGATTAATTCACAATATAAAATTAGTTTTATCAAATATCCTTTTTCTAGATATCACTCTGCAGAATGCCTTTCAAGAAAAAACTATATGGTATATTAGTTGATGCACATGTAAGCATATTGGTTGGTGCACATGTAAGTATATTGGTTGGTGCACATTTAAGTATATTGGTTGATGCACATGTAATAAATTCCAGAACAATAGTTGCAAGTTGACACACAATTGACTGATCCAGAGGCCAAATTATTATGTAATAAAACAATTTGTGGGGCCAGTATACACTGCATGTCAGAATGACATGAAGCGTGTACATTTCCTTCAATCTAGCTATCAACAAATTTTCATATGAAGGAAGAAAATATATATCTAAATTTTTAAATCCATTTGTAATTAAAATGCTCAATGTCATGAGGAACTTCTCATTGCCAAGTCATGAAAAAGTACAGCTACAACTGAACATGATCTGAATGTACCTTAACATGATGTTCTTTCAATTGATGTGCATAATTCTCCTCTGAGAAAAAACGAAAGAGTTCAAGCGTGCCATCAGTACCAAATTCCTAGGATAATTTGAGTTTGAACAAATCAAGTAGTCGAGGGCACACAACACAATTAGATTAAAAAAAACATGGTGAATAACTGCTTACTCTGTTTAAACCTCCATTTACAAACAAATTTGCAACTGGAAATCCTAAATTCTCTCCTTCATCCTTGTACTGAAATAAAGGTTTGAATTCATCTATTGTAGTATTGGCATGTGGATGCATTGCAGGTGAAACAATCTTCACTTCACTTTCTGAATCTGACATTTTACTGATCTTGTCCTGTAAGAAACATAGGGGTATTATTAAGTACCACAGCGCTAAATATGCTATGCGATATGACGTGATACAGAGGTCCTAAAACAGCTAGGAAAGAGCAAAATGAATTTAGGTTCAGTTGCAATCCTAACCTTGGCTACTTGGATTCTACTTGATATATCAGATAGCTTATCCCGCTCCTCTGCAATCTGAAAAAAACAAAATTTCTGAAACTAAAGCGCTAATATAAGGACTTACATTCAGAAAGTTATAACAGAAAACTATATAGGAAGACACAAATATAAGGATCTAACAAACTAAAGTGGTTCCTTTTTTCATTGATTGATCATCAAAGTAATTCCAAATGAATTTGTATCTATAACCAAAAGACTTATAAATCCAAGCATCCCTTTACTTCAATCCTGTACTTATATACAATATTTACTAAGGATCATGAAATTCGAGAGCCTCTCGCCCAACTTTTGACAATTCCAACAGAACAAATGTTGAAAATGTTAATTTCAGAGGGTGTTTTCGGAAATATGATCCAGTCTAACACAAAACAGACTTAATATTCAAGGGTGTATATGCAATAGAAAAAGAAGTTGAGGCACTTTTAGGGAAATAGCATCAAAGACTTGATCGGCGGCGCGTTGAAGCTCGAGAAGGGTGCGTCCCATCTGATGGTAGCTTGCCACGTGGCTCTCCCTCCTCGTCGCTCTTCCCTCCGTCTCGGACACGCGGAGCATCTCTCTATCTTTCCTCTCTCTCCGCACAGTGCGCACGCCTAACTGAAACCACAAGCTACAGACAAAATCCAACGAGTTCGCCGGAGTCGCTAAACGAGTCAATCCGTTGGGCCGCTTTTTAACCTTCTCTAATGAACTAGAAAATTTAGAGGGTTCTTGGAGCCGTGTGACAGATGGACTGCGGTTAAACACCAAGATGAGAAAGGACCGTTTGATTGTGAATAAATAAATCTATGAGAGTATGGGAACGGCAGCCTCCGCGCAGATCTAGCACTAATATTTAAACGGTTTGTTTTAATCTGAATCGTTGTGAGGAATCTAAATACAAATTTTAGGAATATTATTATCATCCCCAACCTTTTATCCCCTTCGTTGTCCCCAAGCGAAAAAATTCCATTTTAAGCATTCAATTAACTTTTTATATGTTTTCGACTTTCCATTTTTATAACTGCATAGCACATTAATAATTCAAAAAAAAAATTAAAATTGAAATGACGTCTCTTTAAGAAAATTAGAGAGAGTTAGCACTTGGTAAAAACTATCAAATTTACTTATATCTATTATACTATGCTATTTATATCAAGTGTTGTGATTATTTATTTGTATAAATGGTGGAATTTAACCACCAAAGCCGGTTGATGTATATAGCAAAAATTAATAGATATAAATAAAATTGATAGTTGATGCCAATAGATACAACAATTACCAAAAACGTAGATATAAATAACATGGATATCAAATAACAATATTTTAAGTTATTAGAATTTTAGTAATGAACAAAATATAAATAGGGACAACTAAAGATATAAATAATGTCGAATGAAAATCAATTGATGGCGTGCTTTGATTTTTTGTGTCAAATTTATTGTTGTTGTAAATAATCCAAACATTTATGGTCAATTAATATAAACTAACGGTTGATTATAAATTAATCGACCAATTGCCTAGAAACAGAAAAAAAATAGTGAATCTAATTGATGTCGCTGAGATTGCATGTTATGGTCACAAAAAATAGCGATTTTTTTTGTGCCAAATGATTGCAGTTACGGTCAACTCGCGAAGATTCAAAAATTTTATTTGTATCTGCGATTATGGTCAAATCGCGAAAGATTTTTGGCGTTTCAACTACTAAATTCGCGGGAGTCAAAGTTTGGAGATATTTGTGGGGATAAATGTTTGGGGATTATTATCAGCCTCCCAAATTTTAATATACAGAAGAGTTTATTATTATTCAGTCAGTATTATTAAGATTTAATATTGAGATTCACTCACACTAAATTGCTCCAATTAAATTTCTAACCGAGATAATTTCTCCCATATCGTTGATCCATTTAATGTATAATTTAGCTCATTGTGTTCCCTTATCACTAGTTTCCAACGATATATAACATGAATGATAACTCTCAAAGATGATAAAGATATCATTGAAGTTTTGATTCAAACGGATCAAGTACGTGACCTGTGTTTTTTTTCATTTTTCTTTCAAATCTAAATTGAATAACAATTAAAAAATAGTTAGATTAGTTAAGATAGTTGGGTTATAGAAAACTTTTCTTCTATTTAATTCTAAATTATTTTTTTTGGACTTAAAACATAAAAGTTTATGCTATTAATTTTAAATGTCTATGAAGAACTCGATTCATATTTCAGACTTACTTCTCCCATCTAAGTTTGAAATTTAGTCAAATAAAATAATTATTAAAGAGAAGTGTGAAATATCAAACGAAATAGAGTTATATGAAAAATTAACAATTACTTAGAAGATTTCATGTCTGCTCTTTAGGTATGTCACTGGGCAAGCGATTTCATTTTTCTCCTTTGGTAGCATGAATATAAAATTTGTGAAGAGATTATCAACTTGAGAGAAGGATTCAAGATGCTTAGATGATATTAATATAAACTGCTCTAAACTTATGGTATTTTTGATGTGAAGAAAGATTATTGATTGGACGGACGTAAAAATATTTTCAACGGAGTCCGGCAATATATTAGTTCAAGATTGTGCGATTATTAATTCATTAGTATTTATTTTATGATAAGTATGGGGTAGGAAAATTTTATCACAATACACGGAAAATTTTATCACAGTACACGGGGTCAAACTAACATATACAACAACTTGAAATTTTATCCTACATTAGTAAATTGTTCTGCTACATTTGTAAAACTTTATATTTCTTTCTTTTAAATTTTTTTACACAAACTATTTCATTTATTTATTTTACTACTATCAAATATTTTAAAGTGATTTAACTTTTACTCTGTTTTAACTTTACTACACTTGCTAAAGAGAATTAATCATTTCCTTAACTAATTTAAAGGTGAACATGAGACATCACAAGATAATTAATATCAGTTTGACTTTCAAACTAATATTATTTTACTGTCCGGACACCGATACTTAACTAAATTTATATAACTCAATCTATTGACAATGGATTATTTTGACATATTATTCATAGAATTATTTTTTCGGCCACATTATTCATAGAATTGCTTCTCTAACCAATTCCACTGAATATCCATCTTTGAAGATTTGTGTGATTAATATTATAACTAAGGGAAGGATCACTATAATGAATTATTTTGACCATTTTGACAATGACATTATTAAAAAAAATTATAGATATATTATTTAACTTATAGATCAATGTTTTATTAAATTTCATGCAATTTAGATATCATTTGATAATCCATCAAAGATCATCAAAAATTTATATGATCTATAACAATTATAATTTAACGGTTTTTGATGGGCCATCAGACAATATCTAAGTTACATTAAATTTAAAATATCGATCTAGAATAATATATCTAC
Organism: Schoenoplectus tabernaemontani; assembly: GCA_037127355.1. Classification (NCBI taxonomy): domain Eukaryota; kingdom Viridiplantae; phylum Streptophyta; class Magnoliopsida; order Poales; family Cyperaceae; genus Schoenoplectus; species Schoenoplectus tabernaemontani. Next base: position 17,206,534 of record CM073752.1, read on the forward strand.
AAATTTTGTTTAAGATTTTTGACAACTCATTGTGAAATGATCCCTCCCCAACTAGTGATAAGTTTGATAAGAGTACTTTTAATAGTACTACAATTTTTGGGAGCTCGATGTAGTCATTTCGTACTTAATTTATTAATGCCCCGTAAGATTAATAAATGGAAAGATAATTGGTATAGATAATATATCGAAATAAATGAGTGTCAAAATATAAAAGTCGAGGAGTAAAATTCGGGGTAATCTTTATCTCTTTTTTCCGTCGAAAATAATTTTAATGCCATTATAACAATTTTCAAACAGAGTAAAAAGAAACATCTCATATGATAACTATATATTTTTTTCTCTATTTCCTTGAGTGAAGATAGAGCTCAATTTTTTTTATTGTACATATGATTTTTTTTGAAATCATTTAAATTAGCTATCACTTAAACTCATAGATCATTTGATATATTATATTCTCTCTTTTTATTAGTTTTTTTATTTTTGAAATTAGTGGTTTCCCACCTATTTCATTTGAAATAAAATATTCAAGATACCACAACCCGGTATCATAGGCTTTAGTTCAAACAGTTAACTACTAGATATAAGTTCTAATAAGCAGTATAAAGGACATCAACAAACATAACTAGCACATACAGACGAACATAAAAAAAAAACCCTCTACTAAACCCTTTTGCCATTATGCTTGTAACGCAAGATGTCCAACCTTCTTTTTATTCCCAGTCGGCATTTCCTCTTCAAAATCCATTTTCCATACCCTATTATAGTGAAACAAGATAACTACATTGCCGAAACAGAACAAACATAGACCATTAATTGTTCTAAAGGATTAACTACTTCATAACTATTAATATTTCTATTGAATTAATGTCTTATTCTTCACCATACAAGACTTCTTGCTCTATCTCTGTAAACTCTATTCTTAACTGTTCTTCTAATATCTGCAATGGTAGAGAATTGACATTACGGGGTACCATTAAATGAATGTTCATGATACTCTTTAGTTGATTCCAATATTTGATTAGAGTTATGATATTATTTTCTAAAATTTTAAGGGTCCGTTTGGAAAATTAAGGATTTGAAAGTCCATTTGGAAAATTAAAATAATATAATTTTCAAAAGAAAGTGATTTTTTGTTATTCGGAATTTTTTGGAAGAATGAAAATAAAATAATATATACTTTTGAAGAGTGATAGAAGAATGATATGATTTTGATGATGATGATGATGATGATGATGATGATGATGATGATGTGATGATGATGATGATGATGATGATGATGATGATGATGATGATGATGATGATAATAATAATAATAATAATAATAATAATAATAATAATAATAATAATAATAATAATAATAATAATAATAATAATAATAATAATAATAATAATAATAATAATAATAATAATAATAATAATAATAATAATAATAATAATAATAATAATAATAATAATAATAATAATAATAATAATAATAATAATAATAATAATAATAATAATAATAATAATAATAATAATAATAATAATAATAATAATAATAATAATAATAATAATAATAATAATAATAATAATAATAATAATAATAATAATAATAATAATAATAATAATAATAATAATAATAATAATAATAATAATAATAATAATAATAATAATAATAATAATAATAATAATAATAATAATAATAATAATAATAATAATAATAATAATAATAATAATAATAATAATAATAATAATAAGAATAAGAACAACAACAACAACAACAACAACAACAACAACAACAACAACAACAACAACAACAACAACAACAACAACAACAACAACGAAACAACAACAACAACAACAACAACAACAACAACAACAACAACAACAACAACAACAACAACAACAACAACGGACGAATAAGAGCGAAAATTGGATATTTAGTTACATCGCTTATTAATCGGAATAGTTAAAATATAAATAATTATGATACTTATACAATGATGATGATGATGATGATGATGATGATGATAAGAATAAGAATAAGAATAAGAATAAGAATAAGAATAAGAATAAGAATAAGAATAAGAATAAAATTTGGTAAGTAAAATGAATCACGAGAGGTCAGAAGAATAAGTATAGAATGCAGCCACAATTTTTGACATGGGTCTTCTTGTGATTTCGAGTTAAATTGGATTTCTTGACTTTACAGTTATCCTTCCTCTGAGAGTTACCAGATCCGCGGTCTCATCCCTTTGATCATTTTTCGCTACTTATAATGCTGATTTACAATGAAAATGTGAAGGATCTTTTAATGCCAGATTCAGGCATGCTATCATATTGGATGAACCAGAGGCACAACAATCATCACTTCAATCTTTTTACTTTTAACTTTGGTCTTGATTGATATGAATAATTATTTAAATAGTCAAAAACTCACACGTTAATAGAATTTTGAAGGCCATAATTATTTGTTTTGAGCGCGTTAATAAAGTTTTGGAGGCCATAAACTCACACATTTTACTTCAATTTGGCAAGATAACTGTGACTCTAGAGGTAAATAGTCAAATATTATTAATTTTATTACGGGGGTCATATCATGTTCCCACGATTAATGAGCGAATGTGACGGGTATACTGAGAGATTTCTCAAAGTCCGTCAATTATTTAGGCCATCGTTTAATTGATTAGACTATACATGAACTTCGGTATTTTTTTGTTCACAAATCCTTCGATTTTGATGGTAAGAGTTTTAAAATAATTTATCTTTCATAGTTATATAATTTTTAGTACTAATATTTAATTTGTAAGATGATTTATAATCATCCGATCAAAAAAGAAATTGGGGCGCTGCGCAGTACTTAGTTATCTATATCGGCGTCTTGATGTGACGTGTCAGGGAGGCTTTTGTTGTTGTTGTGGAGCTGGACGCGTTTACCCCCAGCTCGTCCATTACGCGCCTCAAAGGCATTCATTTTCAGCGATTGGGGTACACCGGACTGCGATAGTTGTGTGCATTTTGGCGTAAAAACATTTATTTACTGAATTAAATCAATCAATGAAAAATATGTGTAATCACTAATCATAATTTGAACTGATTATAAAAAATGGACGCTTGATAAGAACATGTACCACAATTCATCGCACGTCGGCGTGAAGTATGTGAGGGATCAATTGATTATGTTGCCTCACACGGATGTCAATTAGAGGTCGTACGAGTCAGTATGTCATTTATTGCCGACATATCTAGATGACTGTGTGGACTCGTACACTTGCCAGCTTTCACTTATTTACTTTCCGATAGTGGAGTGGTATTATCCGGAGCAAGTGAGGCGATAGTTCTGCTTACTTCAGTCAGTACCGCCTCCGTTTCCCGAGGTATTCTATCATATATACTAAAAAATATAATTTTTATACTTATTATTTCTTATACTAACTATTTGTACATTTATACTAACTATTTTTACAGTCATTTGTGAAAGAGCATCAGAAATTGTTCGTGCTTGGGTTCAAAAAAAAATATGAACTGGAGATAATACCATCAGGCGTATGTGGACAAATGAAATGAACTACCTCCATGAGACTCAAATGAAGAAGAGTGGAATGCAAGGACTATGAGAGGTATCGATAGTGGTTCAACGTATATGGAGCCGCTAGCAAACCACTTGAGTCGAGTGATGACCTCCTGTACCATCGGCGGCGGGGATCCCTAACGTGGGCTACATTCATCACGTACCTCACAGACAACGCACAATATACTAAAATTTATAAATTTTATATATCTATATACATTAATCGGTAATAACTAATATATGTATAATCAATGTGTAATTAATAGATCGCTAGAGTTACTAAGAATGCACTGAAGGCGGTCCGATGGGCGATCACCAGGGGATGAAGACGGTTTGTCAAGATTACGCTCTTAGAGTGTAATGGGCATTTTGAGGATGCATACAAGCCTCATAAGATGGACGAGCTTCTATATACGGTAGTATTACCCATGGATATTGATGCTATTTTGGATTCGACGGGTGATTCCGAGTTTGTACCGACTCCATCGACTCCACATCCTCCACACTTCCCCTATGAGAATGCCGACTTCACGTCTATCCTCGGCAGTGTAAGTATTATACCTTAATTTAAAATTTTAAAATATGAACGGTGTAATTGTAACAACTTGAACTATTTTATCAGAGAACTATGATTGGAACGACATTATTGCTAAGATGTCTGCTGATATTTCTGATACGTCGGGTACACAGTTCTCAGATCCATTCGGGACTCAGCATTTCACGCAAACCCAACACATACAGATGGATCATGTACAACCACCTCAGCAGTACGATCCGGGCTAGTATGGTTTTCCTTCCGGACCTAGAGAATCATCGCATATTCAGGATGATACTGCAGAGCCTGCACAGACAGGAGATTTTACTCCACTCGCTCTTGGTCGGGAGTATCGTGACGTTGATCCATCACCTCGATATACATCTGACGTGGTTAGTTATTTGTTCTATAATTTAGTCAATATTAATTATAAAAAAATTAATCAGCTCACTAATATACTATCTTTACTTTTACAGACACGTCTAAGACCACGTCGATATGTTAGGCGTCGTCAAGAGTGGTATTTTATTTTTTATCTTTATTTTTTGTATTATTTTATTATGAAGATTTTATTGTATTATTTTATTTAGTACTTTATTATGTCTTTATTGTGACTTTATTGTTATATTTTATTATGATATTATTTAGTTTCTCTATTATAATTTTATTTGGTACTCTATTTTTAATATGACAAATAATGATTATCTAAATCAATTCACATATTTTCTACATAAATATATCTTACATCAATTTTTTTCCTACGTGCGAAAAAAATTTAAGATTCTGCCTCCAAAATTAATTCCTCTTCCACCCCTAGTTGAAGTATTTACAGCTTGTCTTTCTTGATTCTGGCGACCTTCAGTGCTTCTATGAGAGAGATTGTTTGATCAATGTGTGTTAGTGAGATGAGAAAAGTGACGGGGTTTGGGTATTTATAGTTAATAAACACGCCACTACTAGTGACGCGCTGCCATTCATAGATTTAAAATTTTACAATCCTCACTCTTATTTTTAATAATATTAATTTAATAATAATTATATATAAAAAAACTGAAAATTGGAGGAACAAACTGCCAAGGACAACCAACACTTAAGGGAGCTTATTTGCAAGTGCGAAGGTTATTTGTAGTCTCTCTATACTTTTGCTAGCAAATTTTCTCTGAGTTTAGATTGATATGTCTTTCAGATTGATATTTCTTTCTTGTCAATGGAGGCAATGTTAGTTGCTTAATTTTCCTGATGGTCTCCCATCATAAGTTGGGACAACATGCAAAACTTTGTAATATGCACAAATTTTTATATATGATTTATTATACAGTAGTTATTATGTTTATCAATTTTATCTCTCTTGCACAACTATCTTTAAGAATGAGATGTATTATACAGATTTAAGAATGAGATGTATTATACAGCTGATACTCTAAGAGAAGTCTCCTCAGGGTATGTGTACAGGTATAGTTTCTTTTGTTTTATTATTTTATTAATTTATGAAACAATTTTGAGATAATTGTTTCTGATTTTAGTAGCGAAAAATATATTTCTCTGTGAATTAGAAACTTTGATTGAACAAGTTAAATTTTGGATTTTGTCCAATATTAGTTTTTTTTTCATTTTAGTTTTTAATAAATTTGTTGTGAACTTGATGAAGAGTGTAATGATTAATGAGTAGGTATCTCAATGCTTATTTGTGTTCCAGTATTGCTCATAGAAAACTGGAGTTACTTTGAGACGGTTTATCAACTTTTGAACAATATATGAAAATGATGGTCAACGATTAATGACATTTCATCTTCGTCTGATTTTGTCAAAAAGCAAGTTTAATCCTAATATTACTTTTCCATAAAAATTTGCTCAGTATTGACTCATTTAACTTTTATCGATAATCGTGAAATATCTAGGATAACATTGGTTAATTTGAACAGATGGAAGTTATTACAAGGCTGGACAGATAAAATGCAAGGACGAGTCGAAGAAATTCAACAGGGATCAGCTCAATGATGAGTTCTGTGACTATCCTGATGGGATTGATGAGCATGGTATGTGTAAATTCATGTTTTGAAAAAAATAATGCTTGCAAGTTATTATAGTATACAACTCATATTGTGTAATGTTCAAACTGCATTTGATAGATAAACAGTTGTAATAGTTTTTCTTTTTCTTTGAGGCTTCTTCACATTCTGGAAACTCTTTTTTTTTTTCATTAATGGAAATCACATAGTAGGCCAATCGCCTAATATCTCAAAAAAATAATAGATTTATATTAAATTCCATTGTTAAATGGATGGAGTTCTTTGAAAGAGTCATAATTTATACCGGTCCACTTGGATACTTGTTTAAGTTAATTAATTTCATGGTTCCTTAGGGATATCTACTTGCCCAGAAGGAAAATTCTATTGCTGAAATGTAGGTTATACTCAGCTTGTAGTCTTCTCATCTCGAGTTAATGATGGCATATGTGGCAGAGATTTTTATATTTTTTTGTCTCAGTGTTCTGTGTTTTCTCTCATATTACTAGATGAAAGAATAAAGTGAAGTTTGCTGATGTCAATATTTTGTACTAATTTTGCATATACTCTGAAAAATATTTAATATATCATGGACACCTCTGAAAAGTTGTATGCCCCATTCTTATTTCTCCATATTTCATTAATTGGCTTAGATGGATGCTCCTGTTACACGTCAATATATATCTTCTGTATACCCATACTGGTTTGTTTCAAAAGATGTCCATCTACACACTTGAGGATTCATCTCTAGAGAATTGAACAAGAAAATTTAGTTTCTTTGAAATATTTAACGAGAGAAGTGGAATATTTATATATCCCGTGTTATGCATATTCTTTAGAAAGATGTATAACTTTTGTAGGATATGGACAAAACTAATTCCTTTTTCTTTTGTTTATATTTTGAGAAACTTCTTATTTTGTCTTTTAGATTGTTTTGATGGGAGTGATGAGTACTACGATGGCAAGGTTAACCGCTCTCATACATGTTGGGAGGCTGGCAATGTTGTGAGGGACAAGTTGAAGAAAAAAATGCGACATATCAAGATGGGGTAATTATTAAAAATAAGGAGATTGAAAAGAAAAAAATTGGCAATTGCTGAGGAGGAAGAAGAGCTTTCTAAGCTGAAAAATGAAGAGAAGTCGCTCAAAGAATTGGTTACTAAGCTTAAAGGTACAACCTTTTTTTTTTTAATTTTTTGTCAATTATCATTTCAAAACATCATTCTTCTAAAGTTTTTCTTCTAATCTAAATTGGTTTATCTAAAGCTCGAGATCTTATTAACATTGCAAACTTGTTATTTTGAATAATTATGCTACCATAGAATTGGAAATAACTAAGATATAATAGTATCAATATGTCTTAATATCACTACTATAATTGTTGTTATTACCATGGAAGGAAAAACGCTTGTTCTGTGGACTCAAGCACGGAAAAGACGTCATTTCCGTGAATTACCCACGGAAAAACTTCCACGGTACTTTCATCGCCAGAACAAATACTATTTCTGTAGAATACCACAAAGATAATTCTTTTTCGAGAAATTAAGCACGGAAATGATTCTACGGAAATAGTTTCACTTCTCATGGTTCTTACTTCCACGGAAATAACTTTAACAAGTCACGAAATAATTCTATTCATCCACATTATTATTTTTCTATTATTAATTAATTTACGTAAATTTTAAGAAAAATTATAATAGGGTGAACCCATTATTTCTGTCAGTAAAAGCACATTATTTCTGGCAGTAACATCACATTATTTGTTCAATAACACCACATTATTTCTGTCAGTAACGCGAATTATTTCTATTAGTAACTTTTGATTATTACTGGCAGATTTAAAAAAATTAAATATATGAACCCATTCCTGCACAAAATAGCATCCCTAATTTTTTATTTTATTTTTCAATTGTCAACTGATGACAAATTAAAATAATCAAGCATTGAAAATAACTTCAGAAAAATAATATAGCATATAAAAACACCAATTGGAAGTACATCAAATAAAAAAATACAGGTATTGAACTGCCAAAATATAAACCTGTATATCAACTGCTATATTGCTATAATTGAAAAGCATATGATGTCCTTGAGTTGGCTGAGAAATGAGACTATGACCCTACAAGCACAACATACAGTGAACAACAAAAATTAGTATTGTGAAACATCAAAACTTTATTTGTTTGCACTCAATTCTCACTATAAAAAGCTGAAAATTCACCTGAGGTAAAACTACATGCATCCTCATAGCTCTTTGAAATGACTGAAAAATGGGACCATGATGATCCTATGAGTGAAATTAGTAATATAAATTAGTATGTTATCAACAAAGCATTACCTCCCAATAATTATCTTAAATTCAATCTTTGTTACCTGAAAAGTAGGATGTTGAACTCTCAACAAAGCAGTATCTTCTAATATCAAATTTAAGAAAACATAATAGGTTTCTGGATGTTTGATTTGGACAAGGGAGAAAAATTAGAGGTGTAACAAGATAGAGATAGAAGAGCCAATAAATATTAATTACCTGATTTATTTCTTCTGTTAGAAGAGCAAATATGACACCAACTGTAAAAATAAAATTAGAGTCATTATTTTTATAAGTAATGTCAATATTTCTGTGAATAATGTCAATATTTCTATAAGAAATATTGAAGTTCTGTAGTAATGCCAATATTTCTGTGAGTAATGTCAATATTCATGTGAGTAATAATGAAAATGAAGTCATAGTAAAACAATTACAACAACTAATGTGTAATAAAAAGAAAAGTTAGAGAAAAAATTGTTTGATTGACTTATATTATCATGTCTCATCGCCATGTCCTCGCATCCGCTCTTTCTCGCGCCGCCGCTACGTCTTCAGCCTCTTCATCTCTTTCTGATTCGCTCTCTACTGCGCTTCAGGTCCTCACTGACCGTCATCTGGACCTCGAGATCCGTTCCTTGGCCGATCATATTGTTTCCACGAGGTGGGAGCTCCAGGAGAAAAAGAGGCGCTCGGCATTGTGATTGAGATCACGCGGTTTCTTGATCGGGAGAAAGGGAGAGGAAGAGGACGGAGGAGGTGAAGGGTTTGATTTTGGTTAGAGAACAGAGGAGGTGAGGAGAGGACAATGGCTAGGTTAACTAAAAAGAAAATAGAGATCCAATCGATCCTTAAAAAGGATTGGAGTAAAACATGCGGCATCTCTAAATTTTTTGGCGGATTGTCAATTCATTTTGGCGGAGATTGAAATTTCATTTAGGTTAAAGAAATAAATTGTTATGGCTAAAAATAAAAGAGACGGGAAAATGAATTGGAAAAGAATGAGTGTGACATAGTAGAGTATTTCCGTGAAAGTCTGTACTTATTTTTGTGAAATAGAGAGTTCTGAAGTATTTCCGTGAAAATGTAGATTATATTTCGTGGATTTTATTTCCGTGCAAATTTCTTCCGTGGACTTGTCTACAGAAATGATGAGCGCCACACGTCAATCTCTTTATTTCCGTAGAACCCAGATTTATCACGGAAAAAATATCAACTAACCACGGTAATAACTCAAATTCTAGTAGTGTATATAGTTGTAGTGTTATAGGTTTTATAGTGCTTGCTATATGTACCAGATTAGGCGAGGAACGTTCCTCTTTTCCATCACATTTTTTTCAAACTATGTATTGAAGCCTTGGTTCAAGCTAAGTTTTTGGCATCTAAACTATTATCAGAACCTCGCCCCCTGAACTGTGGAACTTGATTCATGTTCATGATATTTTGTTCTTTTTTGTATTTTTTTTTCCATTCTTGGTGATATGTAGAGCAAAAAAAGAATAGAAAAAGCACAAAAATAAGAGCACTTCAAGAAAGAGCTTGTGGAAAAGAGGATGAAAGAGGAAGTCGAGGGGCAAGCAGCCAAGCAAAGGAATCAATTGATGGCTCTCTACAGGTTCAACCAAAGGATGCTAACAAAAAAGTGCCAGAAGGTTAACTAAGGTCTTTATTACTCTTTTTTTATATTCGATATTAATACTTCTGTATTTTGAAATCTGAGGTTGTTCAGAATTTGTACTTGGTGCCAAAGAAAAGCATCTCATTGCACTTCTCTATATTTCCTGATTGAGGAGTTTATGTACATCTTTCTGTCGAAAAACTATGGAGATAAATTGATCTATATTATACATAATTTTTTTTGACTTGTGTTTGTCAATTTTGGTACTTAAATTGCTCCCGTTATACTTTTCTTCATTGAGTGATGCCTTGTAGACAATGTAAATAATTTTAAAATTGGGCAGATGCCGCAGATCCAACATAGCGTTGTTGGCATATACATTAATAAACTTTGGTGTTAGTATATATTTGATGGTCATTTGTTGTGTTGGTTTCAATCTTTCGACATGTTTCAAAATTATATACTTTAGTCTTCCGATTATTGCATATTGTAGTTAGATGACATATTGTCCGTTATCATAATCTATTTTGGTCGTTGTTATAAAATATTTTATTAAAACTATAAGGGTCCAATTATCTTTGATTTTTCAACAGTATTATTGATCGACTCCAAAAATCTATATCATGAATTTTTTAAATAATAAAATTTTATTTAATTACTTTTATTTATAATTTAAAAGAAATCAGCAGCAGCGGGCATTGTACTAATTTATATAAAAATGTGGACTAATTTAAATAAAAATGTCGGCGACCGTTGATTGCCTAATTCAGAAAGTATATATTGAAAAACTTCTATATTGGACTAAATGTACATGTCTGTTCCACAAAGAAAGAAACACGGCATCACATGGTTTTTTTTTTTGCACTGTTTATATCTGCCATAAAAATCACCAATAGTTAATCATCACTTTATTCTTTTAAGTTTTGACTTAATGACTTCATTGATAATAACTTTTAATTTCCCAACATGCACCAAAATTCCTACCGTGCCACTCACACTTTTTCCAATAACGTGTCCACTTTGTTCACATTAACAGATCTCTCAAGGTAAATAATATATTTGTTTGCTTGTGTTGTCATGTAGCATCTCGTTTCTTGGAAATACTTTTTGACCCATCATTTTATTAATCTTTGTTATGTTTTGTTAAATTTAGGAAGAGAGAACGAAGTTTCTGGGGATCCCTTCCAATTATTACAATATATTCAGATGGGCTTATTCGTTTCTATATATTACTTATATTTTGTGTTTTGAAGAGAGATTTAGTTTTTAGTTTAGTGATAAAAATTGGAGAGCAAAAAAATGAACGAATGCAAATGTTGATCACATATCACATCAATGAACGAATATATATATATATATATATATAGAGGTTGACTAAAATACAACGCGTTGCACGGATGCACCCGTGCAACGCGTTAAAATCTCAAAATTTAAGTTTAAAATGACCTATTCAAACCGTTTAATTTATTTTTCATATCAAATTCTTATAGAAAATCAAATTTTACATTTTTAAATTTTTTTGCTATTTTTTGAGTAAGAAGAAAATCATTACTATTGGACGATCCAAATTCCTTAAATCAAGCAACTTTCTTCTAACCCAAAAAAATTTCAAAAAATATAAAATTTGATTTTCTATAAGAATTTGATATGAAGAATAAATTGAATGGTTTGAATCAGTCATTTTTAACTTAAATTTTGAGATTTTAACGCGTTGCACGGGTGCATCCGTGCAACGCGTTGTATTTTAGTCAACCTATATATATATATATATATATATATATATATATACTATTGTAAAAATGTTTGTACTTCAACTGATATGTAAACGGATCAAAAATTATATTTTAAAATATCAAATTTTTTTATTTATGATTTTCATTAAATTCTTCATATAAAAACCTTGTGGGATACAAAAAATTGGAATGTTTTGATTTTTTTAAGCCACTATTTTGAATTTAAAAAAAACTCTAAAAATAATAATAAATATTCAATGTTTGTGTTATTTTTTAAAAAATTCAAAAGAGTGACTTAAAAAACTCAAAACACTCCAAATTTTTGTATCCCATAAGGTTTTCATATGAAGAATTTAATGGAAATCATAAATTAATTTTTTTGAGATTTTAAAGTATAGTTTTTGATCCGTTTACATATTAGTTGAAATGCAAATGTTTTTACAATAATCTATCTCTATATATATTCTAACAAAAATGTATATATGCATATTTTAATTAAATGCCGTGTTATATTAATATATAACTGTATATATAATCAATAATACGTCTTGCCTGTTTTTTTTTGTTGTTTATTCAGTACCACTGTCACATGAAAAAGAAAATTCTTCCTATAGCATAACACTTGAACCTTCTCGCACTCACATCTTTTTACATCATTACATGTAACACAAGTAACGGTCCAGCTATCTGTCACAACCCACAAGTAATTTTTATAAATTACTTGCATATTTGGTGTGGTAAATTCACATAGACTGAATGTTAAATAATTTTAATGAATAATGTTGATAATAGTTTTGATTTTTAATGTTGACTAGTGTGAAGAACTGGATTTTATTTTATTTTTTCTTAAAGAGTTGTTACCGTTTATAGACAGTATGACAGAACATCGAATATCCATCTCGAAAAATAAATCTTGAGGGGACAACGAATCTCCACAGAGCGAAGAACTGGATTTTATTTTATTGCACTTAAAGAGTTGTTACGTTTATAGACAGTACGACAGAACATCGAATATCCATCTGGAAAAATAAATCTTGTAGGGGACAATATAAATACCAAATATATTTAATGCGGAACTGTTGATTAAAATTACCAATATCCGTTGGAGCCTTGGAAGGAAAATTAAAGAACAACGGTATTTGTATCAGATTCACTTCAACTAGATGGAAAATCTCTATTTCAAATTTCATGCTTCCATCTGATGTTAAATTTTCATATCGGTAGCTATAGGTAGAATATAACTAGCTTTGAAATTACTTGTTATGGTTATTCAATTCTCCATTCTCGCATTGTTAATTTGTTATGTACACAGTACATCGCTGCACAAAATACATTTTTTTTTAAACTCAAGACCTGCTTGTGTACCGTTATTTCCTACCGTTCTTCTTCGAATTTACATAAGAACTGCTCTGAAGTTCTTAAGTCTCATACGCACGTTCACAAAATTGGAATCGTAATTCGCTAGATCTTTCAAAGATACTGTTAGACTGAGAAGTTCCTAGAGAACATGCACAGGAATCCTATATATTGAGAAATAGATATGGTGTCTCAGGATCTGTACGAATAAATTAACTAATTCATTGAGAAAAACGCGCAAGACGGCTGCTTGTCTTCTCTACTGATCGCTTTAATTTTAGAAGATGCAAGAGATGTTCCTCCCTCATCAAATTTTCTGATATAACTAAGAGCATCCGCATCGGTGTCGATTGGTAAAATTAAATTTTTATACCACGTCATCAAATTGACAATTCATTTTAAGAGTGATATCCCTGAATAGAATGGAATTGTCAAAATGACATTTTCGTAATTAATTTTCTGCTTCTGCGCTGACATGACTTGTCAAATGGACTGTCAAATTTAGACAATTGTCTAATTTTGCTTAGTCTTTGCATCCCTGAAATTCAAATGACAATTGTCAAATGAGATTTGACAGTCAATTTGACAATGGGATGCGGATGCTCTAATTTATTCTCTTTGTTTTGGGGGGTAGTGGCTTGAATCTTATTTTTACTCAGAAAAAAAAAAACAGTCCTTGACAAAAAGAAATTGAAAAAAATTAAGTTGACGCAATCAAATTCAAGGACTAAGACCTTTTTTCTTAAGCAATTATATGGGAGGATCAAAATCATTCTATTATTTTAACTGAGTACTGTCACTGGTTAGTAAAGCACTAAAGTATGATGCAACTTTTCACGAATCAAGAACAAATTGAAAATATCATAGAAAATTGTTAACGGGCCTCCGGACAAATTAGTAGTTATAGCTTTGACGGGAACGCATTCTCTGAAACGCAGTGGAGATTGGAGACGGGGGAGATTCAAAACCCTTTGAATAATTAAAAATTGGATTTAAAATTTTTGAGAGTCGTTAATTTTACATTAAGATTCGTAATAATTATTGAAAGTATGAATTTTGAATTTAGATTTTATTGAAAGTACGAATCTCGATGCAAAATAAATTTAAATAAAAATCTCAATGCAAAATTGCATTGAGATTCGCACTTTCAATAAAATCTAAATTCAAAATTCGAGATTTTGAATAAAGACTTGTATGGATGAATATATATTGAAAGTACTTTCAATATATATTCGTACTTGGAATAAAGTCTTTATTCCAGTTCCATAGAATAAAGACTTGTATAATGTAATCGCAAGGGGACCATTCTAATGCCAGAATAATGTACTGCCTACAATTACAAAAAAAAATTTAAAAAAAAATCTGATATTTCCATCCACAAAAATGTGGGAAAGGGGGGGGGGGGAAGGTGAGCATGAGCGTGTAGATGATTATGGACAATCTGAAAGCAAATCAGAGATCACTGTCATGAAACTTAAAATCCTCCTCCGATTTAACAGAAAGATACAGGTGGGTTCTTGAGCTTTGGAATTTCAACAAAAGATCCTCAGCCTGATGCTGACACCCGCCCTTCAATTTCAGAGATTAATTGCTACAGAGACTGAGAAAGCTACAAGGAACACGCTACAATTACAATAATCAAATATTTTTTGACTTTTTTTCCTTGTGTCATTAGGTCATGCAAGATTTCTATTTAAATTGAAAGTACGAATCTCGATGCAATTTTACATCGAGATTTTTATTTAAATTTATTTTGCATCGAGATTCGTACTTTCAATAAAATCTAAATTCAAAATTCATACTTTCAATAATTATTACGAATCTTGATGTAAAATTAACGACTCTCAAAAATTTTAAACCCAATTTTTAATTCAAAGGGTTTTGAATCTCCCCCATCTCCAATCTCCACTGCGTTTCAGAGAATGCGTTCCCTTCAAAGCTATAACTACTAATTTGTCCGGAGGCCCGTTAACAATTTTCTATGATATTTTCAATTTGTTCTTGATTCGTGAAAAGTTGCATCATACTTTAGTGCTTTACTAACCAGTGACAGTACTCAGTTAAAATAATAGAATGATTTTGATCCTCCCATATAATTGCTTAAGAAAAAAGGTCTTAGTCCTTGAATTTGATTGCGTCAACTTAATTTTTTTCAATTTCTTTTTGTCAAGGACTGTTTTTTTTTCTTTTCTGAGTAAAAATAAGATTCACCCCCAAAACAAAGAGAATAAATTAGAGCATCCGCATCCCATTGTCAAATTGACTGTCAAATCTCATTTGACAATTGTCATTTGAATTTCAGGGATGCAAAGACTAAGCAAAATTAGACAATTGTCTAAATTTGACAGTCCATTTGACAAGTCATGTCAGCGCAGAAGCAGAAAATTAATTACAAAAATGTCATTTTGACAATTTCATTCTTTTCAGAGATATCACTCTTAAAATGAATTGTCAATTTGATGACGTGGTATAAAAATTTAATTTTACCAATCGACACCGATACGGATACTCTTAGTTATATCAGAAAATTTGATGGAGGAGGAACATCTCTTGCATCTTCTAAAATTAAAGCGATCAGTAGAGAAGACAAGCAGCCGTCTTGCGCGTTTTTCTCAATGAATTTGTTAATTTATTCGTACAGATCCTGAGACACCATATCTATTTCTCAATATATAGGATTCCTGTGCATGTTCTCTAGGAACTTCTCTGTCTAACAGTATCTTTGAAAGACCTAGGGAATTACGATTCCAATTTTGTGAACGTGCGTATGAGACTTAAGAACTTCAGAGCAGTTCTTATGTAAATTCGAAGAAGAACGGTAGGAAATAACGGTACACAAGCAGGTCTTGAGTTAAAAAAAAAATGTATTTTGTAATGCGAGAATGGAGAATTGAATAACCATAACAAGTAATTTCAAAGCTAGTTATATTCTACCTATAGCTACCAATATGAAAATTTAACATCAAATGGAAGCATGAAATTTGAAATAGAGATTTTCCATCTAGTTGAAGTGAATCTGATACAAATACCGGCGTTCTTTAATTTTCCTTCCAAGGCTCCAACGGATATTGGTAATTTTTTTAATCAACAGTTCCGCATTAATTATATTTGGTAGAAAAAGCTGTTGCGGGTGAAATCTGAAAATAATTTAGAGAGAAGTGCAATACGTACATTCTAACTTCTCATGGATATGATTTTACATTTGGTTTATAATAAAAAACATTAGTTTATATATATTACACGTGCGCCCGCGCGTGCACACACAAATATGTATTTTATTTCAAAAAAAAATATTATACCACGATAAGCTGATAAATTTATGTAATTGACCTCAAATAACTGTAAGTGAAAATAATTTAAACTACGAACATGCACATACTAACAAAAATAACAAATAACTATATATTTATTGGTTTATTATCTAAAATATATATTATTGATTGGTAATTACCAGCCACAGCTATATAACATCTTGCATAATATAATATTACCATCATTTATAAAATGAATATAGATATATATTTTTAATTATTTTATAGGGACAAATTTATACGAAATAATTCTTACAGTCTTATTTCCACCCTTAACTTAAAGTCTTATTAGTGTATGTTCGTGTCATCATATAAAATGCAGATTAAATAACTAGTAGGATAAATCAGTGGAGTGGATTGATACCTTTTTTTAATTAAGGAAGTATAACGGTAAAAAGATAATTATTGATCATATTGGTTCCTGAAGAATTTCTGGTCTCTTAATTCTCCTGCCCCTCTATATATACGGCTTTGGTGCTATACCATGCCAAAGCCACCAAGCAATTTATATCTACTGCTCACAAGAGAACGCACAAAGAGGGATATCACAATGTACAATACGCGCAAGAGCATTATTTTAGCGGCATGGTTGCTAATTATCATCCTGCTCATGGGCTTCTCTCCAGTAGCAAATGGATCCCGTTCAATCAGAAAACTAGCATCAGAAAGTGAAGGTGCACCAGAGATAAAGGCAGACGTTGCGCACAAAGCACCCGTACCACCTTCACAATCGTCGTGTTGTAGCCATGGACTCGGTAGCCATATCTGTCCATGTCCTCCCTGATGAGACAAACTAGCGACGCACTGACGCTGCATGCAAATTAGCTACTGGAAATGTGCATTTGTTCTTTCTTGGTATCAGTCTGCATATAGGTCTTTGTATGTAAATGATCCACGCATTTCATTTGTTGACGATTTAGTTTTAATTCGTCTTATTTTCTTTCATCCTTCAATTTTTATGTTGTATTTATTTATTTTTATTTTGATTTGCTTTAATTATGTTGTTATTTTCTTTGTTTCGTGGGTCATAAAAGTATGTATTAATGTATATGTTATTGCATTGAAATAGTTCTTATAATTAAGTATGTATTACACATGCAGTCATTGGAATAATTATGGTGCTGCAGGTCTGCTACGTACGTAATTTTTAATTCAGTCATAAAATTTCAAGGAGAACTGAATGTTCGATCAGGATTTCATGCAACAGTGCGCTGGTGAAATTTTCCTTCTCTCAATTGATGTCATCAGTTCTTGAGAAAAACCTCATAAGATGAGCAAACCCAGAATCATCCAGCCCGCTAGCCCAGCTCATAAATGATAATGGATCGCACCAAATTAATAGTCCATATTGGTCACACTTGCTATATGTATATCGTATCGTTCAATAATAATCTCGCTACTAAGATCAGATCTCTCAGCATCAGACTGTAGTACTGTTACTGTACCAACAACCATGTATAGGCTATAGACTATAGACCTACTTTCCGTGTTGAACACAAATGTGAACCTTGCCCATAAAGTGCTCGTTCCGTGCGATGAATTCGCATCTGAAGTCTGAACCAACATATGGGGTTAAGTCAAGTGTTCGTAATTTAATAGAGCCATAATGACCGCTCCTGTAAACCTACCCGCGATCGGCAATAAAGTGGTCGGATTGTGTGGACAGGCTGACGATTGGCTGGATAGGAAATCGCTTGGTGATATCTCTCATTTCCCTTCAAACTTAGTTCAGTACCGACTCCTGAGCTCTGAAGAAGGTTCTCGGCGCATCAATACTCAAAGCTGATCTCTCTCTCTCTCTCTCGCACCCCTCTGTCTCCACAGGTCCCTTTCGTCGCTCGGTGCGCTGTCTCTCTCACCTCGCTCTGCTCTGTCCACTATCGCGCCTGCTCCCATAGGTAAACTTTCTCCTCCCATCTTTTTCTCAAACAAAATCCTGTTGTTCTTTGGGTTTTCGTGTTTCACTCCCTTTTTTTGTTTTTTTTTTCGTTTTATTCTAAAGCGCTTGGGTCTTTCTATTTATTTATATATTTATTTTTTTGTTTCCGTAAGTTGGTAATTTGGACTAATACGAAAAGGAGAAACGAAATGGGTACGTTTTTCTGGTAAATTTTCCGTTTGTTTTTAAAAAAATGACTTTGGTGCTGGTAAATGGTAAGTCACAACTGATATCACAAGGATAATCAAGTACTTGTTTAAAGGTTAGGTGGTAGATCAAACGACAAATGAATTGAGTCTTCTTTTCCAGGTTAGATTGCGTTGATAAAATCATTGTAATGAAGTGCAAGTAGTCTGGTATCAATTTCAAAGTTGCACGTGGTTTCTGAAGCAGATTGTATGATTGAATTATTGGCTCTGGTAGATGTGCTATTGCTGGTAAATAATTTATTAATATTTGCTAAATAATTCTATGTAATAAGGGGTATCATGTATAAAATCCTAATGCTACGGAAATGAACTCATTAGCCTAGATGTTAATCATTTAATCAGTTATTTTAAAGATGAGAGTCTAAGCTATCAAATTTTTAAATGTCCATAAAACATCCTCATTCGGTTCGAATGTGCGACCTCCCACACAAAGGGAATTACCTTTTGCCACTAAACCAAAGACAGTTTTCTGCTTTCTTTTTTCTTTATTCTCTTCTCCCGTTTAATTTGTAATTTGGAAAAAAATGTTTCATTTGAGGAGCTAGATTTTGAGGCTTAATTTATAATTTGGAAAAAAATGTTTCATTTGAGGAGCTAGATTTTGAGGCTGTAATCCCCTACCTTTCAAGTAGGGCTGCAAATGAGTTGAATTCGAGCGAGTCAGACTTAGCTCAGGTTTGGCTCATGAAAATTCGAGTCGAGTTG
Organism: Schoenoplectus tabernaemontani; assembly: GCA_037127355.1. Taxonomy (NCBI): domain Eukaryota; kingdom Viridiplantae; phylum Streptophyta; class Magnoliopsida; order Poales; family Cyperaceae; genus Schoenoplectus; species Schoenoplectus tabernaemontani. Next base: position 17,225,801 of record CM073752.1, read on the forward strand.
AGTCGAGCTCGTGAAACATTTTGAGTTGAAAAGGCTAGTTCAAGCTCGGCTCGTTACTATTCGAGTTAGCTCACGAGTTGGCTTACGAGCCAATGCATGTATGTTGACTCAGTTTGACATTTATATTTAGTATATCTACAAACTATAAAGTTGGTACATCTACAAGAATGATACAAGAGTTAGTATAAAATTGATATATCAATAAATTATATTTTCAATGACATCTTTGCTGCACTAATTTGAACGGATGGACCAACAAAAAAACTATCGAGTCAGATATATGAGCCGAGTCACTAGCGAGTACGAAAAGTCGAGTACGAGAAGTGGTTAAGTCACTGAGATGGTGAGATGATGAGAGATAATGAGAGATGGATTATCGGATTAGGGTTTAGCAGAAAAAACATATAAATTATTATTATTGGAGCCGAGTCGAGCCATGAGCCGAGCCAACGCCAACTCAAACTCAGCTTATTTAACTATCGAGACAGATTAGGTGGAGCCAAATTAATTTGAGTTAGATTTGCTAGCCAGATTAGCTCGGGGCCGAATCAAGCCCAAGCTGAGCCATGATTTATGTAGCCCTACTTCCAAGTGCAGCAGTTGTCAGCTGATTAGAAGCATATCCAATTTACCAACCATCCCAAACTTGGAAAATTTATAATGATAGATCTCTCACAATAATATGCATTTCAAAATTAATAATGCTATTAGAATTCGATGCTTTTGAAATGGTATGCATTCTTGATCTGTATTTTTTTATTAACTTCTGATGAATGAAATAAGGACAACAAATTGGAATTAGATACAAAACGTCTTAGTTCCCAGTACTGTTGTTACTTCGAAGTACTGGTGTCCTGGTCGTTGCTAATCATAATAAAACTTAATGGTCGCTGTTACATATTTGTGGGAAAAAAATAGGCGAATCTGGTCAATGTGACCATACCATTGCCTCCAAACTAATGTAGTGTCAACAGAATCAATGTGTTTCTAAAGCACATCCAATAGAATAACTTCTCTTTTTCAGATGGTAGTTGAGCATGATAAGCACACAAAATATTGACAATTTGCTAGATATCAGAATTGATGTGCAATTCAGGAGCTTATCTTCTAGATTAAAATTGTGTTATCTGCTCGGCCTGAACAGTAAGTGGCCAAATACCAAGTAAAGTAATCATATCAAATGCTTTAACTTTTTTGTCCCCATCATATTTAGGATATAGGGTGTGTTTGGATCATGCAAAGAATAGCGTAAGAATAGAGAAATTGAGAATAGCAAATGAGGATAGTGAACAAATAGTGATTTTTCGGTTAGCACGAGAATAGTAAAAAAATGATGCTATTCCGGATGGTAGAAATATTGTTTGGATTGTTTGTTGGGAATAGTAATGGAGAGTTGAGAAGAATAGCAGCTATTCCATCCTCACCACAGAATAGCAGAATAGCAGCTATTCTCACTGTTTCGGAACAACAGATTTGCGTTTGGATACACAACTGCTATTTCTATTCCGAGAAGAGCAGTTATTCTGCTATTCCTGACCCATCCAAACATACCATATGGGATTGATTTGTAAATAAAGAATAACCTGGCCATTCAAACTCCCACTAGACCAAGTCATTAAATCAACTGATTTGCTACCACTTAGTTTTTTTGTGGGATTGATTTGTGTAACTAAATTCTATTGAGAAATCCTTTGGAATGTGGTTGATTAGGTATGATATCTTAAAATGATATTTAGCTTTTCCAATCAAGAGTTTTAGGATGTGTGATGTGTTTAAAAAACACATGAAATATTTGAAAATCATTTTATTTATAGATTATAACTTGCAAATTACTGAATTGTTTGATATGTCTTGTTGAAACTTATTAATCCGAATAAGGCACAAAGAAGATTGTATTGTTACAACTATGCTCTTACAAGTAGTTGATATTCCTTGATACCGGAATATCTGAATTTTTTTCTTAAGGATTGGGAATCGAGGAAACACATTTCGTAATGTTGATTTGGTATGTTTTAGTTTTCTGTTTCATGAGGTTGAAGTGGCTCAAATGTGTTTGAATTGTGTGAAATGGGGTTAAATGCAACATGATTTCAAGTTATATGGTAAAAATTATAAAATATCATGAGTTGCAAAATGTATAATTGTCAGAAATTGAGACACATGATTTTTTTTCTTTTTCTTTTTTTTTAGTTCTGAGTTGGCCTCTGTTCAGCTTCAGCTCAAATAAGCTCTTAATTCATTAGTGATGGTATTGTTTGACTTCCCCAAAGTTTAGCTAGCTGGTAGACACAAGCATGGTTTAAGCAACAGTCATTACAATTTTACTCTGTCAAGTTTGGATGAAACTCTGTTACTACTATAATGGTCTATTTGAATGGTGTACCTATTAGAATGATCTATGTGCTTGTCATTATAATTCTACTATCTAACAGGCCAGCTTTCTCACAAAATTGGTAGAGACTGTCAAGAGCTTCAGTGCAATCACAACATGTTCAATACAAGACCAGCTAAACTTTTTGAAGAAGTCAGATGATCGGTAGAGGCTGCCAATTGGTACTCTCACAAAATCTCTCTCTATCCCTCTGCATCAATCCCCTTCTTCTTTAGTTAACTTCAATATCCTTTTGTCTCTTTGCATATCAATATCCCCCTACCACTCCAAAACAAAACAATTTGACTATTGGACTAAATTCAATTTCATCTCAGCTCAGTTCAGCTCTGCTTCCTTTACGAGTTAACCAAAAGTAGAAACTAGAAAAAATGAATTTCAATAACAGGTTATCTGGTTACAAGGTCATTGGAACCAACTTATACCTGCATCGACGCCGTTTAATGCTGTACATTGTCCTTCCTCTCTTATTTCTTTATTTCTTGTACACCTTAAACATTGTTCTTTCCTCTGCAAACCATTCGCCTTCTGAAACTTGCCCAAGCACCACCACCACCAGCAATCACCTTTCCTACACCAGCGATTCAAAAATTCCTGAAACAAGATACACGGAAACAGAGCTAGAACACATAGTCTTTGGCATTGCTGCCTCGGCCCGTCTATGGGACAAGCGGAAAGAGTACATCAAGGTCTGGTGGCGGCCTAATCAGATGCGGGGCTTTGTCTGGCTAGACAAACCTGTCAGTGAGTTCAACTCCACTGCCCCATCTTACCAGCTTAGCCTCCCCATGCTCAGGCTCTCCTCTGACACATCAAAATTCCCCTATACCTACCCAAAGGGTCGCAGGTCAGCGATTCGCCTCTCCCGAATCGTCTCTGAGACGTACCGGCTCTCCCTCCCCAATGTCAGGTGGTACGTCATGGGTGACGAGGACACCATCTTTCTCCCTGACAATCTTGTCAGAACTCTTGCCAAGTTTGACCACCGTCAGATGTACTATATTGGGTCAAACTCTGAGAGCCATTTGCAAAACATCTATTTCTCATACAACATGGCCTATGGCGGTGGTGGCTTTGCAATTAGCCAACCGCTGGCTCAGGCGCTTGCTGCTATGCAAGACGAGTGCCTCAATAGATACCCTGCACTGTATGGAAGTGATGATCGGATTCAGGCTTGCATAGCTGAGTTGGGAGTGCCTCTAACAAGGCATCAGGGATTCCACCAATATGATGTGTATGGCGATTTATTGGGACTTCTTTTGGCACATCCAGTGGCCCCGTTGATTTCCCTCCACCACCTTGATGTCGTGCAGCCGATCTTCCCAAATTCATCCACTCAGGCCGTTGCTCTGAGGAAACTATTTTCTGGGCCTGTGAGACTGGATTCTGCCAGTGTGATGCAGCAGTCAATATGCTATGATAAGATTAACCAATGGACAGTGTCGGTTTCATGGGGTTTTGCAGTGCAAGTTATTCGAGGGATCATGCCGCCGAGAGAAATTGAGATGCCAGCTCGGACATTCTTGAACTGGAAACGACGGGCTGATTATACCATGTATGCCTTCAACACACGACCATTGGCGCGAAACCTGTGCCAGCGGCCATATGTGTATTACATGTCTGACGCAAGGTTTGATGCAGCCAAGCGCACCATTGTGACCCAGTACAATCTCAACCGTACTGACCGGCTGGCTTGCCAGTGGAAGATGGCTGACCCTGCTAGATATTGGATCATATTGTTGTGTACAAGAAACCGGATCCTGGACTATGGGACAGGGTAATTAATTCCTTTTTTTTAACCCTTCGTTTTACTTGGACCACAGTTTGGTCTCTCTATGATTGTCCTTGTCTTGCCTCATTTTTAAAGTGTTCCTTATGCAAGTGCAATAAAAATATTGTTATTTAATCCTGTTTACATTAATTTGCAGTCTCCTAGAAGGAATTGCTGTAGGGTGGTGAGCCCACCGGATGGTGACCGAAGCACCATGAGCATTGATGTAGGTGTATGCATGGAAGGCGAGTTCAGTCAGATTTAGATCTATACTAGCACTTTACACGTCGCCCTTCTTTTAGATAAGTTCCAGCCTTTTGGAATACTTTGGTAGGGTTGCTAGAAATATGCATAAAATAAAGAAGAACATAGCTCCTTTTTTGAAGGTTTTTTTAAGCACATCTGGCAGCATGGACCTGTGTCTAAATTGAGTCTTACATGTCACAAAAAGAGATGGTTGATGATAAAGGTCGTTGAGGGGATTTTATTAATTTTTTAAGGCATGGGATAATTTGGTCGAGTCATAAGAGGTGTGTGTGTTGGGGTGGGGGGTTACCACTGTCAGTGTCACACAAAGCATGCACTGAAGGCCACAGAACTCAAGTTTTGGGTCTTGTTTTTAGCGTATAAGATGTGAGTAGCCTGGCACACTGATCCCTGGATATGAAGACCGTTAGGATTTGCTGAAGAGATCGGAGCTCGGAGTACTCTGTTGAAATGGAAGCCAGTACAGTATAACTGATTTTACGAATGTCAATCATTAGTTCTTTTTTTTTCCTGTTACATTATTTTTTCCATTCTATTAGATTATTAGGACAAAGCTTTGATATCCTGTTGATGTAGCTATATTTCACATAAACGTATATGGAAATTGAAGAGGGATAATTGAGTTTAGAATCATATTTGTTTTTCTACTTAATGTGGTTGCTGACCTACTATTTTTGTATATTTAAAACAAAAAAACTGGGAAACAAGTATTTGTGCAATCCTAGTAAGTATATCAAAAGCTTTTTAACATTCTACTGAGAGTCTAATAATGATACAGTATCAGTATGTACAAAGTATTTAATTATTTTAAGGCGGAGAATGGCAGGGGCCACCTCGTTTGCCATTGTGGGTACAACCCGAGGCTGCTGAAGGTGGTACCAGTCCTCTGAGATTGGGTTTGCATTCGCTCTCTCTCAAATCCTGTAACTGTTTCCATGCTCCGACAATTGCATTCTCCAGGGAGCAACAGTAGCAGTACCAATGCACTAACTATTATTTTCTTGTCTGTCTCTACCTCCATGGCTTATATGTTGCACTCGACTCGAATCTTCAAGTGTTGGCCAGTGGTGTATGAACTCTAACACTCTTAATTTTAAATTTTAAATGTATGAGAATCCAAATACTTTTCCGGTTAGTAAGATGTGTCCAATCTAGTTTCAGTATATATCATGCTTCTTGACTTGTGAGAAGTTCCAAGGACTTCCTTGTAGGTGGGAAGGGGAACTTCATGGAAATTAAGCGCTACTTGATTGTGTGATACTGGCATTCCTAAAACTAAGTTGCTTTTGGAAAAAAAAATTATTATTTCTGAGTTTCTGGTTGAATAGCACAGTAAACCTTCTTGGCAATGTCTTCATGTTCTGAGAAGTTACTGGGACCGTTGGATCTATTTGGTCAGTAACAGGCGCTTGTTTTGCAAGAAATCCACAGGCCACATTGAAGTCCAACTTAAATTCCTCGCATCTTCTTATTTAATTGCAACATATGCTGCTTTGATCATTTTCTAACGCGGATTTGAGCTCCTCTCTCTACCACAAAAACAAACCATCGTTTATTGTGTGAGGGGCAGCTCTGAGATAAATACACAGTTTGGCTTGCCCCCAATCCTGTTTCGGAAGAAGAGCTCGACAATCAGAATTTTTAGTTCTAGTGAGAAAGACGGAAAAATAGGGAGCAGATTGACAGGCTAATAAAAGAGTAAATTCAGCAGCCGACAGCCAAAGTGTGCTTATGCATCTACTCTGCACTGACACTGTAAAATCTGTTTTTTTTTCTGTTCAGTAAACATGAAATTTCCTAAAAGAAATGTCAATCATGAGTCATGACAATGCATTTTCTTGGAAAAGAGAGTGATTAAGGCCTTGAATTCTCACAATTTTTTTTTTTTTTACTTTGTCAATGAAATGTGTGGGACTAGGAATTAAATTCGATCGAGTTAGTGTTTGAGTTTAATTTGAAATTATTTTCATATTATTATAAATAATTAGAGCTAAAATAATTAATATTTTATTAATTTTATATTAAAATTTTAAAAAATAACTTATATGTATTAATTTAATAATAAATTAACAATATCTTATTAATTTTATAATAAAATAATTATATTATTATATATTATTGATTAAATAGTTAAGAATATATACAAATAATTATATATCAAACTATTACGAATTGAACTTAAACTAGTTCATTAAAAAAATTATCGAATTGAACTCAAATCGAATTGATAAAAAAATATAATCGAACGAATTAAATTCGAACTAAAATCCAATCAAACACCGATCAAAATATGAATTACGAATTTTTATTGCAATACTATCATTAACGTATTTCAAAGCCATACAAAGACCCAGAAAGTCTTGGAAAATACTCCAAGAAGGCACAATGAACAAAAGGCCTACTGAATTGGACAAGTAAAGATGGTTACAGGTTACTGGGGTGTTTCCCTCTATACGTACGGGTAATAAAACTTACTGTAAATTATTAGGAAGGTTTTAAAATACGGAATGCGACATGCGGATATATATTTTAAAAAGTCTTAAAATATTTAAATCAATCATTTATTTTTAAATTTTTAATATAAATAAGAAATCATAATAAAATATTAATATAAATTTAAATATTTTACATGAAATATATCATATAATAATTTTATAGACTCAATACGATACAAATTTAAAAAAAAAATACCGTACGTTATTGAATATGTGAATACATACTCTTATACATGCGATATTACGTGGTCTTATTTTAAAACAATGACTATTAATACGTACAACCTATGTTTTGAATTTGAAGTCTTAAGACAAATAAGCTTTTTGTCAAAAAAATAAATACATAAAATAAGCCAAATATAATAACAGTAAACTGAATAGTAAAATCGTAATGTGACTTGAGCCTTTTAATCTAAAGTTTTAATCCAATTTTAAATCCGGCATGCTTTGAGGAATAGACAGTGTCCGGGGGCAAAACTCTGACAAAGTTTTGACTAACTCTATATAGAGAGAGAGTTTGTCTATTGTTCTTTAGTAGCACTTTGATCGAAATGTTATCAGTTTAAATTAAAATTTCATACTCAAATTTTAAGCTTTGAAATTTTAATTTAAATAGCTTAATAAATTTTTTATATCATAATCTTGTAGAATATTAATTTTTATCGTGTTTGTAGTTAGTTTACTATAGTTAATGATTTTTAGAAAGTAAGTATTTTTGACATATAAATTTTATTATTTTAGGGTTATCTTTCAAAAATCATTAAGTATAGTAAATTAATTTCAAACACGATAAAAAATAGTATTTTATAATATTATGATATAAAAATTTTATTGAGCTATTTAAATTAAAATTTGGACTGATAGCGTTTACCAAGTCTACGAAAGCACAATAGACAAACTCTCTCTCTCTCTCTCTCTATATATATATATATATATATATATATATATATATCCTTATTAAGCACATATGTGTTATGATCCTACAATGGTCCAAATTTTTTATTAAATTTTTAGAGCTAATATCACTAATCAGATTGAATTATTCATCAAATAATGTTACTACCTCTATGACCATTTGTGTTGAAGTTATAATTTTCTCTCAATTTTGTTTGTTACACCAAAATGCTATATAATTTAGGAGTACAATTGTTTTATTTTGTTTTTTTTTTTAGATTTCCATCAATTATGAATTTTAACTTTCCTTAAACGCTGAATGTTAACTTTCCTCTCAATTTACATTTATTTTGCATTAATTATGTATTCATGATTGAAATTTACATTAATTACTAAATTATCTATATTTTTATTTTCTTATTTTTCACATGAAGATATGAATTTTTATATTTTTGAAATATATCACTGTAGCAACGCACAGACAAGATACTAGTGTATATATATAAGGCTATGGTGCTCCTCGAAGCGCAAAATCTCTCATATTTCGCGTTCGTATCTCAAATTTAAAAATCCAAACGACCAATCCAATCCATTGAACATGATCTTTTTATTGAAATATCTTTCAAGGTCAAATTATATATTTTTTGAATCTTATTTGCTATTTTTTAGATGAGTACAAAATCACTAGTTTTGGATGGTGCAAAAATCGTTAGATCAATAAATTTTTATCCATCTATAAAATATCAAATAAATTCAAAAAATATAAAATTTGATCTCCAAAATTATTTCAATATGAAGATCATATTCAACGGTTTGGATCGGCCATTTGGACTTTTAAATTCGAGATATGGATGTGAAGCACAGGAGGTCAAATTTTATCTATTAATTATTTTTAATTAATTTTAAGTAAATAAAAATTAATTAATTTATAATTAATCTTAATTAGTGTATATTTAAGCTTTAATTAGCACTAAATCATAATATTACTTTAAAAAACATAATTAATTGGGTCGGGTCAAGTTGACTTAAACCCAACCCGACCCATTCGGGTAAAAAATAAATTAAACTCATATCTAATCCATTTACCTTCGAGTCATGTCAGGTCGGGTCGGGTTAACCCGTCGGGTGGGGTCAACAATTGACACCCCTACTCATAATAATTAAATCAAGTGATTTTTCAACTATCTAAAAAATAGTAAAAAAATCTAAAATTTTTAATTTGGTGTACAACTAGATATTCATACGAAAGTCATTTTGAGCGGTTCATATCGATCATTAGGACTTTCAAAATAAAAAATAAATTCATAGCACGGGAGCGATATGTGCTATATATATATATATATATATATATATATATATATATATATATATATATAGGCTATTGTGAAAACGTTTGCATTTCGAGCCCAAGTCCATATTATTCAAATTTTATCGTAACACGTCTGAAATTCAAAATTATCATTCTCGTTAAATTATTCATATCAAAATATTGGGGGATACAAAAATTTGGGGTGTTTCGAGTTTTCTAAGTATTTATTTTGGATTTTTAAAAATTAGCAATAATAATTCAATATATTATTATTATTTTAGTGCTGATTTTAAAAAAATAGAGGAGTTTTGACAATATGAAAAGAAAGGAATAGATTAATCTTTAAGGGTATAATTATATTAGCTAAATACTAGTGCTGTAAGAAAGGAGATGATTTTCAAACTAAATTATATCTTATTTTACCTCAAGATGTCACACCGTTATCAATGCATGTGTTAGGAAGCAATTTAGAAATGAATTCAGCAGGGAAAGAGGCCCAGTCTGGAGAAGAACTGAGTCTTCAGCTTTGCCTCTCCTTGATACTGATATTGATTTTTTTTCCTCTACCTTATAAAAATTCTAAAACTATTGATTTTTAGTGCACATGAATGCTATAGAAGGAACTAATGGATTCTACAAGTTGGATATTTTGATTAAAGCATACTTTTAATAGTAGTTTTTGGATGCTTAGTAGTTTTATTTTGATAAAATTATATGATTATTTTATTAGTTGTATGTGATTTTCTACAATATAAGCCGAGAAGGTTTTAAACTATCTTTAGTTTCTGTTATGAGAGGTATAGCAGCTTATTTTTTTTATTTTATAATAGCTGTATGGGTTTAAAATTCTGATAAAATAAGAATAATTATTAGTAAATCCTATGGTACCGGTATGTGGTATCAAAAATATTATGTTTTAATGTGAAATAGATGGTATCTAACCACTATTTTTCGAAAAAAAATAAATTATGTTTGGCTTTGCAAACATTGTAATTCTTATTGCTTTTTATGCATGCATTACGGCTTAATTAACTTGATTGTCACAAACACATTACAATTTCTGATCGATCGGCAGGGTAGACGATAAGAATCGGTAAGATTGCTAGGGTGAATAAACTGATCGAATAATGCATAAAAAGATAGGGTGTCAATCAGAGCATTAATTTCTGTGATTATATATATATAATAAAGATACCGTGAGGTTAAGCTCACGGAAGCATTCTATGAGCTTAATTCAAAAGTATATTAAATTATCTCTAAATTTTAATTTATCATACTCATTAAATTCTTTATATGAAAATCTTGTGGGATGCAAAAATTTAAGTGTTTTGAGTTTTTCAAGTTATGGTTTTTAATTTTTGAAAATGAACTCTAAAAAAATAATATATTCAATGTTTGAACATCATTTTTAAAAATTAAAAATGATGACTTAAAAAACTCAAAACACTCTAAATTTTTGCATCCCATAATATTTTCATATAAAAAATTTAATGAGCATGATAAATTAAAATTTGGAGATAATTTGATATATTTTTTGAGTTAAACTCACAAAAAGACTCCGAGAGTTTAACCTCACGGTATCTTTACTCTCTCTATATATATATACTAATTAAACAATAACAGTGTGCTTATTTTAATGAAATTGTATTTATAAAGGCGATTTAAGTCTTTGTTGCATAGAGCTATAGTTAGGTAAGGTGGTCATTATTATTATTATTATTATTATTGCAAATAAATTAGATGGGATCCATCGGTCAAGTCTTCCATATTAAACGTCCAAACAGTAGTCAGCAAAACTTTTTTTGAGTAAAAATGGGAATTTAAATTATGCATATTAATTGTCCATAAAGAATATCTATTCGAGTTTCAACGTGACCTCAGATCATTCTTTTTTCACTAGACCAAAATTGATTTTCAAAGGTAAACTTTTCATTTGTGATGTATTAGAAATTGATGCAATCATACATAGTTTTTACAATATGAACAAAATTGCAATTAAATTAAATTTTTTTTTGAACTAGCATATATATTTGTTTATTTTGCAGAAAAAAAAAGAGCTCGCTCAAACTATCAAGATTTCTTATTTTGAGATAAAAATGAGTCTAAACTATTCAATTTTAGATGCCCATATATAAAAAAGTTCATCTAAATTTCGAAGCTCCATTAACAACTATATATTAATTAAGATGGGTCTAAGCCAAGTGTATTAATTTTCGTGTAACACAAAATTAATTGTTGTTCGCTTCAACAATAATAATCTACGTATGATTGAAGAATGAGTTATGTATAATTTTTTTAACAGAAAAAAACATATATGAACCTGTACAGGTCATGATCACCTAGAGACAAAAAAAAGAAGAAAGAAAAGTAAAGACAGGTTGTAGCTAGATCTCATATGTAAAAACAAAGCATGGATACAATGAACCAGCTGACAGGAAATAAACATCTACGTATAAATACAGTGAACCAGCTGACATCCTTGTTATAAATATGTTATCGTTATGCAATATGCACTAAACATTTTAGACAGTAAAGAATTTGCAAGTGGTTGGCCGACACGAAGTTTACTCGTCTCAAGTTTTTTCACAACCAGCAGCAAAAAAAAAAATAAAAAAGAGAGAGAACGATTTTGCATGAGTTGTCTTTTAATTAGCATTTAATTGTTATTCATTATTTTATTTGTGTTCTTAGAATTAATGATCACATGAATTCTTATCTGATATGGTGATAATATACACGCAGACATGGCTAGCACTAATCAATCAACGAACATTCTGGTTTATTGGAGTACGTACGTAATGTACATCTTTAAATTTAATTTAAAGATGCTCATAAATATATCAAATATTGAAGCGGATCGATCGGGTCATGTACTACTAGGTCTTAAAAAAAAAATACTATCCGTTACCAACTTTTTGGTACCGTAGATCAACTTGTTGTACTGTCATAGTTTATTTCATTGAATTAGATGAGATATTTACTTCAAAATAAATTATTATTTTGTGGCATTCTTATAGGAAAAGTTTCAGATTTAAGACACGCCTATATATTCAAATCAATAAAATGAATTATTTGTAGTATTTTATATTAAGGAAAATTCAATTTTTTTATCCTTAATTTTCTTTTCAAGAAAAAATTGATTCTTAAACTTTCACATGTATCAACTTAATTAGTTTTTGAACTTTCAAAAATGAATTAGATTAGTTCTTTTACCAGCTGCTATATATGCGGACTTAATTTAGTCATTTCATCAATTTCTTTTTGTTTATGTAGATAATCTATTTGACACGTAGACTTTGATTTGTCTTTGAACATGAATCAACTACATACAAAAATATCTTTGATTCAAAAAATAAAGTTTTTCATGCTAGAAATACGTGGAGCCTGTATTTTATCGTGTACTTACAATGATTAATTATGAGAATCTCAATTATGATTTTGCCTTGTTACATTGCTCGACAAAAAGACAAAATAACTGTTAGTTTTTGTTCATTCATATTCAAGTTACAGACTAAAAGCTACATGCCAAATAAATCAATTCACATCAGCAATATTTAATACCACATACTAAGTTAATTTCTTTTGATAAGTAAACAAAGTAATTTGATTCTTTCTTTCTTGAATTTTAACAATCAATTTAGTACAAGAAGTTCAAGAATTAACTTGGTCATAGAGAAAAAGTGTGAATCTAAAGTTAATTTTCGCTATACTTAATGGGGATGGATCCCATGACAGTGAGTTATTTTGTCAATCTTGATAATAAATTTTTAAATAAATATAAAAAATTTAAAAATAGAAAAAAATATAAATATATTCAAAAATTTAGTGTTTCAAATATAATTTCCAAAAGATCATCAAAATTTTATACAATTTGCAATGGTTCTAATTTAAAAATTATACAATTGATGATATCTATTTCCTAAAAGACATCATTTTACTGAAGAATTTACCAAATTTAAAATTTAATCATATATACATATATATTTTAGAAAAGTTATGATTACTACATAAAATCAATTGATTAATTGTATTTGATTCTTATTTTGTTTGTTATCATATTTTATGTTGAAATATGATGTCATATTTAAATTTTGTGTAGAAATATTACAATATAGAAATTACCCGTAGCGCAAAGCACGGACAATATACTAATATTATGTTATTTTCTTTTATATTTTTACGGAATGGTAGAAATCAAGTTACTTCCTTTTTCATAATCAAATTCTACGTTTGTTGGGTTTTTTTTATTGGAAAGATGAGAGTCAAACTCTCAAATTTTATAATTATCCATAAGGATCTCCATCTGAGTTTCGAACCCATGACCACTCACACAGAGGGTGTTGTCTTTTGCCACTAGACCAAAGGCTATAGTTCTTTACGTTTGTTGGTTTTACTGTATGTTATTTTTTTTCATTTCAAATCCAGATGAGATGCCATTTACAGATATTTAAATTTGTACAATTTAGTTTCTTATCTTTATTTAAAAAAAAACAGTTATCAGATCGCTACTTGTTTATCCTAATTATACAAATGTAGTTTTAAAACTTGTGTAATCGATCCAATTAAAAAATAATATATACTGCAATCAAATAATTATTATGTATGAAAAATTTTATTGATGACAGATGAATGTTATATATCGTCATGTTAATTATTTAATTAATTAGTGAGGAAATAAGATATTTTGTTCCAAATTTATCTTTTTTTCATGATCAAGTATTTCCATGCGTGTGTGTCTATATATAAGCCAATTTAATTGCTTAACGTAAAATCCACGTATAATCAGACTGTATATCTAGCATAGTTACATCTAGCTAATTACACGTTAACACGTTCATCATTTCGACCATGCAATCTGTATTTTTTAGACCTTTTATAGCAAATAAAAACAAATTGCTTTATTATAATTTGAAAACTACGGACTCGCATTTTTATGCTAACAGGGTGCTCCAAGCTTCTTTTTTTTTATTGAAGTATTGGGGCTGAGGTATTATATTGTATTGAAACAATATTGAAAAGGCTACAAAACGAACCACGTAAGAGCCCATAGAAGCGCACACACCTGCTATTGGACTTGATGAATAACATAGTTTAATATTTTGTTTTCATACATGCTAGTAGCTCTTGTTATTGTTATTTAAATAACTGAATGATTTGTACGTGTCTCAAACAGCAAATGCTAATTTCAGTATATTAATTATACAATCATATGCCCATGTTGAAATCTTATGTATTCCAATAGGCCAACGAACAAGAGGCCATGTGCTTCTATTCAGAACTAGCTCTAAATAAATATATTTGTCTTTTATTAACAATTAACTTGCTTCAAGACCCCAAATGCATGTATCCTAATTCTTGTTGTATTCTTTGGCATTGAATTTGTATTCTAATTTTGTACTTACGTGGCATGATAGGTTAACTCATCCTAATTTTGTTTCTTTTTATTTGCTTTAATATTTCTTTTTTACTTCTTTGACATTTTGTAATTATCTTTTTGTTTAATAAAATTCATAATGTTCGCCTACTGCTTGTAACTGATAAGACATGAGTTGTTATTTGATAAGTTCATTAATTAGATCTGTTCCTCTTAAGCATGAATGCACAATACATATAAAATAATTATAACTTAACATTTCTGAACCATAAAAACTATAAAACAAAGCAACAATAATAAACTTTAAAAGAAAGAATAAGAGCAACAATATTAATCTGTCATTTATTACTTAGAAATTCATAATGTTCGCCTACTGCTTAAAAAATATTTGTAACTGATAAGACATGAGTTGTTATTTGATAAGTTAATTTAATTATATATGTTCCTCTTAAGCATGAATGCACAATACATATAAAATAATTATAACTTAACATTTCTGAACCATGAAAACTATAAAAAAGAAAGAACAAGAGCAACATTAATCTGTCATTTATTACTTAGAAAAATTACAAATTCTAAACGTCCATAATTTTACAGAAATATCCATATATAGTTTGTAAATTAAAAATATGAGAGAAGCCCTTTCAGTTTTATCATGAAATATGGTTAATCACTATATCAGATTTTAGACAAGTTGTTGGTTAGTTTTAAGCATGATAAGAATTAATGCATGGAAAATGAAAATGATTAGTAAGTTTGTATGATGAAACGCATTCATAATTTGGTCACTAGATTTTCTTTATCCATATACTACATGTAATTTTTTTTAGGAGAATATGAAAAAAAAAATGATATTAGAGCTAATATACCATTTTCTTAGGATAAACATGCTCAGTGTACCCTAAGCAGTTTTCAAGTTAAAAACTCTTATGAAAGGATAAGCAGGTCAGGATCAGTCAATGAGCTCCCCCTCTCCTGCCTTTCAGCCTTGTGGTGTGTCTCCAAGTTCCAATGCTTCATTATTGTATAAACACGTAATCAACATACAGCGCATCTGTACCTTTTTTCTCAATAAATTCCCTATAGACACGAAGGCCTATCCCAATTTGGCAATATCTTCCCTATATTTATTAATCAAATTGTAGGCGTTGTATCCCCTATGGCCTACCATATAATGCCAGATGGTGGAGCGAAACACTGACATTCAGATTCTAGCTATATGTGTGCGATTATGCGGACTTCCTATTTCTATTTCCTATTTCCTATCAAACTTCCTTACCCCTTCCGATGTGACATTTTGTCTATGCCACAGAGAATCAAAAGTATAGCCAGGTCGTACTTTCCTTTTCTGTATTATATAGTGTCAGAGACTCATAGCCCAGTACGATTTTTTATTTAATAAGGACAAAATTTTAAAAAATAAAAATATATATAAATATTTTGAGAAATTAATTTTCTTGGTAATTTGAGGATATACAAAGTGTATTCCAAATTCCTGTAACAAATTCACTTTGATTTACACATATAGACTTGAACAAAGTAAAAAGGTGGTATCCCTCACAAAACCATTTATTTTGATAGTTTTTAACAATTTACTTTATAATTTTGACAATTTATAAACATATTCTTAAGCTTATTAATTTATTATGTTTCAAATTTCATACAATTTGAATGTCATTTGACATTTCATCAAAGACCACAAAATTATATGATAATTTTAACGGTTTAAATTTAACTACTTTAATGAAATATTAAATGACATCCAATTTGCATGAAGTGTGAAAATAATAAATACATAAGCTTAAGCATATATTTATAAACTTTTTTTTTATTTTTAAGATGTTTTATAAATTTATATAAAATTAGCTATCAGTGTTATCAAAATAAATGGGTTTAAAAGAATTCCCACCCTTAAAACATTATTAATTTGGATATTTCTTGTATTTTTTTCCAGAAATTGAACATTTACTGTTTCTCCATAAAGAAACGAGATCAATTATGATCTCTGTTTGATTTGCAGTTCACCTAACCAATTATAATTTTATCGAATTGATAGGCGTCCTTTATCATCAAATATTCTGATAACTCCTGTTCCAATTAACAAACCAATGAACAACTTTTATGGGCTTCTATCGTTGAGGGGACCCCACATCAAACGTAGGAAAGTATTCAGTCCACACATCAACGATTTACAAGTGAAAAAAGAAGAAGAACTGCCTAAAAAATATAGCAGATGAATTGTGTTTAATATCCTGCTTGAAGAAGAATTAATCACAATTCTGGTTTTTTTCGCATTTTTGAATTTTTATCCCCAACCAACTAATGAAGATTAATGGGATTAACCATTTAAAAACAACCTTGGTTGGTATAAATATTTTGAATTGTACTTGTGCATCTTATCTCTCCAAGGAATGCCATGATAGTGGGGCGCAGCTTAATACTCAATTAACACGTAATTATAGAAGTAATCAGATTTATTCAGTTCGGATTGATCCTAACTTTAACCAGACAAAGCATACTACTTAAATAAATTATCAAATCCATTTAAAATTTTGTTTGGTATTGGCGCACACAGCATGTCACCCGGCCTTCATCCAAAACTAAGAATCTAAGATCCACACTAAAAAAAAATAAAAATAAAAAATGCCTCTTGAAGCCTCTGCAGTCGGATTAAACGGTCCGTCTCAAATTGCATGGGAAATGTTGACTGGAATTGGTCCACTATTTGATGACTTAAATTAATACGAACAATCACAAAACTATTTTTAAGATGGACTGAAACAATTAATTTATAACACGACAATGTTTATTAAATTCTACGTAGCTAGCTCGTAAACCGTCATAGGAGGGACCATTATAAATATGCAAATCTGCCATACCTTTATGGACAAAAATCATAAAAATCTCAAAGCTTATATAGCCTTAATTCTTCCAAAAAGGAAAGAATTCTACGTTTAAGAATCAGAAGATACAGAGACTAACAGAGACAGATAAACGAATAGAGGGATAACCTTGGCAGCCAGTGCCAAGATTTTAGTGAGAGAGAGGGATGGAACCAGAGAGGCTAACAGATGTGTGTTACAGAGAATGCATGAAAAACCATGCAGCCAAGCTCGGAACATACGCGGCTGATGGCTGCTGCGAATACACTCCCGATGAGAACTACCCGGCAAGTTTGACCTGTGCAGCTTGCGGCTGTCACCGCAATTTTCACCGAAAGGCACTCATTGACCTCTCGGTTCCTTTGGCCAGCCCCAATTCTCACTTAGCAGGCCCAAATAGTTCAGCCGAACTGGCTAGCAAAAGGCGGTCAAGGACTAAGTTTACCGAGGAACAAAAGGCTCGAATGTCGGCTTTTTCAGAGTCAATTGGGTGGCGTATACCAAAGAAGGAAGGAGGTGGTTATGCCGGGAGGAGAGAAGAGGATGATGTCGCTAGATTCTGCAAGGATATTGGGGTCTCCCGGCAAGTGTTCAAGGTTTGGATGCATAACCACAAGAACAATGTGCCGAATGCTTCATCTACTACACACACTGAGGAGACCTCTCCGGTTGATGGAGGTGGAAGTGCAGGTGGCGGTGGCCGTGGTGGTTGTGGCATTGAAGATGAAATTAAAGCAAGCTACGACTCAATTTAATGCATGGAGAGTCTATGTATCATTTTTGTTTTTTCTTCTTTTTATTGGGATATTCATATCTTCTTTGAGATTTTTATTTTACTTTTATTCTGTATGCGTCCTCTTTTGACAATTCAAGTTTGTTGAGAAGGTGGTGTTCAAATTTCTAATGGTTATCATATGAAGGATAATGTTAGATCTTCATTTCTACTTTGTTTTGTTCTGTTCTTTCTTTCCCTTAAATTTTCTGTTTTGTTTATATTCTGTGAATTGTCGTCTTCCTTTCTGAACGGGTATATAAGGGGTGCATTAATTTTGCTCTTTGTATTTTGCTAACTAAAGAAATATATTTATTGCTGTCATCTTGCTCGCAGGTTACCTAGCATTCACACTGAGCAGAAAACTGACGCATTTTGTATTTAAAGAAAGGTAAAGTGATATAAGGCCCGATGTTTTGCCCACTTTTTATTGATGAGTTGAATTTTAATAAAGAAGTATATTATATTTTATATAATTATTGTATCTAAAAAAATTGTTGCTGACAGTTGATCAGAGAATATTATTTATGATAAAAAATTTCACAACTAATTTATTAGTAAAAAATTACATACGTGCAGTTCGGTCAGGAAATATTACCGCTGTTAAAAATTTGCACAATTAATTTACTGGTAAAAATTTACGTGAGGACAGTTCGGTCAAGGAATATTGATAAAAACTTACACAATAAAATTACTAGTAAAAATTTATATATTAAAACTTTGATTAGCACATTTATCTACGCCAACACATATATTAGAGGTAAAACTTAAAGACATTTTATATTTATTCTCAAAGAAAAAGAAACCATTTTGGGTTACACTGTATGTATTAAATGACGCTTTTAAATATGCTATATTGTGTGGCTGGAAGCGCACAATCGTTATGGTGCACAATATTTAATTGAACTTTAAAAATATTTGCACGTACGTAAAATTTTTGTGATATATTTAATTTTAAGCTAGATATATCGTAAAAGTATACAAAATAGAAAAAAAAATTCTCAATTATTTGGTAAAGACATATATCAAATTTGAGTCAATTTAAATAATATCTAGTCATGCATCAAATTGTATGTAACATAAGGATATTTAAAAGATATTTAGTCAATTTCATATATATATATATATATATATATATATATATATATATATATATATATCTATACTATTATATAAAGCATCTAAGAATTGGTGGGTCCATTTTTTGTCATGGTAATTTTTTTTATACCCATTTTATCCCTCAATTAGACGGATAATATTTATTGTTGGTTGATCAAACGTATGTGATCGCGTCCATTGATCCCCTCTTTCTCTCCATTTATTTCCCTTATATACTATTATTTCCATATTTTTTGTTTTTTTATTTAGCAACCTTGTGCATATTTGGTAAGAAATTAATGGTGATAATATATGTTAGAATAATTTACTTTTCTTACCATAAAAATCATGAATAATTAACTCATATTGTGCAAAAATCTCATCCAAGATTAAATATATTCTTTATTATATGTTTTCTCTATAATTTGGTGAATTTATAATTTAATATTAGATAAATGTGAATTTTTTATCTTATAATATTTTAATGTTTAAATAAAAAATTCTGCTGCAACGCGCTTATATAGCTAGTATATATATATATATATATATATATATATATATATATATATATATATATATATATATATATCTGTGTGTGTGTGTGTGTACCATAAGAATATATAATAAAATTAGATTTACTTTAGAAGCATCCTTGATTTTAGAAATTGTTTTCTACAGTCTCGAGCCATAAATTGACAGTAACAAGAATGATAAAAAAAACATTTGAGATGATTGATTAATTATGTGTTAATTTAATTTTTTAAGAACTACAAAAATAGTGATAATTTCAAAATTATCTAACCTTATGTATATCATATATCCAACCTTGATAAAATTGACTAAAATTTTCAACAGTTCACATTTTGCGAAATATCAAACAACACACTGGATATTAAATGTGGTACACAACCAATTCATAATGCTGTCAACAATACCTATAAATTCTTTGTAACACTATTAAAGAAGAGACGTGCTAACTGTCCCTGTAAAAATACCCTAAAGAAATTCTATAATTTTTAACACACGTGATATATATAAATATATTTTATTTTCAATATAAACATCAATGATAATAAGTATGAATATCTCAAGCGAACTAAAATTTTGTCCTACATCCTATTAGCAAACAAAAAATTATCAAAAATAAAAAATTAGAAGAGAACAATTAGAAAATAAATTTGAGTGTAGAACACAGACTGAAGCATAAATCAAAGTATTATATTGTTCATATTTATACATATGAGTATCATATTCATTTATAGAAATGTTCACATCTAGTTACTGGGATATTTATATTCAATCATAGAATACAAAAATTTGCCAAAAAATAAAAATATTACTCAAAATAAAAGAATAAAATAATTGAGAAACAAATTTGAGGGATAGAGCACTGACCGAAACATAAACTTAAGAACCATGTTATTTATATGTATACATATTAATATTCATATTCACTTTGTTCATATTCACAGAAGCATAAACTTACGAACCATGTTATTTATATGTATACATATTAATATTCATATTCACTTTGTTCATATTCACATATGATTGTGAAATATAAAAACATTCAAAAATAAAAATATTGTTGAAAATAGGAAGTTGGAACTGAAAATAATCGGGGATCAAATATAATCGATGTTCTCATAAAGAAACAATTTAACTTATCAATAAACTCGTATATAAACTCCTAAAATGGAATACTTGTGTTCAATTATGTATATATTTACACGTATTTACTGCATTGGAATAAAAAGCGGAGCAGCACTCTCAAGTACATAAATAAAATCTCAGATTCTCAGGCGCTCATTGGCAATTATGTTTCGAATATACCACCATGTATTGCATTTCCAATAATCAAATTTCATGCTGTAATGACCCAATATAGATTCAAATTTTATTCCAGGAAATATCTAAGTGCTTGCACACATTATACAACAGGAGAGAGCTTCACCAAACAATGCCGAAATAGTAAAATCAATAAACCACTTTTAATTCAAAAGCACCTCAGTGGTAGGTATTGGGAAGAACACCAAAGATATGCATGTTACAGCAGGCCTCATCTAATTACAGGTCACCTCACTCAAAAATTGAAGAAAAGCAATGTCTGCAAATTCAGCATCTTTTCTTCAAGGGTCAATGCAATTTATTCTACATGGAAAAAGGGACTATGACTAGCTCTCATTAACTTTGAAGAAAGTATATGAAAGAATGATATTATTGACTCCATCCATTTTAGGATCCGTCTCAAACTCGGGATCAATGTAGAAGAATACCTGTACCAAAAGAAAAAAGGAAATCCCTTTTGTGTCTTAAAGAGTTGAAAGAGGGAACAGAGAGATTGCAAGATGCTTACGCAAGGGAACTTACTGGCATGTCAATTTGCTCGCCAGGAAGAAGCGTCTGCTCCTCGAAGCAAAAACATTGTATTTTGTTGAAGTATACAGCTGCCTGCAATTATACAAATTCACAAGTCAGCTTACATACATGAACAAGAGGGAAACTTTCACTAAAAAGTAACAAGTGATTTACTGTATCACAACTAAATTGTGCTTTATGGCCAGTTTGGGATGCTACAATTAAAGAAGGGGAGAAACTGTGAGAGCAGAAGTGCCAATCAAACTTGACAAAGCTGATAATTGCTTTACCAAAACCCACAAATCAATCTTGACCTGATCCGACCTTGGCCTGATTTTTTTCATAAAGTCAAACTAATCAAATCCAACCCGAACCCAATTTGACCCGCCTAATTGCCACCTCTAATAATGGAGAACGGGTCAATAATCTGCTTCTCCATTGTTGGAGGCTCCCTTTTCATTGGTTATTCGTTTTTAGACTAGACATTATTTTGTAACTAATTGACTCTCAATCATTTTCTGTCCGATATATACAAACAATGGAATAATGTTGCAGTTGCCAGAGTCCAATTTCCAGATTATTGAACTACCTGAGACAGTTTAAAATGTTGTGATCCAAGCAGCTCATCTGTTTGGTTTTGTACTTTGCTGTGCCTATTTATTCATAATGAACTCTTATACATTTTAAAGAGCAAGCATTCCAAATTGGTGACAGTTACATTATGGGATACTGTCGAGTGCATTATGCAAGGTATGCTAATGCTTCCCTTGGCACCATTTTGATCTACAACAGACTAATTAAGAGCTGAAACTAGATTATATACCATTCCAGCAAGGAATTATAAGATCTCAAATGTTCATACCTTCATAGGTGTAACATTGTACGTTGAAACACCAGTTATCGGAGCTGAACTTCGATTTTCAGCTGTATAAAATGCAAGAGCACTTTCACCTGGTTTAACTCTTACCTACAGGTGATAGAACCAAAAAAAAATCATGAATTACCTCTGAGAAAAAAAAATGCATGCATGTAACGAACAAAAAAGTATGACATTAACTATGCAATTATTCTTCATTAACCACAAAATGCCTAAACTATCCATCCTATTTTTTCTTCTTCTAGAGGAACAGCAAATAAGATGGTTTGTACTATCAACAAAATTGGTTGGAATGTGTTATATTTTTTATGTTATCTTTACAGGGGTACACATCAAGGTCATGTAACACGTTCATAAAGCTTGTTCCAGCTAAAAATGCATCTGTAGCAAAATTCCAAATAGGAAAAACCTCTCTTTGTGTGGGAATAAACCTCCAGGGCATGCCGTCAGCCACGTCAGCATTAAACTGAACAATTATCTCTCTAAATCATGAAAAAAATAATGCTTGTTAACAAACTTATGATCAAAGTAATCTAAATAGTATGTAAAATCTTTCAGAGTTCTCCTCCAGAGAATGCCTTCCTATGACCAGAATGATCTCATTACTTTTGTTACCTTGAAGTAGTAGTCCCATCATGAGAATGCCTTGCTATCTTCTCCTCCACAGTCTACAAACAACCACAGGATAAGGCTTACTTTCTATTAAAATTCTCAACTACCTGCCAGAGAAATCTCAAAAATAACTGACGTATGCCGGCAAGACCAGAAGTAAACTTGGGTAGGGTACCACTAAAATTTCTAAAATTTAAGCTTTGTTTAATTGCACATGCTTGTGTTCAAATGAGGAATCAGTTGGACCCAGTGTACACTGTCGGGCATAAAATGATAGTTCGTGCGGTATCGTTAGGATAGGTAACTGAAAATATAAGAGTATAAGACATAAACAAACAAAGTTATAATGGTTATACCTCTTTCCGCTGGACAGTGCCACCATAGCCAGTAGCCTGGCAGAATCGGCGATATAGAGGCACAGCAGCGTAGGATGCTCCAACCATCGCCGCCGCCACTCCGACCAGGTATATCAACGTCTTCCTAGAGCTCCGATCACGATCTGCTGCGGCGCCGGTGGCGGAGGTGGAGAACTTCTGGCAGTTTGGCGTCCATGGCGGTTTGAGAGGAGAAGTGAGGTGGCTCGAGGAGAGGAGAGAGGAGAAGGGCTTAGATTTTGTAGCTAGAAATCGAGACATTAGAGAGGAGAGGATCGTTTTGATTTCTACGCTTAGTTGAAACTGTAGGTGTGAAAAATGATGAAGAATTTGGCGTTTGCTTGTGTTGCGTGTTGCGTGTAGCATGTGCCACTCTGGTCTGATTTGGGCTTGAAAGACCCAATTAGGCTCCTATACACTGGGCTATAATGGTGGACCCGATAGAATCCGTCTTGCATTTGTAGGCTTGCTGCAATCCATATAATCTCAACTGGACTGCCTTTTCTGGGTACATTTGCTCAGTTACTGTCATGTCAGCATTTTGGGACGTGAAATATGAATCATGAAACAGCACTCGACACGTCTGATATGTTAGATGGATGATACCTTTCACAGCTCGATGAGTAAAGCAACTCGTTGATTGATTTGGTAGTAAAGAGAAATTATACGTTTATACTTGTGAAGACTATGTAAAACGAGTTTCTCCAATGACCAAACTGCCACATATATAGGCCTTGCTAAAATTGAAGGATGATTGTACAATTATGCTAAATATAATAAAGTCTATCAAGATATAAAAGATGAATTACAAAATAAAGATGATGATATTAACAAAGAAAGACAAATTAGTATAAAATATGTTAAAATTAGTCAGATCATGTATATACTGAATTTTCTTTTTTTTTGGAGGAAAAATGTATACTTAATTATTGCATTTCTATATTATCCTATAATGACAAGCAACCCCATTATAAACATAATTAACAAAAGAGAAATAATTCAGATGTTTTCCGAAGCATTTGGCAATATTTACAAGAATATA
The DNA here is from genome assembly GCA_037127355.1 of Schoenoplectus tabernaemontani. Classification (NCBI taxonomy): domain Eukaryota; kingdom Viridiplantae; phylum Streptophyta; class Magnoliopsida; order Poales; family Cyperaceae; genus Schoenoplectus; species Schoenoplectus tabernaemontani. The sequence goes on from CM073752.1 coordinate 17,250,315, forward strand.
CAAGAGGATGGGCAATCCATTTTACGGCTTTAACTTGGATGCCACAGAAAAAGCAGCAGCTTTATACCACGAGGCAGCAGCCATAGCACCAGGATCTGGAACAGATACCAGAAGATCTGGTGAAATATAGGAAGATCGACCAGCCTGAAATGAGATCACAATGAAATAATTAGTTTTCTCACACTCCTCATAACTCCTCATCATTGCACAGTATAGCTAAGACCTTAATTAGTAGTCATAAATATGCACTTTTAATTTTGATCATTTACTTGTGCATGCAAATTTTTAGTGGCTTCAGCACCAATCATGGCAGCTTCAGCAGATGTTACAAAAGCAGTTACAGGATCAACCCCAGCATCCAATCTCTGAACATGAAAAAAGATGTTGAAAATTCAATTTAATATACAATAGAAGTTACATAAATAAATTTCTTCTACATGGGAAGTTACCTCATTTAGAGTATTAGAAGCTGGAACAAGAGAATCAAGCATAGTGCGGTAACCAGCACGAGCTCCACCATATTTACTAACAGCATCAATTGATGCTGCTAGCGCATTAGCCCCTGTCACAAAAATAGCACAATGAATTTTCAAACTAAAAAAAAACACCTTACCCCTTGTACAAACGGAAAATGATTATTTAGTGTTTATTAACCCCCAATAATTTTACTTACACGCTCTTGCTGTCGGTTGTGAGTGGCCCTTCAAGCTTGTGTAACCTTGCATAATATTGCATATCTGCCAAAATTAATATACAAAACTCATTTTATTCAGCACATGCAGAAATTACCATGTCACATATATGATTAAATATAACATTACTTTTGTTAGAGGCCCAAGTATAGAGACTAATATACATACAAGATACCACTGGTCCCCCCCATAACCCTTTGTATTGTTGATCCCAACTCATTTAATGTCTCAGCTGCATTATTCAAGGGATACCTAGAGAAAAAACAAAAAAATGCATCAATGGAAGGCATTTGAAAAGATTTTAAGACAGAAGAGGATTAATTACTACCGATTTTTCATATCTTCAATAACAGCAATAGCACCTCTCTCCATCTGAAATTAAAAACTAGTAACTAATGATAATAAAGTAGAAATAAATAATGAAGTAAAACAACTTAAAGGACTTACAGTGGCACCACAATCACCATCGCCCACTTTAGAGTCCCATTCATTTAAACAAACTTTCATGCTTACAATCTCTTTTGCAGCTGCTTCAATAGCTGCCTCCAATATGCAACCATATTTAGTTAGCTCTTGAGGACGGCTAACTATCTAAAAGCACATAGAAAGACGATTTCATTAGCATTTTTTGTGAAAAATGTGCACAGTCCGGAACAATAAGCCATGTATAGGATACCTCGCTGTTTTTACTTGTTGAGGAAGGAAGAGGAACTTTCACTGGGGGCCCACCACCTACTAATGCTGAAAGAAACATATAGTAACCATGTGCCGCAGCCCACAAAGGCTGATATTCTAGTAATAATGAAGGATTTGGTTGTGCACTTGTAAGTATCTGTCTTAGTCTCTCAAAAGTATCTGTTTCGCATGTTCATTTCCAATGTTTCTGAAGTTCCAGTAGGGACCACGGGCCACAGATATCATCCCATCAGTCACCAAATAAAATTCAGCTCAAATGAACCAGTCGCTTTGATGGGAATGCCTTATGGCCAAAGAATTTATGATCTTAGTCAGAACTAAAAAAATATTATTCCCCATTTTCAACTGAAAATATGACAGCTTGGACCAAACGGTTCCTTCCAAAACCAGAATGGAAGTATTAAGCTGGTCGGATCGGAATAATATAGGGACCCACTTTTGACCTTGTCATTGGTAACTTCAGTGACCAAAAGTGGAAAGGTCAAATACTCTAGGAACCTTTTCAATGAGCAATCCGCTTATATTAATTCATCTATTACCTTTTGATCCCACAGGCCAACAAGGCGCTTTAGTAGGAGCATCAAGACGCTCAAGCATTGCCAGTTCTGACTTCATCAGGGTAATGGAAAAACCTTGAAAACATAAAGATAAATGCTATAAAGAGGTGGTAGTTTACTTGGTTAGCTAGGGGTCTTTGGTTTTGTTACTTCTTTTGTTTTTTTTCTTTTTGCTCCTGGCATTCTCTGTTGGATATTAGTGCTTTTAATTGAACTCTTTTAAGCACTTGAGATTTGAGAAGAAATAAGAGTTGGTGTCCCTTTTAGGTCACTACTTAAAAAACTATAAAGATGAAATTTTACTAGAATGATAGCACTGGAGTAAACAAAACACAGTAAGGGGCAAGTACCAGCCATATCAAGTGAGGTCATGAATGAACCGGTGTAGATCCGGTCCACTGCTAATCCGTATAAACCCTGAAGCTCTCTAACAGCCTTTCTGGCAGCAATCATCAGTTCCATAAATGGTGTACCACCCAACCTGCATGCGAGTATGAAGCTAAGTTTATACATTGTTTAGTAGCATTGTAAGGTTGGAATTTGGTTACCCTGCTAAGGTCGTGTTTTTCATTCCCAGTCTGTCCAATATAAACAGATCATATCACATCAAAAGAGCCTGACTAAATATCATCAGTGGATCCAACATGGTCAGTTCATTTTAGATCATATGGTTCTGATGCTTTTCATGGGATGAATAGAAGCGGATATGGATCCAATGTGGTTGTGTACTGGATAACTAGCTAAAGTTTACAGGTGGGAGACCTTGTTGGCACAATCAAAACATACATTTTTTTAGAGTAAGAATATACTACAAAAGATGATTTCAGATCCAATTTATAACTACTTAGCAACAACATGTTTTAGATTTTGAGGTAGGTGAATTTGCATGCAAAGTTTGATGTACTCAGCCTTTCAGTTCGTATTTTCTGTTTTTTGTGTTTTTCTCACTTCTCAACAATGTAACTTCCTAAACTTTGATTGATGAAATTGTTAGATAGCACTTCTCCATCACACTTTCAAAAGAATAATAACAGCATGTTATACCAAAATAATAGTTGAAGGGAGCATATACAGACCCGTTAATCATGAGCACCACATGACTTCCTCTTGTTATGGGAACATATCCCATTTCCTACAGTTAATTCCTTCAAATATTTCATAAAGTTGCATAATTTCTTTTCATGGTAGTCAATTTATAATACCAATAGTGCATTATAAATAATTAGAACTAGCAAATTTTGATCTGAAGGACCCAGGTGACACAAAACCTGAACCCAACCAGATCAATTTTATTCTATGATAAAGATGCTTGATAGCCTGAAAACCAACCACATCCAAAGACAATCAATGAACAATGTGAGACCCAAAACAATTTGGGCCCAGATGACCCGAACCCAAACATCACATGGCAGGACAGTTCATGACCTACTCAAACCAACAAGTGACCCAGGCTGAATAGGCTAAAACCTAAAAGTAAATTGATACGCTAAAATTACACCGTTGCCTCATAACTCACAATGACCTGAGCCTCCAATCCAACTATGTAATTATCCGAACCTGCCTCATCCAAAACTAGAGTCAACCATACTCCCACATGTCCCAACACCCAAAACAATTTGGACCCAGATGACCAAAGATCGGAAACATCTTAAAACCCAAAATGACTCAAACTATCTAATTGGAATTCTGAACATGATTCATATCTGGATTGACCAGAAATCACAATGACATGACCCGCCCAATTGTTACCTCTATTCATAGTTATAGATGTTGGAAGAAATTAAGCCGAAAAAAGCTGTCATAATGAACAAGCAATGTAAATAGAAAATTTCAATATGAACTGACGTACAATTGATAATATCTGATTTAGGACATGTGACACAACAAGGTCAACTGGTTGGAGATCAACTACTGCAGCACCTGGCTCGCCATGCTGTTGAAAAATATAGCAAAAAGTTGGAAGTAATTAAGGAAATGAGATCTATGTAACCTCTATTATCTTAATCTCAAGTATCAACTAACAATCCCAAGACCGAGTTCCATTTTCTCTGTGCCTAAACGGTCTGATGTGGGCTGCCCTGGCAGGGTACACACTGACAATGCAACACCCATTGTTCCTACGAACTCAGATGCATGCTTTGCTTCTGCAGCAACTTCTGTAAGTGACAATCCTGAAGCTGCTGCTGCACCTGCAACCTGTCAATAGCAAAAAACAAAAATGAAGTATGAACATTTGCATTTACTCTCAGGTTCTTATTGATGTGATTCCATTTTCCCTTTTTCATTCTGAATTGTTTTCCTTTTTCAGTACTTGATTTATCAGGAAGAGAAGCACCTTATTGACAAGAACGGTACCAGCCAATCCCCTTCTGCCTATTATACCACGACATGGTGGGAGTGCACAATCATCACCAACTATAACCATCTGCATTTCCATTAATAAAATGAATATATCCACATATTATTCTAGTAGTTTTAGAATTTAGGCCCAACAACTTCAAAGGACAAAAGGAAACTCAGTAAAATCAATTAAAGAAAAGTCTCAACAAGTGCTAACAAAATGCTTAAACAAGAAAGGAAATGATAAAATACCATAGGGCATTTGTAAAGGTACCTGTAACTAAACCAATATTTTCTGACTGTACTTACGAAAGGAAAAACAAAGAAAAAGACTGAACTTGAAATTAAAGCTTGAAGTACCTCAACCCTATAGCCCTCAGATTTCGCTTGCTCAACTGCCAAACCAAAATTAAGCCTATCTCCTGTATAGTTCTATTAAACATCATGAAAGCAAAAAATCCATCACAAGCAAGATAATAGAACAAAAAAAATAGATCCTTCTTCATAATAAATTGCAAAAAGAGATTTATGTGTGTACCGTAACAACAAGAATGCATCCCTTAGGCCCAGTTACAGCTCTAATGGCCTGTCCATGATAAAAATTTTCACTTTCATTTGTTGTAAATTTCAAACTAATACAGTTTATGCTAGACATGTTGTCAGATATGAGAAGGTTTCAGAACCCAAAAGCGATCATGCTCATATAATACCATATTGGTTTTATATCAGTTGGGTCTGGACTGTCTGGTAGGGCTAAAATGGTATTATTTAATTTTCCTCAGAAGAAAAATACAGCTAATATGGAGTCAACAGGTGGTGAAGCAAAGACATCTCCTGAAACAGCTGCAGTTAGCATCCCAGGCCCAACAAATCCAGCATGAGCCGGCTCATGGCCAGCCCCACCTCCTGAGTGGAAGAGGGAATATATATCATATATCAATAATTTTTTTATTTTTTGCAGTTGTGATGAGCAATTTTAATCAAAATCAAAGTTTTGTGAAATAGAATAATTATCCAACTAATCATTGGACCAAAACCAATTGTAATTCTGCATGAGACATAAGGCATATATTTTGATTGCTCAATTGCAAAAGACCATGCAACATTCTCTGTTATTTTATTTATTTTTTCTTCTTTTTTCTTTTCTTTGTTGAGCATATACGTAACTTAAATTTTGGTCAAATAAAAGTTAAATTTCCCTTGCATGAAATCACAGAATCATTAGAACTGACTAAATATAGCACAATTATTGCATCAATAATTATTCTTCAATCAAATAGCTTTAGTATAGTTAAAAAAATACCTGTACAAGAATTGAAGGAAGAATTTCCATACCTGAAATGACAGCAACCTTGTCAATTGTAGATGGTGAGATATTTGCTTGTAGAACGACCTTGATCTGCATTAATACAGAAAAACGCCAGGAACAATTTCTTTAAAAAATGTAACGAAGAAAAATTAAAATTCAAACTTAATTTCTTCAAATTTAATATGACTTCAATTTCACAAACAAACATAATAAACCGAAGCTTCTTTACAAAAAAAAAAGAAAAAAGAAGAAGAAGAAGAAAACATTCGCAATTGTCAAATTTTCAAAGAATAAAAGGAGAAATTATATGTTACTTGAGGAAAGCCATCTAAATACTGCAAGCCAGGATACGTCGCGACCAATCCTTCTATGTATTCTGTCACCACATCTACAACCCAAGTTAGATAAAAGCAACTATTTTCAAAATCCACTCGAGGAAAAACTAATAATTGGATATTTGGATGACAAGCACTACCATTGGGATGATTGATGAGCTTTTTTCCCTGGTAAGCCATACCTCGCTTGTACGGTTGTTATGTGTCTTATGTTGTTTTCTTTTTTCCTTTCCTCTTTTTTGTTTAATCCCGTAGGAGTGTTTATGCTATTGGAGTAGTTGAGTGGAGAGTAGAGACGAAAGAAAGAGATGGATTTGATGTTCTAGTTCCCGAAGTACCTATACCACCGTGCAATCAGTTGTTGCTCCATGGACCCACGGAGTAAATGGGAGATGGATCCCACAAAACGGAACCACACGGATGTATACAATATTTAGCGCCCTAGAGAACTTTCCGTTCGAATGAAGTCGTCAAGTCGCTCTCGAAACTATTGGATATGGTCCTCCCTAATCTCCAGGTATTCCCTGTGGCTGGTTAGGGGTAGAGTTTTGAAAACGGTACGGGGCGGGGCGGGGCGGTGCGGGTGGAATTTCTCCGGATCACGAGTGAGTGTGAGGCACCAATGATGCAGAACGAATTTAAACAGTCTAAAATTAAAAAATTCTGACTTAATTAGACCCGACGGATATGATCCTCAATGATTTTCCACTCAGTCATCTCATCCACTATCACCCGACCTCACTTGGCAAATAGTTTATGTTGTTCATAATCTTTTCTTTATTTTTAATAGAAAGATGGGATGAGAGAGTAGAACTCTCAAATTTATGTTTATTAATTTTTTAAATAGATCTTTTGCTGCATCGGACGATATGACAGTGTAATTTGACACCAAATGATCCCATTGTCAAGCTAGATATTAATGCTTCCCGAATTGTTTGCTGTTCACATCTTCCCGAACTATAAATGAATAAAAAAATTTACCGAATAATATCTCAGCCAACAGGTGGCAGAACCCGACCCGATCCGACCCGATTTTTTTAAGAATTTTTAAGAAGTCAAATTGATCCGATCCGATCCGAACCCGACCTGACCCGACCCGATCCGATATCAAATGGCCTTCAATTCAATCGAAATCTATCAACAATCTGATTCCGTAAAGTCAAACCGATCCGACCCGCCCGACCCGAACCCGAACCCGACCCGACCCGCCCGATTGCCACCTCTAGCCAACAGCCATTCACAAATATTCTGAGAATTTTCTAAATTGTATTAATAATTTACTAACTATTATAGAGTATGTTCTGAGAATTTTCTAAACTCTATTAATAATTCACTAATTATTATAGAGTAGTTTTTATATATACTTCAGAAACACTATACTGTTGTGTAAGAATGTTAATATACTAACGGTGACATATCATTTTTGCATGCTAGTAGATCAAATATTATGCTTTAGTCCAGGCCGATCAATAAAAATTTACAAGACTTGTCGGAAAAAAAAACAAATTTTGATAAAAAGATATTTTTTGTGCTTTTCTTCTGGGAATTTTCAAAGTTAACCCCATTTAGTATGAAAAATATTAATATTTTGTAGCCATAGGAAAATCTTTCCAAAACAAAAAATAATAGTAAAACCCCCTCAATGAATAAACTCTCAAACATTTAAAATAATTTCAATCGTTAGCATAACAATCAATTAACGCTAATACATTAGCAAAAATCAATTTGTATTATAAAAAATGAAAAATACGATAGCAGAACTCCAACTGTAAGTATTAATTAAAGTCAACCTATTTTCAAACATTTTAACCTCTTGTTGGTATTTCTCAAGATATAATTCTCTTAAATTGTGCCTTTCACCCTTCAAGAAATACACAAAAAACCAAAAGAGAAAGAATGCTGCTGAATGTCTAAAAAACAAAGTAGCATTTTAAAACGAAAGCAAATCTAATGCACAAACAATGCAAGTAAAAGAGAACGATAGGCAGGGATATGTCAGCTTTTTAATACTTATTACCAGAAAGTCTCATCTAAAACCATTCACCACAATCATTAACAAACAATTTAAGAAAGGAGAAAAACTCAGCTTTCTCAGCTCATGCATGCATGCATAGCACAGCGGAAAACAAAAAGAACAAGGACTGATAAAATTCCTTTAAAAAAGTCAGGTACTCAGGTGTGCCATTCAGTCCAAAAAGAGAAAGCACGCTCCAACATGTCAGATCTATAATTTCAGTTTAGATGCTCTATAGCAAGGGCCGCAGCACGGTACCATGCAGCAGCAGCCATGGCACCTGGATCAGGGACCGATACCAGATGCTCTGGGGCAATATATGAAGACCTACCAGCCTGAAATTTCACAAAAAGAAATAATTGGTGAAGCGAAGAATTTTTGTACACAATTTCCCCATCTTTGTTTCTATTGCAAAAATTCTGTTCTAGAATAATGGATATTCTTAATAAGGAAGAAGGATTTTTAGCTATTAACTAGATAATTTCAAAAAAATCTTTTGAAATGTAATTAGTATATTTTTAAACCATTAGTTTCAGACTTTCAGTTTGAGCCCAATGGCACAAATTTCCATGCATGTTCAGATGATGTTGTGCTTTTTCTTTGATTTTGTACTTCAATGTTCTGATTCGAAGTTAAAATCTCAGTACTGATATTCATTCATCTGGAGTAGATATTACTCACTAATAATTAAGCATTTACAATGTCAGGTATGGCCCTCAATTGCAGAAAACCAAAGTTACTGTGTGGAATTATAATTTCCTATGGAATTACTTGTGCTTGCATGTTTTTGGTCGACTCTGCACCAGCCATAGCAGCCTCTGAAGATAAGATGAAAGCTGTCACAGGCTCATCACCAGCATCCAATCTCTGAAAATTTATACAAATTAGAAACACACGTATTGGATCTGCAAAGACTATCATGAAGTGCTAATATTTGCAAAGTCATTGAAAGTAATATAGAAGTTGCTTAGAGCAGGATGATGTATGTATGGTCCAAATCATATCTTTTCATATCTGAATGGTCGATCCAAGCCTCTCCAAGTGATATAGATATCAAAATCTTGTAGAATACTAAATTTTATATTTTTATTATTTTTAAAAGATGGCCCAAACATAGTAAAAAAAATAATATACATACTTCGCATATTAAATAAATCCATCTCACAAAAAAAAGAAAATAGTAAAATATTGGTATCATATGACATTTTGATATGTAGATCACATTGAAGAACAAGGATCAACCATTCAATTATAACCTAAATAAATTGCCAAACTAGCAAATGGTAGCTAATGGAAATTATCCATCATGCAATTGCACACAAACGACGTATTAGCAACACTACGACTTAGTTTACAACATATTAGAGGTCAATTAGTTAACATAGAAAAATACTATGAAAAACAGTTACTAATGGGACAATCATGTTAAAATTACGAAGGACATCTTGCCTCTTTCAGGGTAGTACAGGCTGGAATAAGAGCATCAAGCATAGTGCGATAACCAGCTCTGGCCCCACCATATTTGCTCACAGCAGCAAGTGAAGCTTCCAATGCATTTGCCCCTAAGAAGGGAAATTCCAAAAGATTACCAAAACTTTCCTCACAAAAATCCTAACCTATCTGATTGATGAGATGCATTTTCTTTTTAATTAAGCTTGCCATTTGTTAGGTTCATTTATTTACCAGCTGTCCCACTTCTTGCCATCCTCTTGATCCATTCAATTTGATATCAAATGATTAAGTATTGTCAGGTCTGGTACTGACATTGAAAAAACCAAATCAACCAATACTATTAGCTGATATCATAATAATTAGCCTCAAATTTACTCACATTCTTGTGCTGTTGGTTCTGAGGACCCCTTCAAATTTGCATAGGCAGCCTTGCATAATATGTCATATCTGGACGTATCAAGAATACTTCTATTAGGCTGTTTGTCCTAAAAACAACAGATCATAAATATTTGGCAGGATACATAATTAAATGATACATACAAGATACCGCTAGTACCACCCATGACCCTACGGATTGTGGCACTGATCTCATTCACCGTTTCTGCTGCATCATTCATTGGGTACCTGGAATAGGTAAAAGGAAATAATCAGGTAAACAAATTAATGAACAAATGTGTGAACCAAAATGAAAAAGTCCTAATTCTGCAGTAGAAGCATAATTTGCCCAATTCATGTGTAAACACCCACATCTAAATAAAAAATTGACAAGGAAAACATGCAGACCGTTTTTTCATATCTTCAAGAACAGCACTTGCACCTCTATACATCTGCAAACAAACAATTCTGAAAACACCATGCATATATACAAAAAACAGATAAGTAAAAGAAAAGGATTCTTACTGTGGTCCCACAATCACCATCACCAGCTTTACCATCCCACTCATTTAAGTCATCCCTCAGGCCAATTACTGCTTTTGCAGCTGCCTCAATAGCAGCCTCCAATGTGTAACCAAGTTTTGTCAGCTCTTGAGGTTGGCTAAGCATCTACAAGATGCATAGCTTACACAATTAGTGAACAAGTAAAATTCATTGTATATATGTGGAAAGATAATTTACATACACACCTCATCAGTCCTTGATGAATATGATGGCGGAACAGGAACAGGAACAGGAAATTTTGCTGGTGGCCTATTGCCTGCAGTTTCAGATATAGAAGTTTAAAATTGACAAGCTAGAAATTACTCATTCTTCCAATTATACCGAAATTCAAAAAGAAATTACCTTCAGCAGCTACAGGCCAATATGGAGCTTTTGTAGGTGCATCTAGCCACTCAAGCATCGAAGGGTCCGATTTCATCAGCGTAATTGAAAATCCTTCAATTTATGATGAAGTTTGAAATTCAAAGTTCCAAAATATTTATACAGACAAAACAACTACAAAAAGGGGAAAGAAAGAAGCTGCTTCTTTTCTTCTATCCTATTTATTTTTTGGTTTCATCTGTGTTATGAAAAGAGATCCTTTGTACTCATGCATATTAAGAAATAAGCAACAAGGTAATGTAGAAATCGTTTGTCCACAAGCATATTAACAAATATGCAAAAAGAAGCAGTTATATTTTTAACGAGAAGACAGGTGAGAAAAATACCAGCCATATCAAGAGAAGTCATGAATGAGCCGGTATAAACCCGGTCCACAGCTACTCCATGCTCAAGTTGTAGCTCTGGGACTGCTTTCCTAGTAGCAATCATCAGTTCCATCATCGGTGTGGCACCAAGTCTGCATATATATGTATATAAATCATATTTCCGACATCCAATCTTATTGATACAAGACTCTTCTTCGTAGTATCAGGAGATTAGGATAATGCATAAAGAAACATTGAACCATACGGCACAAGTTGGGTCTGATACCAGCTCTATAACATCATACACTAACAAAAAAAATAAGAGTAAATACCCATTAACCATGAGGACCACACTGCTTCCTCTCGTGATAGGAACATATCCTGTTTCCTGCTCATATTTTACAGTTCAGATATATCTTGAAACGGAATTTTATTTAGACATGAGTTAAACGAAAAATTTATAAATATAGAAACCAATGATCATGAAATTTTATTACTTACTGGCGATGGCGATAGTATCTGTTTGAGAATATGAGCAACCACTACATCTACAGGTTGGAGGTCAACTACAGCCAAACCAGGCTCCCCATGCTGAAAAACAGAAAGAATATATTGAAATGTTTAATTACTACATTATATTATCTAATCTCTATTAAGCACTAAATTAATTTAACTTACAATTCCAAGGCCGATTTCCATTTTCTCAGCATCCAAACGGTCTGACGTAACCTGACCTGGAAGAGTACAAACTGACAGTGCAACTCCCATTGTCCCGACCAGCTCAGCTGCATGCTTCGCTTCTCCTGCAACCTCTATAAGTGATAGTCCAGCATCTGCAGCTGCACCTGCAACCTGTCAAACAATTGACCAAATTTCAGATGGTGCATTACACAAGCCACTAATAGTTTTCAATGTGAATTACCAGAAAAAAAAAATCAAAATAAAAGATACAACCTGCTTGGAAAGTCGAACTGGAGCAACTCCAACATAAAAGAAATTAGGATAAAGGAGTCCTTTGATACCTTATGAACTAGAATAGTGCCAGCCAATCCCCTTCTCCCAGCTATGCCCCGGGGTGGTGGAAGTGCACAGTCATCTCCAACTACAACCATCTATATTTCAACCAAATAAAAATGTAAATATTACATTTCAGTATTTTTACCTTTAGAAATTTTAGATATACACAAAGTAGATGAAAACTTGCATACCTCCACTTTGTAGCCCTCAGACTTTGCTTGCTCAGCTGCCAAGCCAAAATTAAGCCTATCACCTGTATAATTCTGAAATATCCAGAACCAATGATTAAGCAACAAAAAGGAGAACAAGGTAGATACTGGAACAGCAACAGCTTACAAACTGGACCATTATTCTTTTACTTAATACACTCTCATACAGCAGTCAGTACCATTTTTCCATCAAACTTTGGTCAGTTAGAAATTGTCTGGAAGGCATGATTATAATATTTAATTTTTAATTCTCATTACCTTAACTATCAGAAGACATCCCTTGGGACCAGTAACAGCTCGGATAGCCTGTAAACAAGCCAACCTATTTCAGTAGGTGGAGGAAAATGCAAAATTAAAATAAAAGTGTGTACTTAGTGCTAAAAGAAACGAACAGCTAAGATTGAGTCAACAGGGGGGATGCAAAGACATCTCCAGAGACAGCTGCAGTCAACATACCAGGCCCCACGAATCCAGCATGTGCAGGCTCATGACCCGCACCGCCCCCTAAATATAAGGAACTATAAGGAACAAGTTTTTTTACATATAATATGAATATGTTTAGAATGTAAAAGAAAAGGATGAGTATCAATCTCAATGCGGTAATTTACAGGATTAAGGCAATATTGTACCAGGTAGTTCTGGTTCTTGATTGATACAAATAGAAAATAGTAGATAGTAACACTGTGTTCCTTTGGCTAGTTACTTTTTTCCTTTTGGGGAATTTTGGTTAATGCTTATCTGAGGTTTTTCCTATTATACTTTCTAAATAAAAGGTAAAGTTGCGTGCAATTTTACACTACAGTAGAAAAAAATTGCAGTTCTGCAAGTTATTCAGACCTGAAATAACCGCAACCTTGTCAAATTGAGATGGAGAAACATCAGCTCTCAGAACAACCTTAATCTGCATAAGAATAATAAATTTGAGCACCACAAATGACAATAAATAAGGAAGGGGGTATTGGAACTAAGAAGTTAAATGGCCCAAATAAATCTCGGTCTTTTTGTTACTACTCTTTACAGAACAAACCAAGAACTCCTCGATTTAAAAATCAGGTTAAACTTTGGCGCAGTATCTGAAAATTGCCACTAGACCGAGAAAATTACGAAATTCACAATATTAACCTGAGGGAAGCCATCCAAGTATTGCAATCCAGGATATGTCTCCACCAATCCCTCGATAAACTCCGTTACAACAGCTACAATGACATAATAAATCAAATTAGTGAAAAAAGAGAAAGTTGCTCATGCACTGAATAGAACTGAAACAAAGTAATCTCGTATAGATGACACCAAGTAAAGGAGCTTTTGGCGCGACAGTATCACATTTAAGAAAGAGTTTAATCCTATCGGTGTCAAAAAAATCCCACAATATCAACCGAAATGAGATGGAAATGCATCGCATGGACTCAAAAACTTCGCTAAATAGTCTAGTAATGCTCCTAACTCAAACAAAACAAGCACCATTGAACGAATAAACATATCTGTAAAAGGAGAGAATTAAGCAAAAGGGGCTCCACAATATTCAAAGGCTACGACCGGTTGAAAAAAATATCAGAGGAATTCTGAAAGTTTCATCGTGAGAGAAGATACCATTCGGATCGTTGATCAGCTTTTTTCCTTGGTACGCCATGCCTTCCCTCTGAACAAGAAATAAAAAAAATGAAAGAGAAGAGGAGAGAGATGCTCGTCTTAAAAGGCTGGAGGGTACTAAATAGTAATGACTTTCTAAGTTTCTATCTCATTTTCCTAATGGCAGTGTTTGTATTCAATGGAAATGGAATTACCATATGCCCTTTATCTCTTTTTCTAATGGCAGTGTTAAATTCTGTGTGCGGAGAGCGCTACGAGCACAAAACATTGTCCCCATAACTTACTCCATGACTGATATGTTGAATTATATATATATAAAATATATATATACAGATATATAGAATTAGGCTATGATGCTTTACAAAGCACAAGAGCGTTATGTGTTTTGCGCTTTATTATTAATTTTAAGTCAGAAATGATCGATCAAAACCGTTCAATCTAATCTCCATATCAAAATCTATTAGTAAACAAATTTTATATTTTTTGGAATTCATTTGTAATTTTTTTGGATAGGGGAAAAACCGTCATTTTTTGATGAACCAGAATTCTCAGATTAAGTCATTTTCTCCTCATCAGAAAAAATAACAAAAAATTATACAAAATATAAAATTTGGTTTACTAATAGATTTTGATATGAAGATTAGATTGAACGGTTCGGATCAATCATTTCTGACTTAAAATTAAGAATAGAGCGTAAAACACACAACACATATGTGCTTTGCAAAGCATTGTAGTCGGACTCTCTCTCTCTCTCTCTATATATATATATATTCAGATATTGAAATACACCAAGATTATTTTTTTTATTAAACTATCCATATTAATCTTTCTTAAAATGAAAATTTTAGAATTTTTCATTTTTAAATTGATTAAATTTAAGGATTTTTGTTTTGTTTGTGATTAACATCTCAAACATAATGTTGCCTTTTAATTTATTATACATATAAAACAATAATGTACTATAAATAATTCCTCGATTTTTTTAAATTACATGCTCTATATAATGTTATCAACTTTTAATTAAACATACAATTTCTAAATCATAACTACAAAAAAAAACACGTGTTTCCTTAAAACTACAATACTTCTTTTGTTTTACCAAAACAGTTGATATTTAGAATTGATAGAGTACTTGCAAAAAATAGAAAAATAAAATTAAAAACTCAAATAGATAATTTAGATTTGCAATAATTATATTACAGCTAATGTTAGAGTTGGATTAATTTCTTTTCCTTTTTAAAAATAAAAAATAAAGCAAGAGTATCAAGTAGGGGTGTCAATGGTTCAGGTCGGATCATATTATTTTATTATTTTTCTTGGTCCGACCCGAACCCGATCCTATTAAATTCGGGTCAAAAAATCTTAACCCATACCCGACCCGACGGGTCACGGTAGACCGACCCGATCCGTGTAAAATAATTAAATATTTATTAATTATTTTTATATAATTTTAAGTAATAAAATATTAATTAATTTATAATAAATTTTAATTAGTATATAATTAGTGTATATTTAATAAATTTTAATAAAATATTAATTAATTTTTATTTAAGTAATAAAATATTAATTAATTTATAATAAATTTTAATTAGTATATAATTAGTGTATATTTAAGCTTTAAATAGTACTAAATCATAAAATTACTTCAAAAAACATAATTAATCGGGTCGGATCGGATCGAGTCGGATCAATAATTGTCACCCCTAGTATCAAGTAAGGAATAAATAAATAATAAAGTGATTTCTGATAAACTGGTAAAACCTGGGTACATACAACCAATACGTACTGTGGGTAAAGGTCTTCTTCAATTAAGGATAAAGCTTCGCGTCAGGGAGATTCTTTAATCCCTTTTATTTCTCTAATCAAACTACTTTGTCCGGATATGAGGAGAAGTTACCAAATTATCATTCACATGCAATAAGCTCCTCTCCAGTTTTATGAACTCTTTTGATGGTTCCAACTTCCAACCAGTCTAAAGACCGTCTGATTTCACATACGAGGTTCTTATCAAATAGAATTGTAAAAAATCGTGCATTTTGAACCTCTAATTATTTAAAAAGAAATGCCATACTGACTATCTAAAAAAATGAATTGATTCTATATGATTTAAAATATAATTGTAGAGCGATAGCACAACAACTACATAAAATCAGAACCCCATTTATTTGAAATTGTCTAAATATCTCATCTCATGAGGAGTTTCTATAAATTAAATCAAGAGCATTACCCAACAAAGTAAATCAAATTCAAATTATATGTAATATAACGCAACAAATGGATACATTTTTTTGCATTTTGTACCTAGTACGATTTTTGAATTGCATTAATACTTCTTTTCTCCTCAAGTATTTTTCTTATAATTGAAGTTGAGACCACAATATTTTGTCAAGAAATTTAAAATACAATTTGTTTGCTTTTTCTGTGCTTAATGTATCAATTTCATCAGATGACTTTTTTTCTCTTTCGACATAACACCTTCCGCAAAAAAAAATTTATGTAATTCGTCATAAAAAAAATATTTTAATGCATTTTTTTACTTAATATGTTAGTTTGGTTATAGAAAAAAATAAGCATGTTAAGTGATAGCACTAGGATGGTGTATTAAAAGTCAAAATAGTGCAAAAATGTGAATAATCTAACATAGAAATATATAAACCGATTTGGAGTTTAGTATTCTAGTGTAATGGCAGCGGAATACAATTCAATATGATTCAATTCTCACAAGAATATAACAATCAAAGAAATGTGAGAAAAGAAAAGAAAAGATCAAATAAGAACACAAGATGTAACGGAGTTCGACTTAAAAATGCTTACGTCTCCGAGACTCAACCTCCAACAATTGAGGTTGAGCCAAAATACTAAAAATAATTTTACACTTGTAGAACTTGGTCCCTTATACAAAAATGGGCTACCAAGCCTATCGGTAACAAGAGTGACAACACACTCAAAAAGGATGAGTGACAACACACTCAAAAAGGGTGAGTGACAACACACTCAAAAATAAGAAGTGAGTGACAACACACTCAAGAAAGGTGAGCACTACAACTCAAGAAAGGTATTACAAGAAGATCACGAAGGATCAAGTTGGGAGAATGGAGAGAAACTAGATTGAGATTAAATAAGAATTTGACTAATTAAATATTTTAATCTCTTGGATTATCTCTCTCACTTTGTATATGGCTAGTAAGCTCTCTGGAGTAATGATTTAACTAGACAGATCTTCTTCTAATCAGTGAGAGAGGTGATCCTTTTAAAATAGATCTTCTGAAACAACTAAAGAAACTACTTTCGGCCTGAACCGTTATAACGATTTGAAAATCATTATAATGACTTAGAAAGAATAGCCGTTGGATCTGATTGAGCTGAAACGTTATAACGATTCACTAAATCATTATACGTTTCATAAATCGTTGCAACGATTCCTGAATCGTTACATAACGATACGCTCTGGTTTCTATGTGAACTTTTTTGTCTAAGAATATTTTTGAGTATTGAGATGAACCGTTATAACGATTACTGAACCATTACAATGATTCACTGGACAGGAGTATTTTTCTTTGTTGTTTAAGCTCAATTATCTTAACTAATTCAACCCAGTTTGAGTCTAACTAAACCCAAGCCTAATGCGGTCTTGATTAAGCTCTTATATCCCATCATTAGTCTTAGGTCTTGTGCACTAATCCATTTGCATTTCAATCCCTGCACAAAACTCAAACAAGATAAATTGTAAAATTCAAGATTGTTTTGCAAATCGACAAATCAAAGAAGGTGTTTAGTGTAATATTAAGAAATAAAAATAGATTATGGTTTAATTAATTAGTCTCATACCTCAGACCTATGAGGGTATTTTCATCATTGACTAATTAGGAAAAATACATCCAACATTTCTAATTAATTAATTAGAAGAGGGGTTACAAATTTCTTAGGCAACAGTGTTAAGTATTCCAACGGTAACACTTTATTATCGTTTTTTGTTTCTCATATAAAGTTGCCTATAAATAGGCTCTGTATCAAAACAGTAAATAAGAGACTGTAATACTTTCATCATATAAAATAACTAACTATTCTCAAAATCTAACATGATATCAGAGAGTGTTAAATCCTGATTTTCGCAAGAAATTCCAAGGCAACATCTACCGGTAAATGTACCAGTATCAACATAAAACTACAACAGTCAACCAAAGTTGTACTAGTGACTGGTACAGAACTTCAACCCACATAACAGTGAGGAGTCATGTACCAACAACAATACAAAATTTAGTTTCTGTTCACAAAAGCCAAAAAACCAAAGCCAGCAATACTGAGAAATAGCCAAAATGACAGAACTAATGTTTACTTTTCCAACTCCAAACCAATCAACTCAAATATCCACAATCATAAGACCAAATGCTTATTTCAACTGTTCACAGAAACTGACCAATGTTCCTCTCAATGGAAAAAAATTATATTCCATGGGCTAAGGCAGCAAGGGTGACTCTCAAGGGTAAGGGCTTGTTAGGATATGTGAATGGAAATAGAGTGAGACCCACAGAAGGGACAGAAGTACAAGATGAGTGGGATATGATTGATAGTCAAGTAATGACTCTAATCTCAAATTCCCTTGACCCTCAACTATTCGAAACCTTTTACTACGAAAACTCATCAGAGCTATGGCAAAAAATCGAAAACCAGTTTAGCAACAAGAATAATCATTCACAGATTTATCAGCTCAAGAGAGAAATAGCCCAAATTTCACAAGAAACTAGAGATGTACCCCAATTAATCGGGCATGTGAGAGCCAAATTTGAAGAATTAAAGTTATATAGACCTCCAACTACTGACCTTAGTGTGCTTCAAGAGAAGGAGGAGACAGATCGGGTCTATACCTTTCTCGCGGCCCTTGACTCAAGCTATGAAGCGATAAGAGCACAAATTCTACTTTCAACCGATAAGCTTACTTTTGATGGAGTAACAGCCCTAGTCAGATAAGAGGCAACTAGATGAGTGGCAATGAGAGCCTCTGACTCAAACCCTAAGCCTGAGGCTCATGCCTTCTCAGCCCAGTGCTCAAGCATAGGCAAAGGCAAGGGAAGGGGGGAGATCAAGAGATGCTCTCACTGCAAACGAGATGGTCACTCTCAAGAGAAATGTTGGATACTTCATCCCCATCTCCGACCAAAGAGGAATATATTTGAGGTAGCGAGGCGGTGATTTCCGCAAAAAAAACCCTAGATGGCGGAGATGGGGAGAAAATGAAGGGGACAGGCTTGATGTCAGCGAAGAACGAGTCAGAAGGAAATAAATCGAGTCGAAATGAAGGGGATAGACTTGACCGCTTGGAGACAATATTGTCAGCCCTATTAAATCATAATTTGGGCTCATGTTCAATTAACTCTTTTGTTAACTCATATTTAGTCATCCCAACTGATTTAGGCAATCCAAAAAAGGGCGGTAAAGGCCCAAACTGCGGAAAAATAAATTGCCCTAGTGCTAAAGGTTCTGGTTCAAAACCAATATATAAGAATAATTGCTTAACCATAGGACTTACACTAAAATTAATTCACCAATCAATACTAAATGGGTACTTGACTTGGGAGCTACGGATCACATGACGGGAAATCAAATGTTACTAAAAAATTATCGTACTATCATAAGTGATCAATACTTTACGGTTGCAAATAATGAACAAATTAAAATTAAGGGTTGGGGTATAATTAGTATCTTTCAAAAAAAGTTTCTTCAAGATGTTTTCTATGTTGAAAATTGCTCGGTAAATCTTTTGTCCATTAACAAACTTTTTAAAGAATTAAATTGTGAAATAATTTTTAAAGGCAAAATTGTGATTTTTCAGGACCTAGTCACCAAGGAGTTGATCGGTGAAGGACACTTAGAAAATGTGTTATACATTTTGGATAGCAATAAGTCATTTTTCAATCATAAGAAAGATGATAATTTAAGCGAACTCTGGCACAAGCGTGTGGGATATCCTTCCGATAAAATTTTAAATTCTATGTTCAATTTTTCTATAAACTATTATAGTAACTGTGAAGTTTGTAAACTTACTAAGCTTACGAAACTTCCCTTTTGTAATTCTAATTCCAATAGTAATGAGAGTTTTGAACTTATCATTCCGATGTATGGGGTCCCGCCTCCATAACCTCTTACAATGATTTTAGATATTTTATTATTTTCATTAATATTTTTTCTAAAAATACATGATTATATCTTATGAAAAATAAAAGTGAGGTGTTTACTTATTTTCAAACATTTACAAATTTGGTAGAAACGCAATATAATAAAAAATTAAAACTCTTAGGACGGATAATGGAACGAAATTTATTAATCAAAATTTTTCAAAATTTATAAAATCAAAAAGTATGATACATCAAACCACGTGTGTTTACACACCACAACAAAATGGGATGTCCGAACGAAAAAATCGTCACTTGCTTGAAATGACAAGAACTCTTTTATTTCAAAATAATGCTTCCAAAATATTTTGGTCGGAAACCATTCTCACCTCAGTGTATTTAATAAATAGATTGCCTAGTACAATGTTAAATTTTAAAAGCCCCTTTGAAGTTCTTCATGGAAGAAAAACTAGCTTAGATCACTTAAAAGTATTTGGGTGCACATATTTCGTTTACAAAAATGAATTAGATAAATTAGATTTTACCTCAATAAAAGCTATTTTTTTAGGATATTCCTCTCAAAAAAGGGATATAAATGCTATTACCCACAAAATAAAAGACTTCACATCTCACGAAATGTATTCTTTCTTGAACATGAACCTTTCTTTAAATTAATTGAAGAAAACTATCATGATCATCATATTTCAAATGATTTTATTCTTCTTTGCGTTACTAATCAAGAAAGAAGAGAGGTTTTTGTAGAAAATCATGTTCAAATAGGTGATCAAGAAAGAGAGGATCAAGAATCTTCACAAGGAGAGACCGAAAAAATGAAGATGTACAAAAAACCCAAGAAGAAGAAGTATCGGTAAGGAGATCAAGCCGACAAAAACAACCCCCAACAAGATTGAATGATTTTATCACATATTCGGTATAATATCCAATCCAAGATTATATTTCATATGGAAATATCACTAATGAACATTATGCTTTCTTAAACTCCATATCACAAGCCGATGAACCACAAACCTTTGAGATAGCAAAACATAATCCAAATTGGTGTAAGGCGATGGACGAAAAGCTCCATGCCTTAGAAAAAAATCAAACATGGGAAATATATTTTCTACCAAAACATAAAAAATCGGTTAGGTGTAAATGAGTGTATAAGATCAAATATCATAGTGATGAAATCATAGAACGGTATAAGACAAGATTAGTTGCCAAAGGATATACCCAAACCCATGGTATAGACTACCATGAGACCTTTGCACCGGTTGCAAAAATGAACACCGTGAGGATTCTTTTGTTCATTGCGGTAAACCATGGTTGGAACCTTCATCAAATGGACGTAAAAAATGATTTTCTTCAAGGAACACTTGAAGAAGAGGTGTATATGAACCTTCCACTGGGCCATAGATAGGAGAATATTTCTAATCTTGTTTGTAGGTTAAAAAAAATCGATTTATGGACTAAAACAATCTCCAAGAGCATGGTATGGTAAGCTTAGTAATTTCCTAATTTTATGTAATTTCAAAGTTAGTGGTGCTGATTCATCCATGTTTACTAAGAACAATTCCAATGGAACGACCGTAGTGTTAGTATATGTGGATGACTTAATCATAACCAGTAATAATCAATTAGAAATTGATTGTGTTAAGAGAGACCTAAAGAATAAGTTTGATATAAAAGATTTAGGTAAATTAAATTTTTTTCTTGGGATAGAAATTGCTCACTCTCCTAAAGGGCTATTTATATCTCAAATAAAATACACGCTTGATTTGCTTAAAGAAACCAAAAAATTAGGGTGTAAGCCGGCATCAACCCCAACTGATTCAAATATGAAACTCAATACCGAGGATTGTGAGCCATTGAAAGATATAAATCACTTTCAAAGGCTTGTTGGAAAATTAATCTATTTGACCGTGACTAGACCAGATGTTTCATTTGTCGTAAGTCAAATAAGTAGGTTTATGCACTCACCAAGAACACCACATATCGATTGATGTGTATTTTGCTAAACTGATAAATACCCTAATTTTACTCAATTTCAGCCGCAAGCATACGGCCTAGTCAAGTAGTAATTGGGGTGTCGAACCACAAGGACAAGGGTGAATTACCATTTCTAACAAGTTTCACTAATCTAGATAATCGATCGAGAGTTTTTGTTTCAAAATAAAAGTGCATTAATCTAACAACAACGACTGGAAAGTTTATCAAATTGAGGATCCTAGGGGTTTTCGGCTTCACTCTCACTCGTTTAGTCAATTCACTCTATTGATCTTTTAGTTTGTTCTTGTGTTTGTCGGGGATTCAATCTCAGATTTAATACCAAATTTACACTTTCGTGGCTTGATACCATACCTAAACAATTCGAGTTTCACGATTAAGTATTTCACCTTACAAGTCTAAGCCCATTAAGATCGGTGAATCATTTTGGCATAACCTAGATTTTATACTTGTCCTTTTGGTACTTCACATAATTTCTAGGATTTCCTCGGTTTTCCCTTAGGTAATAAGTTTCACGATTAAGTACTTGGCCTACGACCTAAATCACTATTTTGGGTCAGAAGATTCACTTCCACCTTTCGGTTTCCGCTTTCACTTCTATGATAACATGCAGTTGATTAAAACTAAGCATTCAATTTAGACAAAACAGCAATCACAAACAATAAGAACTAAAAGATCATCAAACAAGTAAATTAAACCATTCGAGTTATCGAGTTTACACCTAGACCCCTAGAAGGGTGTCTAGCCACAAATCATGTCAAAGATTACACAAAGATTCATGTTTAAACAACAGTACAACATAAGAAAAGAGTAAAGAAAAGAATAAACCAAGAAGATCTACGATTTCTCGTCCGATTCTTGAGTTCTTCTTCAAATTCTCCTTCTAATGGTGTTCTTATTCTTCTTTCCTGCCTTAGAACTCTTCTCCAGTCAGTTGAGAGATGTTTGGGATGAAAGGGTGTCAAAATCTATTAATTCCAATGAGAAAACCGCTTTAAAACTGACAATTCGCGCAGCCAGCCCAAAAATTTACGGTCCGCAATTTTTGCATTTTTTTTTCGAACGAACCAGAGAGCATTTGCGGTCCGCAATTGATAATTGCGGTCCGCAATTTTTGTATGGGAATGATTTTAACTTGATTTCTTCGTGTAAATCCGACCCATCTCGATCCAAGCATTATTTCTCATGTTAACATCTTTGTTTACACTCAATGACCTGCAAAATAATAAGAAATGCAGCAGTATCTCAAACTCGACATAAAAACTAAATAAATTTTAACAATTAACATAAAATGTATAGTTTTTGAGATAAAACCCTAATTAAATATAATATATAAATGAGGCTTATCATCGATGCCATTAATAGAATATTAAAGTACCTAAAAGGTGCCCCTGGAAAAGGAATTTGGATGAAAAGAAATAATACTAATACTCTATGTGGCTATTTTGATGCAGATTGAGCGGAAAGCTTTGATAGAAAATTAACTACCGGCTTTTGCACATTTGTGGGCGGAAATTTAATCACATGGAAGAGTAAGAAGCAAAATGTCGTTGCTCGATCTAGCACGGAAGCAGAGTATCGAGCAATGGCATCCACCGCAAGTGAATTGACGTGGATTAAGCAAGTGCTAGCTGACTTGAATATAAAGATCGAGGAGCCAATGAAAATATTTTGTGATAATCAATCGGTAAGACATATTGCAATAAATCTAGTCTTTCATGAGCGCACCAAACACATCGAATTGGATAAAGTACAATCAAAAGAGATAGAAACTCCATTTGTCAAGAGTGAGAATCAATTGGTCGACATTTTCACTAAGGGTTTAAGTGTCAAAGCATTCGAGAATATTTCGTGCAAGCTAAGATTATACGACATCTACCATTCTAACTTGAGGGGGAGTGTTAAGAAATAAAAATGGATTAGGGTTTAATTAATTAGCCTCAGACCTGTGACGGTATTTTCGTCATTGGCTAATTAGGAAAAATACATCCAACCTTTCTAATTAATTAATTAGAAGAGGGGTTATAAATTTCTTTGTATAGGCAACAATGTATTAGGCAACAATATTAAGTATTCCAACGGTAACACTTTATTATTGTTTTTTGTTTCTCATATAAAACTGCCTATAAATAGACTCTGTATCAAAACAGTAAATAAGAGACTTAAATAAGAGACTGTAATACTTTCATCATATAATACGGCTAACTGTTGTCAAAATCTAACAATATGCTCAACATTTTAGAAAAGTCTTATCGATCTCTTGCTTATCATAAATTCTTATAATTCTAAAGGAAAAGACTCCAACAATTTACAGGCATAACTTCAGGAAAAGAAAATACAATTGATAATTGGATTGGATCCTCTACAAGACTGTCGGATTGTTGGTCACTTGAGAAAAAAGATTGCCAAAATTTGGCAAGGACTGGTGTCTATGTAGTTCCTTGCAGTGTAAAGACTAATAAAGAGTGTTAGTTGCGAAAGCGTGTGTATTAATCTTTCGAGCGAGATACACGGGAGCAGGATCTGCTGTTTGGTCTCGAACACTGTGTTTTGGCGCTGGAACGGTCATTGCTAGCGTGTCAATTCTCGATCCGATTCTATGGATTAATCTGATCTGATTCGATCTCGATTCGATATGATTTGAAAATAAATGATTAGATATGGATTCAATTTTTTTGATCCGAATCGGATCGGTCGATCCGAATCCGATTCGATGCGATCTGATCCAATAAATTATATTTTTTGAAATAATTTTATGATTTAGTACTAATTAAAGTTTAAATATATACTAATTAAGATTCATTATAAATTAATCAATATTTTATTGCTTAAAATTATATAAAAATAATTAATAAATATTTAATTATTTTATACGGGTTGAGTCGGGTCGACCCGTGACCCGTCGGGTCGGGTATGAATCAAGATTTTTTGATCCGAATTTAATCGGATCGGATCAAAAATAATAATAAAATAATATGACCCGACCCGACCCGACCATTGACACCCCTAGTCACGGCTCACGGTAACGGGGTGTGCATCTTCTGAGTACACAGAAAATAAAATGAGCAGTTAATAAAGAGAATAATATTACAGTATTATGGATAGTATAAACAGTATTATGAACAGTTTTTGAATTTACGGAACTATTTACTGTTAAAATTCAGAGAGCACTTCAAATAGTAAATTATCTCAGAAAATTTGAATTTCTATCAACGTTCCATCTGTCTTCTTTAACTAGTTCTCTACCTAGTTCCTATCGAAGCAAGAATGATAATGGACCAATAGACGAGTTATTTATCAATTATAGATATAATTTATCTTATTCAGTTTATTTTTTCGGATTAAAATTATTTAGACACCTATTTCTGTGTCCTTCTTATATTTAATAAAAAAATTAAAAATTCGATGAAATATTTTATATATCAATTTGTATCATAATTAAATTTATTTAAATAATATAAATGATAGTATTATTATTTTGAGATTTAAAAAATATATAATAAATTAATAACTCCATAATATTATATATATTATATTATCTATTAATATTTCGGACTGAACGGATAGGTCTAATCTCAAGTATGTATCTGTTTCGATTCGTCAATAGCTCGGTCTAATCCTATCCGTTCTTTCTCCGGTCTAAACGGATCCGAACGGATACAACAATTGAAGGACTATATTGCCATCTCTAATGGAGAGCTCCAGTCGCTTGTTGAAGGATGATGTTTCATTTCCACATTTTCGTTGCCCCAGCAACGCCAAAATGCTCAACCGCCCGAAATTTTTTTTTTTACTTTGAGCCTCAAAATTGTTTTTTTTGTAATATTGAGTTAAATAATAATAGATTTTGAAATCTAGAATTGACTGGTGATTAAAAGCGCCTGACCTGAATGCTTCCAATTGACGGTGTCCTTAGATTCAAAACTCTTGAATTATTTTATTTTCCTCCTTTCTCTGGAAATACATTGCCGTATTAATAAATTCATAATTTGTTATGTTGATTTCAAAATATTTTTGTTTCTGTATTTCGATTAACAAAGAGAGAATTTCTTTAGCATTGGTTTCAAAAATATATTTTTTCTGTATTTTAAGTTTTAAAAAAAGTGAATATTTCTCTATAGCTATAAATATGAAAATGCTTATGATACTTGCAAAACAATGATTAATACTAATGCGTAGATAACTTATTGATTTATAAAATTACCGAGAATTTTGCATCCTTGTAATGAATTTATAAATGATACATAAACAATTTTCATTCATTTTTGAAGTGAAATAAAAAATGATTATTTTTAGGTTTGGAATGAAAAAAGAAATTTATTATGTAAATAATCAAAATAAATGAAAAAAAGAACATATAAGTAATTTTATAGATTAAAATGGAGGAATTAAATCCACTCGTAATAAAATTTGAAGTATAAGTATGTCAATTAACCAAAAGAAGGACAAGATTTATAATGTAGTTGAACGTATCTTGGCATTCATCCTCTAAGAAGGCCAAGTCCAATATTTATTAATGTCTTTTTCTGAAATTTTAATTCTGAAAAATAAAATAAAATAAATCACCCAAAATTTGTGTCCAACCCATTTTAATATCTGAGTACATAGTTGATTCATATGTGTTATTTATCACGTGATCAGGAGGCATTTGAAGTACGTAGATGAACTAATTGATGCTCTATAAAGAATAAATATAGTTGCATTTCGAGGCCTCAACACACAAGTGAAGATATCAACTATATAAAGTCGCGAGACAAAAAATAATAATTACTCTTGAATTAATCATATGACTGAAAATAAAAATAAAAACTACTAATAAGTATAGAACAATGTGTGCGATATATTTAAATTAATGTAATGGATCAATGTTATTTAATTGTGTGATCATATATTAAAGCTTCTATAATTATTTTCATGTTACATTTAGTTGATAACATTTTTAATTTAATTTTGTTTAGATTATGTATTTATAGTTTTAATTTATAATTTAACTGTTAAATCTATAACAGTCATTGCGATTGTTACTTGATCCTTGCTTGTGGAGTACCTTTCAAGAAATTCATAATATGCCACAACAAAAAGGTTGGTGGTTCGTTACCACTCCAATTCAAAAGACATATCACCACGGAAAGATTGAAAGGAAAAAGTTTTTAAAAAGCAAACATCACTAAGAAGATGAAAGATTGTGTCGACACACACTCGACAAGCAGGGTTGTATGAAGTAAACGAACCTTTGGCACAAGATCTGCTGGTATCGATCTTCACTGACCCATGCATATGTTCATATCGTGTGACTAGTCTCAAACACCGTTGGCAAATGGCAATTTTACAAGACTTAATGCTAGTCAATTGAATGAGCATTTAGCACAATGTGATATAAAGTGTTTGCACCAGGGCTGGGCATCTGAAAATTCGAGTAGTTGATAACTAGTAGATGTAACTCGATACGGTCACAAGGGAAGGTTAGTTGGTTTGTTGACTTTTCTTTGATTTCTGAATCTGGTGGAGTTTAGATTCCTTGAGACAATTGAGTGGTTTCAGGGCTGTACTAGATCTTCTTCAACAACCTATATTGGATTTGGAGGTGCCATTGACATCATCAGTTTTTTTCCCATTTTTCTTTTTGATAATTAATATTTAATACCATCACTTAATTGATATTTGAATTCTTATAGTTTCAAAAGTGCTTTGGTTTTAATGTTTCAAACATTAGTAATGACTAACGCGCGTGGATGTAATAGCATTAGATATATGAATATTATAGTTATTGATTATTGACGACGTTATATATCAATTAAATAGATTCTAGCACTGATTCATATTATGAAATTAGAGGATTATTGATGTCATTACTTTTGTGTGTCCTTAAATGCGATCAATTTATTTTTTTAATTTATATTTTAAAATTTGTCATTCAATTTTGAAATCAAAATCGTGTCGTATATTTTCATTTATTTTGGAGCTTATTTTATAGTAGATCAACTGATAACAAAATGACTAAATCTAGTTAATCATTATTGAATATTTTTTATGCATTCTTTTTATTATCATTTGATCTAGTACAAAATGAGCTCCAAAACAAATAAAAATTTATAAGAGCACATCTAACATGAAAATTAATAAGATCATGAATTTCATATTTGAGTGTTAAAATTTAAAATATAAATTAAAAAAAGTTGATGATGTTTGATGACGCAATATTAATGACATTGGAACTTCCTCATCAAATTCATTATAAATAATAGTTACATATATCATTATAATGTGGCTTCCAGAACTTCATCTACTTTTCTAAATAACATGGCCAATTTGATATTGATTGAAAAAATTGAAGGACAAAAATAACATCTTCCTAACTTTAGTTATTAAAATGGTTAATGAGTAATATTTAAAGATCAATTTATATATTTTACCTTTATTTATCAATATTGTTATCGCCTGACAAGACTATATGTACAAAGAAACTTTTTATGATCAGAATGCAACCATATATATATATAGGAGCAAATGAATTAAGAATCTTCAAAATGAAAATAGAAAAATAGATAACCACAACGGATGTATTATGCATGACGACTGACATATCACAAGGATATGATTATTGATCACGCCGCGGTATACATTTTTTTTTTGAAGCAAATATTCACTTTTTATTTGTTCCAGCAGTTCTTTCGTCTTTTTTTCTCCATTTTAATATTCCGATCGTTTTGGCATCACGGAAAAAAAAAACCCATATGTATAGTCAATTTACAAGTAGTTATGTAATCTTTCGCATAAGCAATCATAGGAGACACAACACTCTCATCCAACTCTTATTTCCTTCAATTTTATTTTATAAGCTCAATTTTACAAATTTTTGTTTTGTTTCTCACGTACATCATTTGTTGTCTTCTCTGTCTCTACTACTTATCATATTCTATTTGTCTATATTTAGAAACCATATATTGCATCACGATTAATTCCAAACCTGACAATTACAAAGATTATTACATAGAGACAATATCATATGATTCTAATTTGCTCCAATTCAGTGATACACCCTTCCTTTATTTATTCCATTTTCCTCTTATGTTCCAGCCTTTCAGGCGTAAGCTGCTCCCAATCATCCTCTGCCCTAGTTTCCAGATTGTACCAGATGCGTATCATATTGCTTTTCTGACGCTCTCCCTCAAGCTGATGCGTATATATCTTAAATTTTTAGTCTATTAATTGACTCATTGAAGATTTTTCTAGACACCGATTTTGTTAGTACATTTATAAGTTGCTCATTAGATCGCACAAATGGCATTGAGATAATTTTGGCCTCTAATTTCTCTTTAATAAAATATCGGTCAATTTCTATGTGTTTTGTTTTGTCATGTTGTATGTAACTGTGAAAGATATTTATAGATTTTTATTATCGCAAAATAATTTCATCTCAGATTGTGGTTTGAAGTCTAACTCGGTTAAAATTTTTCTTATCCACAATAATTCACAAATTGCCTTAACCAAGCCACAAAATTCTCTCTCTACGCTTGAGAGACTTACCACATTCTTTTTTTTATTTCTAAGTAATCAAATTATCTCCCACGAAGACGAAATATCCTTTTGTTGATCGTCAATCCAGCACACATCCTACATCGCTGTATGATACTACCTGAAGATGTGATTTTTAGTTCTTCTGAAATCTATACCTTTCCCTGATGTACCTTTTAAATATCTTATCATTCTCATTACAGCTTTCAAATATTCCTCTTTGGGAGAGTGTATAACTGATTTACAACACTCACTGCATATGCAATATCATGTCTTATGTGAGACAAATAAATTATTTTTTCAACCAATCTTTAATATCTCTCCACATTAGTAGGAGTGTGGTCAGTGTACAATTCTAGTTTTAAATTTGAAACCATTGATGTGTCAACAGTTTTGCATTCTAACATTTCGATTTCAGTTAATACATCAAGTATATCTTTTCTCTGGGATAAAAAATTTTCATCCTTATTTCGGATCACTTCTATTTCGAGAAAATATTTTAAACCGCCCAAAAATTTTCATTTTAAATTCTCTAAATAATTTCTCCTCTGAACTTTTTATTTTCTCTTTGTCATTCCCAGCTATGATCATATCATCAACATAAATAATTAAAATAGCGATTTTATTTGTCCCTTTTATAGAATATTGTGTGGTCATAATCACTTTGACTATATCCATATCTTTTCATGGCCCGACTGAATCTCCCGAACCAGACCCTTGGTGATTATTTTAATCGATACAAAGCCTTTTTAATTTATATACATTATTGGTTGTGTTAGGTGTCTAATAACTTGGGTACCTCTATGTATTCTCTTCTTTTAATTTTTCATGTAAAAATATAGTTTTTACGTCAAACTAGTATAATGGACATTCAAAATTTATTGCAATAGAGAGCATATAACTCTAACATAACTCAATTTAATAACTCAATTTAGCAACTGGAAAGAATGTTTCTTGAAAATCAATTTCATAAGTCTGAATATATCTATTTGCTACGAGTCTCTCTTTGTATCTTTTTGTTATTCCTTTTGCATCATATTTGATAGCGTATACTCACTTACACCCCACAATCTTTTTTCCACTAGGTATATTAGTTATCTCCCATATATTATTATTTTTCAGTGCATTCATTTTTATATTCATTGCATTTATTCATTTTGAGTCATTTAAGGTTTCTTTTAATTTTTCAAGTACTATTACTGATGATAACTGATTCATTAATCTCTTTAATGGTTCACTTAAATGACTGATGGTGGTATTATTTATAATTGAATATCTATCTATACTCATACCATCCTCTGATACATGCCTCTTTGGTGGTTGTCCTCTATTTTTTTCTAGGAGGTAATTTAAAAATAGGTTCAAGAGAACTAACCTCATATTCTTTTCCAAGAGAGTCAGGCTGTTGTGGTGATGGAATTTCGAATTGTATTATATCTCCTTTCAGATCAGGCTCTTCTAGACTTGCAACCGTTATAGTAGTTTGGTTTGAATCCATCTCAATTATTTGGTACTAGGCTGCCTCTGAATTGGTGTGTGTATTTATCTCTTATATTCTTAAATCTTCAGAGTTCGGATTTGATTCTATCACATTACTTACAGTTCTCTCAAGAGCTCAAAAATTAAAATTCAATTCCTCCTCTCTTATTGTTTTATTAGTCTCCCCTGAATTGATTTTTTTTTTTTTTTATAAAACAGTTCATGCTCGAGGAAAATCACGTCCATTTTGGTGAACAATTTTCATGTGTTGGGACTAAAACATTTATATTTTTTTTGTCTGATTCCCAGAAATACATATTTTTCTGCTCTTGATTCGAGTTTGATGTGACAGTGTTTTTGGAAATAAGCATATAATGCGCAACCAAAGACCTTAGGAGCCAAGTTCAGTAAGGAGTTGATTTTAAGATGTGCAGAAAAGACTTCTAACGGTGTTTCAAAAATATTTATCCATGTTGGAGTTTTGATTCATGAGATATATGGCAAATGTCACGGTATGAACCTAAAAAATATTTGATACGCTATTTTCAATCAAGAGAGCCCTTGTAATCTCAAGAATATATTTTTTTTTTCTGCCACTCTATTTTGCTGAGACGTTCCAACATAAAATGTCTCGTGCACTATCCCTTCATTTTGAAAAATTGTTTGTACCTTACTATTTATGTATTCAGTCCCATTTCGCTCTTAACAACTTTGATGTTTGTATCAAAGTGTGTTCTAATCATGGATATAAATGTTTTGAAAATTTTCTTTACTTCTTCTTTGGGTCTTACCCCCTGGATTTTAAAACATAATATTTTTAGATTAAAATTTTGTTAATCTGATTCCTCTGAATTGTCTGGTTATTTTTCATTGAGAAAAAACATTTAATATCATTGATAATAAAATAATTATATAAAAAATTAAATATAAAGTCTTATAAAAGAAATTTTTCTTTATCGTTATGATTATTTTGACTTTTATTTTTGTTATTTTTAATATATAAAAGATATTATTTTAATATTTTTATTCAATACTCAATTAGTTAATGGATTTAAACCCAATAAGCTACTGAATCCGATTACTGAAGTCCTTAACTAAAATTCTGTATCTGCCCTTGTCTGCCACAGTGAGTACATTTTAACTCAGACTTATCAAAGTTCTTTTGTCCCTTTGAGATCATTGCTATTGGTATATGAGACTTTCCTTTATTTTCCTTGTTATGATCTCTTGTCGAGTTGCTTCTTTTCGTACCCTAGCAAAACCTTATTCAAGTGTTGAGAACGGGGTCATTTGTAAAACAATAATCAATTGCATCCGATTTTTTATTTGCATCGCATTTTATTACATCAGGAAAGACAGATGCAAGATTCACTGTCATTTCCATTTGTTCCCTGAAGCAAATATTATTTTTCTGCAGGCATAATACTGATGTAATTATTGATATTAGCATATGTTAATATAATGATATTTTCTTTTATTTACATCTAATAACAGATGATGTTTTTCATTATTCTTTCTAATAACAGATGATGTCTTTCATTTCTATAATAAACGCTAAATCCACCATTTATACCAAGATTTTTCAAAATCCCAATATTCATACCACGATTTAAACCTAAAAGATCTGATATTAATAACAAATTTTCTCAAAATATTCACACCAACATTCAACATGCATATTCAGACAAATATAATCCAGATCAGAAAATAGTTTACAATTAAGAATTTTCACACACTGACAAATCCAACTAGTAAAATATCACGTGCTAACCATTATCCAATTACTGTATATCAACATGTCACACACTTCTTCTTTCAAAAAGAAAATAACATAATAAATAAATTAATAAGCATGCCTAGTGTCTTGGGGAAGTATGCTGCTGGAGGGGAATTGAAGCCTCCAACTACAGGTTAGTTCTTTCTTTTACTGCAATGGACAAGATTATAATTAGTTGTTTGGGTAAGTGGGTATCTATTTGTTTGAATCCTTGCAATTTGTCATTCCAAGATGCAACCCAAACTTCTCTGAAAACTACAAAGATGGATATATTCTTGATGCAATGGAAGGACTATAAAAAAGTACATCGATACATTTTAGTTATAAAAGATAAGGAATCCAAGTCATGCATAATGATATCAGAAAAGAAACAGAATGATCATCTGTATTACTTGAGAACTCTTGTTGAACTAATTCGCAACCTATTAGAGTCAATATAAGTATATAAATGTGAAACTCCTTACTATATATACATATTCATCGGTTAAGAAAGATGATAAAAAAAGTCTGACTGCACTTGCACTACTTTCTGTTTTCATTAGGTTGTGGAGAAAGCAAAAGATACGTTGCGTGGCGCACGACAGTCGTCGGCCCCCCTAATAACTGCAGCATTATTAATTTGTTATACACAAAAATTCATTGTTAATAATTTGGCTTTGATATTATCCCAACCAAACAGCCGTACATCAGAACAAGAAAGGATCAGTATAGAGCCAGCCAGAAAAGAATGGGATGAAATGAGATCGTAACCTGTGGCGATGACAGTAGTGATGGATCCGACAAACCCGTACACTTCTGATGGCTTAGGTCCATGCTCTCCAGCGAAACCAGCAGCTGATCTATCGCCTGCTGCTCTCCTGAGCCTGTCGTGATTAAAAGAGAAGGCAACATCGGAGCTGGAGGCGGAAGATCGACGCTCGCGCAATAGGCTAAGAGTGCGGCGGGGGCTGCTAACCACCAGTATGGTCGGCGAAGAAGGTACCTCCTCCATTTGCGATTTGCCCTTTTGGCCTTTGGCAAACGCAAACCGAAGCCACTGTAACCACGCCGTGCAAGAGACGGAGACATGGCCACATTGGAGAGAACAATGAGAGAGAGAGAGAATCAGAAAAATGGGATGGGTGAGTGAGTTAAAAGGTTTAAACCTAGAATTAAGGGTGCTGATCCATCTTTAGCTGTATCCAACGATTCAGCGACAACAAGAGGGAATTTTTTAGTTTTTCAGCGACAACTGGAGGGAATTTATTTGCATCTGTTAAGCTGATGAAAACATATCATATTTATTTACATCCGCGAGAACTGATGCAGTACTGATGTGCATCAGCATTTTAGTGCGCCCCCTTCCATTCATTTTCAAAAAAAAACTACACTTACTTGCATCTGCAAAATAGATACAAATATATAGTTACATCAGCATTACTAATGCAATATGTTCAAATCAAAATTTCGAGGTCGGAATTTTTTTTTGCTGATGCTAATAAAAAAGTGCCGATGCAATTGACCATTTCCAGATGCAAATACGATACTTTCTTGTAGTGAACATTTACCCGCTCATTATCTAGCTTTTCATCAAGACCATATTGAAAGGAGTAAAATCTGGACTCTTGAGTGAATTTATCAAAATTTTCAATGTCAATTGTACAAATCATAGGGTCCGGGTCATGGAAATCAATTTTTAACCAAGTCTCTTATAGTTCATTGTAATAGTCCACCGATCTACTGGCTTGCTTAATCCTATTCACCCTTTTATTTAAATCAAATACCTGTGCCACGTCACTTTCATCATAGAAGGTAGTGGCTATTCTTCCCACCTCCTTGGCCGTTGGATAGCGAAGAAACTTGTCATAGAGACTCTTATCCAGAGAGTTATAGAGCCAGCTCTTCACTACTGTATCTTCAATATCTCATCGTTTAAATAGTGGGTCAATTTCGTCTGGAGGAGTATCTTGGTGTTTTAGTTTTTCACGAGCCTTTAGACGCATACGTATTGATTGTGACCACAGAGAATAATTATTTTCATCCAGTCTGATGGGAATTATGTTCGGGTGTAGAATTGTATCAATGGGAGCATGTGGTGGTGGAGCTGGTATGACAGAAATCTGCTGCATAGTCATCAACTGTTTCTTCTGTAGAGTAATTGGTTGTGTAATTTTTTCAGTTAGTTTGGTTGTTTTAGGTAAGGTCTCGGAGTTGTTGCCATGGTGGTGCTTTAGTGGAATCGAGATGGTTTTGATAACAGATCAATCGACAGGCTCAATACGATGTAATCTTTCACACAAGCAATCACATGAGACATAAGACTCCCACCAACACTTATTTCCCTCAATTTTATTTCATAAGCTCAGTTTTTACAGATTTTTGTTTTGTTTCTCACGTACATCATAATTCTGTCTTCCCTGCATCTACTTATCATACTCTATTTGTGTATATTTAGAAACCAAATATTACATCACGATTAATTCCAAGCCTAGGCAATTACATAGAGACAATATCATCTGATTCTGATTAAAAATATTGAAGTATTTTTTTATCAGGTTAAACGATTTTAACCCTTTAAATATTTATTCTTGTTTTAGTATTCATATAAATTTAATTGAGCATGAAGTTTGTGCATTCATGTAAGGGTAGCAAGCTAAATTTTTCTTTTCAAGTTTTAACCAAAATAATCGTAAGGCGTGATATTGAGCATAATTTATACGTTCTATTATGAATGTCTATAAAAACATAATTTGGGGTAATTTTGCACTGCGATTTCGAGTATACAAATACTTGAAGTACAATGTTAAACAATACTTGTATGCTACATCAATACTAAACAATTTGTCTGTACTTGAAATGTTTAGGAACATATTTGCAGCTTCTTATATCCAATTATATTGATTGTACCTAAATATCCACAAATCTAGAAAATGCAAAAAAAAAAAAATGCAAGCTGACCGCTCTTATGTATGTAAAATTCATTACAACACCTTCAAACCCTTTACAATTATTACAAATAAAAAGACCAAAAACCAAGAAAACAGTAACCGCAGGAGGTCCCGTGTCTTCCACGAGGTAGGTCGATCTGATATCAGACAGGTAGACTTGAACTTCCTTTATACCGCAGTTTGAAAAATAAAAATCCAACTTTTTCTTCAAAATTGTACTTGTTTCTGACTTGCTCGTGGTACAATTGCCAAGTACCAAAACTAGCCAAATCAAAATTATCAGCACGTTTGGCTGAAATTGCCAAAAAGTCAAAAACACAATGTTTCCTTAACAGCTTATCTTCAAACCCTTGACTTAAACCAATCAACTATATCTTCTAATATCAAATCCTTTTCAGGTTCAATTAGTAGATCATGCAACAACCCGTCATACAGTCTAATACACTTATCCTTTGATCCAGCCTCTTCATGCAATCTCTTTGATCCATTTGGATCTGTTACCGAATCAGATGTACCATGCAACACGAGAAATGGCACATTGATTTCATGCAAGTGCTTTTGCAAGTAAGTGGTGATGCAGAGGATCTCATACCCGGTGCGCACCCTGATTGGCCCAGTAAAAACTAAAGGATCAGAGTATTTTGATCTGAGAGCGTTCAGATCGCGTGAAACTGGCCGGCCTGCTTTTTGTGCTGAGCTAAACTGGTATGTAGGTACAATTAAAGAAAAAACTGGAGCCAAGGTCTGCAAATAACAATTCATTTTTTTAATATTAATTAATTGACCAAAATAATAGCAAGACTTGAATTAATTTCTTCAAGTTCTGCTCTCAAACAATATCTTGCTTTTACTTCTTCAATTAAACACTAATAATTGAAATTTCTCAATGGGTAATTTCTCCGGTCATACAGCTATTTACAGTAATAAACAGGAAATCAGAGTTATGAGAAATAATGCAAAAAAGGTACTTATGAAACTATATATTCAGATCCTCATTTTCATAAATAACTTCTATCTTCAAATGTTCTACTGCTTATATAACAAACTGAATCTAAAGGTGCAGAATATGTAAAACTTTAATGAGAAGAAATTACCGCAATTAAAGGGTGAGCTGGTTGAACCATAACAGCTGGTGATGTCATCACAATTCCATCAACTATGTTCTGCATCTTGGGATCTAATACTGCCTTCAAAATTTCAAAAGAACAACCATTTAATTACTGCACAATTATGAACTTGCCTGATATTAACCAAGATAATATAAACCTCACCTTCAAGATAATGGCTCCACCAGTTGAATGTCCAAAAAGAAAGCATGGCAAGCCAGGACTTCCCTCAGAGAGCTTGTTGAGAAACTTTTTCTGCAATTAAGTTATTGTACATAAGCCATAAGTACTCATATGCATCATCTCTTTTACACTATTCATTATTGAGAGTTTGGGTTTCATTTCTAGCCTACCCCAATTTATTTGGGATTAAAGGCTTTGTTGTTGTTGTTGTTGTTATTATTGAGAGTTTTTGACTAACAAGCACCAAGTGGTTTGAGATATCTAGATATATACATCCATCAAAAATAGCTCTTTTGATGTGCGCATAGAACAAATAAAATAATATATTTATGAAAAGCAGAGGGAACATGTTTTAAACACTAGTTATATATATGGAAAATATATATATATAATGGATATAGAACTACCAAGTCACCGATGGCATAATCAAGTGAGTGGACATATCCATGGAGGCCATCGCTCCCACCATGTCCTGTATTTGTAAATTTTTTGTCAGATAAAATTATTTTTTGCATAGTATGATTGAATTTCCTTTGGGCATGTTTCACACTGAGGTGATGTCAGCACTGAAATATACAGCTGACTAGTAGGTGATGCTATCATAAATTTGGCTTTGTTTATTGAAGTCCTTTCTACCCATGATAATATGAACTATTGTTCTGATAAGTTTGCATACATACAGTACTGGTTTATAACATCCTAGAGGAGCCAACTGGTACCATTTTCACATTATTGAGCACTACAAGTTGTATTCTGCATAAACTAAGAAATAATATTGATAGAAAGGTAATTGGTATATATCTAAGCTAGATAGCTAGTTACATTGGATTACTGTTAATGTGGTCAAGCCAAGTCTCAGTGATCTCCAATGGAGGCCTGAAATCAATACTGTGCTAAAAAGACCAGAATATCACAAAAGAGAGAAATAAAACTAATCAATACCCAGGTAAACATAAAGACACAGCACCCGCGATATGCACTCATCGATAATTGTTTCATATTCTAATTTTCCAACTTTAACATGGTATATGCATAATACACATGCAATAAACTGGAAAAGTGGCAACCAATTGCATGATAATCATGTATTTGTACTTTGTAGATATGAAAAAAAATGTATGGAATAGAAATACATACAACTAAGTAAATGTCACCTCATCCAAGTCCTAACAAAAACAGAAGTACTGTATGTGTCCCAAAAGTAGAAAATTTATTTGCAATGTAAACTACAAGGCTACAAGTTTTGGTAAAAATAAAAGAAAGACAAATATTTCAACAGGGCTGGTGATCTGGGCATATACTTCACTTCTACACGGTGTATTACTTTTATATCTTCAATATTAAGGGCTTACCAGTCCAATCCATGGCATAAACCTTGAATCCATTCTCATTTAACTTTCTTGCCAGATGATCATACCTTCCACTGAAAAAGACCAAACAAACATCAGTTAGGCAAACATTCATCTTGACAGAAATCCAGATCGATATATTTTATACCATAATAGATATTTGTATTAATAAAATATTAAAAGCTGGTCATCCGGCATATACACCACCACTTAACCTACTAGGTTCATTACAAAAAAATATTGTAATCCCCATTCATCTGTAAACTGAGATTAGAGGTGTTTTGTTAATTAAGAAAACAAACTCAGTACCTGTGCTCATTTAAACCGTGCATTATCAAGACGACTCCCCTGCAATTGCAAGAAGACAATTAGAATATTGTCAATAAGGACATGAAAAAAATACACTTATAAGAGACAAATTTCTGACAACTTATATTCTATAATATGTTCCTTTCAGTCAAATGTAGGTAAGGATAAGAATAATAAAATGACGAATGGTCCGGATGCTTAGAGATGCTTCTAGATTAAAATAACAAACAAAATGCACCACCCAAGTGACCCAAACAGTACACATAACTACCAATATGTCTATCATTCCATGCATCTATGACTCTCACAGAATATTCAAACAATTTGCTTAGAAGCAAAGGACATCTCATTGGACAAGTATGCGTAATTGAAGTCCAATAATTAATGAACGGTTGTATGATAATTAAGCTAAACCATCATCTATAGAAGAATATTCAAGACATACAATTTGAGATCTTCTATGATTATTCAACAATTATACTGGTAAAAATACAAAACAACTTATATTAATGCAAAACCAAAGAAATTTGACATAGCTTACTTTGCCTTAACACCAACCGGAGTCCATGATTGTGTGAACAGAGTCTCGCGGCGCTCTGTACCAATCAATTCAAAATCCCTCAAAATTTGTTGGCCATTTTTCTCCTCCTCTCTACGAGCCATCTCAACTCTACTAATTGCAAGCTGTCTCCTAGTCGCCGCTTCATGCTCCCTCTGCCGCCTCACCACCGCATGTGCAGCTGGTGCCAGCTGTGCTGGCACTTTGACCACAATTCCCGAGGAACCCTTTTTCAATCCTGTGACTCTATTGGTCAATACGACTGATCGCTGAAATGGCAGGAGAAGAACTGATAGCATTGATTGGAGGAAGAGAAGCACTCGGCGGAGGGCCAAAAATGAAAGCAGCACGCTTAATCTACCACTTGCACCAGATGTTAACATCGGTGCATCCATCAATGATGGCTTTATCCAGATGAACTGAAATCTGTAAATCTATTTCTATGTTATAGAAATGTACTTGATCGACCAAAAGGAAGGAAGAAAGGGGGATATAAAAAAAACTCGTGTACAGCTTGGAGTGGGAAAAATGGTGGCAAACAGTTCTGAAAGCACTGTTCAATTGAAGAATTTAAATATGAAAAAAAAATAAAAAGAATAACTGCAATCCTTTATGCTTCGGTGCTTTAATTTAATGAAAATTAAAATTACGTGGTACGTGAGCTCACGAAGAGAAGTGAATAAAACTGTTAGTTTATGGAGAGAGGAACAAAGAGCAGAGAGGAAGTCCAAGCGGAGACGGGAAGTCGCGAACAATTGGCGATTAGACAAGGTTTGAGAAGCTTTCAGGCTTTTTGTGGGAGAAAGCTGGAAGATTTGATGGTCTCCAAAATTGACAAAATTAATTATCAACCTGTACTCATCCAACGAGAGAAGGAGAGACCGAAAAATATTTGACTACACCTGGACCATACTTTAATTTCGCCATTCAATTGAATTTAAGCCGAACTATTGGCCTTATTCTCTGCTGTCAGTGTAAGGCTCTTGAAAAATTGTCTTGCTCCGAATGCTGGTAGGATCTATTGGTGTCGTAGCGTTGCCTCTGTGGACCTCGAGTCTTATCCACCATTGAACGTATGTCGATTGCGCCGCGTGTCCAGCCAAGGAGCATTCCTGCCTGTACGTGGCGAACGGACAACAATTTGAATTCCTCTGTAGCAAAATCCAATTATGTTTTTATGTAACGAGTCGGTGCGCTTGGTGCAGAATGCCGATTTAGATGTAGCCTCCGACAAACTTAATTTGATGATTCACTATATAAGAAAGGAGGCCAGCTATGATAGTATGATACGGAGAGTTGGGCATTGTGGCGAATCGTTTTCCTATTTGTAGACAGCCACAGGGAGGTGTCTGTAAGTTCGTTTTTTGCTATTCCAAGGATATAAATTACGCAAAACCTCGTCTTTTTTTGGACCCAACCCGAGACAAAACATTATCGATTCTGATTTTTTTTTCTGAATTGTGGACCCATCTTAGCATGATCTAAAACTAGGCCCGTAACACAATTCCTTTTCATAGGCTCAATTATCACTAATGGGCCACAAGTTTCAAGTCCCGTTGTACTGGACCTCATATACAAAAATATTTTAACAGCCTTAATTTGAGCTGCAGATCCTACTCAGAGAGAGGATTGCCAGATTTTTTTTATTTTAGTAAATAAAACAAATAAATATAGCAAACTTGTCATCTCTCTCCTCACTTTTGCATAAATAGTCAGATCTGAATTTGAAATTCGAGTCCGTTTTTTTTTTTATACAGAAACGTAAAAAAAAAAAAAAAATTTACCCGACCCGAGTTTCAAACTCGGGTCCAGCTATCCCATATGGGAGGCGCTGGAAATGCAAATGGGATAGCTGGACCCGAGTTTCAAACTCGGGTCCGGATAAAAAATTTTTTTTTTTTTTTTTTTTTACGTTTCCAAAAAAAAACCCGGACCCGAGTTTCAAATTCGGGTCTGGCTATAAACGCAAAAGTGAGGAGAGAGGTGGCCAATTTACTATATTTATTTATTTTATTTACTAAAATAAAAAAAATCTGGAGGATTGCAACAGCAAGCAATAATGTGTGTCCGTTAAAAAATTGATTTAATTCAATTTAATTGTCTTAAAACAATGGTATCAAGTGTCACTAGTGTCATTACTGAAACCAATAAAAACCATGGTCATAAGTTTTATTTTTGTAAGATAATGATGGGATCTAAGCATTGTCATAAGTTCTACACAGTTCATTGACCTTCATTCCATAAGAGGAGCACATACCTCACTGATATACCAGCCAAAAAACAACTAACCAACATAAGAGAGAGAGAGAGAGAGAGAGCACATACCTCATTGATACACCAGCCAAAAAACAGCGTACCTTACAATAGCAGTACAGCACGCAACAGGTACCACACCCAAAACCCGCTAAGCAATTAAAGGATACTAAAAAGCAAATCGCTAATACAACTAATGGCCATGAATTTTTAAACTACAAAAGAAGGTTAATAAAACACAAATCTAATTTCTATGAAACACTCCTCTTTATCTGAGTTACCCAATGAATAGAGCTCCATATGTACCTGGCACCTGGTTAATTCAGTGAACATTTCATGTGGAAATCCTATATAGGAATAATTAATTACTATGCTTATGAAATTTAGTTTTGATACATGATAAATTACGCAATTTTACAGAGTAAGGCTTGTCTGTTCCTGAGTGCATTCCAAAATTTGAAATGTCCTGTCTAACTAGCTAGCAATTAATTAGTAACAGAGATGGATTAAAGACACACCTACACCTATTACTGTTTTCCAAGGACATCATTAATAGTGACATAATATGTCATACTATAACAAAGAGCAATTGTGCTCAGACATCGATCCACGTGCGCATCATCCTCGCATTTAATTCATGTGCACATGAGGTAGGTGGTTTCCGGTATTTTTTGCGCATACCAGTAATCTCTTTTGTGTCTAGGCTTTTAAAGGTTGGTTCTTTAGCAATAAATTTGATGAAATTCATTTCTACGTACCGACATTCTTATTTCACAAATTGTTCCTTCTTTTTTTTCCGTATGAACTAGCCATCTAGCATTTGTTTCAGTCGTATGATAAAGTATATTATACAAGTGCCAAAATAGATGTATATCATATAAAACAAAGTAATATTTTGTATTCCTGCAGTTAAAACTTAATTAAACAGAAATTTTTGTTTTTATTTTTCAGCCAAATGTTCCATATTTGAAGTCGTAGTTGGATGTTCAAACTTAATTGTCTAAAAAAAAAAAGTTTAGCTACAACCTTAAAAATGGATTCACCACAACGGACAGTAAATCCTTTCAGCATTTCTTAATTTTTTCGGAGATTACCAGTACTCTTCGTATAGTATTCCTTGAATTCTTCGTCAATTTACCAGTACTTAATTATCTGACCGTCATATATTTATCAAAATTCAAATCCCAGTGTTTCAAATTTTCTGACAAAGTTCATATCACAAATCAATGCTCACGGATGGTCTTACCAGCATGTACAGCCAGACCCATTAATTGTTAAAAAAAAATAAGAACCTATA
Source organism: Schoenoplectus tabernaemontani (assembly GCA_037127355.1). NCBI lineage: Eukaryota > Viridiplantae > Streptophyta > Magnoliopsida > Poales > Cyperaceae > Schoenoplectus > Schoenoplectus tabernaemontani. The sequence goes on from CM073752.1 coordinate 17,293,022, forward strand.
TAGCAAATTTGTCGGTCAGTGAATTGGAAGAGAACGGTGGTAAGAAACCTATAACATATAGCCTGACTCGTTGGTCAAAAGTCGACATGGATATAGAGAGAGAGAGAGAGAGAGAACGAGAATAAATGATGATTTGAGCCATCATGAGCAAATAATAAGTAGTGGAGGGGAGGGGCAGAGCAGCAGAGATGGGATTCATCATTCAAGGACAATGCTGTACATGTAATAGCTGCAGGAACTATACCTGTATTGGGCGAAGCATCAAATAATGACATGTCAGCTATAAATAATAAATTACAATATCAATGTAGCAAACAGTTCCCATTTCCCAACCATAACTCCTGTTCCTTCCTCCAGCCAACCCGCTCTGGCACTCTCCCTTTAATTCATAAAATATTTATTTCCATTTCTTCTTCTACTGCAGAAGACCAACAAGTTTCTTTTCAATCTGAAATTGCCTTATTCTACTTCAAAGGGAAAAAAAAATCTGAAAGTGCCTTGTCATACGCATATACTTTTGGTACCGTTCCTCCGCACTACGCACCATTTTTGGTCTTTGGTACCAAAAGATTGAGAAAGAAAGGGGGGTTGTTGGGAGAGAGAATGTGGAAAATTAAATGACTCACGGAAAACGATGAGCAAAACAGGAAAAATAAATGGAAATTTGGAAATATATATATATTATAATGAAAAGAATAACATATCATTCTGGTATTCTATTCTGACATCATATTAATTAAGGTAGCAGAAGAAAACTTATTCTAAACTTCATTTTCTGGCTTATTTGTCATTTGTTAACCAAATATCGTTGTTGTTCAAAAGGCAATTAATTGGGATGTCTGATACACAGGTTATGTGTTTTAATTAATTTTTATTGTGTTTCGACTAACAAATTAAATCAATGAAATAACATCAGATTTTTTTAAGAAGGAGATGATGGTCAAACCCCATAAATAATTTCTTGGGGAGAAATTGAGATATGAAAGTGCGACCTCTCATATTAAAAAAAGAACATCTTAATAATTGTGTTAGGTGCAGTTCTCAGACAAATTTTGGTATAACAATCTCATTAACTTGTGTTTTGCAATAATATTTTCACGCAATAGCTTGCGCTATTATTTGAACCATTCGGGGGATTTATATGGCAATCAAAATTGTTGATATTTCTATAAAGAGAGAATTTAAAAGTGTTTTTCATTGATCTTAATTGACTTACATGAACTGCCTAATCTTATATAGGCGACAGAGTTACAACAAACTCTTTCAATCACATTAAATGCTGTTAACAAACTACAGCTGTAAATTTGCAAAAACAGTCCCTAACAGAATAACTAACTTCTACTCTGCTTTTGCTACTTCTTGTCCATTTGCCTTGGAACTGGAGTTGTCCATTTGATCCGTTTCGTTTACTTCTACAAAAATGATGATAATTTAAGTCTATCTGCCTTTGGAAGCATTTTTTTTTGTAGTAAGCGAATAGTCTACTATGAATCTCTACTCCTTATTAATAACGTAAGTGTTTTAATCTGCAGCGGTCTAGATTTTTGTTAAATTTTTAAATCTAATATTAATCATCGGATTGAGTTATTTATAAAATAATGTTACTATCTCTATGACCATTTGTGCTAAAGTTATAATTTTCTCTCAATTTTGATTGTTACACGAAATGCTGCATAATGTAGGAGTACAATTGCTCTACTTTTTTTTTTCCTTTTTTTCTTAGATTGACATTAATTATGAATTTTAACTTTTCTTCAATTCTGAATGTCAATTTTTCTCTCAATTTTATATTTATTTTACACTAATTATGTATTCATGATTGAAATTTAAATTAATTACTAAATTATCTTCATTTTTTCCTTTCTTTCACATGAAGATATAATTTTTTATATTTTTAAAAGATATCACCATAGCAACGCACTGGCAAGATACTAGTTTTCATTAAATAAAATTGAAAAAGAGTACAGATGTGATTGAAGAAAAAGAAGTAGAAAAAACATAGAGAAGGAACTCGATCGGAATTGAAATACAAACATCATCCCTAAAAGAAAAATAAAACAATAAGAAAAATGATAATGATAGCTTGACTCGTCATACCAACCATCAACTTGTTCAATTTAGTGCAACACACATGGAGGAAGGGCGAGGAACTGATCGGAGAGGAAGAGAAGGGAAAGTCCTAATCTTTTTGCTTTGTCCTTAAATGGTGACACTGAATTGCTGCCAACAGGATGTAATGCAACTATTCCTTGGTCGTTGGTTGTCATCACGATCTGGTTGCTACCCCCCCCCCCTAAAGGTGAGGCGAATGGCGATGACATCGGGTTTGGAAGAGGTTACAAGAGCCAGGCATAAGAGGTATGAAGAAGCAACGAGGAAATATGCAACCAAGGGATAGCTTGGGCGTGCTGCTGGTCAGGCCCAGACAACAGAGGTTGTGGCCGAGCTTAGGTGTGGTCGGACTGAGCGCGTCTTGGTTAGACTCGGTTCTGACAAGGCTAAGCAGTTTGAATAGGGTCTATGTTGTAGGGTTCAGGCTTGAGTAGAGTTGGGTGCGAATTTGAATTTTATTGGATTTTGGATGCACGATTTGGAAGAAGGAGCATAGCAGAGAATTAAGGGGACAAAGGAGAAGTGAGGGAGGTCTCTGCGGTGAGTGGAGGCAAATCTGCTCGGCCATAGTTTGGATTTGAGTGGGTGGGGGAGGTTTATGAAGGTGGTGCCTACAAGGGAAGGTGGTGCGGAGGCGGTTGGTAAGCTGTGACGGGAGCTGGTAGGAGTGTCACTTTTTCACTATGGTTGATAGAGTTAGGGGTCATGGGTAATAACGATCAAGATAGTCAAGGGTTGGCAGAGGTCAGGAGTTAGGAGAAGTACAGGCAGCGGTTAGGGGTAGTAATGGAGCTCGAAAGTTACGACGGAGGTTGGTGATGGCGGCGAAAGGAGGTTGATTATGGCGGTGAAAACAAACACTATGTTTACCTAAGATGTTTGTATTTTAGGAGAAGGGTTGGTGATGGTGGAGAAAGGAGGTTGGTGTTGGCGGCGAAAGGAGAAGGGAGTAGAAGGCAAGAGGAGGAAAAATGAGGAGAGTGAGGAGGGCGGGGAAGGGGAGGAGGCGGCGCAGCCTCCCCGTTAGGGTTTTTCAAATCATCTAAATTTTCATTTTCTCTTTCTCACGAGCATGGCCTCCCAGAGGCCTCCATGCACTACTTACTTACTCTTAATGGAGTAATTTCACTTAACTAGAAAAACTCAAGTTTCGATCTCTAATGGAACAACTCACTTAATAGAGCAATTTCAGGGAAGATCTCTACTTATCGATCGATCAAAGAGAGACCATAGTTGATTTCCAAAGATAATCGCTATGAATCTAGAGCTATAGTGTTTGTATTTTTTGGGTAACAGTATGGAAGGGAAAATGTTAAGCTGGGAAGGGGGATGGATATGAAGAGCAGCGATGAGGGGGGGCAGAGCTAGTTGAAGGAGGGAGTAGCTGGTGGGGCGGGGGGAGGAGCTGCTCGGGAAAGGACGGAGTGGGGCGAAGTTGTTGGGTGGAGGCGAAGCTGGTTGGGGATGAGGGGGCGGAGCTGATCGAAGTAGTGTGAGAAACTGGAAGAAGATGGAGCCGGTCGAAAGTGAAGGGCGGAGCTGGGCAAAGTGGTGGTGGGGGACTAGTTATGGGAGAGATGGTTGAAATTGGAGAGGATAGCTAGTTGTCAGAGAGCCCATCATCAGGTAGAAGCTCCTTCAAAATCGCCTTCAGATGTTGTTAGTTTATAATAATCTTGAAATCAATAATACGATAAATTTATTATATAAAGCTTTGTTCATGAATTGGATATTTAAATGATATTTTATTTCCTTGAGCATTATTGAATTTATGAATTATTCCGAGTTCATGACTGAAATTGTGAAACTTCATAATATAAAATATACTCTTAAAAGTCACTAACCAAGGTAATTAGTAGAAACACTAATTAACCGTTATCAAATTTATGTGGATTAAATAATGGTCAAGTTTCACAGACCATAGACAAAGAGTTATTATTTTAATCACATAGATAGATGTTCAAGAAACATCATATTTGATAAACACCGAATGAAACATTAAATAGAATTGTATTCGTGTCATTAATGTTTTCATTCAGTGTTAACTTCTAAAGTATGAGGTATTCATCATTCCTACATAAGATATGTATATGTGTGATTTCTACCAAATGATGTCCATAAAAAGTGGCTATAAAGGTAGTTCTTCGATATACATAATTTATGCGGAGGAAGATATGGTTTGTCAAAAGTACTATTGTCCCTCGTATCTCTATACGAGTTATAGCATTACTGGGCCCCTTGATAGAGTAATATTATCTGCTAGCGGTATAATTATATGAGTAATTATATTTAATAATTTACTCATGATCAAAAATAGATTAAATTTGCAATGATGACACACACCTACCTTGAAACTGATCTGATAACTATGAGACAAAAGAATTAACACAAATATATAGTTTATTGGATCATGATATTGTACAGTACAGTATCATCTGTGCAATTGGATGGTCACATAGTACATTCTGTCAGATGTCTCCTACGATTATATAAGTTAAAATAGTTTTAACTCTATTTACTAATATAACACGGATCATGTTGGGTCACACCGCATAGGAGTTAATCAGAAAATCTTATTGATTAATTATAAATTATTTATAATTAATAATAAGATAGTTATAATTAATTATATATGATATAATTATATTATATTTATCATAGAGATAACAAGAAGCAAAAACCAAATTGAATTTATAACGTGTTGGACATGTCGTATAAATTTAACCAAACAACAACTAAGAGAAATATAATTGTACATGATAATTATATATATATTTAATTTGAATTTAAGTATTAATTATGGATTTAAACTTTAGGTCGAAAGCTCATTAATAATTAAAGCCTTAATTAATAATTAAAAGCCTAAAATAAAAAAAAGGCCCAAAAAACCCAAAATCAAAAATGCCCAAAATAGTCCAATGATAAACTTACAAATTTGGCCAACTTTATATTCTTACCAACAAAGTAATGATATTTTGGTAAATTTGGCCAACTTTATATTTTTGCAACCAAGTAATGACATTTTGGTAATTTTGGTAAACTTTTTGAAAGGCTATAAATAGAGGGGTGGGATGAGAGAGAAAAAAATATTAATTTAGTTCATATCATATCACGACTGATCGATTCGAAATTTTTATTTTCTCTCTTTCTCGGTTTACGGTTATTTTAGAATTTATGGGATCGATGAATAGTGTTTTTATGAAAGTTGTGGTATTTCTGCACCTTTGAGTGAAACTGAATAACTGTGAGTTGTGAATAGTACTATTTTGTCTTATCTCGGTGAATAGTGTTTTTGCGAGAAATTGCGGTTTACGGTATTTCTAGCAAAAAAAATAAGTCGCTCTCTGATCAATCCTAGTAGATAACCTACAGAGGTATCACACGTGTGATACTCCGAGATAAGCTGATTTGCATTCCAATTGAAATTTAAAAATAAGATATAAAATCTTATATTAATCTATTTGATTGTTAAGTAGATTAATATTTTAAAAATCAATCATTAAGTAGATCTATAAAGGATTAAAGAGGTATGTATCTCTTGGTAATCATCCGACATACCGTTTTAACCATTCACTTAAGTTAGAAGTAAAATAATATTTTACGATATTTTACAAAGGATTAAAACGTATGTATCTCTCGGTAATCATCGACATACTTTAATTCTTATCTTAAGTAGAAGTAAAATTTTTGTTTTACGGTCTTTCCGCGGCTTAAACCTTAACGGGATTTGGTTGGACCAAAACCCAACAGATGGGAGCTCTCCATACATCAAAATAGCTATTTCATTCTCCTTTAAAAGCTTTTTAAAGCACCTAATAGAAGTACCTTACTAAAGTGAGTTAAAAACAAATCAACTCTATAGATATTAAATGTAAAATTGAGTTTACAAGTTATATTAAAATATGTGAACTTTAATTTGATCCATCTTTTTTTTAAACAATGAAAACCTCTTCTGCATGGGAACTTGAAGATTTGAATCCCCACCCTCTAGGAAATAATCAAAACATTTAATCACTAGGTCAATTATGTGCTTAATTTTTGTGTTTTTACATTCCCTTAATAACATATGTGTTACAATTGGGACAATATAAGATATTTATTTTATACTATTTTATATATTCTTAGATGAGTTGTTTGGGCAAATCAGATGCTTTCTAAAAAAAGAAAAGCTCAAAAGAAATGAGAGAGACGTAGTGCTATCACCTAAGAAATGCAATGAGAGATCATGTCTTCATTTATTTTCATAGTTTTTTCTCTTTTATTTTCAAAATCAGTTAGCGCAAAGGGTCTTCATTTTCTGTTTGTTTTCACATTTCATGGTAGTTTAGAAGTGCAATAATATCCCTAAATGATTTTTGTTTGTTTCCACATTATAATGTCCCTAAGGAGTAATAGTAGGCTCTTTATATTTTCCTCTCTCCAAACACATCACATATCATCTGTCAGGAGACTAGGTTGAGCAAAACAGTGATTTGGGTCTAAATCCAATATTTATTGAGCAACCTAATCATGTTTCTTTCTTTCATGGCCAATTCTTTAAAGTGACTTTATTGTTGAACCATATATGAACGTCTATTATTACTAGCCTTCTCCCTTAGATAAACAAATCCATTTTATATTATTTGTAATAAAAAAAATTAATTTCTGTGCAGGGCTCTTCAGCGGCATATCACAAGAGGGTCAAGTCAATGCGTCATCTAATGAGTAAGAAGATTAAAGAGGATCAAGTCAGTATGATAACTTTCGAATTAATTTAGGATTTTGACTAATTTCTAAAGTATTGATTTATTATGAAAATGTGATATGGATGTTTTGGTACTATAATAGTTTGTGAATTTTGTATAGATTTTAATATGAGATGATTTTGTGTAGATTTGTAATGTTAGGCCTTGTAAGACAATTGGTCTAATAGTTGGCATGGCAAAATTATGATAGTTCTAACGCTACTTTTGAATATTTATAATATCAGTATTTTTTTTGTTAATGATGTATTTTATTTGAACTTTTGTGTTATTTTTTCTAATGAGTAGTAAATAATGTAAAAAAATTCTAATTATTATGAATGCAGAATGAAATATATTTGAATGTAAACATTTTTTTAGGGGCTGCAATATAAATTTTTCAGTGGCTCCTTTATAAAGTTTTAAACATAATTAAAATAAAATTAGGGGCTTCATGTAAAATTTTCTAAGCAAATAAAAAAGGAATTTTATCATAATCCAATCAAAATTTCATAAGTCATGAGATAAGTTCTAATCATCAGTTACCACATGTAATATAACAAACCTATTTATTTTCAATTTGCATGGGTTGTCTAAAATTATAGTCCATATTGTTTGCTTTGCACACAGATGCAGAACAAAAATTGCATCGGCCCTAAACAGTAATTTTATAATTGCATCGAGCTGAATTGTATCAATCTCATTTGCATGGGTTACCCATGCAATTACGTGTATTGCATCGGTACTCCGATATTGTTGATGGTTTTTTACCCATGCAAGTGTTGCATTTTCTTGTTATGTCAGAGCTAGCAAAATAATATATATATATCATGTATATTTAGTTGGTTTTAATTTTGTTTTAATTCGAAGACAAGGATATCGATGCTCGGATAAAGCCATAAAGGATTGCCAAAATGTCTTTAGATGAAAATTCCAAAAGATAAAGATTCAGAGAGTGAATGAAATAAGATGATATATGCAATATCTGTTCTAGGACTGTTATCACATAGCTAGGAAATACAGGATCATGACTCCGTGGCTTGTGTGGCTGAAAAATTCTGCCAATTTGGGTGGAACGTCAATATCCTTTTGAATTGATGCCGAAATTTTTATTACTTCATGTTACAATATTCCATGCTGCTCTCTTTGGCATCTGGTGCCAACTGCCAAGTTGCCAACAGAAAAGAAGTAATATTGAGAATATTATATAACATGGCTATATATAGGATAGGCAATTTGCTCATCATCTACTGTTGCCTAAACTAGGAGAGTTATACTCATCAAACTACTTATATATCACTATCAGAAAAAAAAATGATTTAGAACCGCCTATTTAGAACCGGTTTTTTAAAAAACAGGTGTTAAAAGGTGATAGTGGCATATTTGTAAATTTTATTAAAATTATTAGAACCGGTTTTGTATAACAACCGGTTACAAGTTTTTTTATTAAAACCAGTTTTATAATAACCGGTTCTATTTGATTTAATTAAAACCGGTTTTAACAAAACCGGTTCTAAATTTTTTGTTTTAGAACCGGTTTTATAAAAACCGGTTGTAATTCAATTTTATGAATTAGAACCGCTTTTTAATAAAAATCGGTTCTAATTAATATGAATTAGAACCGTTTTTTAATAAAAACTGGCTCTAAAGAAATTATTTGCATCAACCAATAGAATTTCATTTTTTTGCTCCCACGGATTGCTATGTTTTTCAATCTAACCGTTGGTTCATGCTTATCCGACGATCTAAAAACCAAAAATCAAAAATCTATATCCCACGGATTATCACCCTTCATCCTCATATTTCATATATAAAAGAGATATTGAGAGACAGAGAAAGAGAAAGAGCAAAGGTCGTCTTGAAAAAAGAAAAAAGAAAGGGAATGAGAAAGACATATTTGAAGCTCGTCTTGAAGCTCAAAAATGGATTTGATGTTTATTTGAAGTTTTTAGTTTAGTTTTTTTTATTTTTTCTTTAGAAATTGTAAAGATAGAAAAATTGTCAGATTTTCTTTAATATGTAAATTATATATAATTATTTTGTTAATGAAATATACTTTATTAGTTAATGATAAAATTAAATTATTTAATCAAAATTTAAAGAAATCAGAACTAGAGAATAATAAGAAAAAAACTATTTTTTAGTAAATAGTACCATCACAAAATATTAAGAAACAAAGTTTCCAAGATAATAATGTATTATCCAGGCAGTGTAGTGGAGATATTTGAGAGAAATTGGCGAACTCAAATTATTTCTTCCTGGGGCATTAGTTTAGAACCGGTTATTTGAAATAACCGGTTCTAAAGGTTAGAGTTTAGAATCGGTTATTTGAAATAACCGGTTCTAAAGGTTAGAGTTTAGAACCGGTTATTTTGAAATAACCGGTTCTAAATGTTAGCACTGCATAGTTTTAGAACCGGTTGTATAACCGGTGCTAAATCCTTTATATAATCGGTTCTAAAACATTTTTTGTGGTAATGTATAATCATCAAACTCAGCATTAATACGATAAGATGTCTTCAAGGAGACTGTAGAAATTTGGGAGTTTGTTTGTTCGTTGTTGAGCCAATCATAGAAAATGCAAATTAGTCCAAATCTAGAATATGCTAATAGCTTTTGACATGAGAACTTAGAAGTGTGAAAGCAAGATTATTGGTCTAATGTCGGTACTTTCCAATTTTCCATACACTTAAAAGAGAGGTAAACATCAAATCAAAATGCTAGCATGAGAGGGAGACAGAAAAAGAAAGCAAAAGATGAGAAGATCGATACATGTGCAGAATTGACACCTGAGTCCCTCTAAAGTTAGCATATATATATATTATGGTGCTTTGCAAAGCACAGAGGCGTTGTGTGTTTTGCGCTCTATTTTTGATTTCAAGTCATAAATAATCGATCTGAACCATTCAACCTAATCTTCATATAAAAATCTATTAGTAAACCAAATTTTATATTTTTTTTGCTATTTTTTCTGATGAGGAGAAAATGACTTGATCTGAGAATTCGGGTTCATCCAAAAATGATGATTTTCCCCCTATCCAAAAAAATAGCAAATAAATTCCAAAAAATATAAAATTTAGTTTACTAATAAATTTTGATATGGAGATTAGATTGAGCGGTTTGGATCGATCATTTCTGACTTAAAATTAAAAATATAGAGCAAAGTACACAACGCTTTTGTGCTTTACAAAGAACCATAGCCTAATTCTATATATATATATAGAGAGAGAGAGAGAGAGGGAGGGAGGGAGAGAGAGAGAGTAAAGATACCGTGAGCTTAACTCAAAAGTATATCAAATCATCTCTAAATTTTGATTTTTCACTCTCATTAAATTTTTCATATTGAAATCTTGTGGGGTACAAAATTTTAGGATGTTTTGAGTTTTCTAAGTCGCTCTTTATAATTTTTGAAAATAATGTACAAACATTAAATATTTTATTATTATTTTTAGAGTCGATTTTCAAAAATTAAAAAGAGTGACTTAGAAAATTTGAAACATCCCAAATTTTTGTACCCCATAAGATTTCAATATGAAGAATTTAATGAGAGTGAAAAATTCAAATTTGGAGATGATTTGATATACTTTTTGAGTTAAGCTCACGATATATATCCACTATATATATATATATATATATATAATTAGGTGTACTTTCGGTATGGGGAGAAATTTTAAAGTAGTCTTGAAAGAGTGATAATTTTAAAAGAATAATAGAATAGTATTATTTTGGAAGAGTGATATTTTTTACTATTCAGAAGAGTGAAAATATTATTTGATAATTATTAATCAAAATAGTTAAAATATGAATAATTATAATACTAACAATGATGATGATAATAATCATAATTATAATCGTAATCATAATAATATGATGATAAAAAATCATAATCATAATCATAATAATATATAATAATATAATCATAATATGTAATCATATTATAATATAATCAAATAATAATAATATAATAATATAATAATAATATGATGATAATAATATATAGTTGTAATCATAATAATATAATAATATAATCATAATATAATAATATAATAATAATAATATATATATAATAATATAATAATAATAAATCATAATTATAATAATATAATAATCATAATATAATATAATAATATAATAATAATCATAATATAATATATAATAATAATATAATAATAATAATAATTAATAATTAATATTATAAATAATCATAATCATAATATCATAATATAATACAACATAATCAAATAATAATCGTTATTTCAACGAGAGCTAATCTGATAATCACATATAGCTTGATATACTAAATTAGCACTCTTCCATACTCTTTCTACTTAATTTAAAATTCGTTTGACAAATTAATTCATCAGAATAACGATATTATTCTTACTTTTTACTATTCCATAAAGTACCAAACTAACTTAGATTGCACGTAAAGACCAGATATATAGAAAGAAAAAGGAAGATATTATAACAAGGTAATCATTTTTATTCAACTATGATATCTATCACACGTACTTTAACGCAGAAAAAAGAACTGAATCACATCTAGTCTATCAGTTAGGATCTTTTTCATGAAGAATATTACTGTAAATTCGAAATGCAAATATATATATATATATATATATATATATATATATATTGTGCTTCGCGTCCGTATCTCGAATTTAAAAGTTCAAACGGCCGATCACGGAGATGAGTTAAAATTTTTTTGATATTTTTTAGGACTTTGACCATATCTCGTTTTTTCAATATGAAGATGATGTTCAAAAAAAAAATTCGAGATACGGACTGACGAATCATTATACCCAACCAAAAAAAAAAGACGAATCATTATACCCAACCAATTAATCCCACAGACTTCTCTTAAAGAAAAAAAAATTACCTTCCGTCACCTTTTCCTTGTATAAGACTAAAATCGTAATCAGTTTTTGATCGAGTACGTACTGATAAATTCATGTCACCCTGTGGAAGTTTGCAATTTGAAATCTGCCATTTAAAAAAAATAGAAAAGTAAAGAAAAATCCGGATATGAAAGATTGATTACGGCGTTTTTCCATGCGCTGGCATAAATCAAGAAAAAAAACTCGGGTCAGAGGCTGGGTTTGGAAAAAAAAAACTCAAGCAAGGATAGTTGTGTTTACACCCAGGAGTCTCCTGTGTAGTTGTGTGTTGCACATATGGTCTGAGTTTTAAAAGTCGGATCAGGTTATTTTTTGGTTTAGGGATTAAGTGAAATTAAGAGTTAAAATAATGATGCTATAGCATTTTTCAACCATAAAAATTATGTTATAGATTAACATTGCATTATGTTAAATTATAACCGATATAACATAATAGCAAGTCGCAAATAGCGCATAGTGAAATAGAAAAATAGCGCGTTATTCAAAATAATTTATTATTTTTATTCAAAGTTAATTTTATAAAGTTATAGTATTGTGACTCTTTTTAATGAAGAAAATGATATGATTTCTGGTTACTTAGATTATTTTGAATAGAAAATTTATTAACTTTTATGTATCAGTGATATTTTGAATAATAATTTTGAGTTTGTATTGATTTATTATAAGTAAATAGCTTCATAATCAATTTGTTATTATTTAGTTAATCTATGAAACTCTAATTTATATAAAAAATAATAAAAATATGCATTATAATTTTTAAATTACAAAAAACGTGATGTGTGCATGTCGTAGCGCGGTAGATTTTCGAACACCATCATGGTGACGCGATAATTTCTACTTAAAATCTTAATTGCTATTTGATGTGTTTCATATTTATATCATTATTAATGTTTGTAATTAGCATTATTAATATTTAGTACTATAATGTGGAATATAAAAAAGTTACACTATAAATTAAAATTCAATGTTATAGTCATAATATTAACTCAATGGAGTCCCATAAATTTTTTTAATAATAATTCACTGAATCTCTACCATTTTTTTACTAGAATCATTGAATTTTGGGATCCCTGCTCTTTTTTCACTGGGGTCTTTGACCTTTTTTCAATATAGTCCCTAATATTTTTTAAATTTTAGTGGGGTCCTGGGACCCCCCCCCCCCAAACTCATATGAAGTGAGTGGCTACAATAGTCGAGTGGTCTGACGATGAGGAGGCAAAGTCGATGGGTTGAGAGTTGTTGAAAGACCTATTGTTGATGATGTGGACGGACACACAGAGTGGGAGAAAATTATAGTAACTTACATAAGGTGTCCAAATGACAATAATATTTGACATATAGATCTCTATAGTGTTGGGTGCTTCCGACATGTGAATTGCTCGAGTACATATGTGATGCGGTCCACACGACACCATAAAGAGGCCTCTTGGTTGGCTCTTGAGGGCAGAATGAAGGTCCAACCATAGTTGTGTTTGATCGCCTTGGTATGAATCAACATTACGACCATATATGTAAGAGTAGCAGTGAATCGCCTATAGTCTACACTCATAACTGATGCTCCGGATAACTTTTGATATAGACATACAAGCACCGCCTAGATTAAGGGGCTTAAAAGTCCGACACTAATTCACCATTTTATATTGGTGTCAATTGTATCTCGGTGGGTCATTCAAATTCTTTAGAAATTGGAGATACATTACTGATACATTGTCCGTTGTTATTTGAGAACAACAGTGTACCGAATATATTCATGTAGAATGCATGATAGTGTCAACAAAATAAATAAAATTACCATAAATATTATAAATTTACATGTGTTAGAAATTAAATTTTGTGCTCATTTTTCTACAATTGCATACCTCTCAACCTCCTCCGATGGAGCATGAGGAGCCAACCCCTAAAACTTTTCATAGTATCACGCGATAAGAATGTGGTAAGGTGAAAACATATGTTCCCCATTCGGTTTCTCTCTATTTCTAACCTTTCACATCAAAAGACAACTATATAGATCATTTGAAAGCTCTAACGAGTCATGACCCAAAGTGCTTTCGAGCAAGTCATGCTAGTTGTCGTCGTTGATCTCTATGATCCCTATCATAGGGACGCCTGCATGGAAAAAATAAATAATTAAATTAACTTAATACATAATATTTTCATAAATAAATATAATTAAAGTTCAACTCATAAGTATTTCCCAGATGTTCTTTCGAATTCTTACTTTTGATTCAATCCTAGGGTTCTTCTTCAATCGGGAGTGCTCCTCTCTTCGATGGGCATCCTTGTTTATTATGTCATTTTTGAGTTTGGAAGATTAGGCTCGAAGAGATTCGATAAGTGGCTTGGGGCGGTGCTCGTACACGGGTATAGAAAGCTACAAGTACTTTTGGGTGCCAGGGATCAATACAGTGTATTTCATTTTCATTTATTATAATGTGATTGTCGTCTCTCAAACTGATAGATGAAATGTCGATATCTTAGACCGCCATCTGTTAATAAGGGTAAAAATCAACGCCTTATCAATATGACAATCATCAAATATCGGAATCGGGTACACCCCGAGTCTAATAAGATATTTCTCAAATATTGGATCATACGAATTTGAGGGCTTGTGCATGTTGGTTTGAATTGCACTTTCGAGGGTAGAGATGATTCTCCATGATCCGTCATTATGTGACATAACGAACGTAATACGTGATACTCTCACGGTTCCATCTATATTTATTCATACCAAAAATTAATTTGCATGGCCTAGCCTAAATACCAAATTATTGATAAAAAATAAATCACACTAATAAAATACTTAAATTAACTCATATTTAACTACACAAAGTATAATGAGAAGGATTAAATTGAGAAAAATTATACTTTATAAAAATTTATCTAATTTAATATATCAAGATTTTTTTTAGTTCTCCTCTTCAAAAGACGAAACTTAGCGCAATCAGAATTAAAAAAAAAAACAGAGACAAATTGAGAGAATATTTTTTTTTTAAAAAAAAAGGTGAAAAAAGGGTGATTTTGGAACCCAAGGAGAGAAGAGAAGAAAGAGAGAGAGAGGTTGGTCCGAGAAAAAAAATTCAAATCACAGTTATTCCGAAAAATAACTCAGATCAGGAGTTGTGAGATCTTTTGTGGCTTGCCAAAGGAAGGTGAGGTGGGCATTCTGATCCGAGTTTTTATTTCTTATCCATACTAGTGTATGGTGAGGTGGGCATTCTGATCCGAGTTTTTATTTCTTATCCATACTAGTGTATGGATAAAACATTATAATCATTTTATTATGTGTGAAATTTTTTTATTTTCCTTTTTTATAAATGGTTGGCACTTGGTCCAATCCGACAAAAAACACATTATAACAAATAAAAATTATAAAATACAGCAAAGATAATCTAGTTTATATCCTGTATATTCCCACAAAAGTCGATAATTAGCATCCTTAATGCAGTCTGTCATTTGCAATAAAATCTTGTAAAAATAAAATCATGACCAGCCAGCCCCATAATTCCAAAAATTTAAGTAATAAATGCTAGCTATTTAGCTAACTGTACTATTCACAGTGAGATCAGCCCACAACAAATATTACAAATTATATTTTAACAACCTTATTTTTCTTCAATTACATTGATCATACGTTTACTTTTGAAAAAGCATATGCTTAAAGTTAGGGAAAATAAATTCGTTTTATAGATCTATTCGGCTTTAAAAACCCCAATTATTGCTTATCATATAGCTATTGGTGTAGGATGCCGAAGGTCCAACTCATCCCCCAACCCTAATCTGATTTGACTCAGTGACGTCGTAACAGAGAAATCAGGTCACTCACACGTACTAAAGCCACAATAAGCAGTTAAGCACCAGCATTAGCATGCATATTTCAAGTTTACCAGAGGTTAAGAACAGTCTCTGTTTTCTCTTGACTCATAACTATTTAGAACGCATCAAGCTACCCCATTAATCAATTCCACTAAATTTTCTCCTGTAAAGATCCAGTTCTTTATTAATTGTTATGTTATGTTATGTATACCAGACTTATATGTATTAAATTATTAATTAATTATCTGTCCAGAATGGATCGCACCCAGTAATCAGGTCTGATTCTGAGTCCAATGCTCATCCGACCCGACATGAATATAAAATCTGTGTTAATTTGGGTCAAATCATCCAGGTGGGTATTTTTCAGTGACAGTCTGCCATTGACATTCTTTTTCCTTTTTTATTTAAAATTTGTGGAACTAACTGGTGTCTAATTAATATAGGGTAGATGGGAGAGGATCAGGCAAAGTGAAAATTTTGTCCTGGGAGGAATGGCACCATGTGAGGTTTAAGTACTCCTTGCCGCCAAAAGCTGGTTGCAATATATAATCCCCTTAAAAGCCAACATTTGTGGCATCCACTTTGCTGAAAGAAAATTACGAGGGGTGGTTGGAGACGGATCAAAATCTGCTCTCTTATTCGTATAGAAGAAGAGGATTATGTTGTTTTATTTAAAAAAGTATAATTTTTTTTTTAAATAAAAAAAGTTTATAGTTATTTTTTTTACTTATAAATTGATAGTCCGTTAAATTTTATATAATTTTATTAACGTTTGATAGTCCATTAAAGACCATTAATTTAAAACCGTTAATTTGAAACAAATATTAGTGAAAAACCGTTAAATTTGATATTTTTATGAACTATCAAATATTAATGAAATTATATGAAATTTCGTAGGCTATCAATCTATAAATAAAAAAAATTATAAACTTTTTTATTTAAATTTTTTTATATTACTTAAATAGAATAACAGCAGATTTTGATCGGAGACTCAGAGAGAGTACTGTATATGGGGGCGTATAAAATACAGATATAAAGAGGGGTTAAAGAATTGAATAGATCTATGTGCAGGTCTTATTTATTAAATGGGGACAGGCAATACATGATAATAATTACATTACAATGGTGACAAATGAACAAGACGAGACATACAATATTCCATGGTCCCAAAATATAAAAATATAATATGACACGCTATGCCATATGACAGAGTATGATGGCCACAGAAATAGGAGGGGAGCGTCTATGGTCGGTGGAACCCAATAAGAAGGCATCACTTCAAGGTAACAAAGGTAACAAAGGTTCTTTCTTTGTATGTCTTTGTGTCATTTTAAAGGGTAAATGCCTGGCATTTGTAAGATTCCATGCTTTTATCTTCGGTTACTGAGTCTAAACCCTTTTATCCCTGCACGATGCCAGCTTATGCACCATTCGTTCAAATGCTTAATCATTTTATGTGGTGAGCAAAAAAAAAAGTTGGATAACTTCAGTCTCGTATTCTGATATAAAGAAATAAATTTGAAAAAATTGAATAAATGAGAAACATTATAAAATTACTGTCTAAATAAAAGATGGAAAAGCCAACATCGAGATGCAACAAATATGATTGAATAATTGATGAGTAATTCTAGTGCACATTCAATTCTCATGGTATCAAATTTGTAATTAAAAATGTGTTTCTAATGACTTAGATAAAATATATATCAAATTTAAAATAATTTAGAGTTTGATTAGTTATTCAACAAAAAATAATTGAAATCTCCTCATTAAAATTTTAAATTGTATAATGAAAGACAAAATCTCTTTTAAATTGATTAAATCTTGTTATAAATATAAATGGAAATACATTTTTCTGAATATAGTATAAGATTTAGACTTAACATAAAAGTTAGATGTCCATAAGAATTATTCATAATGAATATCCTTCTCTTTTAATTTCTTAGGTTGGATGGGTTGATTTAGTCAAATATAATATCATATGATGTATTAATCTGTATCTGCTACCATAAAAGCTATGGCAGGAAAACTATGAGAGCAGATTTTGACTGTTGAATTGATTTAAATAAGTTTGATTAAATTCAAACAGATAATTATCATTGAGTCTCACTACTAACAGACTCAATGGCACCATGCTATTGAATCAACTATGACAATTGATGTATGATAAGCTAAAATTGTATATATATTTTGACAGGACTTGGTATCTAAAAATATATTTTTTTTTACCATTTTTATGCACTTTTTAGTTCAATTAATTATTTAGTTTAGATATTGCACAAAGTTTGAGATATTGCCATGATTTCTTTGATTTCAGAACTTTTAAAGCATTTTAGAAAAAAATGGATGAATATAGAGTAAGCTAGGCATAATCGACAACAAAGAAGATCTTATTGGAGAAAGCTGCACGAAGTTTTTGGGCCAATTTTTTTTCTTTTCGGGTCGAAAAAATTCTCTATCAAGAAACTGCGCGAAATTTTTGGGACAAAAAGTTTTATTTTCATGTCAAAAAGAACATAACTATTTCGCCTCAGAAGGCTTCAAAATCTATTTTAAACATAAAAAAACGTCTTTAAAGGATCATAATTGCTTTAGAAAAGATTTGAGAGAAAAGTTTAAATTTTTTATAGTTTTTGAGTGAGTTTGAGAGAGATTTCAAGGAGAACCTTGAAGGAACTTGGAGAAGGAGAAATACTCAATTTTTATTGTTGTATCTTATTCTCTCTTTTTTTCTCTAGTTTTAATCATGATTATCATGATTTATACTTATTTTGTGTTTGTTTGTGCACTCATGCGAGACTATATTCCTCATTAGAGGTTGTGATTGTAGTACTTAAAACTATATATAATTTTACTTGTTATTGAAGTTTTCTTAATTTTTGATGTGGTTGTTTCTTTTATCTACTGTCATATTTGTATGTTAAATGATTCAAACTTACTCCTATAAGATATGAATTTAGGGATTATAGTATAAAACCGACTGAAACCTCAGACCTAAAAGAATAACACTATGTTAGATGTCAAGTACCTAATTGTGATGTCAATGACCTAATAGGATTTTTTTCAATTTGTGTTTGAATATTTATGAGAAGTACTTAACCGTGAAGTACTTAATCATGAATTGTATTGTCTAAGTGTAATTGAAATCTAAATAGCGCATCATGACTTTTGATTGCTATGGTGAAGTATCTAATCATAAAATCCGAATAGTCTAGAGCATAATTTTGACCCACGACCAATGATAGTCATGAACAACTCAGAGTAGGGAGCTCCGCACATATACTCAATTGACTAAACTTATTCTTACTTGCTTAATTGCACTAGTGGATAGGAAAGCCGTAGATCTCTAGACCCTTCATATTGAATTTAATACTTAGACTATGTACTTATTTGTTTATCTGCTTTAGTTTAATTTAGTTTATAAATCAGCCAGAAATTTATAGTCTAACATAGTGAAATAGTGAGAATCAATACTTGTGTTTGCCTTTGTGAATTCAACACCTCATTTACTATCTGACAAGATCATACATTTGCAATCGAAGTTAGATTTAAATTAAAATATTTATAAACATATCTTAGAAATACATCAATCTAAATCCACAACATTTGTGTTAACGTTGTATATTCACTAAATTATAAACTTGGTTAAATCCGTCATTAAACGTCATTCAATTTGACTTTTATTTTCCTTGGGGCATCATGTTCTGTACATCTGCGTTCAGTCACTGCACAAAATTTGAGAGTAGAATAGAATCTCTTTTGTAGGCTTTTACCAGCAGATGCAGTAGAGGGAGCTGGAGCAACAGAAGGAAGGCTAATGTTAAAGCTTTCCTACGTGACACAGTCAGAGAGACTAGGGACTACTCAGTAAAAGTCCATGAATTAAAGATGGAATCATAGAGCTACTTTACAAAGTACACAAACATTTTCTAAGTTTTCTTACTTGTTACCTTATTCTATATATATTTTAATTATCTCATGATTTACTTTTGCAATAAGACACTGAAAAGGCCTGAACAAGTGCTGTGATTAATTGTTCTACAAAACCACCGTCATTGGAATCCACCCGGCCAATAATATTAGATCAAACGGCACATATTAACTCCAATGTAAATTGGGCCTTAACAATTTGTGGTGCTTATTATCTGGTTCAATTTTGATCCAGCAATTGTTGTCATGGTTGGTGTTCTTTTAGTTTTCTTTTTAGTTTTTTGTTTTTACATGAAAGGGAATCTAAGTCTCTCGATTTTAAATATCAATTTAAGAAAGGAACCTTCAGTCAGAATTTAAATATAAATCTACCACACAGAGAACTTTTTTATTAGCATATTCTCAATATTCTTTTTGTTAATTAATCTATACTTCTATACTATAATCTATACTTTTAAGAATTGGAGGGTCCATTTTTTGTCATGGTATTTTTTTATTATACCCATTTTATCCCTCAATTAGACGGATAATATTTATTTTTGGTTGATCGAACGTATGTGATCGCGTCCATTGATCTCCTCTTTCTCTCCATTTCTTTCCCATATATATTATTATTTCCATAATATTTTTTTTATTTAGCAACCTTGTGCATATTTGGTAAGAAATTAATGATGATAATATATATTAGAATAATTTACTTTTCTTATCATAAAAATCATGAATCATTAACTCATATTATGCAAAAATCTCATCCAAGATTAAATATAATCTTTATTATAGGTTTTCTTTATAATTTGGTGAATTTATAATTTAATATTAGATAAATATAAAAAAAATTATCTTATAATGTTTTAATGTTTAAATAAAAGAGTCTGCTGCAACGCGTGGGTATATAGCTAGTTACTTTAAAACGCTTTATATATTATGATTGTCGCTATCGTTGCTCTATTTTTTTAATTGGAAAATAAGCTTTCTGACAAATCAATGTTATAAATGATTAACCTTTCTTACCTCCTATTAATCCTACAATGTAGGAAGAAATTTATTGACAGTGCTGACTACACAAAATAAAATTATTATCTATTAAACTATTTATTAATAACAATGATATATAGTAGTAAAAACAAAAGAAGATTTTTCACTAATCATACCGAAATTGGTCTCTATCATGATCAAGCAAAATGCAAAAATTGAAAAATTAAGAACGTCCCTGGAATTCGGAATTTAAATTAAGCAACGTTTTTGTAAAACAGCTGGATTTATTATCATATAAACGAGTCTATTATAGTCATGTAATTCATGGAGATCAAATGGTTAATTCTAAGTACAGAATCTTCTTTAATTCCAGTAAAAACCAATCGGGTTTTGAAATTCAAATAAAATAATTCTAGTTATTAAATATGGTCTCCACATTAAAATATCTTTTTCGTAACAAATTTTTATCCGCTTTCAAGCTAGTGACCTGAGCTAGCCTTTACTTCGGTATTTTTTTAAAAATAATAATATTCATATGTCAAAAGGATCATCTTTCAAAAATCATTAATAATAGTTAAAATTTTAACAACAATAAAAATTATATTCTATAAAATTTTAATATAAAAATTTATTGAGCTACTTAGAATAAAACTTTGAGCACACGAGAAAAGTTAAAATTTTACAAATTAGCATCTTTTTTTACTTGAAATGCAAATTAAAGTACACTAATAGAACTCCATATAAATGCCCGCTACTTCAAAAAAACAACCTATATAAATTTTGATTTAGAAGTAAATTTGACTATGAAAATCATATTGAGATGTTCATATCCACATTTAGAGTTTAAAAATGAAGAAATTAATCCATAACACCGAACGATCCGTGCTATGCATAGCATTGTGACCCAACTCTCTCTCTCTCTTTATGTATATAGAGAGAGAAAATCAAGCTAGTGTGCTATGCATAATATAGTTCGCATGCATATGTATATTTATTTTCAAAGTATAAATAGTCATACCAAAATGCTCAATATGATCTCCATAAGAAAATATTCTTATTGACCAATTTTTTATTTTCTAGAATTTTTGCTATTGTGCATTTTAGTCAGTTAAAAAATCACTCATTTTGGATGGTTCATAATAATTAAATCAAATGATTTTTAAACTATATAAAAATAATAAAAAATTCTCAAAATAAAATTTGTTCTACAAGAATATTTACATACGAAAATCATATCAAGTGGTTCATATCCATCATTTAGAATTTGAAAACGAATATACACATGTGTAGCACGAGTAGGGGTGTCAATGGGTCATATCACATTATTTTTTTTTACCCGACCCAATTAAATTCGGGTCAAAAAATCTTAACCCATACCTGACCTGACGGGTCACGAGTCACCCCAACCCTACCAGTGTAAAATAATTAAAAATTTATTAATTATTTTTATATCATTTTAAGCAATAAAATATTGATTAATTTATAATTAATCTTAATTAGTATATATTTAAGATTTAATTAGTACTAAATCACAAAATTACTTCAAAAAATATAATTAATCGGGTCGGGTCAGGTTGACTCGAACCCGACCCGATCCGATTCGGGTCAAAAAAATTAAACTCATATCTGACCCATTTATCTTCGGGTCATATCATGTCGGTTCAATAATTGACACCCCTAAGCACAGATGTGATCCATGTTATATATAGCACCATATAGTTTGGCTATGGTGCTGTACATAGAACAGATCGCCACTATGGATCAACTTTTTAATTTTTAAAGTCCAAAAGTTTGATCCGAACTACTCAAATTTACATATGTAAATTTAGTTATAGATCAAATTTTATAATTTTTAAAAAATATATTATTTTTAAAAAAATATAAAATCACTTGATTTTGTTACTATGAATCATGCAAAAAAAGTGATTTTCTTATCATCTAAAGATAGTAAAGAGATTCTAAAAATTTAAATTATTCTATAATTAGATTTACATATGAAAATATATTGAACGGTTCAAATAGATCATTTAGACATTAAAAACTAAAAGTTTGGTCCATAGAATGGGGTGATTCATGCTATGCCTCAATCATGGCTCTATTTTTTTTAATTTTTAATAACTCAAAATTTTAAATTGAATATCAAAATGAAACCATTATATTTGATTCATATTATATTTTTCTTATAAATAAAAAATTATTCATTTTTTCACTTTCATTTTGTGTAAATCAATGAGTTATAAAATCAACATCCAAAAATTAATCATATTAGTGCATTTTCATAATCTCTTGATGTCACATAAAATAATATTCAAAAATCATAATTTTTAGTTTATACATAAATAATATTATCTAGATCAAATCTAACAGTTTTATTTTGATATTTTAATTTTAAATTTTGAGTTATTAGAAATTTAAAAAGGAGAGGCATCATTGAGGCATAAAAAATTGAAGCATTTTAACCTCCTCATGTGTATGTAGGGGTGTCAATTATTGATCTGACCTGACGAGTTAACCAGACCCGACCCGACCCGAACCCGACATGACCCGAAGATAAATAGGTCGGGTATGGGTTTAATTTTTTTGACCCGAATCTGGTCGGATTCGGGTCAACCCGACCCGACCCGATTAATTATGTTTTTTTAAGTAATTTTGTGATTAAGTACCAATATACACTAATTATACACTAATTAAGATTAATTATAAATTAATTAATATTTTATTGCTTAAAATTATATAAAAATAATTAATAAATATTTAATTATTTTATACGGGTCGGGTATGGGTCAAGATTCTTTGACCCGAATTTAATCGGGTCGGGTTCAAGTTGAGTCAAGAAAAATAATAAAATAATGTGACCCAACCCGAACCCGACCCGACCCATTGACACCCCTATGTGTATGTATATTTGTTTTTGTGTGTGTGCAGAGAGGGAGAAAATGTCATCTACTATGAGCTCACAAAGATCTATATATTGTGAGTTTAACTCAAAATTATTTTTAAATTTTAATTTATATTAATTAATATTTTTATATCAAAATATTTTAATTGTTTGTTTCAGATTTTTCAAATGTAATATATTTTTATATGCAAATAATCATTATATTATTATTATTATTATTATTATTATTATTATTTTTTAAAGTCATATAAAAAAATTTTGAATAAATAGTTAAGAAACTCGAAAATAGAAAAAATTTTGAATCTTATAATATTTTGTTATAGATAATTTATTAAAATGTTAACATAAATCGAAGTTCGTATATATATTTTTGCTCGAAGTGAACCGTCTACATTGTATCGGTTAATTAGGATAATTATGTTTTTTTGTAAAAATTTGTAACTTTGTTAGTCGAAGGATCATGAATAAATAGTCTTTAAAGTTGAATAGATTTGAAACTATCCATGTAAAAAGGTTAATGAATATTTTTTAAAGAAAAAATTATTATATGGTCCTGTCAAACACCTTACAGTTTATTTAGATGACTCATTAAATGCGACACCCTTTTCATTCGTCAACGAAATGGTCACGATTTTTCTACTTTGTGTTCCTCATAGTCATAAAACAGTAACATAGAGAATTTTCATGTATTAATGTATTGCTTAATAGATCCATCAAGTCTCTATTATTATATATAAACTTTCAAAAAATTTGTACATGAAATATGCGTTATCTTTTGCCAATTGACAGCAGCAAAGAATAAAGACCTCTGATAAATTAATGATGATCCCTTCAGTTTAGCTTATGTTCTAGTCGATTGCTTTGCTGTTTTGTTATATCATCCTATAATTTTCACTTGCCTTCTTAGTTAAGCCATCCTTTTCAGGTATAGTCCTATAGATGTACCTCACTTTTGAACTTTTGACGCCCCCCCCTCCCCCCTTCTCTCCACCCTCTCTCTCAACTCTCAAGTATATCAAAGAGTATGAAACGCTGGCTTATCATCATATTTCTCATGTTTCCATCCTTTTGTTCTCCAAAAATAACCCTAGACTAATATAAGGGACAATAGGAACATTTCCATCAAACCACTATCTCCTAATTCCCTTCTCTCTTTTCAAGGGACCAATAATTCCCCAAAGAAAGCAACTGAAGGAAAATTTTATATTCCCTCCCCACCAAGACAAACCTGTACTTGTCAATAAGTTCTTACTTCTTAGATTTGAATACTTCATCTAGGGTTTCTGTTCTTTGTCGTTCAAGAAAAACCAACCAAGTAGAAATCATTCATGGAAACAAACTCTGCACCATCGCCGGATCTATCTTTACAAATAAGCCCCCCAAATAACAGAAATAGTAGCAACCATTTATTTCCTGCAAACACGGATCTCTCTCTTTCAACCCAACCAATCATTGCGCAACAAAGATACCAGAATTCCTTACATGACCAAAAAACCATGTTCTATCCTATATTTCATGGCAGCAATCCGACGAACTATGAATATCCCCTAACGAATCTCTCACCTCCAGTGAGTGGCGTGCCTTCAATTGGACCATGTTATAATCGTGTAGGGGCAATGGTTACAAGGCTTAACGGGTTACCAGTATTGGATTATCCGTGTGGTCGACTTGGGGCACTGGATCCAAGCCATGGTTACATGATAAATCCTCGGTTTATGGTACCAAAGATACCGGGAAAAAGAAGCATGCGTGCACCGAGGATGCGGTGGACTAGTAGCCTTCACGCTCGGTTTGTTCGGGCAGTTGAACTCCTTGGGGGCCATGAGAGTAGGGTTTCTCTCTCTCTCTCTCTCTCTCTCTCTCTCTCTCTCTCTCTCATACACATACACAAATACCGTAATACACCTTGCCCTACCGCCCTACCGCGCTTGATAATCACACACAAATCTTAGTAATTGTATCAAAACACAGTATACTCTTGCATTAATTTGTATTGGTTTTTTCTTCGTTTCCCTGATCATCAGCATTTCTATTGAAAAAAGCACATGCAAATGATCACGTCATGGTTCAGAACATGTCCATATTTGTCAGTTTTTATGAATTTAATTTGTTTCTGCGGTGTGCATATGTTAGTAATTGTATTGTTCCTCTTTACATATCACGCGGTTAAAAAAAGGAAAAAGAGTCTTTGGCTGTTATATCTCTCTCTGTTTGGATCACTTCACCATTTCCATATTCCCCTTTTACAAGATATGTACAGGATATGAATCAACAATTCAACATCATACTGCACTGGTTTGATTCTGAACATCTTGTCCTGCTTGGTTATTTAGGTTCCTGTTGTTTATGAAGTACTTTTTTTGTGTGTGTGTCTCTCTCTCTCTCTCTTTATTTCATTTTCCCTTTGTTTGAACAAATAGTTTTACTTGGGACCTTATTGGTTGTTTTAATAGGAGCAACGCCCAAATCAGTTTTGGAGCTAATGGATGTCAAAGATCTCACTCTTGCCCATGTGAAGAGCCACCTACAGGTACTTCTTTACAAAATTTCCCCTTGCATTATTTGCCTCTATTTCTCTCCTCTTCCTCAAAGAAAAACACTGCATACTTGAAAAAAGAAAACGAGGGTGTGCAGAGAAGACCAGTCTTCCTATAGTTAGTAAACAGGATACTGCATGCACGGTGTGTTTTTGGTGGGGTCGGAGACGGGGTAGGGTTCGATTGGTGGGAAAGGAGCCATCATTTCCCAATAATGCACAGAGTTTAATTATAAAAAAAGGATAAAAGATGGCCTCTCTGATGGATCAGCCTCGTGAGTATGTAAATACATGTAGATCATATATCCCAATAAAGACACGAGACTACTTTTATTCTTTTTTAATTCTTTTATCTTTTTCTGTATGAAGAAAGCATTAATCTGTCATTTTGTGTTTTTACTTTTAATTTATTGACTATGACTTGATTCACACGCAGATGTATAGAACTGTTAAATCGACTGAGAGACCAGAAGTTTCCTCAGGTATGTACGTATTTGACTAAACATAAATTCTGAGTTTATATTTATTGATCAGAATATCAGATTGATATTCCTACGGCTCATTACTAACTTAAAATTGATCAGTCCATGGTATACAACTATACGTACACAAATTATAACTAATTAATTAGCTTCAAATGTTGTTTTTAACAGTTTATTTTTTATGCTTAATTTGATATTTTATATCTTATACATGGTGCTAGAATTTTTTTAGGTATTAATAAATCACTTCTCTTGCCTTTTTGTGATATATAATACGAGTGAGTACTAGCATTATCATTAATATCACTATTGTTGTCATTGATTTTTATCTTGAGATCTATGATCTTTGTGATTTTTTTGGATTGGATTTCATTTCTAGTCTATTCTAATTTATTTAGGATCAAAGGTTTTGTTGTTGTTGTTGTTGTTGTTGTATAATACGTGAGAGTTGTACTGCATACGAAGTTTTGTATAGCATACGTACGTACGACTCAAGGCTAATAAATATGACTGATGGAGTTAACAATTTATGAAATAATTACGTCTGCTGATAATTAGTACTAGCAACAAAATTTTATGGTTGCATTTAAATATCATTCTAAAGGAAAAATAAACAAATCTAAATCAGCAGTCCAATTAATTTGATATCTTATTTTTCAGCTAACCTTAGTAATAAGCGTACCGCTTAGAGCACTTGCATTAAAATAACTAACATAATTTCCAATGCTAATAATCAACAGGTTCAGGAGAAGAAGAGAGCATTTCTCGGCCTACGGAATTTGAGTTTCGACATGTAATGGATAATGTAAGCTCAAACCAAGCAACTGCAATACAAGAAAAGAACCTCACTGCATGGAACAATCCTCTAAGGTAATATATATTATGAATATTAATTGTTTCAACAAAGGGGAAAATGTTTTCAATTTCAGAAAAAAAAAACTAGAAACTAGAAAGGTTATACACTTCAAATTTCACGACTTTAACCAAAATTCTATAAGTTTATGTTATCAAATTGTATTAGTATAACGGAAATAGATATTAATTAGCACGTGCGTATAGTATAGAAATGTAGTAAGTAAATAAGCCTCGTCTTTTTTAATGACCTATGACCTATCCATATATATATACGGCCCAATACCAAAATAAATGTTGCTATTGTCCTATGCTAGTTATTATATATGGCATTTCTAAATGTAATTAAATGTTGCTCGAGAGTCAAGAAGCTCAGAGCCTCAGATGATAAAGTGAAGAGCCGTATAGCAGCTTTGACCATTGCGTGCTAACTGCTATACTTACATTAATGGCTAACACTCAGTAATTAAAATAGAATTCTCGTAGAAACTCAGGATATATCGTAACCTTGTAGGTATATATGCTAATTTAAATAGAGATTTAAGCTAATACCCAATACGTCTAAACATTAAATAATGATTTATGGTCAATTTTACATTTTATAATGATATTTCGTTTCTATATGTATTTTCTAAAAAGAGGAACATCATAGCAACAATATCATATTTAAGGGAATGACGCAGAAGTCAGAAGCATAGACTAATTCGACAACTTAATTTCTATAGCTAGCTAGCTAACTAAGCTATAGTTTGAATCAGTCTAGTTCTCAACTTATTGCTGACAAACAAAATGTTTTTCGTCTTTGTTTAGGGTGGAAGCTTTTGTCAATCGGAATGACTTTAAGTTTTAACGTTGGTGCGGGTGTAAAGATGATGAAGTTTAAAAATTGTTAGAAGACAATATCCAATAAATGTAGATACCAACCAGCTAATAGGATATGATAGATGAATTAGAAAGTTGTGATAATCTGCACACCTACACAATTAAGGGATAAATTTAGCGACCGTGTTGATATATAATAGAGGGAGAAAAACATTCTTAGTTTGTGGATTAATGCTTATTTTTGCTGTTTTTTTAGCACTGTCACATTTCATTAAATGTACATATAGAATTTTACCAAATTATTTGACTAGTTTATATATATACACAGAAATATATATCCTTATCAGTTTGATGTAGAGTTATCTCACATGCAATGTACTTTCTATTCCTGGCATGTAAGTTAGCTCCCCCCCCCCCCCTAAAAAGTAGTTTTTTTTCTATTTTTCTAGTTTTTATTTTTCGTCATATATATTTTTCGTTTGGTATTAAACACTTCACTCATATGCTCGTTTATATGCACCTTACAAATATTACTTCGATAATACTGTATATATTTAATTATGACAAATTCTGCTATGGATTTGTAAGGAGTACCGTTAATTTGTTAATCAACGATAATGATTTTCACTCATCAATTAATCTCACTTTCCTATTCTCACCAAAAAGTGTTAATCTTGACCATCTTATACTTAAAATTAAACGATCCAAAATTTAGTTTGCTCCATCGCAGAATCTTCCTTAATTGTTTTTTTTTATATTTTTTATTATTTATTATATAGATATAATTCTTCTGGGACATGGATTTATCTCCGATATATAGCTAAGCTACCTATACATGGTTGTGACAACTTTTCGCAATAGTATATCCGCCTTAAATCTTTTAGGTGAATTTTCTTTCTTGCCTGTGATCATGATTTGATTTTTTTTATTAAAAATAAGAAACATCTTTTTTTATAATATATTTTGAACTTCAAAATATATTTCTCACTTGTTTCGATACGATTTTTTTAATTCAGTTTTGAGATTATTAATTCGGTTAATTTGGCTCACGTAAAAGATAGGAGACAAGTGATTGTAGCCTGTAGATCACATTTGTTAGGCAGTTTTTAGTAATAATAAGTTTTATTAAATTAATATTATTAAAAATAAGAGTGAGAAACGTAAAATTTTAAATTTACGAATGGCAGCGCGCCACTGGCAGTGGCGCGGACGAAACGTGCCACTGGTAGTGGCGCGTTTTATTATTTTTATGAAACGCATCACTGGCAGTGGCGCGTTTCGTTCAAACCCCGCGCAAGTGAGATGGAGAGACGCTGCACGTTTTGTATATATAAGAAAAAAAAAATAATGAAACGCGCCACACACCACGACAACAGTTTGAAATTTTATATTTCGGTATATTTGATAAAACTTATTATTACTAAAATGTTAGGCAAGGACAGTGTATAAAAAAAGCTAGAGCAGACAAACCTATATCACTGTACGAGCTCATAGGTCAACAACTCAACAAGTGCTAGCTCCGTAATCAGTGTCTGGATTCCATAGATAATATATGAAAGAATGTTTGTTTTTTTTAAAAAAAAAAAATGGGTTTCTCTGCGAATTTATTAACAAAAGAGAGAGCCATGGTATATATGTGGGTTAATTTTCTAGGGGTCATTAAATTTTAATCCTTATTTATATTTAGTCACTAAATTTCTATTTATTCATTTTTAGTCACTGAATTTTAATATTTATTTATATTTGATCACTTTTATTAGTTTTTTCACTTAAAAATAATTATAAAACTAATGAAAAATCAAATATACTTTTATTTTAATTTATCTATTTTTCATTCCAATTGGTTTTGACAATAAATATAATTTTATTTTAAATATTTTTGAGTGAAAAAACTAATGATAGTGATCAATTATAGATAAACATTAAAGTTCAGTGACTAAAAATAAATAAATAAAAATTCAGTGATCAAATATAAATAAACATCAAAGTTTAGTGACATAACAGTATATTAACTTATTATATATATATATATATCGCTTATTTAAATATCGCAGGGCTTGATTTGTACCTCGTTTTACTAGCTGTAAACTAGATCTTAGACGCTTCAAATTTCACTTTGTATGGTCTCATATATAAAAATTCTACACCTCTGGTGATTTCAATCTTGAATAAAAATTCAGATTTAATTTCCCATTCAAGTCTATTGATCAACGGTGTTAATTTGAACTTTGAAGTGAAGAGGCTACTAACCCACACGAAAGATAGAACAAATAGTATTTGAAAGAGAAGTACAGAGAATGAGAACGGGCCGGGACATAAAATAGACGGACAATAAATGACGACCACGTGTATATATTGAGAAATTTAATCCCTTTTTTTAACTTCAAATTAAACTTATGTACCCTGCTAGTTAATTAATGTTGTTTACTTATATGGTTACACATAGAATTTAAAAGTTTAAACAAAGCCGAATGGCCTTCTTTTTGCCCATCCCTGTCTCTGTAATCATACTGTCATAGACTCGAGTATATATAGTCGTGAGTTTTTTTTTTTTTTTTTTTTTGGTTTTGAAAAAAAAAAGACATGACAGATGAGAAAAAGCAAAACCTGCTTTTGGAATGATTAGGTTGTACATTAATTATCTACGAGACTACGACTACTTTTGGACTAGAATAAAGTATAATTATCTGACTTTTCATTATTGGATTTCCTCAAAAAAAAAAAAGTTTCATTGAACGACCTTAATCATCTTCAGAGCCGAAGCTCATAGGTGCACAGAAGAGTTGCTATCTTTCCAAGATTTTAGCATTCCACTATAGTTGAGGGTTTAAATATTCTAAAATTATATCTAAAATTATTTGCACTCTTTCAAACTAAAGATGATTTAATTAAAAATATTAAATTCTAACTCTTTACATTACAACAACAAAGACTTTAATCCCAAATAAATTGGGATAGTTTAGGAATAAAATTCAATCTGGAAGTATAAAATCAAATATTTCAAATATTAATGATAATAATGATGATGAAAAAATAATAATAATAATAAATAAATAAATAAATATTATAATGATAATGACGATGACAATATCATAATATTAAATTCTAACTCCTTACGTTACTTGACTTAAATTTTGTCAGTGTCACCATGCTGGCCTTAGAGCTATGACATCATTTGTAGACCAATCCAATTAAAACAGTGGCCCAGTTAACTACTTCTTCATCAGATAGTCCACAATAGTACAATTGTTCAGTAGCAACTTTTTCAATGTGGCAGGAGATAATAACTCATTATTCGATAATGATAATTCAAATTGGCAATACTAATTAATTCAAAATATGTGAGCTATTGGGGATATAAATATTCAAACATATCAAATTTTATTAAATTTGAGTATCGTCTGTAAATTCAAATTGTTAAAAAAATTTACAGCATATATTTTGAGCCAGAGTGGTATTATATGTGTGCCAACTATACTGTTAAATAAAATCTTAGTAATTATGTCATTTTGTAAATTTTCAAAATTTAAATTATTTTAGCAATTAATACCAAAATTAGCAAACTAAATCTAGTCATGTATTTTTGTAACAAAGACAAAAGTTGAAATAAATACTGAATAATAACAAATAAGCATGAATATATGAAATAAAGCCAGATTCAAGCATAATGTGCACGCAACCAATTGTCAGTATTGCTTTAATGTTCTGGAAATTAATTATTGGCGGATAAAAAAATGGACTATCTTTTTGTTGAAGATAGAAATCCTGACTGAAGTAATTTTCCTTTGCAGTTTTAAGAATGATTGCTAGATAATAAGTTCTTTACCAGAATAATTAACATAACATGCCTAACTAATTACTGTGGTATCACCTAACTAGCTCAACCTTAGATTTAAATTTTTGGCTAAAATCTAGTATTTTATTAATTCTTCTCAATTTCCGAGTCTATGTTATTTTACCCTGATTGCTCCTTTCACACCATTCAAATGCGATAAGGCAGCTGGTACTAATTGGAAATTGATTTCGGAAAAATTAGGATTCACATGTACAAAAGGACGCGACAAGAAGACCTGATATGTAAAGAGAGTTGATGGGAAATTGGGAATTAATAGTGACTTTTAGTGAGGTAATTAATTAACATGAACAAATAACCATTCTTGAGATATGTGCTAACAAAACCTGGTGTTGTATGAATGACATAATTTGTTGATATATCTCTGAAACCAAAGTTCATTAATTACACTTCCACTCTGCATGGCTTTTTTTTCATATTTTAATATGAATAAAATTTGTGGTCTGGATTACTGCGTTTTTAACAAGCATTACTTATTATTATTGTTGTTATTATTTTTTTTCTGTAGCAAACGTTTGGACTTGCCAGTAAACACGTGTGAAGTGGATGAGGCTCTTGAAACAAATTTGGCATCACAGGAGGTAACATACACAAATTATCCTCGTTTTACCTTTTCCTTTTCTTTCTTGAGGAAAAAAAAAAGTGAGGTTCATGGCCTGAACTATATATATTTTTACTCAATTGAGTTTTGCTCTGTCATCAAAGAATTTGTAAATAACTGCCACTTGATATGACAGCATCATAACATGTCAAAATTATATCATATTAACTACTTTTTCTTTTGTCGGCTTTTTCTATTGAAAGTAAA
The DNA here is from genome assembly GCA_037127355.1 of Schoenoplectus tabernaemontani. Classification (NCBI taxonomy): domain Eukaryota; kingdom Viridiplantae; phylum Streptophyta; class Magnoliopsida; order Poales; family Cyperaceae; genus Schoenoplectus; species Schoenoplectus tabernaemontani. Next base: position 17,325,720 of record CM073752.1, read on the forward strand.
ATTCAAAAATTAATTAGCCAAACTTTTTTTTTCGATAATCAACTATTTATGACTGAACATGGTGTAGGGAAAAACTGTCAACGAATCAGTAGGAGAAAATCATCCTGAGCAAATCCAGATGCCAGCTCTCGAGTTCACCTTAGGAAGACCAGACTGGAGCTCTTAAGTAGTTGCATCAGCATACATTAGGCATGGAAAACAAATGCAACTGGGCTTACCGCATTTAACAATTCAATGCTTTCTGGAAAATAATTGTATAATAAGAATAGATATATAATGTTCTAATGGCGGATGGATTTAGAACTTGAAGAAGAGTCAAGAGTTTGCTGCGGTATTTTTATGTGATTTCATGACTTTTCCTGTTCTTTTTTTTTTTTTTTGGTGGTCTACTTCCAGTTTCTCTTTTTTTTTTTTTTTTTTGAATACGACTATATGTGAGCTTTTAGCTTTTCTTTGTGTGGGAATGAATGCTTCTTTAACTTAAGACTATGCTGAGATACCAGTTGTTTCATTTTGTATAGGAGAGGGACTGTTTGGTTTAAATGAAATCCTTTTACATAAAAATACCGATCTGTAACTGATAAAGTTTTTCCAGACCAGGAATATTCAGTTTTTATCATGCATGCTTGTAACTGATAAAGTTTCTCCAGACCAGGAATATTCAGTTTTATCATGCATGCTTGTGTTTTATAATTATTAGGTGGCTTACACTGCGGAATCGCGGATGCATATCCTCTGCAGTATTGTGTTCTGTGCGGTAACTGCCCGGACAATCTGGACCGTCAGTTTTCGACAACAGGCAAGGTCAGTCACACCGGGCCTTCTTAGATTTATCATTTACATTTACAGGTCCTCTTTTGAGTGATGAGGGTGGGCAGTTATCGCACACCGTGTGATACTGCATAGGATGTGAATCCTTACACCGTGATGTTAACCCATTCAAAGAAAAAAAGTGGTTTTGTAAGTATCTAACATAGTTTAACAATTTTCAATAATCGAGTAACACCAAGACAACTTATTGATTTGAAGGTTTGAATTGCATCACGAGTGGCATGCCCCCATTAGATCGTGAGATCTCTTAAACATGAACAATCAGAGGTTATGTTGTGGCATAGAAAAAGTACAAACAATACTTAATATTTTGCTACAAAGGAACCAAAACGTATATCCACTACACCAATACTGCGAACACTGTAACCAAACAAACAATAAACTCATTGCTATCTTCTGATGGCATTGCCAAACACAAACGATAAAAAATTTAATTAAAACCAGAGGGACCAAAATTATAAACTAAGTTCTTTCCATGTCCAAGTAACAAGCACTTTAACATATCACATAGTTATAGGATATACTATGTACATCAGCAACTTGCCCCACTACCTAAGTACCGCCACAATCATGTCTGTAAAATTAATGCATATTCTAATAACCAATCCTACTTGTAACATATCAACTTGAGACGACAATGCTAACAATTTGCCTAGTTTGTCACAAAATGATATCGCAAATCAACAAAGCTCTCCACATCCCACAAAAATGAACCAAAAGTGACCGCCTCTAAAATTAGCCGTTTCAACCCAGAAAAGCTAATCTTAACAAGGTCATCTTTTGATGAATCAATTGTCCCATTGGGGGTGATAACAATCTCTGGCCTACCAAACAACGCTTCTGTGTGCTTCTCAATTATGCTAAAAGCCTCCTTAGACCTAACTGTCGCATACCTCTGCAGTGTATCAGCATCAAAAGCCAGCACATAAGATCTAAGCCGGCAGGGCTTAATTGCCTGACTGGACCCACTGCTAGCAAAACCAGAAGGCCAAGAGGAGACCTCAGGATGCAAGCCTGACACATCGGCTGAAGGCTGTGAGTCATCCAAGGGTTGCTTAAGGGAATCAACTTCTTCCATCTTTGGGCCCCATGGAAGGGTCTTCATGGTTTTCTCAAGCTGGAAACGCTGGTCAACCCGTTTCAGGAAGTAGCCATACATGACAGAAGCAGCATAAACCTGACAATCAAGAAGAAATATTTTAGACAAAAATATTAGTTGTGCTCAACCAAACCATAGGCTCAATCTATGATTCAAAAGGCGTATGGAAATACTAGGACAACTGACATCACAGCAGTCTACCATGCAATTAACTAAAATCAGAGAGCTTAGGACCTAAATTGGAACTCTAAAAGCTCCATGAACCAAAATAGGAAATCAATATACAACAGGTCAACAGCGTTCATAATGTGTTAATTTTTGCATAAGAGTACCTGGCCCACACGAAGCTTGCTAATGGGAGGGAGAGTTGCGGAATCTGAAAATCGGTTGCCTAAAATAAGAGTGAGGTGGTTTTCTATCATTTCATAGGCTTCTGGAGAGTGCAACCGCTTGAGCTTTCCTTCTTCAGTCAGCCAGTTGTCAACTCTTCCAGAAGCATCAGTGGATTGTGAAAGTGCTGGTACCAGGGAGACGCCAGACTCAACAAACTTTTGTACCACCAGAGTGTAGAGTATTTCCTCCAGTGCTCTTCTCCTATCCTTTGCTTTAACCTCCGCTATCCTCCTATTCATCCCAAAATTGAAAATACATAATAATTATATACTTCAGGATTGCTTATAGGAAAATATAGGTTTATATGCAAATGAGATTTTATTTCATGTAAACTCTATTTCCAAAAAGTGGAAAAAGGGGTAAAATTTGTGCTGGTGTTCTATATTATTCATCATATGCGATAATTCCACTACTTTCTTTTTAAGAATATAGAATATATATACCTGTCAATTTTTACGCAACTTTTTTAACAAATCATATACAAGAATAATATTTTCATTACCTGTATAGAACAAGCTCATTGCCAGTAGGAGTCGGCTCCTCCTTGCTCTTCTCAGCCTCACGATCCATCTGGAGCTGCTCCAGTTGTTTCTCAACTGCAGCTGGGAGAAGGTGAGGATGGCTAGCTAGGATCTGATATAGGAACTGTCCCACTGGAGATTCAAACTGGAGAGGGGCTATCTGAGAAGATGTTGGTTCTGGAGAAGAAGACATAGATGCTCTTATTACACTGCTTCTCTTTATGATTGATGGTTTCTGAGGGCTCTTCGGTGCCAATCCAATACCCTGTAGCAAGTCATACACTGAGTGTTTGAATAGGAATAGAGCTGTAACAAGATGTACATTCCATCATGTTTCATTGAAAGAAATGGGATATTTCCTTAACAGCGATGGCCAAAACCAAATAATGAAGGGTCAAAATAGGTAACTCTCAGAAGAGGCAGAAATCAGTTTGAACACCAATAACAAGTATTCTACAGTACAAGGTTTTTAAGGAAGAAACTAAATCAAACCCCAATTCATCATCGTGACGAGCCCTTGAAGGAAATAACTAATCACAAACAACTAAGATTTCCTGAACTCCAATTAAAGAAAGTTAGTACTAGAATCCACAATAACTGGCATAAAATAACTTGTGTATAAGATTCAGAAACGCTGCAAAGCAGGTAAGAAACAGTTTGGGCACCAGCGACAGGTATTGATGAGTCAAATGTTCTTAGGTTTGCGCTCAACGAGGCTAAGTCAAATTCCATAGCATATAGATACACGACAACACGAAATCTCCAAAAGCGAAGTAACGCAGATTGGAGCTCAGATCAGCAAGTACCTGGACAGATCCATAGGAAGCACGCCCTCTTTGACCGAGCTGGAGCGAATTGACACAATGAAGCGGTAAGAAACGCGACCTAGGTCCAAGTTCCGACGATCGGAAGAGAAATACAGGAGACCGAAGCGCCGCACCAACCTCCATGATTTAAGATCTACACAAGAGAACCTAGAAACGCGAGGATAATTTATCAGAGAGAGTGAAAAATAGATCAGGCGATGACTGAATTGAGATGAAAACACGAATCCTTACCGATTTGAGAATCTGGAGATTTTGGTTTCGTTAGGGTTTTGAGAAGGAGAAGACCCAATCGATAACAACAGATTTGTTCTTCGAATGCAACGATATGCCAGTTCTGTTTGTATATATTGTTGGCATATTTTACCAGCTTGGAGGATTTTACGAGCCCGCCAACGCTGATGTGGCAAATCACAAGTGGACACCCTGGAGTTCCCTTAATCCCTTCCAGTGTTATCGGCTCTATTTAATTTAATTTAATATTTTTCTCTCTATTTAATTTAATTTAATTTAATATTTTTTCTCTTTGTAAACGTCTATTTAATTTAACAATTCAATGTATATTTCATAGGATAATAGTTTAGTTTACTTCCAAATTTTAGCCCGAATTTAATTTTCTTTTTCTTTTAGGTTTACGAGTTTTAACCAATTTTCATTAGCAGACCAAAACAACATAGGATCATTTTCCCAACAGAAAATGGTTTATAAATTTTGTAAATGTAAAATTTCGGTAATCCAGATTGTCCCACAATTTTTACAATAATAATACTGGATTATTCCAGATATTTTTTTCATAGGATAATAATAATTTTAATACACATCCAACTTTTATGATGTATGCATCCAAAAGATATTATTTGAACTTAAAGAAATAAAATTATGGACATGTTCTTTGTTATTTAGGTGTACTAAAAGTCTAAAACTGAGTTAATTTGAATCTAATTGGCCCTTCAATGTAAAACGATCAAAACTCATCATTAAAAGAGTTAAAATTAATTATTCCGTGCAGGGACCAGGGATAAACAGCTTTTCAAATAGAACCATATTTGATATAATTCATGTCTAAATAATTTACAATACATACGCAATTTTTATTTTTTTATTTTAATATTTTTTTCAAAATACTTGTACAATAAAAATTGGGTTTCTATTATAATTATTCTATTTTCATATGTTTTGAAGAGAGATGGTGGCGAATATCTAATCTTCTCATGTAGTTGAAACAAAATATATTTTATAAAATAATGTTCATAAAACTATTGAATAATTAAACAGTGACTTAATTAATGGGTTTTCACATCGAATAAAAATTTCCACAAAAGAAATGTGCTGTGGTCCTGTAGATAATACAAAATATAACTGCCACACTGAACCTCAAAATAACATAATAGTTGTAAGAAAAATAAGTCCATTTGTTTTGCTTTAATTAGATTAGTAAGCGAGTTCCGAACCAGCGTATAAGTGAAATATCCGGCCCAGGTAATTACATTACTTCAGGTAGAAAATATCAGGTTAGAAAGTAAAAATTTGTGGCGATTAGTTCTTCAAGAAGAGAAGTTTCAACAATGCCACAACTCCACAGGCTTCCACGTAACATCTAGAGGCGTCTCTCGCCGTGTCAAAAACTATTTGGGTGTTGCTTGGCACCATCACATCGACAATTCCTCCTAAATGGAAGAAGACTACAATTTGAACTTCAAACAAGCCCTGACCACAGATTGAATAGAATCTTTAGGAAGGAGAATTTCTTTATTTTGTATGTGCAGAATTAGATTAGCGGACAAAAACATCCCGTGGGCCGTGGTTGCGAATACTCTGCTTGGGAGCACGGCAACCACGCATGCCGTGTGAGTCGACCAAGATATTATTTTATTTTTATTTTATTTTATTTTTATTTTATTTTTATAACCACCAAGATACTAATTTTACCCCCATTTTCTTTTCCTTTTCTGTTGGGATGTACAAAATGTAAAATTATGGGAAGGCGTAAAGTTGCAGGAGTCCGGTATTTTATGGGTAAGAGAAACAAACTTGTATTGTTCTTTTCTAATTTCAAACTTCTGGCTAGGATCAAGAGTGAATTCACATCCGCTGCCATATATTTTTTTATGACGTGTCATATTTTTAGTGAGTCATGGTAGGCATGACTCACAAAATAACACCCCCTGTGATTTAATAATTTCGGCCGTTTAAATGATATTCAATGAATTGAAAAGTATGGTGTTTTTTGTCATAGTTTTTCATGACAGCTGATATGAATTCGGAGCAAGAGATTTATGACTTATAATCGGAACGCTGACTATGTACCTACAAACTCACTAGTACTAATCCTAAAATGATTAATCATTTTTTTGTCGAAGTATAATGTGTTCAGAGTATGTTGCATGCATATATTGACGATTTTTAATCAATTTAGGTCACTTTAGTTAAAATATTTTTGAAATTGACAGTGCTAATAATGATATGAGAAGGGATTTCTTGACAATGGGTTATCTTGACTATCTTAACAATGAATGTTCAAATAAATACAAAAAAAAATAAAATTAGAAAAAAAAATTATAGATGTGTTCTTCTACCTATAATCATTCAAATTTCATGCAATTTCATTATCGTTTGATAGTCTATCAAAAATCATTAAATTTTTATATAATTTATAACGGTTTCAATTTAACGGTATTTGATGGACTACTAAATGACAATGAAATTGCATGAAATTTGAATGACCATTAATCTATAGATATAAAAACATATCTATATTTTTTTTCTATTTTTATTTTTTTTATTTATTAAGAAGTTCATTGTTAAGGTTATCAAAATAATTCATTGTCAACCAATCCTCACCCTAATGATATACGAGGAACTAAAACTCATCTTTGAGCGCTTAACTATGTGTGTTTTACCTTGACTATATCATATCTTGTTTTTGAAAAGTAATGAAAACAGGTAACGCTTAGGTCACTATTCAAAAAAAAAATGTTTGTTTTCACTTTGGAACCAAATTAAAGTTATCAGTCTTACTGACATGTGTGAATATTATGTTTGTTTTACATCGCAGGTGCTGAAATCATATGGCAAATAATAGGTTTATCATTTGTTTAGTTTAAAACTTGAAATTGAGATGCTTAAAATTCAGTGATGTAATTATAGCTGATTCTATGAATTAATATTTTCCAATGTACTTGTATTTATGCATGGCTCTCTTGGTACGTTCTCATGGAAATTGAGATGATGAGATCAGATCACACAACAAAATGTAGAGACTAGATAGGCAATGAGATTTGACAGCCCTGGAGGCAACTTTCAACTTGATCATCTTGGGCCTTGGTGCTTTTGTCTCGTTTGGGTTTCATATGGATAAATAGCCCAGTGGGTCCTTTGGGTCAGTTAAATTACCATCTAACAGCAAGAGTTCAATTTACCAGGTAAATAGTCTCTGCGCAAACTGAAAAAGAATATACTTCATTTATGAGCTGAGAAAATTGCCACCTAGTTAATGGAACACAACTCCAAAACAAACTATAGCAAAAAAATTAATCTGAAGTCTAATATTGACGTGTTCATTAAGAAGATAGATAATACAAATGCATGTTGCTAATAAGAATATCTTCCCCTACTAACACGTAACAAGGTCCAAGCTAAAAAACAAAAATAAAATAAAATAAAATACAAACAAATTTACAATAGTTAAACATCTTTTATTAAAGACATCGTACACCAAAATTTTGCTCATAGGAGCTCTTTTGATACAACAGACACATCATCTACAGTACACATTTCCTCTATGAAACAATTTTAACACCATGCTACGTACTAACATACACTAATGGCAAGTCAATCACCTAATGCACATATACAAACTCCTGTTAAACTTATACAACAACATTATACAAGAATCAGACCACCGATGGGTTATAAAATCCCAAATTCAATAAACCTCCCATGCTTGTCAGTCATGATTAGCTGGCTCAAGAATCAGCTGGTAAAAACAACTTAGCCACCGCTTGGTACAGTTGTTTCTCTTCAAATGGTTTTGACACATAACCATCCATACCACATTTAATGCACTCTTCGTATGTCGCTTGTATCACATCAGCCGTCATGGCTAGAACTGGTAAGTGCCAGTCAGTGCCTGCCATTTCAACTTCTTTTGTATCATATTCCCCTGTTTTAATCTTTTCATTTGCCTTCTTCTCCATAAGCCGTATTTGCCGAGTGGCTTCAAATCTGGATTTGCACAATAAAACTTGGATAAATTCTTGCTACTACTACACAAAAAGATAAACATGAAAGAAAAATGAAACCAATGCTAGATTTGGCATACCCGTCCATTTCTGGCATCTGAACATCCATAAAGCAAGCATCAAACTTGTGGGGCACTTGTAGAAGCGCAAGAGCATCTTTTCCACTCTCTACACATACAACTTCTGCCCCGTATTTCTTTAAAGTCCCAACTGCCACCCTCAAATTTACTCTATTATCATCCACCACCAAAATATTCTTTCCATCCAATAAACCACGTAAAGAAGGTCCATCGATATTGTTTCCATCTCTATTGTAATTCTGTAAATCAACCCCTAGGGCTAGTTGGAGGCATGCAGCAACAGTACTTCCTTTTAAAGGTTTCATTATAAAGGCATTTTCAGATAACCCTGGAAATTTTTTCTTCTCAACTTCGGAAGTCGCTAAAATGAATAGCTTTGGTAGATTGAGCATGGACCCATTACAGCTCCTTTCTAGAATTTGATCTTGTGAGCAGGATCCATTTTTAACACCAGATGAATCACTCTCAACCAACAATATGCATTGTCTTTTAGACCTGAAATATAGATCATATAGTTTAGTATTGATAAGAAAGGACACACAAGAACCAAGTATGTTGTCATGTCACAACATCAACAATCAACAATTGAGATAAAAAAACAGAAAGGAAGGTCTAATTTATGTATACATAAATAGAACACATCAACAAAGATATTTGTAGCCTTATAGAAATTTAGGATTTTGCATTTGTTTGCATTGTTCTTCTCCTTATCGTTTTACTTTGCCTTCTCTTCCTTGCATGAAGTTGTTTACAGCAAAGCTTTCATTTCCCTGCCTAGTTCAAAGCATTTAGCAGAGGCACTGTTACTGTTATTACTTATGTAATCATTAATTCATTATTGTTATTGTGATTAAGCTTATTGCTTCTGTGTCATTATTATTCTTAGTACTATTATCAGTGCAGTTATTATAAAACTGAAATTCTTACCCTGATAACAATTTTCCTTTTTTTGCAGTCCAAGCAGAAATCCCAAGGTCAACATTCCCAACAGTCTCAACTGAAATCCCGAGTCTTTGCAAGTGATATTTGGTAACTACAGCTCGCACTGGCCTCTTGTCAACCAAAATAGCATGGAAGCCCCTGAAACAACTCGGCAAAATGTCGAAGGTATCTTTCTTCATCTCCTCAGCACCATTTCTCTCACACCTCTGTAACACGGCAGTAAATGTGAATGTGCTGCCAATACGCGGCCGACTAAAAAACCAAATTTGACCACCCATAAGTTCGACCAAGCATTTGCTGATGCTTAAACCAATACCAGTACCACCATAATTTCTCGATGTTGAGCTGTCAGCCTGCATGAAAGGGGTGAAAACTCGACTTTGTGCATGCAAAGGGATTCCAGTACCAGTGTCTTCAACACTGACGACTAGGGTTACAGGTTCAGATGTTGAGTTATGAGCTGACCCGTTTTCAGTAGAGTGAGAGGAAAGAGAGAGAACTTGTTTGAAATTCTCCCAGGTGTTTCGAGCATCAGCTGCTTCATATCCACTAAGTGTGTTGAAATCTAAATTGGTAGATAATGAAGTGGCAGTCAGGATGGAATCATCACTGTGCCCATTTGGTCTAGGGTCAGGTTTCTGTTCGGTTACAAGGTTTGAATTGTCAGCAAGATGCACCTGTACAATTATGTGCCCCGTTCTGTAAACTGCAACAAGTCGAGAATTAAAATAAGCAATGGCATTCAGAACAAAGTGTGTACAGGCAAAATGGGTAAATGAACAAACAAAATATTAAATTATAGGTATTAATACAACAACAACAACAACAACAACAAAGCCTTTAATCCCAAAAATAAATTAGGGTAGGCTAGAAATGAAACACAATCCAAAATCATAGAGATCAGAGATCTCTGATATCAAAACTCAATGATAGTACTAGTGACAATGATACTGATAGTCATGATGAAGAGAATGAAGGATGATAATGGTGATGATGATGAAGCTAATGATGATGATGATGATATGATAATAATAATTCTAATAATAGGAATAATAATAATAATAATAATAATAATAAAAGTAACAATAATAATAATAGTAGAAATAGTAAAAATCATAGGTATTAATGCAATAAAAAAATAGAAAGAGAATTAAAGTTAGAAATTGAAGATGAGAGCATAAACCAAAAAAATAAAAAAGAGCATTCAGAGAAACTAAATTATTAAAAGCATAATGCACATCAATGATACCTTAATTGAATTACCAACCAAGTTGGTAATTATTTGGCGAAACCTTCCTGGATCACCCAATAAAACCTCAGGAACACCATCAGAAACATACACAGCAAGCTACATTTCATAGAGTTAAAACATAACACAAATGAATCACTAAAAATTTGACAAACATAATTAATACGCATTGAACAAAAATCACCTCAATACACTTCTCTCGTGATTTCGAAGAGAACAAAGAGATAACATCATCCAAGATTGAACGAAGATCAAATGGCACTGACTCAAGCTCTAACTTCCCTGCCTCAATTTTTGCACGATCAAGCACTTCATTTATAAGTGAGATTAGCGCCTTGCCACATACCTGAGCAGTTTGTGCATAATCCTTTTGAGTTGAGTTTAGCCTTGTATCCAAAAGCATATCTAGCATTCCTAAAACACATAAACAGCATAAAACATGATTTTAGATCATGGCATAATATGGTAAGTGTTAAGTACATATCAAAGAACTTTTCAAGTTACCAAGCACGCCATTCATGGGTGTTCTTATCTCATGGGAAACTGTTGCAAGGAACTGTCCAAATTGAAACAAAAGCAATTAATTACAGCCAGAATTAAAAAAAAAATGATGGAAAAATGCAATAAAGATGCCATTTAGTGAAAAGTTAGTAATAATTTAGACTAATGCTAGAAAACCTGTGATTTTGCAACATCAGCAGCCTCAGCTTGTTTTTTCAACTCCTCCATCTTGCGGCAATCCTCTTTGACATTATCGTACCGATTCCATGCAGCATAGACTATGTAGCCAACTAGCATGCATATCACGAATACACCAGATGGAGTGGTAATGGCTGACAGTGGTACAGATGGCTTCTTGCTATATCTGTTCACAGAATAAAAGAAAGTTAATTAAACAAAGAAACCAAACACCTATTTGTGTCACTGTTTCCTTATTGTTTAGACAATTAAGACGGCTAGAGATGCATATAGAATATATAAAACAATCAAAGCAACACATAGAAACTAATTCCATACCTACAAACCATGTTATGGTTTCTAAAGGGATCACCAAAATCGAGCATGCTTATATGAGAAGGTGAAGGAAAACCATCTGGTAAATTTGCACCATACATAATCAATGGGTTGGATACGTTTGTGACATCATAAACTTTCACTATAATTTCTGGGTTGCCTGCTAGTTGGCTCAGAAGATTCTCTACAAGAGACTCCACATCAAACGCACCACCAAGATACCTGTTTGACATGCCAAATTAGATTATCCATGGAAAATTACATCAAAAGATAAAACTACTATTAGAACTCATCAGTAAACATTGCATTTAAGGTTAACTTTGTACCAGCCACGATGGTGTGAGACCAACGCCTTGAATTTTTTCAACTTCTTGACAGCAAGTCAATGTATCAGTAACTACATTGCATAACAGGTGTGAGGATATAAATACTGGTAACTCAGCACCAGACCACCAGTCATGATGGTGGGGGACAAACACTAGGTTCTTGATTCTTTTAAAAAATTTAGCAGTATGTCGAAGCAAGAATTTGTGAAAGGTAAAATTTAATCTATATTGAGATCCCTTTCTGATTCTGAACTTAACTCCATCTCCTGATGGAAGTCATACAAGCTAACTAGAGAAGAAGATGCTCACCCAGCAGTTGCTTCAACCCGTTCTTCTTCAGTCACATCTGGAGCCAAATCTGCACGGTACACAGGAAAAGTCAAAACTACACCTAAGTGGCTTGATCCAAGCAACCGGAAAGGACTCGTCAATACAGCATTGCCAGTGGCCCGGGCCCTTAATATATTCTCCCTATCCTCCTGGAAAAATGTACAAGAAAAGCGCATTGAGAACATAAATATCAACAAAGAAAATTGTTCAACTAGTTCACTGCCACCCACATGATGCTTGCACATCCTACTTACTCATTTACAATTACAATGGCTAATTGGTTTGTATGATAGAAAAGGAAAGTTAAGTATCTCAGAATAGCTACAAACCATTACTTTATTCCAGTTGTAAAATTCACCCAAAGTTCTCTCAAGTTTGCTATTAATACCTAGCACTTATCGGGTTACATACAAATTGCAATTAGCAACTGTTAAATCAAAAGCTATTACAAAATAAATGAACTCTAATTTCTTCACCTTGTCATGTAATGTTCCAACAGCAATTAAAATACCCCTTATCTGATTTTAGCTGAAATAGGCTTATCAAAGGTAGGATAATTTCTGTCAATGTTACATTTTACTTGTATTTATTTATTTGACAATGGATAGCTTCGGAGTATCTGAAAATATTGCAAAATGCCAGTGGAACTTCACAAAAGTGCTGCAGCTTGTACCTCACCAGACATCATATCTAGAGCTTCTATGTATGATACCGTCTCTTGGGAGTAAATAACAGGGGCATATTCATCCTGTATGGGAGATCGGTCACGCTTCATTGTTCGTATGACCCACCCCTGTTGTGTCTCAAAGTGTTCTCTGTGTGCGTGCACCACCCGTTGCGCATAAGCAACCCCACTAAGTAGAGGTCGTTCAAATGCTGTTCTGGCAGTGTAATCAGCAAATGTTTCCTATTTATCAGCAATCAGCAAAACCAAATAGTTAGATTTAAGAAACACAAATCATCTCAAATAATGGGTCATTGTTTACAAAGGGAATTCCTTCAGCCTGCTGGAATGCAAAAATAGTACAACATTTTTTCTTCAGAAGAAAGTTAGTGGGGCCTTATACAACAAGATATCAACTGCAAAAGAATTAATCCTTTTTTTTATATTGTTTGTATTTTGGTGCATGTTTAAAAAGATATTCATAAATTTCTAAATTTACCCCTGCTCATTTATGTCCCTACCCATGATTAATAGATAGTAGGCACTTTAGGCAGGTGATGAGTGAAAAATTTCAGAAACATGAATTACTAATTTAGTAAACCTGATCTAGTGCTGGGGGTTCCTTCTGGTAGTGGAAGGTGGAGACCAGAATGGCAAGAGCGTGGACATGGTTCACACTGACAGCAAACCGGTCCTGGAGCATGCGAGCCCGCTCCTCGCACATGCTAACCAATCCTTCCTCGGCTTTTCTCATAATGAGCCGCCTGATGTGACAGTGCAGCCCAGCCCATATTGTCAGCGACACAACCACCCACAACACCACCATTGCAGATTGGTGCAGCCGCCACCTCCTCCTGGTGGGTTTGGAGTCGAGCTCACCTGAACCCATTCTTCCTTCATGCACTACTTAAGTCTTAAAAGAGTTCAATACCGGGCTCCATTTTCAGAGATGAAAAGGGAAATTTCAAGAATGACGAATGACTGTGTTATTAACCAATAAACCCCCAAAAAATCTGAAATGAGGTTTCCACAGTAGAAGCCCCTTTAAAGGGTGCACAGAAAGAGTCTCAAAATTGGGGCTATCGATTTCTCCTCTCTGATACTTCACTGTTCTTTTCACTTCAATCCTCGCAGAAAGAAAGAGAGAGAGTAGGAAGTCGGCAGCAGTAGCCAGGAATTTGAAGAAAAAGAAAGAGAGAAATACTAGAGATGAAGGAGAAATACGAAATACCAAGTCAGACAGCTCTTAATAAGGAAGCAAATAATACCAACTTTCTGATAGTTTTATCTTCCTTCCCTTCCTGTAGAGAGAGAAAGGGACCTCGACTCTAACCCTCAAATACATCAGTCTTTTGGCTGAACTCCACTTCCCCTCTTTTGCAAACAAACCACCATCTTTATGTACCTACTCTTCACAGAGAGAGTGAAGCTTCGGTGGGTTCTTTTTCTTCTCTCTCTGCTGCAAATCAGACTCGCCTCACAAGCTCCACTACTACCGACAGAATGTGGGAGAGAGAAAATGAGTAAAAACAAATCCCAACTTCTTATAACCGAACGAGAAATAGAGAAAAAGAAAGTAGAAGAGCAGCGAAAGAACGAAGGACAGTGATGAGGGGGGAGAGAATTCTGAAGAGCAGAGAGAGAGTACTTAATTAGAGGCATAAAAGACAGTGCTTTCTTTTTCTTTTGGTTTTAATTGTTTGGCGCATGATGGCAAACTGTATCGAATTTACTGGATATCACAAGATATGCTGCGATTTGTTTATTCCCTAATTATCATTTTGTTATTTCATTAATCCCTGTCTGGGCCCCATGCTTTTCAGGTTTCAGTGCTTCTATATGACTATTTGTAAGCTTCGCAAGGGACCCTCTATTTTGTCCACTGTCACCCGGCACGGTGCGGCACAGTATGTGGTCCGTTCGATCACTTCGAGATTCGAGTTAGCACGAATCTCAAAGTGATCGAACGGACCACGTGCCGCGCGACAGCAGATCTGGTTCCTCTATTTTGTGTCGTCTCCAAAGACGCTTGCTTGCTTAAAATTGTATGTGTCGCTTCTTTCTGAAATTTAATTTAAGTTTAATAATTTTAATTATCAGATAAATTGTAACCATATGCAACCCATGTATTGTGCCTTCTTGTACAAAAACAAAGAAGAATATTGCAGAGTTACGAGAACGGTTTCATTGATGTTTTTTCTATAATAAATTAATTTAGCGTATTTGAAGGGGATGGCGAATTCAGCATGTAATATTCGAACTGGATTTAATAACTTTGACCTTTATCGCATCACGTGATAAAAGAAGTTATTAGAGGATATATTATATTTTAGATGCGTGATTTTATATTTTTGCAAATTTAAATTATATTATTCTTTATTGTTTTATTTTTGATAAAAAATATATTATTCTTTACTAAAATACATTGCAAAATTGCGGTAGATTGTTTGCAATGTTTTCTTTTTAAAATTCGGTTAAAACAAGCGGAGCGTTAGTTAATGTATTGGAGCCCATTGGTAATTGGTATTTTCCATTAATATATAACTTTTTGGATCATGCTTATAAACTATTTACGTATGAAATAATTTATTATTCATACAATCATATTATTGATTCTTGAATTTATTTAATAAAAAACAATGGCTTTTTAGTACCACTTTTTGTTAAAAAAACACTATTTTTTATCTCAGAAGTCATATTTCAATAATATATTTCGTGGGGTTGTGGGTATGGCGCAGCTATTTTATGGTTTGTAACTTTATATCATTGTATAGCTTCGTGGTTTAATTAATTGGGAAAACGAGCATAGGAGATCCGGATAGGAATTTCTTTTTCTTGTTTAGCTGTTTTGTTCTTGCCAAGTCTCCTTTAAAAGTCAACCAAGTAATGCTCCGTAACTTTTTACCAAATTCAGAAAGACAAATTTGAATTATAACAATACAAGCTGCAAATCTGAAACAATAGACTTTTACTGAATCTCTATTTAGGATAGTTAATGTGTTTTATAAAGCACAAAATATTTCGTACTTCACGTTTATATCTCATATTTTAAAATTTAAATGGATGATTCAAACCGTTAAATATGATCTTCATATCAAAATCTCCTTGGTGATCAAATTTTATATTTATTTGAAATTTTTTTACTATTTTTAAGGGCTACAAAATTCATTAATCTGACGTCTTCTGAACCATTCGATATCAATGATTTTTTATCCCTTTAAATAAATAGCAACAAAATTCCAAAAAATATAAAATTTGATCACCAAGGATATTTTGATATGAATATCATATTTAACGGTTTGGATCGTCCATTTGAATTTTAAAACATGAGATATAAATATAAAGTACGATGTATTTGTACTTTATAAAACACATTAGCACACCTCTATATATATATATTGACAATGAATTTTCAAATAATACAAAAAAATCTTAAAAATAGAAAACACCTTAATGGATATGTTCTTATACTTTATAGATTGATGGTGATTCAAATTTCATGCAATTTCATTATTGTTTGATAGTCCATCAAATATCGTCAAATTATAACTGTTGCAAATTGTATAAATTTTTTATGATCCTTAATGGAGTATCAAACGATAATAAAATTACATGAAATTTGAATCACCGTCAATCTATAAGTAGAAGAATATATCCATAAAAAAATTATTTTTAAGATTTTTTCGTATTTATTTAAAATTTTATTTTTAAGATTGTCAAAATAACCCATTATCAAATGGTCCCACCTCTCTCTATATATAGTGATACACTGATACTATGCACTTCCACGGAAAGTTTGAGCACACTGAATTTGCAAAGGGTGGGAAAAAAAAAGTTGATTTGTTTTTGGTTTTTTGGCACCTTTCTCTCTACCCAGCTGGGCAGTACATGCCACCAGTCAGTGGCTCACTGGCGCTTTAATTATTTAACGATATCATTTTTTTTCATATGTCAATTTCGATATTAGCCAATTTAACAACGAAGTAGCAAGTAGCTTCAAGAAGTTTAATCGAGAATTAAAAAGCACGTCACTTCGGATAAAAGAAAATTAAACAAAGAAAAGAGAAAAAAAGCACTCGACTTTTTGCACAACTATCCTTTCAGGAGTTCACTTTGTTTAAGCCGCAGAAAAGTTGAAACGGAGGTACCGAGGTTAATTAATAGAAAAATGTTTTCATTTTTAGTCGAAATGTACGGGCAGAAATTTTACTGTGATATGTTCATAATTCAAAGTTATCATCGTCATTTTATTTTTCATATTAAAATACTAAGAGTTAACAAATATTAAAGTATTTAGAGTTTTTAAATATTTATTTTGTATTTTTTTTTAAATGATGAACAGAAAAATGTTTTCATTTTTAGTCGAAATGTACGGGCAGAAATTTTACTGTAATATGTTCGTAATTCAAAGTTATCATCGTCATTTTATTTTTCATATTAAAATACTAAGAGTTAACAAATATTAAAGTATTTAGAGTTTTTAAATATTTATTTTGTATTTTTTTTAAATGATGAACAAAAATTTAATATATATTATTATTTCAGGGCTAATTTTAAAGATCCAAAATAATAATTAGAAAGCTCTAAACACCCCAATTTTATATCATTCGATATTTTATATGAATAATTTGATAAAATTAATAAATTTAAATTCTAAATATATTGCGATAAAATTTAAATCATGCGCACTTAGATCAGAAATACAAATATTTTCATATTAATTAACATCTAAATTTCAAATCTCCGAAACAAGCCATGACACTTATTATTTTAGTTGTTGGAACGATTATGAAATATCGTCTGATTCAGTTGTATGGTTGAATATCATTTAGTTTTTAGCGAATAAATTTTTAACAATGTACGAGATAAATTAAATTCGACTAAAAAAGTGAAACACTATATTGTGTCGAAGTTTATCACAATGGAGATTTTTTTTTTCAGTACTCATCTTTAGCCCTATAATTTTAACAATTTTTAGCTAATTGGGTGTGTGGGCTAAAAAATTTTCAAAAATTTATAAATCATATTGGACAGCGACATGGGCTTTAAACGGACAGATAAAATTGCTAGCAATTTCATATAAGTGCTGATGGCAGAAATTTTAGCAAAAAGAAAAAAAAATCCTATAATATAATTATAAGTACCACTCACAACGATATCAATAATGGCGTTAACATGACACCTGTCAAAATTATGTCGCGGGTTGATTTGACAATTTAGATGATAACATGGATGATATAAAATTATAAAATTGCAGTCAGGCTTTCAAGTTTCAATGACGGGAGCATGATACGATCTGGATCGAGATATTTTTATATTTTATATTTTCTTTATTAAAAAATAATTTTATTCATACTCTATTTATATCGGTTAAGAATTTGGGATAATAAATGAATGATGATAGATAATGTATAATAATAATTTAAAATAAAAAATAGATTTAAATAAATAAATAGTATCAAATAAATATGCTAATAAAATGCAACAATGAATAACACTTTAGATATAACAAATTTCTTCATATCAATTATCATTAAAAATATATACAAATTCGCCAATGAATCGTTATAACGGTTAAATAACCGTTATAACGGTTCATCTCAATACTCAAAAATACTCTAAGGCAGAAACATTCTCAAAGAAACCAGAGTGAATCGTTATGTAACGATTATTGAACCGTTACAATGATTTGTAAAACGTATAACGATTCTGTAATCGTTACAACGATTTCATGAAACGTATAATGATTTGATAAATCGTATAACGTTTCAGCTCAGTTGATCAAACGGCTATACGGCAGATCAACGGGCAAATTTCTCTGACAATCCTACCGTTTGAAACTTAATCCGTTATAATGATTTGTAAACCGTTGTAACGGTTTTGTAAAACGTTATAACGATTGGTATATCGTTATAACGATTCAGGGCGAAAAAGTAAGTTATGCTTGGTTTTCAGATCTTTATAAAAAGGGGGACCATCTCCTTTCTCCTACTGTTGTTGAATATACTTGCAAAATACATACTTACAGCCATCATTAAAGAGCTTTGAGAAAATTACAATTTCAATTTAATTTGATTTAATTAAAATATAAAATAAATTATTTTATTTATATATATATATACATATAATTTGGCTATATTGTTATGCATAGTACGGATTGTCTCCGGTGATATGATGATTTCTTCGTTCTCAAAACCTAAATGATTGATATGAAATGCTCAAAATGATTTTCATATGAAATCTAGTTGGGATTAAATTTTATATTTCTTATTCTTTTTTAGATAGTTAGAAAATTTAATTTTTTGAACAACTCAGTAATTAAATCAAGTAATTTTCTAATTATTTAAAAAATAGTAAAAAACTAAAAATATAAAATTTGGCTCCTAATTAAATTTTCATATGTAAATCATTTTGAACGGTTCAGATTGTTCCTTTAGACTTTAAGAATGAATAAATGATTCACAGTACGGAAACAATATATGCTATACATAGAACCGCTCAAAATGTGCCCCCAACTCTTTATATATCTCTATCTCTATTCCTTATTAAACACATATGTGTCCTGATCCTACAATGGTCTAAATTTTTTACTAAATTTTTAAAACTAATATCACTCATCGAATTGAGTTATTCATCAAATAATGTTACTATCTCTATGATCATTTGTGTTGAAATTAGAATTTTCTCTTAATTTTATTTTTTACATGAAATGTTACATAATTTATGAGTACAATTGCTCTATTTTGTTTCTTCTTTTCTTAGATTGTCATCAATTATGAATTTTAACTTTTCTTAAATGCTGAAAGTTAACTTTCCTCTCAATTTACATTTATTTTACATTAATTATGTATTCATGATTGAAATTTACATTAATTACTAATTTTTTTTATTTTTATTTCCTTATTTTCACATAAAAATATGATTTTTTATATTTCTGAAAGATATCACTGTAACAACGCACAGACAAGATACTGATATATATTTATATATTTATCCTATAGATAATATGTACAAATTACAAAACAACTATTATGCGTACATTTATCCAATAAGTATATGATATGAATCAGCTAAACAACCAATCACCTTTTATTGTAGCCAACTTATAGTTCTAAAATGTGGCCCCAAATTAATTAATGATGTCATTTTATTGATTCTACCTAGTGAGGGTAGGTCCAGAGGCAGTAAAAAATACTAACAACTTTGAAATTTGAATCACGTTCTTCCCGAAAAGTTCCTATTTGCAAAATACCATAGTTATTTTTAGTAAATAAAGAAATAAAGGTGCTAAAGTGATTAATTTCTTCATTTTTATGATTTATAGTCAGATTTGGATTTGTAATTCGGGTTTAACTAGCTTTTCTTTACAAAAATATTATTCCATTTTATTCTATTTAAAATTATAATGATGACCATTATATGATTAATCATTTTTTTCTATTTTTTTCTTTTTATTTTATTCCATTTAATGTTTTAATGATGATCACTCAATGATTAATTATTTTTTGTTTTGTTTTGTTTAAAATTATAATGATGATTGTTGTATGATTAATTAATTTTTTTCTTTCATGTTTTGTTTTGTTTACTATTTTATGTTTAATTATTTATTTAATGATTTAGTTTTTATAATATTTAGCACTGTATTTTAATTAAAAATAAATAAATATTTGTCACTTCTAAAAAAATATAATTATAATAACGATATGTTAAATATGATATTGTGAATTCAAAAATAATATATAGTTAAAAAATCACAAGAGAAACATTATGAAATATATCATATTAGTTGATATTATAGCATTATCCACAAATACAAAAAAAAAAGTAACTAATTCAAAAAATATATCATACATACTACTAAATATAACTATAAATGATAAGCATAACTAACTAGAATATATACAACTTCTAACTACAGATTTCTAAAAACTTCAAACGCATTTTTGAGATCTCAAACGAGTTTTTTTGCCCCACAAATTATTGTAACGACGAGAGTTGTTAACCCTATAGATTTAATTGCAAGTATTCTATGGTTGTATAGTACACCTCAATAGGAGCTTTCTATCAAAAGTTATGGTTATTAGGATTGTAAGTCAGGCTTCGCCCTGATAATATAGTCCTCAAATAAATAACTAATAATATAAAATTTTAAATATATTTAATGAAATATTACATTAAAGGAAATTTAGACATAATATTTTTAAGTGCTAAGTAATAATGATAATCATGATAATAATTATTATAATAGTAAATAATATAATTAAATACATAATAATTTATAAATGAGGTGAGTTAAATTTCACGTTATGTACATTACACACATTATTTTAAATGAGGAGAGAGAAATTATTTTATATAAACTATTGGATTTAAGAAAATAAAAAGATTTAAACAAAATCAATGGTAGAGAAAATTAATAACGTGGCATGCTTGAAAAGTTAAAAAATTAATCTCTTTATGTATTAAGAATTTGAAGATGATGTGTTTGGATTTTGATTTTTTTTTCCTGATCTCATCTCCATTCATTTGATTAGGAGCGTCGGATGGATAAGAACATCATGAAATAATTAAACAATCAATTAAAAACTAAACTATTGAATAAATAATTAAACATAATAAAATAACAAAACAAAATTTTAAAAACTATAAAAGAACAAAAAACAAACCATTAAATAGCAAAAAAAACATAAATTCCATGAAATAATTTTAGCTATAATGAGAATATTTAAAAAAATTTATAAATGAAGAAAAAGCGCATCCAACAATCTTTTTCAGACAATATTGCATACATAATGCGGTTTACTATATATATAGTTTTTGTATTAACTCCTAAAAATTGTTTAATCTTGATTTAACTTTTATTCAATTCATAGACCTGATAGTGATGTGAATTTCTTTGCCCATGCATCGGATATTAGAATTACAGCCTGGAAATAATATAGTAGCGGGTTATTTCTTCAGGGTATTTAAATGATCCGAATCAGTCCCGGTGGATTGGAATTAACCATGAGAAAATTAGATTAATATCGTGAATTTAAGCGAATATTTCATGTAAAAAATCTCTTATGTTTAACTTTGACAATATCTCCATTAAGATGCTTTTCAGTTCAGAGGAAACGAAGTGGTCCAATTTGGTTAATAAAACATATTGTTATTATTTTTTTGGAAGTGATGTTAAGCTTTTCAGACTGGGTGGGATTTTTTTTTTAAAAAGTGTAATACTTCCACCAGTGTAATTGAAATTGAGAAACCATATAAAATCAAGGTTCAAACCAGTGAAATAAAATGCCGTTTGTGCGGCCACATAGGCGTATGCGTAACTGATCCGCATGGATATATAATGTGTGGCCGCACATAAGAGACCACAGACAATCAAGTCGAAAATTAGCTAAATTATAAAAGCCGAGAACTTTTTGGCACAAATGTGGGTCGAACTTGGAAATTTTTGCTCCCAGCCCACCGCTAATATATCAATTATCAAACAAAGCCGCATATGTATCACCGCATTAAAATTCGCATATACGGCCTCATACCGCATATGCTTTATGCAAGATCTTTCCGCACACATATTCAAATTCACATTTTAAAACCTTGGTTCAAACACAATACCAAACAGCTAATACCAAAATCAGACAAAAAATTACATATAAGTACCACTACACAAACACATACTAACAGACTACAAGTCTCAACAAGTTAGCACCTAACAAGCACAAAAATTACGTTTGTAAAGGAAAGTTTACAATATGAGAAGCAATATCTAAAGCGTTTAGTTTGAGATCACAACTACAAAAGAAATTCCTTATCAATCTCACTTTCAAACATAGGACCTACCAAAACCACTAGATTGTCCTCCAAATCCCCCATCAGAATCTCCTCTGCTACCTCTTCATCTGACGTGTCCTCGCCCATAGTCAGAACCTGCAGAGAAAGTACCTCCACCTCCTGTAGTAAAATAATTGATAAGTGTAATAAATTAGTTTTACCTTTTAGTCCACATCAATATTTAGCCAAATTGATAATCTTCATATCAATCACGGCTATTGTTTTAGGCTTATAATTATCATTAAAACATAAACGATTACTTTCAAACCAAACAGTCCAGAGAACTGTTCCCCTAATCAATTTCACAACATATTAATTTTTCTAAAGAATGCTATAATCTAAAGTCCATAAATCCTCAGTTGTAGACCCTGCAAAAGAGAAGTTATTGTATTTGACTATCTAATCTCAAATACTAGAAATAAAAGGACATGTAACAAAGAGGTGATCTGTAGATTACTACAAAATATACACTGTGTAATTAAACATAGTTAAAACTCTATTTTTTCTAACTAACCAAATAATTTTTTTTATCTTAAGTGGCATATTAGTTTTTTCACATAACAGTAAAATCAATATTCTGAATACCTCCATATTCTAACCGCTTGTACAAGGAGTGTACAAAAAAAATACCATTAGACTGCCATCTTCATAAAAGAACATCCTTATTATAGTGATTTAAAACAAAAATCCTAAATTCCAATTCTAAATCACACCATTCACTATAGTATAAACCAACTAATTGCCTTTTAAATAACAATTGTAACTCACCAAAGGAGAAGGCGTGTGAGATAATAATATTAGGAGTATTGGAGATAGAAAACAGTAAAAGATATTTTCAAGAGAGTATTCATCTTTCCACCTATTTGTCCAAAATAAAATAAATTCATCATCATTTATTTTTCAACTAATACTAACATCTAATATATCCTTAAAAAAAAATGGATACCTTTATAAAAATGTGAATTATTAACAGTAGAAGTATGTAAGCCAACAGTCTACTACACTAAAATCACAAAATCAGCCACATCTACAAAGAGCACCATAAGCATCTAACATTTTTATTAATCTCAATTTATGTCTACTGTAAATTTTAAAACCACAGAAAATTCGGATTGAATTTATAATTGAAAATTTTTAAACTTGAAAATACAAATCGGTATAATATCAGATTATGAATTTTCAACGGTATAATTAGGCGATGAGGTTTCATAATATTTTGTTTAAGATAAACCGACCTTCATTTTTTTTTTGGGTTTTAGACATAACTCTTCCCCTTCTCTCGAAAAATGCTTTTTTAGAAATATTTTTATTATGAAATTATGGAAATGTCCTCGGAACCTTTTTATTGTAATTAAATATTTTAACGGTTATGATTTTGATAATTGGTGAAAAGTTAGTAAAAAATTCTAACAATAAGTTATAAGTGGGCGCTAAAACAACGGAACAACAAATAATTAACGCTTTTGCTATTTTTTATTTTTTTGTTTCTCATTTTGTACCATTTAATTTAGTTTTTTTTATTATAAAAGCAGACAACTATCAGCTTGTTTCTATTTCTTTTCCAAAATAACAACATATCAGTTCATATATACGAAGTATATAGCTATAAACAAAAAGCACATGGTACCCAAGCCTAAACTTGCTAATTTCCCATAGTTATACCAAAAAAAAAACAGATTAAGGAAGCACAGACAACAACAAACAGTCAGTCACACAACAAAGAAGTCAGAACCGTAAAATAAAACTATGAATGTAGTGAACTAGGCAGGTGTACCCCCTGAACTTTAATTTAATTTTATAGAAAAGATAATTTCATAAATAACTTAAATAAAATATGGAGTAAGTAACTGCTATTATTTTAATTGATATTCAAACTTAGAAATTATTAATACTAATAAAATATTGAATAAAATACTATAGTCTAGTCACTTTAAAAAAATATATAGCCATTTTAAATTAACTGTCAGAATTATTACTACCACTTGTAGTCTTGTACGGTTGAAGAGTAATTGTTAAAAATAAAAATCGAAAGACATCCATCCTCGTAACAAACCAAATTTGAGGCCTCTCTCGTAGTTTTATCCCTTTATCAAGTTAAAAAAAGGGGGGAAAATGATTTACCAAACTCAAGTGGGCTCTGATGTTACCAAACTCTATGCAATGAAGTTATTGCATGGTTTTAAATAGAATTTTGCCATTAATTTCAAATCGAACGGTCCGAAGACTTATTAATCAGATCCGGGCAACGGAGCAGTAATATAAGAAGCAGCCGGTTGCCTGTGTAACTAGGTTCCTCAAAACCGTCCGATACGAAATGAACCGTTCTGATGTCGCCAGATCATCAGTTAGATTTTGTACGAATGAGGAAGCGTAATGGCCAGAAAAATCCAAAATGAGGTCCAACTGTCCAAGGATACGAGCGAATTTACCCTAAAAAAAGAAGAAGGGAATATGCCCAATATTTTCCGAACTATAATATTTTGACAAGTTGATCCTCAATTTTTAATTTGAACAAATAACCTCAAACTACTGAATTAGAGATAAATATTTTAAGATAGTAAATTAACTATTTATTACTCTATTATAAGATGAGAATGACTAATTTGCCCTTATGTGTTTATAGAATAATATTTCAAATATTAATATTTTGTGATTTTTTAATTTGCAAAAAAAAAATCTTAACCCTCTAAATAAATATAGACACTTGATTAAATATTTTTACTACAAAATAAATTTGCTATTACACTTTTATTTCAATTTCAATTTCAATTTTATCTTTATGAGAACTATATAGTTAAGTAAATAATTATAATTATTAGTTCATTTTTAGAGAGTTAAGGATTATTTTATCTACATAATTATTCAAGTGTCTATATATATATTAGAGAGTTAAGGATTATTTTTTAAAATTAAAAGTTCACAAACTATAAATGTTTGAAATATTTGTATGAAATATTATTCTATAAACACACAATGTAAAATAGTAATTTTTCATCTGTAAGTAGTTAATTTAAGGTGTTTGACACTAATTCAGTAATTTAAAGGACTGTCTATTCAAATTAAAAATTCAAGAATCAATTTGTTAAAATATAATAGTTCGGGAGAGTGTCCGGACATATTCACAAAAAAGAAAGATACGAGGGAATCAGGTCCAGGCAACTGGCGAACTGTTCTGCGCACTCACATGTGTTCGATCGATGTGCTATTATTTGGAGGTCTTTTTTTCTTAGCAGAATTTTCAAATTTTCAATTTAATCTCAACAGTTGAGGAAAAATCTAAACATAAATTATTATTAAATCAAGACCGTTAATCACTGATTAAATGAATTAGATAAAAAATATTTCATTTGAAGAGTTTTTTTTTTTTGCTCTCGAGAAGATGTGGTTTCTCTATGTAGGGCTACAAACGAGTCGAGTTCGAGCGAGCGAGGCTTAAACTCAAACTCGGCTCATAAAAATTCGAGTCGAGTTGAGTCGAGCTCGTGAAACGATTCGAGCTGAAAAGTCTAGCTCAAACTCAGCTCGTTACTATTTGAGCCGGCTTATAAGCTAATGCATGTATGTTGACTCGGTTTGATATTTATATTTAGTATATCTATAAACTATAAATTCGATATATCTACAAAAATGATACATGAGTTAGTACAAAATTGATATATTAACAATCTATATTTTCAATAAAATCTTTGCTGCACTAATTTGAATGGATGAATCAACAAAAAAACTATCGAGTCAAATATATGATCCGAGTCACGAGTAAGTATAAGAAGTCATTAAGCCGCTGATATGGTGAGATAATGAGAGATAAAATGTCGGATTAGAGTTTAGCAAAAAAAATATAAACTATTATTATTCGAGCCAAGTCGAGTTATGAGCCGAGCCAATTCTAACTCAAATTCAGCTCATTTAATTATCGAGCACGATTAGCTCGAACTAAATTAATTCGAGTCAGATTAGCTCGAATCCGAGTCGAGCCTGAGCTTTTTATTCAGCCCTGTCTCTATGTAGTAGGTATGTTTCGGCTGGTGTTGTGGTACAGTGTACCTGTGAAAAGTTGATTGTTCATTTGTTCTTCTTTGAAAAAATGTCTGGACATTAACTCTCCGTTTCTCATGATCCAAATGACAGACCATCGGATCTGCTTATTAGCTTATATATATATAATATTTCTAAAAACACATATTACTTATTGAGATGACAATAAATCTTAGCTTTTTACCTAACGATGTATGCTCAAGTTTTGAAAAATCATCTGAAAAATAATATCTTTTGGGATTAATAGAAGCCTTATTTGTTATAAAAAAATAATATTTCTACGAGATATATTTCAAGAAAAAACAAAGAAAAATATGCTTGTATGTTAAGAATGAATGTGTTTTACATGCCTTCAATTTTAATTGTTTTCATTGTATTTCTTTTTAAATTTTACTAATCTAAAATTTAAGAACTAATAATAATCACCAAATAAAAATCACTGGATGCAAACTATAGAGTGTTTTGCTGACAAAAGCAAATTATGAGATTTGAACTTCATTTAGATTCATTAGTCCAAAAGGGTGAATCAATATCACCCCCTTAGTGTTGAAGTAAAAAAAAACGACTCTAAAAATATTAATATCAATTTTTTTTTTACCGATGGTCTACTTTTGGTGTCGGATTTTTACAAAAAAATGACACTAATTTTTTTTTGACACATTAATATCGATTTTTTATAAAAAAATCGACAAAAATATGTTAGAAAATTTTATTGTCACTTTTTTATATGAATCTGACACTAAAAGTGTGACAAATTAGTGTTGGTTTTGATTGCAGAAGAATTAGTGATGGATTTTTATAAAATAAAAAACTGACATTAACATGTCACAAAATTTTACTGTTATTTTTTATAAAAATCCAACATTAAAATTGACAAAATTTAGTGGGATGTTTTGAGATTTCAATTAGTGTCAGATTTTTAAAAAAATCGACACTAATTATATTTTTTAAATTCTAATTGTTTAATTTAAAATTACGATATTTGGATACATATTATGATATTTGAAAGTATTTTTTTAAATTGATTAGGAACCAATGAATTATCGGTAGCCCAACAATTCGATATATTTCATAATTGAAAGAATTTTCATCATAGAGTAATTTCATTATAGCCGTTGATCGATGTTTCTTTGTCTCATTGAATCACTCATTAATATCAACTTCAAATCTGATAAAAATTTATCAATATAATTATTTTACTGAACACTAAAATCTTAATGGTACAAATGAAAGATTTTAAAAATACATAATATCTTCATTATTTCACAAATAATGTCATCTCATGTTACTTACTCATATAACTTACATGAAAGTTTATTTACATCTCTTCGATGATTTTAATTATTCCTGTGAAATTCAATTGTACTGATGTATTCAAGTTTCCTAAAATATCATTTCTGTAAATTTTCATATATTTTTAAAATATATATATTCACTCAATCAAATCCCATATACAAACTGTCTGATGAAAAAAAAAATCTACCAATGATGTTTCGATAACTAATCGAGTCTAAATCTTGTAAAATAGACCATTGACAATAATATAGATTATTAAAATGTATTGAAAATAAAATAAATTTAAACAAATATTACTATTAAAATTTATGATAATTTTGTGCATTGATCATTTAAAAGACATATTTTTGTTGAAAATCTAACACTAATTATATTTTTCCACTTAATATATTAAAAAACAACTAGTGCCAAACTTTTAATAAATTTGACATCGAAAGTTCCAACCAATAGGAATTTA
Organism: Schoenoplectus tabernaemontani; assembly: GCA_037127355.1. Taxonomy (NCBI): domain Eukaryota; kingdom Viridiplantae; phylum Streptophyta; class Magnoliopsida; order Poales; family Cyperaceae; genus Schoenoplectus; species Schoenoplectus tabernaemontani. Next base: position 17,353,847 of record CM073752.1, read on the forward strand.
GAAATGAGACACCCACAGATTATGAATTTTTATCATATCCATCATCCATTATCTACTCTATCTGACGCTCCCGATCGAATGAACCTTTCGATATATAATATTCTCCCATTCTACTTCATATTCTCTTTCTATTCAATTTTAAAATTCAAACAAAGAATAATACAATAGACAAATAAGAGAGAGAAATAATGGAGACGATATCAAAAGGAAAAAAAAATCAAAATTCAAGCACCTCACATTCAAACTATCATAACTTTTAATAGAAAACTCCGATCGAAAAGTTCTACATGGCTACAGAAAGTTTACAATGAGAATTATAAGGGTAATGCTTATGCTTATATGGTGATTCTTAGGGGGAAAAACTTGTTTGAGGCCTCAAAAACACATTTGAAAATTTAAAAATCTATTTTTCATTACATTTTCATATTTATAGCTAGAAATTATGTATTATAGTTGCATTAATCATATATAGTTGTATTTAGTAGCATTTCTAATATATATTTTGGATTGGTTACTTTTAATTAATTTTTTGTATTTGTATACGATTATGTTGTAATATCAACTAACGTGTTATATTGATATGTTTTTGCTTGTTATAGTCTAATTACATATTACTAGCTATATACCCGCGCGTTACAGTAAAAGAAATTTTTTATTTAAACATTAAAATATTATAAGATAAAAAAATTCACATTTATCTAATATTAAATTATAAATTCACCAAATTATAGAGAAAACATATAATAAAGACTATATTTAATCTTGGATGAGATTTTTGCACAATATGAGTTAATGATTCATGATTTTTATGGAAAGAAAAGTAAATTATTCTAACATATATTATCACCATTAATTCCTTACCAAATATGCACAAAGTTGCTAAATAAAAAACAAAAATTATGGAAATAATAGTATATAAGGGAAAGAAATGGAGAGAAAGAGGGGATCAATGGACGCGATCACATACGTTCGATCAACCAACAATAAATATTATCCGTCTAATTGAGGGATAAAATGGGTATAATAAAAATTTACAATGACAAAAAATGGACCATCCAATTCTTAGATGCTTTATATAATAGTATAGATTATTGAATACACAATATCATATTTAACAATATTCTTATTCTAACTACATAATTCATTCATTTTAAAATTATATTTATTAAAAAATAGTGTCAGATTTTTATTAAAATATCTGACACTAAATATGATAATTAGTGTCAAAAATTTATTAAACAATTGACATTAAAAAAAATAAATTTGATATAAATTAAAATAATTAGTGTCTATTCTTCTCTAAATATTCGACGCTAATTGATTTAATTAGTGTCAGATTTTTTTCTATTATATCAATATTGTAATTAGTGCCGGATAAAAAAATCTGACACTATGAGTCTCAAAAGTGTGGAACTAATTCGCCCTTTTGGACTTTTGATTGACAAACAAAAGCTTATAAAAGAAATGTTAATGTTGATAATCTTTTTTGAGGTAGTAGACAAAACAACAACAACAACAACAAAGCCTTTAATCCCAAATAAATTGGGGTAGGCTACTATAAAAGATTATCCAAGATTATCCACATCAACATTTTTCTCACATTTTAGTTGCCTTATTTATTGTGTTTAGATTAAGATAAATAGCACAAATTATTCTAGTGGTTGTTGACTAGACTTTAAAAAAAATCATAAATTCAAGTCCGTATAAATAAAAAAAAATGCTTTGATCTCTACTTAATTAAAAAAATAAATTGCCAAAATTTATTATTCAATGAATCTAACGTGACCTTTCAAAAAAAATGAAACCTAAATAAGGATATTAATCGTTTTAGGTCTGTTGTGACTTGACCTCCGGTTGTGTCAGTGTCGGAACAATCTAAAAGGCTATCATAGTTATGGCAAGTTGCTCTTAATTGGAGAGTGACATTTGCCAAGTAAGACAGAACGATTAGACTGAAAAAAAATTATCCTATCAATCCATGTATTTCCAAATCACATTTTAGAGATTTTTATATCTATAACCCTCGTAAACGTCAAATACGGAACGGATGCTATTATATCAGTGGATGCAAATACGCATTAATTTTCTGTACTAATTATGAATATTTTAATTAATGTTTGACTTTATAACTTTATTTTAATGAAATTTGGAAAATAGAAATTTGTCCAATATATTTTATCCCCAAATTTGCATGAACTTCTATGTTTCTCTTTTAAGAAGTGATAATTGCATCTTTTATACGCACACCATATTTAATATTAATCCTTTCTAAAAATACGTAATCTCTAACTCATGTTTTGTAATATATATTTTTTTCAAACACTTAACACTGTATAAAATCTGGTTAAAAATATTTTCGACCGACCTGATGACGGATCATGGGTCGACTCGACTAGAGTAAAATAATTAAGTATTTATTAATTAATTTGATATATTTAAATAATTAAATGTTATTTAATTTATATTTAATCTTAATTAGTATATATAAGTTTTAATTAGTATTAAATCACAAAGGAAATTTAAAAATATAATTAAACATGTCAGGTCAGGCTCATCCATACCTGATCCGATCCATGACGAGTCAAAATTTTTTGATTTATACCCGACTTATTTATTTTCGAATCATTTCGGATCAGATTAGTTTCAGGTCATCAAGTTTTGATAACTTAAGATTCTTCAAAGCTTATTAGTGTAATGTAGTCTTTATTCAATGAATTAATTATTAATGTATGCAGACATGCCTTTTTTTTTTTTCAAATGATGTCTACTTTTTCATTGAAAATATGAATCGACAAAGGAGACAAGAATATCTCATGGAACAGGAACCCCCAGCATTTTCCAGCCCTAGAAACCTTTGTCAAGGCTCAAAGAACCATATCATGGATCTTTTGACAGCCTTAAAAAAGATGCTCTTTGGTGCCCCCGCTCTGTTATAGTGTTATTCTCTTTTCTTTCTTTTTTTCTTGGTCAATTTGTACTTCTTCAGATATAAAAAAAAAGAAAAGAAAAATGTTCTTCTTTCAGAAAGCAGTGTTGATGATTCTTCAGTTCTTCTCCTTTATTTCTTTTTCAATTAATTCTCGTCGGGTTCATAAAAAAAAGACTCCTACAAGTTGCAACAAACTAAGAGCAAATAAAAATCATGAATTTATAGCGGGCCTTTTAATGTTTATCCTTTGATGAAATTGCAATTTGTGGCAAGTAAAACTTTTTGTGGGTGCATCGAAACATTACTTCTTATTTACATAATCAGTTCAAACATTGTATGACTAAGAAAATAATGTGCTTCAAAAACCAGTTGAAGAAATACTGAATGTTATTGAAGTGGACTAAATTGAAATGAATATCTACATATCTCCTGTCTATTATATATTTTGGACATTGGCAACCCTGATCAATGTCAGTTTATTGGTTCACTCCCGTCTCTTAACTTGAAATCAGCCAAACATTGATTCAGCTCAGTATTAAAAAAAAAAAAAACAGAAGTTCAGAACTCTTGTATTAATTTCAGAAGAAAACAAAAATATAGACATAATGTTGAAGAGTCAACAACAATAGCATGACCTCGATGGCAATTGGCAAAGCAGAGGGGCTTTTGTCTGTGAAAAGTGAGAAAAGGTACGAGTAGACGGGGGTGTTTTGTAGCGGAAACCATAGTCATGGATTTCATTTTCAACCATCCCCAATCCAACCTAACCACCTAATACAAGTATACAACGGATACAATCATACAAACAAAACAAGCGCAGTTGGTTTAATTAATGCACCATGCACAGGACCAAGTCTCAGTGGAGACTGGAGAGATAAGATGTTGGTTCGAATACTTTCTCAGTGGAGGAGACTGGAGAGTGAAGATTCAGATTCGATTCGGACATATTTGATTGAGGCTGGTTCGTTTGTGTCGTGTGAGTGTGTGGCATTCTGAGTTGCGTGTCGACTGTCGACGGACTTCCTTGAAAAAAAAGATTGATACAACCATCACCTACCCCGGACTCTTAATATCTCAGCGCTTTCTTGAAATAATAATAATAATAATAATAGTAGGGAGCAGATATATATCACATTTGATACCGTAGTCGATAGCACTTTAAATATTCATGTTAAGCACTTTAAATAGTAGGGAGCAGATATATATCACAACGTACATCAACTTGATTGTTCAATTTTTTTGTACAGTATTTTGTTATTCAACTTAATTGAGTTATTATTTAGAATTTTTATATTTCAATTAAATAACAAAGTGATATACAAAATAAGTGTTGTTACAATTAATTTAATTTTTTTGGTATTTGCTTAATTGTTAAGATTATCAAAATAATCTATTGTCAAAGATCCTCCCCATAAGAAACCTACAAAATATATAGAAAATATTATATTGTAATAAAATTTTAATATGTAAATCGGTCTAAACAATTTGAATCAATCGAATAAACTGAAATTTAAAGCCGGTGAATCGTGCACTTGAGAAAAATAATTACAAATGCAAGAAATGATCACTAGAAGGTTGCAAATAGGGTTGTAAATGGATTAAATACAGACATATAATGCTTTTACCGTATCCATATCCGTTAAAAATTTTCCGATACGGATTCGAATACAGATAGTCTCAGATACGAATATGGATCAAATATTCAACGGATATCGGATACGGATCGGATATCAGACATATACATATACAAATACGAATATATTTCAGATATGAAGTAAAATTATTATATATATCATTAAAAATAATTTCATATTATTTTTTGATAGAATTATTAATTATAAAAGTTTAATATTAATTATCATTATATTAGTAGTTCAAATGTATCAATGAATTATTAAAAAACATGATACATTAGCACAATATATATATATAGAGAGAGAGAGAGTGGAGATTTAAGTATTGAATATATTATTATTATTTTTAGAGCTGATTTTCAAAAATTAAAAATCATAACTTAAAAAGCTCAAAACGCTCCAAATTTTTGCATCCCATGAGATTTTCATATAAAAATTTTAATGAGAATGATAAATTAAAATTTCGAGATGATTTAATATGTTTTTTGAGTTAAGCTCACGGAAGGCCTCCGTGAGCTTAAGCTCACGGTATCTTCACTCTCTCTCTCTCTCTCTATATATATATATATAGAGTAGAGATACCGTGAGCTTAACTCAAAAAATATATTAAATCATCTCGAAATTTTAATTTATCATTCTCATTAAATTCTTTATATGAAAATCTCATAGGATGCAAAAATTTGGAGCGTTTTGAGCTTTTTAAGTTATGATTTTTAATTTTTAAAAATCAGCTCTAAAAATAATAATAATATATTTAATACATGAACATCATTTTAAAAAATTAAAAACGGTGACTTAAAAAGCTCAAAACACTCCAAATTTTTGCATCCCACAAGATTTTTATATAAAGAATTTAATGAGAATGATAAATTAAAATTTCGAGATGATTTAATATGTTTTTTGAGTTAAGCTCACGGAAGGCCTCCGTGAGCTTAAGCTCACGGTATCTCCACTCTCTTTCTCTCTCTCTCTCTCTATATATATATATAATTAGTTAGATTTATAATGTATGCAAAAAATAATTAAAAACACATAATGAATTTTTTTTGGATATGTATTCGGATAATATCGGATAATATCGGATCGGATAACTTCGGATAATGTTGGATATTGACGGATAATAGCTAAACGGACGGTTACAGGATTGATAATAGCCAAATCATATCCATATCCGTTAAAAAATTTTCAGATATGGATACAAATTTTTCGGATATAAATATGAATCAGATATTTTTTATTATTTTTCGGATCGAATCACGGATAAAATCAATATATTTTATTATCCGTTTGTAACCTAGTTGCAAAGATATTCGCCACAGAAAATAGCTCCAAACAAAAGTCCAATAGTTTGTTCATATAGAGGACAAAACCAAATCTGTTCCTCAGAAAACTGGGCCCAGTGGAGGGGCACAAGCAGCATGCAATGGGCTCACAACAATTCCCTGCTTGCTTTTTCCTGCACCTATTACATCTCCTCTCCATTGTTTGATCACGGGAGGATTTAATTTTCATGTATTTTCAAATGTGTTTTTAAAAAAAAAAAGAAAAATAAAATCGAAATGTTATAAATTTCTTGCAATTATTTTTCACTATCCAAATTCAATTGAAATTACGAATAGCAAATGCTTCCTTAAAGTTTCGGAACATATCTAATGAATGCATCTTTAAATCACAATCATCTTTGTAAAGGTAATGTTATCATAAAACTGTTTGAAAGCAATAGCACCATAGAAGATGTTTTGGTCGGGTTTCAACAATGATTTTCACCACTTCATTTTGGAGAAAATTAAATTCTACCATAAGCATATTTATATAGCAAAATTACCAAATGCATACCTACTACAACGATTTTAAGTTTTAGTACTTACATATAGTGTACCGTAACATCAATGACTTTAATTAATTGTAAGTAATTTCACATAATAGAAAGGCATTTTTTGACTTTTATCTTTTAAATATATAAAGGTAGAAGACTATCAAAATTTCTTTTTAAAACAATATCGGTAGTTCTTATGTTAGGATTGTATAATTCAGCGTTAAATTAGATTTCTTTGAAAAATTTTGAGAGTTAGATTTTGCAAAAGTAAAAAGAATATTCAATGGATTTTGATTTTGATTTTTAATATGAGTCTTGAGAGAGTGATAAAAAATAATATCTTCTGTATGAAAAGTGGATAGATTCGAAATCCGAATAAACTCTTTATTAACATTTGTAATATTTGAGAATTTGACTCTAGTCTTTTTTTATTTAAAAAAATATGAATCTTGTTATTCTTTCTTATGGCATATTCGATGTACACGAGGTAATAGAAATGAACATAAAAATTAAGCTAAAAGTTACTGTAAGAAAAAAACATTCACTCAAAATATTTTTATTTTTCCATGAACAACAATAAAAGCCATGCCTCATGGAATTGGTTAAGATAGCTTGGATCTCCATTGCTTCCCAACGGAGGCAAGTTGAACTTGTCAACGCAACCAAATCAATAATTGTTCTTCCACTCAGAATCAGATAGGGTGGGGCCCACAACCCTCTTTTGTCCTTGTAGATAATAATAATGATATCTCTACATTTAAATAAAGTAGAATTGCAAATATTTTGATAAAATAGCAGGACCCCTACATGGAAACTATGGAGGTACGCTGCATGCCGACACGTGTACATTTCTATGCCTAGCTGTTTGATTCATCAATTTTGTATAGGTTCTTTGTCGTTGCCAATTCATTGTCAATTAACAGGTGTTACCTCATGTACCAATCCATCAGGCCGCCCTTTAGCAACTTCGTCGAAAAATGATATTTCTGGCTTGCTATTTTTTGTGTGTATCTGTTACCATCAATGATTTCTCTTGCCTTAGTACTATGGAATCATTATTATTTAGTAACAGAAAGCGGGCAGTTGGTTTATTTTAAATTGGAAGTTATATCCCAGCAATATGCCAATATCACAGAGCAAATACATCCTTTTGAAATCTTAGCCCATTTAAAAGAAAAGCCGTCAACTGTGAAATCTCTTTATATTTTGGGCCTTATAGGATACACCGGATAGAGCCCAGTTGTGTAAATTTATCAATTTTGGGGGGGTTATTTCTCGGTTCTCACGCTCCTTTGGAAATCATGGAAGTCGGAAATATTGCGTATGATGCCCCCCAAAACTCAGAGGTGCTAAACTGTGCATCAAATCATCGTGTGCAATTAACATGTGCAGAATGGTGTCTCGAGGCTTTAAGATCAAAGTTTATTCTAAATTTTATTTCAACCATCCGATCAGTTTTGTTTCACCAATCTTGATGAAATTCATTTCACACTAGCATTGTTTCATTAAAATTTTGAGACTAATTTTAATCTCAAGATCTTGGGACGCCACCGGTTTCAGTGCAGAATCCATACGATGATATGTTTGCAACACTTGTCCATTAGAACTTTAGAAGTAGCTTTACTTTTTTAATTCTCTTTTACCAGTGCCGCTATACTAGGTTGCACTTAGGGTTTCCATTTACGGAATATATATGTCTGATAATTTATTATGTATTTTTATTTTGTGAGATGTATTAATATTTTTAATTTATTAATTTTAATAGTAATATAAATCCGCATCTCTCTTATTATCCCTTATACTAAAATCTTGATTTCGTCTGTAGATGTATTATGTTGAATATTTTTTTGATTGAAAAGATAAGAATCTAGCTCTCAAATTTCATAATTGTCCATAAAATCTCATCCGGTTTTCGAACCCATGACCTCTCATATAAAGAGTGTTGCCCTTTACTGCTAGACCAAAGACTGATTTGCCCTTTGAGTAATGAATCGAGCTTGAGTTAAGTCTGACTTAGCTCGCTGGATTAATTAGGCTCGTTAAACTATTCATTTCTTTGTTATTTATATTGCTTCATTTTGGGTATTTGTATATTACATAAATCATAGCCCAATATATATATATATATATAATTATGAAATTATTATATGAAATATATATAAAAATCTGCTGCATTCTTATAATTTTTTTTTTTATAAAATTGGGTATAAAATATTTGTGTAAAATTCTGTTAATTATTAAATGAATTATTAATGAGCTAGCTTAGGTCACGTGTTATCTTAATAAGTAAATCAGAAACCAGTGTTTTTGGCATAGGTTCAGAAAGATTAACGAATAAGTACGGCTCATTAAATTATTCTGAAGCCAAGCCGATTTTGACTGCTTAGGCTGCAGTCGATCTCCGCTAAACTCCGCTGCAGGCTGCAGCGCTGCTGAAGCCAAGCAAGAGGTATAAATATGTAGCAAAAGGACTGTCAATTTGAGTTTAATCTAGCATTTCCACAGTTAAATGTACGAAAGAGGAAGAAAAGCACACTCAAATTCCATTATTTTTCACTTCTCGAATTTTCAATTTCTTGATATATAACAACATTTTTTTATCTCCGATATTCAACTGAAGTACTAGATATGATAAAGATAATTTTGTTACATTATCAATAAAATTTTGCTATATTTGACTTTATTTTAATTGCAACTATGAACCTGGAAAGTCAATGTACAAATATTATCATATCATTAGATTTTTGTGTGAGGCTATTCAATTCGTGAAGCACGATAGCAGGGTGGTGCTTCTAATTCAAATCTATAATTTTAAATAAAAATGATCTATCCAAATCGTTCAATCTAATCTCCATATGAAAATATATTAACAAATCAAATTTTATATTTTTGAAATTAGTTTGTTATTTTTTCGGATGGAGAGAAAATCATTTTTTGGACGAACCAAAATTCTCGGACCAACTTATTTTCTCCTCATCTGAAAAATAGCAAATTAATTTTAAAAAATATATAATTAATTTGCTAATATATTTTAAATATATATATAATTAATAATAAATATAAAATATAAAATTTGATCTCCAAAGTTATTTCAATATGAAGATCATGTTCAATGGTTTGGAACAATCATTTGAACTTTTAAATTTGAGATATTGACGCAAAGTATGAGAGATTTTGTACTTCGAGAATCGCCACAACCTATACATGTTCAAAGTATGGCTACGATGAATCCATAAGTACTTCGACCAAATGTTTACGGTTCAAATTTCAAACTTCTGCGTCCAAAATTTTAATTTAAATGATTTAATTTTTTTTTCATATCATAATATTATACATTATCAATTTTTATCATGTTTGGGGTTGATTTATTATGCTTAAAAAATGACAATATTTAGCCTTCAAAAATTGATATTTTCAACTACTTTTAGAGCTATCTTTCAAAAATCATTAAACATACTAAACTAACTCCAAATATGATGAAAATTGATAATATATAAGATTATGATATGAAAAATCTTTTAAGCTATTTAAATTAAAATTTCAAACATGATATTTTAAAATTTTAGTTGTTAGAGTTTTGACTTAAAATGTTTATGAAATCACCGAGAGTCTCTATATATATAATATTCACAAAAACGAAGTGTTTGACAATTAGTACAATGAGGTATGTTGTCCTGACTGGCGTAGTCTACATATAAAATTTGATACGATTTAAACTTTTATGGATTTACTATTTAGGGATCCGATAAATAAACAATATACTGTATCTTTATTTGATTGATTGCTTATCAAATGATTTTCAAGTTGGATGAAATTAAACGCACCATGTCTAATCTACTGTCACATAATAACTTGTTATTTTAACTTTGAATCATTTTTGACGTCCGTCAATGTCAAATATCAATGTATTTTCCACCCTAGTAATTACTCTGCCACATTATGATGTCAGATATGAACATTCAAGTGCCAGAATCATGAATTTGGACTTTGGGAGGAGCAGAGCATTTCTCATTATTGTATTAAATATGATACATGTCAGGGAACATAATGCCTAGAACTACCACCACCCCTATACGGGTACACACTATACACCATTTAACAAGTTGCTTCCTTTAATCATGGCACCAACACTCACATGGTAAAACATTAGAACCTCAAAACATATTTACTTTACCAAAACTAGATCCATTAATTCTTCAAATCATGGAGTTAGTGACTGTCTCCTACTTAAATGATCTACTAATATTATTCATAAAATGGTTGTTCTGATATTTCAGAGAAGAAAGCTCATCAGATATTGTCAGAAGCAGCAGGGAGGGCCACTGACCCCTGATTTTTTTTTTAAAATAGGCTTTGATGTGAATTTTTTTCAAAACTATGCTTGATTTAACAAAATATTGTAAAGTATACCCGACCTTAGAAATATTTTTAAAAAATATACCTCTAAAGTATACTTTCATTATAAAAAAATATAAAAATATTCTTAACTGTCAAAATAATTATAATATTATACTTATGATTTTTTTTTTACCCCTATCATGAGGGCTGGCTCCGCCACTAGATTCAGAAATCTTAAGTATCGGACCTGCTTAATCTGAGAAGATTTAAACAAATTTGGACTACTTTATGCTTTTTATCCTATCTTATCTCTTATTTTAATATTTTTCACGAGGAAAGTTATCTCTTCTTTCTGAAGAAAAGAAAGACGGAGCTACATCGTGTCAGCAGGCAGAGACAGGAGCAAAACAAATTTGATGGGCGTAACACATACTATACACATTTATCAATTCGCTGCTGATCGGCGCAGTGTCTCATCCTAATAAAAGAGTAATTTATTTCCCAATCCGCCTCTTATGAATTCTAATCCCATCTAAAAGAGATAGCTCCAACGCAATAATAATTAGACCACGAGGAAACATGCAAAGTATTCAATGCTCAAATCACATAGGAAGAAAATTTTGTCTGGGAGATGCATGCTAATTAACTTTTATGATCTCTTTTATTACTAATCTCACTGAAAAAATTTCAAAGTTCTTTTAAATATGAAATTCGATGATTTTACTCTTCTTCTTTTCAGAGAAAAAGGGGAAAAAAATTCCGTCAGATATTTTTTTAAAAAAAGTTTAAAGCTACATTTTGATAGTAGAATGTTTCTGCTCTTTTTCAAAAGTAAAGAAATGTTGGATGTTCCGTTCTCATTCCTCTTTGTCTTACTTATAGCTCTAATGGTTCTGTTTAGAGTTCTTTTGTATCATATTCATTTTTCTGTGTAATAATTAAAGTTTGTAGGGTCTTATTTGTAACTTTGTAAAGACTCTAATAAACACAGAAAATGAAAAATGGGATGTATTAGATTCCCGACAAAAAATACTTTCTCTTCTCTTTGTTCTCTGATTCACGACTACTGTAACATCAAAACCCTAGATGTGCGTCGTCAGCATCGCGATCCTCTTTGGATTGCTGATTGTCCTCTTTGTGGCGATCTTTGTCCGGTTTGGGCGTTCGTGCTCCCAGCCAACAACTGGTATCAGAGCTGAAGGTTTGTGCTTCCGCGATTTCGTTCTGGTGTGTCGCTCAGTCGATCCGTTCGTGCATCTTGTTGTGTGGCTGCTGTGAGGTGTGAGCCACGTTTGTGAGGTGTGTGTTGCGCAAACACTAGGATCCTAAACCGCGATTGGGCTAGCATCTCTCCCATTCTTCATTCGCTGCCGTGTGCCGACAACACCACGCAAGATCAAGGTCTCTAGTTTAATTATTTTTTGCTCTTAGTCAGTGACTTGGAGTTATTACAGTGATTGTTACTTGTTGGTTTGATTAAAATTTGTTAATCGGTATTGTTTAGTAGAATGGAGGAGAGTAATAGTGGTACCATGATTAAACTCACCTCGTCTAATTATGATATTTGGAAGTCTCGTATGGAGGATTTGTTGTATTGTAAGGATGCTTATGCACCTCTTACGGGTATGAAACCCGCTGATACCTCCGATGAGGTTTGGAAAGTCTCAAACCGTAAGATAATAGCCCTAATTAGACAATGTGTTGATGATTCCGTGTACCACCATATTTCAATCGAAATTGATGCTAAAGACTTATGGGAGAAACTCGAGAGTTTGTATGAGCGTAAGATCGCTCAAAATAAGGTCTTCTACATTAAAAAATGGTAAACATGAAATACCAAGAGGGATCCTCGGTGTCGGATCATTTGAGTCAGTTTCAAGATTGTGTAAACCGTTTGTCTACCATGAAAATGGTTTTGGATGAAGAGTTACAACCTTTAATCTTGTTGAGTTCTTTACCCGATAGTTGGGAAACTTTGGTGGTGTCTTTGAGTAATTCGGTACCAAATGGTATTGTGACCCTAGCCATGGTTAAAGATAGCATGCTCAATGAGGAGTTGAGGCATAAGGAATTAGGGATCACTAGTGAGTCTTAAGCTCTTGTTATCGAAAATCGAGGAAGGAGTACTCATAGAACCTCTCATGATGATGACAAACGAGATAAATCAAAGAGGAGGCCAAAGTCTAGAAAGGGGATCGTTTGTTATTATTGTAAGAAATCCGGTCATATGAAGAATGAGTGTCAAAAATTGAAAGCTAAGAATGATGGTCTCAAGAGAGATAAATTTAGGGGTAGAGGCGGTAATGATGAGAAGGAACATACCGCCGCCATTGCTTCCGATGAAGACGTGTTTATTGCTTGTGATGAAAGATTTGTGAACCTTACTTGTCATGATTCCACTTGGGTAGTTGACTCTGCGACCTCATTCCATGTCACATCTAGACGTGACTTATTCTCTTTCGACAAGGAGGAAGATTATGGTGTTGTAAGGATGAGGGATAATGGAGTTTGTAAAATCTCTGGCATTGGAGATGCGAATGTGGAGACAAGTTTAGGATGCAAGCTTACCCTTAAGAATGTTCGGCATGTGCCGGACATGAGACTTGATCTCATTTCGGTTGGTGCCCTTGATGATGATGGGTACCAAAGTCATTTCTTTGGAGGAAAATGAAAGTTGTTGAAAGGATTTTTGGTTGTTGCCCGCGTAATAAAATCTGGTTCGCTTTATGTGACTCAAGTCAAAATGTGTGGTGAGGTGAATGTGTTGGAATGTAACTCAACCAATTTGTGGCATTTGAGGTGAATGAGAATGGCATTGAAATTCTTTCCAAGAAGAATTATGTGCCTATTGATGGTACTTCTCTCACCTCTTGTACACATTGTTTGACGGGCAAACAACATCGTGTAGCCTTCAAAAGAAATCTGACAAGTAAGAAATCAGGTTTGTTAGATTTGGTGCATACCGATCTTTGTGACTTTTGTGGATGACCATTCTAAAAAAATATGGGCATATTCCTTTAAGACAAAGGATCAAGTATTGAATGTGTTCAAGTAATGGGTTGTGGAGGTTGAAATAGAAACCAGAAAAAAAATTGAAGTGTGTCCGGTCGGATAACGGAGGAGAATACCATGGTCCTTTTGAGACATTTTGCAAGACCAATGGTATTAAACTTGAGAAAACTGTTTCTAAAACTCCACAATAAAATGGTGTAGCCGAACGAATGAATTGCACCATTTGTGATAGAATTCGATGCATGCTCTCTCATTCTAAGCTTTCAAAAGATTTTTGGAGTGAAGCTTTAAACACGGCGGTTCACTTGATCAACCGTTCTCCTTCACATGCATTGGATGGTGATATACCAGAAATAGTTTGGAAAGGTAAAAATATATCTTATGATCACCTTAGAGTGTTTGATTGTAGGGCTTTTATGTACATACCTAAGGATGGAAGGTCAAAACTCGATAGCAAGACCAATAAGTGCATTTTCTTAGGGTTTGGAAATGGTGAATTTGGGTATAGGTTGTGGGATGATGTGTATTCTGCTAACCTAATAAATATCCTAATTTATACTCAATTTTAGCCGCAAGCGCACGGCTTGGTCAAGTAGTAGTCGGGATGTCGAACCACAAGGACAATGGTGAATTACCAGTTCTCAAAAGTTTCACAAATTTAGACAATCGAACGAGAGTTTTGTATTAAACTAAAAGAGCATAAATCTAACAATAATGACTGAAAAGTTTATCAAATCAAGGATTCTAGGGGTTTTCGGCTTTACTCTCACTCATTTGGTCAATTCACTCTATTTGATCTTTAAATATGTTCTAATATTTATTGGAGATTTAATTTCAGATTTTAGTACCAAATTTACACTTTCGTGGCTTGATACCGTACCTAAATAATTTGGGTTTCACGATTAAGTACCTCACCTTATAAGTCTAAACTCATTAAGATCAGCGAATCACTTTGGCATAACCTATATTTTGTACTTCGCCTTTTGGTACCACAGATAATTTCTAGGGTTTTCCTCGGTTTTCCCTTAGGTAATAAGTTTCACGATTAAGTACTTGGCCTACGACCTAAATCACTATTTTGGGTCAGAAAATTCAGTTCCACCTTTTGATTTCCGCTTTCACTTCTAAGGTAACATGCAATTGATTAAAACTAAGCATTCAATTTAGACAAAACAACAATCACAAACAACAAGAACTAAAAGATCAACACACGAGTACAATTAAACCATCCGAGTTATCGAGTTTACACCTAGACCCCTAGAAGGGTGTCTAGCCACAAATCATGTCAAAGATTGTACAAAGATTCATATTTAAACAACAACACAACATGAGAAAAGAGTAAAAAAAAAATACACCAAGAAGATCTATGATTTCTCGCCCGGTTCTTGAGTTCTCCTTCTTCAAATCATTCTCCAACGGTGTTCTTCCTCTTATTTCTTGCTTGGGATCTATTCTTCAGTCAATTCAGAGATGTCTGGGATGAAGGGGTGTTAAAAGCTCTTAATTTCAATGAGAAAACAGCTATAAAACTGTATGTTCGTGCTTCCAGCCCTGATAATTACGGTCCGCAATTTTTGCACTTTCTTAACAGAGCGAACGAGAGAGCAAATTCCATTATCGCGGTCCGCAATTTTGATAATTGCGGTCCGTAATTCTTGTCCAAAAATGCTTTTCATTTGATTTCTTCGTGTAGGTTCGATCCATCTCATTTCAAGCCTCATTTCTCATGTTGACATCCTTATTTACATTCCATAACCTGCAAAATAATAAGAAATACAGCAGTATCTCGAACTCGACATAAAAACTGAATAAATTCTTAATAATTAACATAAAATGCACAGTTTTTTAGATAAAACCCTAATCGCACATGATATATAATTGAGGCTTATCAAATTTCCCCAAACTTAAACCTTGCTTGTCCCTAAGCAAGATTCAGTCAGAGACCTAGGGTAAATCTCTAAACTAAGTCAAGTTCCAAGAAAATCTAACATATATGCAAAATATCGTGGGTTGTTTGAAAAATAGATGACTAACCCTAAGACAAATCCTTTCAAATTTGTTCGGTCATTAATTGGAGTTTTGAGAAAAGTTTTGGGAATTGTTCGTTATTTCTGACTTCACGCGTGGTGTTTTACTCGAAGAGTTTTACCTCAGACTCCTATTTGCAATGTAATGCCCTAAAATCTTTCAAAAAATGATGAATACTAAAGTTTTTTCCTTCCTCTCAACTATGAAATAAAATCAAGAAAATCCATAAAAAAAGAAAAATTACAGTGTTAATTCTGAATCTCACGCGGGTTATTTTTGCGTAGCTAAAAGCTTTATTGAGAAACCCTAATTGCGCGTATGAGACTGTCTCGTGCCGTGTTGGGGGTTAGAGAGTTCCATAATACCGCCCTAGCACATTTGAGACTTAATTTTACCTTATTTGAATCAAAATTATTCTTTTTATTTATTTGCGAATGTCATGGCATGTGTACTCTTAACCATGATGCCTCGATAATTTAGACCTTCTAAAGATTTGCATATTGATTTTCAGGTCCTTTTGATTTTTTTTTCTTATTTTCAGAAGCACCGGTCGACACTTGGCATAAGCACTCTTTCTTAATTATTTTCTTCATTTAAAATAAACAAACAAATTGGATTTCCAAGGTTTGATAAAAAATTTTGGGAGAACGTCAATTCTTAAACACTCATCATTCTAGAAACTTCTTAGGGTATATTCTTTTTTGATTTTTCGGACCCGAGAACCTTTTTCATTCACCACATGTTATTTTAAAAAAGTTTGTATATTCCCGTATCAATTTCCCAAAATTTTCAAAAAGACTACTCTTTTACCAAAATTTACCTTAGGTTTTTTTCAAAACTTTTTACAAAAATTTCCATTAAAATTTGAATTTTTAGAAAAAAATACAATAATTAATAACAACAATGCAGATACAAGTAAGTTCCGAATACCCCTCAAACTTAAATCAAGTATTATCCCCAATTCATGATATAGCAAGAAGAAAGAAAAGAAAAGTACAAAGAACTTACAATGGACGAAGACAATGGAGGCGGGAAGGGTTGAGGCGGGTGCCTCAATCGCTAGGCGGGGGCTCATCCCTCTCATGTGGTGCTCGTGGCGCCTGTGTGAAACACTGCTGATCCGCTGGGTATGGAGGGAAGGTGGGCTGCTGGTAGTCTCCACGGTTCATGTGCCAATTATTGATATGCTCGGTGAGGTGCCACACGTCATGCATCCAGCGATCAATGTCACTCATCCAACCGTACATGTTGTGCATGTGTTGGGTGACTTGAGTGGTAAAGACGGTAAAGCTGGTATTCATTTGAACTATTTTCTCATAGAGCATTTCGTCAATAAAAGGGAGAGGAAAATGATCCTTCCTAGTTGCCGAATTCAACTTCTTGTAATATATGCACATTCTCCATCCCGTCATCATCCTTGTCGGTATCAACACACCATCTTCAGATTTCATAACGGTTGTCCCTCCTTTCTTTGATACAACGTGCACCGAGCTGACCTATTTGCTGTCCGAGATTAGATAGATTATCCCGGCGTCTAAGAGCTTGTAGAACTCCTTCCAAACCACTTCTTTCAGATTGGGGTTTAGTCTCCTCTACGCCTCCGCTGTTGGCTTATGATCATCTTCCATCAAGATTCGATGTATGCAGATAGATGGACTAATTCCCTTCAGATCTTCAATTGTGTACCCAATGGTTGCTCGGTGTGCTCTTAATTCGGAAAGAAGTCGATCAGTTTGGTCCTTGTTGAGAGCCACATTTATAATAACTGAGTATGATTAATTCGGACCAAGGTACTCATACCTTAGAGTGGATGGTAGAGATTTTAACTCGACCTTGGGTGAGTTTGGAGAGGTTTGGGTCGAGTCTGAACCTTTTGGAGTTGAGAATGCAATTACTGGGCAAAATTACGGACCGCAATTTCTGGAATTCAGACCGCAATTTTGGCTCTGAAAATCCTTGTCTCTATTCATGTGATAATTGCGGTCCATAATTTTGTGAATTTTCGACTGTTTCTTCTGTTTCTTGCTCCGTCCAGTTTTGTAATTCATGGTTTTGAGATTGTGATCCATGATCTTTCTCCTTCTCTTCAGATTTTAAAATTTCCAACTCCAATTGTTCGATAAATCTCTCAAACTCCTTGTTAGCGGGATATGTGATTAATCGGTCAATCGGATCATCAATTGATAATTTTTCAAATTCTTCTTTCACAATCACATCAATCATGTCCACCCTATAGAAGTTACCATATTAGCAGGATATTTCAAAACCTTAAACATATCAAATTTAACTTTTTCTTTTCCAATCTCAAATGTGAGTTTCCCTCCTCTAACATCTATTTGAGTATCGGCCGTATTCAAGAATGGTTAGCCAAGAATTAAAGGTGTATCAGGATCCTCATCCATTTCAATCACAACAAAATCAATGAGAATGTAAATTTTTTTCACTTGAAGTGGCAAGTCCTCAACTTATCCCAATGGATATTTTACCGATCTATCTGCCAATTGCAATGAAATTCTGGTTGGCACTAATTCACCAACCCTAATTCTATCAAATATAGATTTTGGCATGAGACTTATACTTGCCCCAAGGTCACACAAAGCACGATTAAATTTGGTGCTACCAATGGCACAAGGTATGGTAAAACTATCCGGGTCTTGCAATTTTGGAGGTAGTCTATTCATCACTATTGCGCTAACCTTTTCAGTCAAGGTCACAGTTTTTTCATCTAATTTCCTCCTATTGGACAAAATATCTTTTAAAAACTTTGCATAGATCGGTATTTGAGTAACAACATCGGTAAATATAATGTTGACATTTAATTTTTTCAATAATTCAACAAACCTATCATATTGTTTGTCCAATTTTGTGTTAGCAAGTCTTTGAGGGTAAGGGATAAACTTGTGTGGGGGCATATACCTCGGTATGTCCCCCTTTACCTGATTCGGCATTGGCGCATCAGTGTTTCCCTTGTCAGCCTCTTGCTCGGTCTCGTCATGACTTTCCGTCTGGAAATCAGGTTGTTTCTTCTGCACATGAACTTCGGCATCTTGAGGTATCTCGGGTCCATCATATGCAGTTTCACTCCTTAAGGTGATGACCTTAACGGATGTATTGAGATTGCAATCCGGCTTAGGCGACAGTTGGCCATGCTGGTGTGATGACGACGATGTCTGTCGCGCCACTTATGTTTCCAAAAGCTTCCCTTGAGTCGCCAATAGGTCAATCTTCATGTCTAAATCTCTGATTTTGGTCGGTCACTTGTTGGTTGATCCTCTTTTGGTCCTGCCTAAACTCTGCTTATTCTTGTATTATTTTTTCCATCATTTGTTCCAAATTAAATTTCAGTGGGACGGCTTAGTCAAATTACCTCTGCCCATATCCCTGATTTGATCGATTCTATTGGAATATTTATATTTTGGGGTTGGTTGTCTTGGTTATTTCTCCAGGAGAAATTTGGGTAATTTCTCCATCCGGGATTGTAAGTATTGGAGTAAGGGTTGTTTTGCGGCTGATAATTATTATTGAGTATATTCACTTGCTCTGCATCCCCTTCAGCAGATCCACCCCAATTGTAATTTATGGCTAAATGGTCGACTCCACCACAAATAGCACAAGTAGGTGATTGATGTACCGCTGAAATATTTTGGTTGGTCAAGCGGTCTATACTCTTTTGCATCGCCTCCATTTGTGCTGCCAATTTTGTCGAAATGTCCGTCTCAATGACACCCTGTGCTCCTCGAACGGGTCCTCTCACCGAGCTCCATTGTTGCTGCCCCAATGCCATCTCATCAATCAATTTGTAGGCATCCCGTGCGCTCATATTCATCAAATTACCTCATACTGCTGCATCAATGGTTAGTTTAGAGGACTGCTCAAGTCCTTCATAGAAGATCTGAAGTATGAACCACTTCTCGAGTCTATGGTGTGGGCAAAGACGCAGCAGCTCTTGGTATCTATCCCATTCCTCGCTGAAAGACTTTCCTCCTCTTTGTCTGAAATTTATAATTTGAGCACGAAGGGCATAAGTTTTAGATTAAGGAAAATACTTAGAAAGAAAAACATAAGACATTTGGGCTCATGTACTTATTGTATCAGTATCTAATGACCTTATCCAATTCTTAGCCTTATCTCTTAAAGAAAAAAGAAATACTCTAAGTCTAATGGCCCCAGGTTCAACACCATTAATTTTAACCGTGTTACACAATTCTTCAAACATGGTCAAATGTTGGTTCGGATCTTCATGGGCTAAACCGTTGAACATGTGTTGAGAGAGCATGTTCAAGAGAGCGAGTTTCAGCTCAAAATTGTTTGCTGCTACATTAGGCATCGTGTAGCCTAATTGAATTCCAATTGCTTTTGGGGTAGCAAAGTCCTTCAAGGGACAATTGTCATCATTATCCGCTATTTGGGCTACTTCTTCGGTGGTGAGATGAATAGGCGGCTATTCAAGCAGAGAAGTTATCTCCTTGGCTCAATGTCTGTACACCAAGAGACCTGATTGCCCGGCCAGATCGAGTCCTGAAAGAGCAATCAAAGTAAATCACAAAAAATGAAAGAAAATAAAAATAAAAATATCTAGTCTCAGTTACTTATGGTTGAATCAATATTCACACCGTTGTAATCGGCAACGGCGCCAAAAAGCTTGATGTATATTCTGCTAAACTAATAAATACCCTAATTTATACTCAATTGCAGCCGTAAGCGCACGGTTTAGTAAAGTAGTAGTCGGAGTGTCGAACCACAAGGACAATGGTGAATTACCAGTTCTCAAAAGTTTCACTAATCTAGATAATCGAGAGTTTTGTATTAAACTAAAAGAGTATAAATCTAACAACAACGACTAAAAAGTTTATCAAATCAAGGATTATAGGGGTTTTCGGCTTTACTCTCACTCGTTTGGTCAATTCACTATATTTGATCTTTAAATATCTTCTAATATTTATCGGGGATTCAATTTTAGATTTTAGTACCAAATTTACACTTCCGTGGCTTGATACCGTATCAAAACAATTCGGGTTTCACGATTAAGTACCTC
Organism: Schoenoplectus tabernaemontani; assembly: GCA_037127355.1. NCBI lineage: Eukaryota > Viridiplantae > Streptophyta > Magnoliopsida > Poales > Cyperaceae > Schoenoplectus > Schoenoplectus tabernaemontani. Next base: position 17,374,639 of record CM073752.1, read on the forward strand.
ACATTATAAGTCTAAGCCATTAAGATCAGTGAATCACTTTGGCATAACCTAGATTTTGTACTTCGTCTTTCGGTACCTCAAATAATTTCTAGGGTTTTTCTCGATTTTCCCTTAGATAATAAATTTCACGATTAAGTACTTGGCCTACGACCTAAATCACTATTTTAGGTCAGAAGATTCAGTTTCACCTTTCGATTTCCGTTTTCACTTCTAGAGTAACATGTAGTTGATTAAAACTAAGCATTTAATTTAGACAAAATAACAATCACAAACAACAATAACTAAAAGATCAACACACGAGTACAATTAAACCATCCGAGTTATCGAGTTTACACCTAGACCCCTAGAAGAGTGTTTAGCCACAAATCATGTCAAAGATTGTACAAAAAATAATGTTTAAATAACAGCACAACATGAGAAAGGAGTAAAGAAAAAAGAATACACCAAGAAGATCTATGATTTCTCGCCCGGTTCTTGAGTTCTCCTTCTTCAAATCCTTCTCCAGTGATGTTCTTCCTCTTATTTCTTGCTTGGGATCTATTCTCCAGTCAATTCAGAGATGTCTGGGGCGAAAGGGTGTTAAAACCTCTTAATTCTAATGAGAAAACCGCTCTAAAACTGCAAGTTCGCGCTTCTAGCCCTAATAATTGTGGTCCGTAACTTTAGAATTACGGTCCGCAATTTTTGCACTTTCTTAACAGAGCGAACCAAAGATAAAATCCCATTATTGTGGTCCGCAATTCTTGTCCAGAAGTACTTTTTACTTGATTTCTTCGTGTAGGTTCGATCCATCTCGTTCCAAGTCTTATTTTTCATGTTGACATCCTTGTTTACATTCCATAACCTGCAAAACAATAAGAAATGCAGCAGTATCTCGAACTAGACATAAAAACTGAATAAATTTTTAACAATTAATATAAAATGCATAGTTTTTGAGATAAAATCCTAATCGCACATGATATATAATTGAGGCTTATCATGTGACCCTATTGAGAAGAAGTTAGTTAGGAGTCGAGATGTGGTGTTCTTTGAGCAAGAAATCATTGAAAATGTGCAAAACCTCGACAAGACCGAAACTTCTTCAAGAAATCTTGTTGATCTAACTCCTATCTCAACCAACAATCTAAATACCGAAATAAATTAGCCAAGTTCAAGCCATTTAACCGAACCAAATGACCCACGAGAGGAGGAGAATGAACCCAAAATCGAAATCCCTTCAAATGAGGCTTCTCAAGTGCAAGAATTGAGGAGGTCAACCCGAGAAAGATGGGCTAACATAAGGTATTTCACTAATGAATTTATTTTGCTTGTAGATAGTGGTGAGCCCGAATGCTTTGAAGAAGCCATGGTGTCAGAGCACAAGGATAAGTGGTTGAAAGCCATGCAAGATGAGATGAAATTCTTGCATGAGAACAACATGTTTGAATTGGTGGAATTGCCAAGAGGCAAGAATGTGCTCAAGAACAAATGGGTGTATCGGGTTAAATCTGAAGGTCAAGAGGCAAAACTGAGGTACGATGCTCGGTTAGTTGTGAAGGGATTCGATCAAAAGAAGGTAGTTGATTTTGAAGAAATCTTCTCGCCCGTTGTCAAGATGTCATCCATTCGGGTTGTGCTCGATTTGGCGGCTAGTTTAGATTTGGAGATTGAACAACTAGATGTCAAAACTGTATTCCTCCATGGTGATTTAGAGGAGGAGCTCTGCATGGAGCAACCCGAGGGCTTTGAGAAAAATGGGCAAGAGCACTTGGTATGCAAGTTGAGGAGGAGCCTTTATGGCTTGGAACAAGCGCCCTAAAATTGGTATAAAAGGTTTGAATCTTTCATGTGTGACAATAAGTTTGAGAAAACTAATTCCGATAGTTGTGTTTTTGTGAAAAGGTACTCTAATGGTGATTTCATTATCCTCTTGCTTTATGTTGACGACATGTTGGTCGTTGAAAGTGATTTGAAGAAAATTAAAGCGTTGAAAGAGAGGCTTGGGAGTGAATTTGTCATGAAAGACTTGGGTGCGGCAAGACAAATTATTGGAATGAGAATCACTAGAAACCGTAAGGATCGGAAGCTTTGGTTGTCACAAGAGAAGTACATTGAGAACGTACTTCAAAGATTCAACATGGACATGTGCAAATCGGTAACCTCTCCTCTTGCTAATCATTTTAAATTGTCTCATGATGGTTGTCCTAAAGTTGACAAGGAGAAGGAGGAGATAAAAAAATGTGCCATATGACTCAGCTGTAGGCTCTTTGATGTATGCAATGGTGTGCACGAGATCAGATATTGCTCATGTCATTGGTGTGGTAAGTCGCTTTCTTTCTAATCCGAGTAGGGTGCACTGGAATGTTGTTAAGTAGATACTTAGGTATCTAAAAGGGATAATTAACCATTATATTTATTTTTGTGGCACAAGCAACCCGGTATTGGAGGCATATATGGATGCCGATTGGGCCGGTGTCATAGACTCGAGGAAGTCTACATCCGGTTACTTGATTTGTTTTGGAAATAAAGCCGTCTCATGACAATCTAGATTGCAAAAGTATGTTGCACTCTATACTACCGAAGCCGAGTACATAGCCATTACGGAAGTATGCAATGAGCTAATTTGGATGAAAAAGTTCTTGTATGAGTTGGGTGTTCGGCAAGAGAGGTACGTACTGTTTTGTGATAGTAAAAGTGTAATTCACTTGAGCAAGAATCTGATGTTTCATTCTCGGTCCAAGCATATTGAGTTGAGTTATCATTGAATATGTGATGTGCTTGAGAATAAGAAATTGGTGTTGGAGAAGATCCACACGAGTGAAAATTATTCAGATATGTTAACAAAGTCGATACCGTCATTGAAGCTTGAAGCTTGCTGTGAGAAGGCGAGTTTGGTTGGAGGACACACTCCATGAGTCGGGAGGAGGAGTTTGTTGGATGTCCCGTTCTCATTCCTCTTTATCCTACTTATAGCTCTAATGGTTCTGTTTAGAGCTCCTTTGTATTCTATTTATTTTTTCTGTTATTTGTAATAATTAAAGTTTGTAGGGTCTTATTTATAACTTTGTAAAGACTCTAATAAACACAGAAAATGAAAAATGTGATGTATTAGATTCCCAACAAAAAAAACATTTTCTCTTCTCTTTGTTCTCTGATTCGCGACTACTATAGCACCAAAACCCTAGCTGTGCGTCGCCAGCATCGCGAATCCTCTTTGGATTACTGATTGTCCTCTTTGTGGCGATCTTTGTCCGATTTGGACGTTCGTGCTCCGAGCCAACAAGAAAAAGTTATCTGCTTGGATATTTTTCCAAACTATCCAACATTTAAATTTGCTTCGTATTTCATATTTGGAGTAAAAATAATTTCATTGACATAGACTGACATAACGCTAAACATCTTAACTCTTGAGAAATGGACTTTCTATGTAATTATCCGGCATCAGTTGAATCGAAAGTTAATTACGACCTTAACCAAAAACTTTATTGCATTATGCAATCCAAGCTACAAATTAAGTCTCAAAAATCTGAATTTCAAAGTGAGGAGAGTCAGAGTGATGTCCTAACTTTTCACAAAATTTCACATAAAAATTGTACATCATTACAATATTTCGTAGTGCACACCATGCTGTACAATTGCTAGAATCGAAAACATTATTCACCAATTAATAGTGATGCTTGGATTCCAATATAATAACCAAGCACAAAAAAAAAGTGACTAATGGTTTTAATTTCAAGGGCTCAAAGCCTCAATGTGAGATCAGGCTCCTCCTCCCCATTAGACGTGCCATTACTAGTGTTGTTCCTTTCATTGTTTGAATTCACTCTATAACTCCCTGGCCAAAGCAAACCAAACCCTTCTTCTTCCATAAAAAATGGTACCGGTGCGGGTACTGGCTGGCTAACCAGGGAATGTGCCTCGATGCCAAGCGGTGAGTACAGCATAGACCCATGTAAAGGCAGCGATGCTATGTTGCTAGGGTATGCATAAGGAAATGTGCTGATCCTCCTCCTCGCTATCGATCGTTCTCTCTTGTGTGCATTTTGGTGCCCCCCTAATGCTTGAGAGCTGAAGAATTTTCTCTGGCAAAAGTTGCAAGAGAACACCTTGGATTGTTTGTGTCCGGGAAGCGTGTCATCGCTTGTATTTGGAGCATTTGTACCAGTACTGCTTTCATCACTTGTGCTTGTTGGTTCCTTGGTGGTTTGGCACAGAGAGAGGGAAATATCTAAAGTTTGGGGCACTGATTTTGGCAGAGAAAGAAACGGGTCTGCGATGTGTGAAATGTTAGAGGCAACAGGACTTGTTACATCTGAAATGTCGTCAATTGATATATCTGGATTTGATTTGTTCATGTCTGAAAGTCAATTTATGGCTGCATCAGCAAAACATATTAGACACTTGGGTTATTTCAGTAATAAGTTTGTAAAACGATAGCTTTTGGTAGATCAGAGTGTGGTAAGCAATAATTCTATACAAGAGTTGCCATATGACGTGCATGGTAAATACGCTTCCTATTCAAACTCTTGACTGGTAGGCTACCATTGCCACTGTATCGTTAAACAAAACCTTACCAGTACCAATCTGGTATTATCTAATGTCAGTATATCTGTACTGTGCTGTCAGATAAAGTACTCTAATCCCTAACTAATTTGCAGAAAATTTAAAAGAAAACGCAAGAAGACAAAAGGAGGTTGTGAAGACTGTTACTTCAATTTGTCGATTGTCTCGAATTGCAAAATCCATTTATGTCATCAGCACTTAATTCACTCGGATGCTCGACAATTCTGTAACAGTAGGTGCAAATTTTGCAAAAGGAATTGTCAGATGACTTCTCTTTGGGTTTATAACTCTTATATCTTAAAAGACTACACAATTTTCAAGAAAGGATGCTTCTCATGCACGATTGAGCTCTGATTCGAGAACTCTCTTTAGAAGAAAGAATCACTAACTAGAAAACTATCACTAACTAAATTTATAGCAAAAATTAGTCTCCAAAACAACTGATTTCTCTTATAAAGTGCAAAAAAGGGTGGCATCAAATTATAAAAGAGCAAATCAGCACCTGCTTCAAGAATTGAGCAAATTAAAACAATCGAATTGAAGAGACACCATACCTAATTGAAAAGGTCCTATGGAGCAAAATCCTCGCGACCCATGAAGAACGTAAGCTAGAAAGAAAGAAAGAAAGAAAGAAAAGTTTGTCTAGAGGTGCCACAGTATGAGATTGTTATGGTATTTGAGGCTGTGTAGTAGTGGCATGTACTGATGTTTAATTATGGAAAGAAAAGCTTGGGCGACTGTTCGTGGAGAGAGAAGACAAGAGTTGCACAGAACAGAACAGAGTATTGTGAGTTGAGCTACATAATGCTAGGGGTATCTCGTAGTGGTACCCCTTTATTTAGTTGATGACTTGATATAGGAGTGCTTTGTCCTTTTTTTTCAAGGAAGAATTTTTTTTCTTATACCATTTTAAAGAAAATAATCATATATCTTTATTTATATTCTTTAGGTGCAAACTCAGTCGTGGCTAACTACAATATTCGAATTTGGTAAAGTAAAAAAAAAATTATTATTCTCTGAGTTAGTTATTCCTTTTATTGAGAATAGTTCAAATTCCTTTATTTATTAGCCTTTATGGTTCCTTCACTTTTTAAATTTTTAATAAAGTAAAATTTAAATATCAAAATAAAATCGATTTGATATATGTTATTTATATATAGATTATAAATTATGACATGTAAATGACAACAAGAGCTTGTAAGAAATGCAATAATATTATATATTTTATGATGTTGATTTTTTAACTTATTGATTCGTATAAAATGAAAGTGAATAAATGCAAAAAAAAAATATGTGTAAGAAGAAAATTTAATAGAAATCAAATATTCTTTGATATTTTAGTTCTAAATTTTTATTTACTACAAATTAAAAAAATAAAGGTATGATGGAGGCCCAAAAATGAAGGTATTTGAACCCTCTTCTCGTATGAAAAAAAATAAATCACTAATAAAAATTAGAAATATAAAATTCAAAAATGTTTTTAATAAAATTTCTGTATTAAAATAAATTCGAATACAATTTTACTAGATTATTCTCTTTTACAGAAACTAAATTTGCCTAATATATTTAATATAAAATATTTGTTTCCTATGAACAACCACATCAGTCATTTCTATTCAAGTGTACAATTTGGAGTGCCTATAGTGAAATAGAACAGGAAGAAAGATATCACACGAATGAACATGCGTGGGAATTCTTGGTAGGGAAAAGTTGGCTTGCTCCTTCATTTAAGAAATATACCCATTTTCTTTGAGCACCCAACCCAATCCCTACTCCAACATAGAAATTTTAAAGAAATACATCCACTGCACTCTGTTGCCCCTTTCAATGTTGACTCCTTTTTTAATACATCTTGCTTTCTTTTGGCATTTTTAGGAGGAAAGTCCCAAGTATGGTTTTATTCATACAAGACGGCGAACTTTTCTGTTTCAATTCCCTCAAATTTTTTTTTTGATATTTTCATTTTTCTGTTATGAAATTTTATCAATCAATCGTAAAAACTTGTCAGAATACATCTCTGGATATTATTTTCCACTATGAAAATAAATTATATAGTTTTAGTGATTTATACTGAGAATGACAAGGTTGAAAAGACGATAAAAATTGAAGGGGGTTCTAAACAATAAACTAATGGGCCATCATTACGGAATAGATGCAAACAATTAGTCACTTCTCACTACAAGAACAAGTTGAAGGTCTCTTTAGTTAATTAAGACTTTTTTTGGTTTAAAAAAACAAACAATTAGTCACTTCTCACTATATATGAAGCACAGAGTGCCATGTTAGGGCAAGGGGACCACTTGTTTGGTTTGAAAACATCACGCATTTGTACATGGTGGCATGTGGATATGATAGGAAAATTACTAAGTTCATCTTCTTCAATTATGGAGTCTTAAATTTCAAATTATAACACAGTTTTAGTCTTTTCAGGTATTAGAAATAGGTGTTTAACTCTCATCTTGTCAGAGTCTGATTATTGCTAGGACTTCCAGTTTATGCAAGGACAATTCCCTCCCTTGAATTTTCGAACTAATTACTTTATTTAAAACAATTTGATCTGAAAACCGACCTTTCATCTAATAACTAAGACAATACTATCTATGTGAAAGATACTAGTTGATATGGATTATACTTGGGAATATGGTCAGGGGCAGAACAAGAAAATCCAGTTAGGGGATCGATCGGATTATAAGTGGTTAATATAAATTTTAGTTTTATAAATGATGCCAAAGTCCGAAGAGTATCAAAAACAAAAACAAAAATAGGCATCTGTCACTCTATTACTATTATGTGCAACGCTCTTGTGTGCATCAGTGTATGATACAAGGATGTAAATGTCTCTCCTCTTAATCTCTTATGCTGAGTAGGTCCGCCTATTTATAGATGGTCCGAGTCAATAAGGAGAATCTTTTAATTCTAAAGTTGCTCGAGTAGGGCTATTTGAGATGCTGGTCCTCTTGTCATGGGCCTTCTGGAATGTGGGTTTGTCCCAAGTCTCCGGCCCGAGTTGAGGCCCTGGATTAATAGCCCTATGAGAACTAGTCCAATTTTAAGCTCAATTTGATGAATGCATGTGACAAACGGACCTTACATGGAATTAAGACACTAAGGCACGTATTGAACCTAGTTGGAATGTACTTGCTGGTTCGGTATTTCTCATCTTCTTTCAGAATAAGTTTGAAAAAGTAAGTGGGTCCAAGGAGACGACAACATTTCCTAAATAAATATATCCATCATAGTTCTTACAGCATATTTGAAATTTAGAAATGTATCTTGTCGTTCAGAAATGAAGAATTTTGTAATGGAAAGAAGGCACAAACCCCTGTTTGTATTGTTTTCAAAAAGGTTACAAGAAATATGAAAAAAATCATCTAAGAAAGTGAAAAATAGAAGTAAGTAAGAGAAGTCTACCAAGGGGTTAAGATAAATTATACTGGAAAATATGCAGTGATTTCAAGGATCCCTAAGTAACAAGGCCATACCGATGTAAATTCTACGTACCAAGCAAAATAAAGATGTTTTGTTAGCACAACAAAGACTTTGGTAAGCATTTTAATCAAGCGAAATAAAGATGTTGTCAAATTAAGAGATCAATGTGGTGAACCACAATATGTAGGAAACAATAATGATGAACATCATCTCCCTACAAAGAGATGCATGTTCTAATCCTGTATAAGGTATTTAAAAAGTAATAAAAACCAGCGATAACAGAACCCTTATATCAAAAAGGTTCGTGTGTTACAAGAGAGAATTACAATTTACCAGGCCTTAACAGCGGAAAGGAACCAACATTTTATTTAGAAATTCAAAAGCGCCTCAGTCGGCTCCAATTTACTTGTATACAGTCACCTGCTATTGGTAATAACTTAAATTTTCTATAAATTATATACAGTATATCAGTATAAATGCAATCTAAAAAAAGTATAATCTTGCCATCCCTAAATCGGGATTTCAGATATCACGCCATCGAACTCGGCTCAAGGGTCAGTTGCATATCAGGTCCCTTCTCACCAGAGCTAGAGAACTCATCAGGCAACGGTATTCCCAGATCAGCACAAACCAATTGAATAACCCTTCTAGTGACTCCACCAAGTGACATTTTATTAACTGTCACTGCCATCGCAAAATTGTTTTCCACATCACAAAACCCTGTCGACCCACCTAGACCTGAGTGCCCAAAGCTGGTCAGCTTTCCATCTAGGTTTTTGTACCTCCTAAAGCCTAACCCAAATTTCCCATCCGGGTATATCAATCCTGAGTAATCACCCACACCCATAATGGCATCATGGATTTTTTGGTTTTCAAAAATTCTAGTCACTTTTTGCTGAAGATTATCATCACTGTCATCATGGTCATATTGCATAGTATGGTTGCTGACAAGAGTATACCCTTTACTATTAGATTTTGGGTCACCAGTTGTACTCTTTGTGCCTTTTTTTGTCTTTGAGACTGTAATAGGTGGAACTTTTGGGATATGTATGTGGCTACCAAGAGGCGGTTTGGAATTCGAGGAATGAGGCGGAGGGATCTGACCCGCTGCGCACAGGGCTGCATAATACCTCGCCAGTGCACGAGCTGAGCAGTGCCCATTCGCAGCTGGAATAATGGCACGGCGAATGTTTAGCATGTTAAATATGACAGGTACACCCGCTACAATCTGAGCCAGGTCACCTTTTGTCAGATTAGCAGGCATGTCGGCATTTTGCCTTTGCTGCATGACTTGCTCTATGTCATCTTTGTCAACAGTAAGTGTAGCCAATCGCGATTCAATACCTAGTTCAAAAAAGAATTTAGTTAAAGGTAAAATTAAAGTAAATGGCGTATACATGTACCTACGAGGTCAACGCTACCTGGTTAGTTACACCATGAGCAACTTGGTATCCAGAAACACAGATCCAAATAGAAAAACTAAAGTTAGATATGAAATGAAGCCAAAATATCCAGTATTTGAGTGGTGACATAAACCATGTGATGACTAATTTGTAAGATCTCTCAGATTTAATTTTAATTTTCTTTTAATAAGCAGTGTAACAACATAACTCCATACAATGCACAAACCTGGGGGAATGCCAATATACATCTCTCCTTCTATATTAAGAGGATGAATTATGGCTTCTTCTAACACTTGTTGAAACTTTTTGCCTGATGCATGCTGTCATCCACAAATTTTCATGATTAGGATTAACAATCTAACAACACCAATTAATATCAAATAAGCCAAAGGATCAGTGAAACTTACCTCTATAATACCCCCACAGAGCCAACCAAAAGACAAATAATGGTAGAATTGGAGGGATCCGGGCTCAGCATCAGGGGTAGACTCGGAAATTCTGTTTAAAGATTCTTCCCAGTCACACATTAACAAGGGATCATCCTTCATCACATCACCCATTGCATTCTGCAACCCTGCTGTGTGATTAAGCACATGATTCACCTTCAAAAAAGAGAATATAAAGAAGAATATTAGTTGTAATGCTATTAGATATACTTTGACAGAAATCAAGGAAACCAGTTGTGAGATAGTCCATGGTACCTGTATCAAGTCTTTATTACTTTTACCAAACTTTGGCCATATATTAGCAATTGTCTCATCGACCCTTAGTTTTCTGAAAGAAGAATGGAGACTTTTTACTGTTGTTCAGAGTCTTTACTTTTTGCCATCAAATGAATAGCAGCAATGGAAGTCACAATGAGAGCAGATAACTTACCCCTTGTCAATGAGCCAATGTACAATACCGGCTGTAATACCTTTGGACACAGAGAAAACAGGAAAAAGGCTGTCAGGCTCAACAGGTCGAGGGTCATATTTCCCTAGAACACCTGCCGCAGTATCTATAATAACCTTTCCATCCTTGTATGCACAAACCTGAGATTGTGAAAATTAAATAACTCACTTTTCATATATAAAATTTTGTTGGTGGCCATTTCATTCACTAACCATAATTTTTTTTTTGGCAATGGTTAAAGATATGTCCAAGATGACAATTTTCACAGTTCTTAAATGTGGGAATAAGTCCTTCAGAAATATAGACTTACAGAAGAATGACGTACTGACTTTTAGAAAGGTTTCATAGAGTATTTGTAATGTAAACATATGTGATCGCACAGCTATAACATTAATATACCTGAATTCCAAGTATTTTGTCAGCACCAATGTCAAGTAAAAGTTTGCGAAGTCTATCCTCCACATTTGAGTTTACTGGTGAATTGTAAATCCACTGTGAGCTTGTTGTAGGCCCATGCATTATCATGGTGCTGGTACATTCATTTAACAATTAATGATATAAAAGAGTCAAAAGACTAACAAATCAAAATATTTTAGTGCATAATAGATCATGTAAAATTCAAATCACCCCAGAGTTGACTCTGCAAATGGTCTCATCATCTCAAGGTACACAATCCGAACATTTAGTGTCGATGAAAGACCTATTAAGGCAGCAGATAGAGATGCAAGTTATCATTTTTCTTAAAAAAAATAAAGCGGACATTTTCAGCCTATTTGAGAAATTTGGTTATGAATGAAACCTCGAAGAAGGTTTAACACTCTTGCAAATATAATTGCATCTCCTGGGAAAGCATCCACCTGAAAAAAAAATATGATCATTGTTATCCTACATAAGTTAATTTATATTTAATTATATTTGATATAGATTTCCATTATATCATCTAGATCCAATAATGTCTTCTTAATTTGATGAAGCCAACAGGGAATTCAATTCAAACTTACAGGGTTAAAACGTTGTGCTTCCTTTTCATTTAACTTGGTCTTTTCTCTTAGAGCCTTCATATTTCTCTCCCTTTGATCTTGCAGTGCTTTTATGTTCTCCTGAAGAAGAAAATTAATTTGTAATTAAAACATTGAATCTCAGTAGCATTTAAACCAATATAAAGGGGTGGGTAGGGGGCCATTAATGCTATAATCAAATTCATTTTTTTTCTTAATCTACTTACAGCTGCTTCATTTGCTGGCGTTGAATTGCGAAAGAAAATCTTGGCTATTTCTAGAGATTGTTGAGGCATATCTACACGTAGTTTAAGCCCCATTTGTGAAAAAGCTGCCAGAAGTGCCACATGGTCCCCCTTGAAAGATAATATTATCGAAGTCCCATATGAGATAGTTACATTCCTGTCATCTCAAATTAAGATGCATCTAGAAAGTAAAATAAAAATTAACTAACCTCTGCACAAGCCAAAAGCATCTTAGCCAAAGCCTGCTTCATGGAACTAGATATTGATTTTGTCAACCCAAAATCAAGCAAAATGGGACAATGTGGTGGGACCTTGCTCACCAAGAAATTCCCTAAGAAAAGTAACTTATTAAACAATAATCATACCACAGACAGCCTTTAATAAATGGCTAAATAAAATAAAAAATAACATCCAGCATCATTTTCCTTGTTCTTTTTCAGAATCAGAAATAAATTGTATACAAACTATTTTTTGTTTATATTTTTTCAGGAAAAGCCAGTTGGCAACTTAATGACACAAGCATCGTCCTTTGAGGCCAGGCAGTGCCTTAGCCACTTATTTAGCAGCAAACCCAAGTGAAAACTATTACCATCGTTACAAGTATTAGTAATATGTCAGTAAGCGAATACCAGGATGTGGGTCCCCATTGAAGAACCCATCAACATAGATCTGATGCGCATATGCACGAGTAATTTCTTCAACTAGTTTTTGCTTATCAACTCCGTATGCTTCTAGTGAATCTTTATCGTTTAGCCGAATGCCGTCCATATATTCCATTATTAGAACTTTCTCCGTTGACTGCTTGTTATTATAATATGTCAAACTAAGTAAGAACATATAAGAAAAACATTGAGAAGTTGACTTGTCAAGCATGTACCTGAATGATTTCTGGAATAAGTACATGAACAGAATTAGTGTCAGAACTGTTCTGGCTTAGATTTCTTGCTACTGTTCTAGTATTCTCTGAAATGAAATTAAAAAAAAAACTTTATCAGCCAACAAATGGAAAACACAAATACAAGCCTTTACATCATTCAGCAGTACATGAAAACACATTTTCATATCAATATATATAACTACCAGCTTCATGATTGAAATCAAGCTCTTTAGGGGCCTCTCTGCACCACTCATCTATCATTGGATTAAAATCATATTGCGGCTCAGCCCATGCTATCCAATCAACTAATGACTTTGCATTCTTCAAGTCCTGTTAGTAGAGAGAGAGAGAGAGAGTGTATATATACAAAACATGATGAATGTATGTATACAGAACATGATGACGGTTTACAAAACTCAGAGAAAAATACAGTGAGAAACCAAACCTCGAGTATGATGGCTTTGACCCCATCATGCTGGACTTTAACAACCACCTCTCTACCATCTTGCATTGTTGCCCGATGTACTTGTGCTATCTTTTTTTTTTTTCATTCAACAACCAGAAGACATTAGTACACTTTGTGAAGGTCTAAAATCCATTGAATTTACTTAACTTGATAATCTTAGAAATCACAATTATAAAGTTTAATATGAAATCCAACATTTGAGCATAATCTGCATGGTATCGCTGTGCTTATCATGCCCATAAATAAAAATAATTTCAATTTCTTTCTTAAGATTATATGATTTGCTTTCAATGATCTGAAATTTGATGATCCCTGATGCATTACAATGTTTTTCAAATTGGATAATTTATTATTCATGTTCAATATTTTTAATTGATTCACAAGTATTGCCAAGATTGACAAATAATCCCTTTTTCAAAGTATCTCAGCCCGTGAATAAGTATGAATCTGTTTATTTTTATGTCAAGTTCAAGCTGAGCTTACAGATGCTGTTGCAAGTGGTGTGTGGACAAAGCCAGAGAAGAGATCTTTCATGGACTTTCCAAGCTCTCTCTCTATTGTTCTGCATACCTATTCATTAAGAAAAAGTCTAGTAAGAAGAGTATGCTCAGAACGATATTATTTGCAACAAAGGGACTACTAAAATAAACCGAAGCATTTTCTAAATTTGCCCTCACACCTCTATGATTTTAATGTTGTTTGTAATATCGAAGTGTTGAAGGAAAAAGTTAACCAAAAATGGACAAAGTATCCTCAAACTTCTTGTGAACCTTGCAAAGAGTGAAACTTTTATCACTTTTACTTAATTTGATGACTAAGATTGGTTTACTTAACAACAACAACAAAACCTTTAATCCCAAATAAATTGGGGTAGGCTAGAAACGAAACCCAATCCGAAAGTATAGAGATCATAGATATCAAATGAATGGTTTACTTAAGACTACATTTTTTCTAATAGTTAAAGAATTGCAGTTCTTTAACAGAATTAAGTTCTAGATCAAAATATTTATTATAGTAAGAGGGAAAGAATTGCAGTTCTTTAATATAATTAAGTTCTACATCAAAATATTTATTATAGCAGGTGGTACAACATTTCAAGGTTCAAATACAGAATATTCTTCATTCGGTAACCGATGACCGTCTTGTTTAAGATATAAATTACATTACAGATGTGTATGTCAGATGCAAGCATACGATAAGTTGGGTATATTGCAAACTACATCAACAACGGATGTGAATGTGATTAACAGGATGTCCTTTAACAAAGAGAGGAAATGAGTACCTCTTTCAGGGAGCGGGGAGGTAAAGAGTCTTGCAACTGCTTTAGAACTGAAATATAGGCCTCAGGAAGCACATCTGCTCGTGTAGACAGATATTGCCCCAACTTGACCCATAAGCCTTCCAGTTCTATCATTAAATTGAGAACACGCTTTGCATTTCTCTCATGTGTTTTTTCCCATATTGTGTTCTTTTTGCTCCCATTTGTCCATTGCACTCTTTTTTGAATTGCCTGCATACAATTACATGTACAAAAAGGTAAGCAAAAATCACACACTGCTGATTTTAAGAACTGCTCTATAATTTTTGGGGTGGGGGAGAGGGGGTGTGGTGGAGATGATGAATTTCCCACCTTATAGTCAACGTAGATAATGAGTGCAATGGCAAACACCTTCAAGCGACGAGTGATGATATTTCCCCATCCCATCGCAAGTCAGATATTTGGGTTAATATACACACCCGTTAATCTGCTCAGTAGCGCTAAAAAAAAGAAGAAAAAAAGATTAACATTTCACACCAGAAGGATGCAATATAATCTGTCGAAAATATGAAATTGATCTCATAAAATATTACTATTGATCAATCAAAGAAATAGCCATCAGATACCCAGCAATCAATTACAATAAGATAAATTAGGAAGTCACAACAACTAGTAGAGAGAGAGAGAGCCTAAAAATAAGCATTGTAATCCTTGTACAAACTCAGAACAGTTCATCACAATTCTCATTTCTCAAAACTTAACATGATATCAGAGCAGGTTTCATATCCTAAAAAAAAATCCAAATCCAAGTGCCGTAAAGGCCAACCAAATACCACTGTGCCCCCCAAGAGCTACTATGTCACCCCACACTAGCAAAGACAAAGGCCGCAGAGCTAAATACCAAAACAACCCGAAATTAGTAAAACACTGGTAAGAGATACCAAAAAAAAAGGAAAGAAAAAACGGAAGGCAAAACACTAGAAATCCAAAAGCATTATCGGCAAAAGCCAACCCGTGTCAATAAGAGGTAAAAAAAAGGGGGAGGGGGAGGGGGGGGGGGGGATGGGCATGTCATACCGACCCGACACCCAACCCTTTGTCACCAAGAATTTCACCTCAAATCAGAAAGATCAAAACCCTAGTAACCGAGAAAGGGGAGCCAACGAGGAGAGCACAGCACCGACAAATGCGTCAATTGCAAGAAGGGAGGGCGCACGCGAGACGGCTTCTGGTTCCTGCGCCCGTGCCTCCGGCTATCTTACAAGTTCAACAAGGGTGAAGGATCAGCGCCTTAGATCGGCGCAACTGGAAAAGACGAAGAAGGGATCGGTACTATGGAAAAGAAAGAGACGACTTAAAATGGGCGGGTGAGAATGAGCGAACAAAAATAAATCTGAACCCGATCAGCTAATAAATCTCCCACGATTTAACAATAATAAATCTCTCACAAACAGTCGTTGTGTTTTAAGTTAACAGTTCAGATTAATCTGTATAGAAATACTCTTCAGATGATTTCCCCAACAGAACGAGATGATGTGGATCCTCTGCGGCAACACTTGAGCAGCTAGTTCAACAACTCACCCACCTTGTGACTTTGTGAACAATAATCAGAATCGTGTCTTTGCTATGACCTCTAATAATCTTGTCTTAAATTATTATGAAGAAAATTTCTGGGTTATTATTCAGGTGCTAGACAGATCATATGACCGAAAAAAAATTAAAGAATTATGGAAGCATGAAGGAAACAAACAATGCATCGTTGCTTATTGTTGCAAATGATTATAAAATACCGATACGTATAGGAACAGTATTTTTTTCAAAAAAACATCTCAAATGTTTTGTACGTCCAACCTTCACTTCCAACTTATTATTTTGTAGTAAAATCACAAAAAAAAATTGTAATGTAATTTTTTTTCATCTGAAAATGTGATATGTCAAGATAGAACAACAGGTAAAAAAGATTGGTGCAAACTTTCTTTGGTTTTGAGGAAAAATTTGCCACTTTCAAATTTACTTGTAATGAAAAGGCGTTCAACGCTTTTTTTTTTTCTAAAATATGTTCACTATTGTTTCAATTGAAATAAAACTATATTAATGGAAGTGACTGATAAATTTTAGAACAATCTTTGTCGAGTGTATATGATCTTTTCAATTTACAAGAATTCCACCAACCACAAAGAGAGCTTTTTAATTATCTGTTTTGACGGGGGTATTAAGTTACAGGGAGAGATCACTTGACAACGCTTATTTAACAATTTTATAACATTTGAAATAAATTCAAAGATTCTAAAAATCGAAAAATTATATATTAATTATATTTCAATACCTATACAATATAAATATCATTTAATAGTTCATCAATATCAATTGAATTATAATCGTTATAAATTATATAAAATTTTAATTACTTTTTCACAGACTACTAAGCCATATGTAAATTGCATGAGAAATTTAAAACATTAATCTATATCTATATCTATGAACTTCTTTCTATTTTTAATTTTTTTTTCCAAATTTCATTTGAAATAAGTTATTTGTTATGAACAAGACTAGACCGCTAGACCGGGTAATTGGATATCGGATCCCAAATCACAGAGGTATTTCTCCCGGCCTGTTAGTTACGTTTATTCATCTGGGATTCGGGGTAGATGTGGTTTCTGGTCTAATTAATTCAAGGGGATCAACATAAATAAAAAGGAAAAAAAATCAAATTGGAAAGAGAAGCAAAAGTTGACCCGTGAACTAAACGACTTATAAATGATCCTCAATCTCATAAACTAAAATTCTTCTATCAACTAACTATGCTTTAATTTAGTACTCTAATCAAAAATATGCTGATGATGTTCTTAAAAATTTTCAGACCGCTCTATGGACAATTTGATTGGTACTTTATTTTAATTTTCTTTCACTAAAGACATAAAACTATAACATTTATTTATCATATATAATTATAAATATAGTAATAAGTATTTATATCTACTAACATAAATTACTTTATCAATTATATCAACTACTCTATATATCTCTATAACTATTGTCTTAAGTTTCAACATCCACCGTACCAAATCTGAATACATTCTCTTTCAAATTTAGAAATTAAACATAGTGTATCTCAAGTCTCAATTATTCTCCAGTCTCCATAATCACTTTTTAAGTCTCAACATCTATCATCCCAACATTTTAATACTTTTTTTTTATGCTTAGAAATCAACCTTTTTTTTTTTTTGCACTTGAATGGTAACTTTCAAAGATGTGAGTTCCAACTAGGGGTATCAATTTTTGACCCGACTCGATTCGAACCCGACCTATTCGATATGTTCCGAAAATAAATAGGTCGGGTATGAGTTTTATATTTTTGACATGAATTGAGTCGGGTCGAGTTCAGGTCAAGCCGACCCGACCCGATTAATTATATTTTTTGAAGTAATTTTATGATTTAGTACTAATTAAAGCTTAAATATACACTAATTAAGATTAATTATAAATAAATTAATATTTTATTACAAAATTATATAAAAATAATTAATAAATATTTAATTATTTTACACGGGCCGAGTCGGGTCGGTCCGTATGGGTCAAGATTTTTTGACCCGAATTTAATCGGGTCAGGTTCAGATCAGATCAAAATAATAATAAAATAATATGACCCGACCCATTGACACCCCTAGTTCCAACACATCCCTTTGCGCATGAGAAATGAAATCATGATCTGTATAGTTAAATCATAAGAAATGATTGATCTGAATCGTTCAACTTTTTATCAAAAGTTATTTCTTAAGATTTTTGTTTTTTTTTTAATAAAGAGAAAATGATTGAATCCAAAAAATCTGGTTTCATTCAAAATAATGATTTTCCTCTATCTAAAAATAGTATTTTTTTAAAAAATATATATTTTGATTTGTTAATAAATTCTAATATGAAAATTTGATTGAATGATTCAGATCGATATTTGAAATTAATAATTAAACATAAAAATATAACGCTCGTGTGTTTTGCAAAACACCATTGTCTATGTGAAATTATATATATACAGGGATATTCTGGAAACTATTATGTGATATTAGCAGGTATTGATTTATTTATAAATATATGTGTCAAAATTCTTGTTTCATAATTTCAACCATGCTCAGTAAAACATAGTCCATTACATTAATTCAAATAACGAATTGAAAGCCATATTTATCAGACTACAGAGTCCGCCTACCATAAGCCACGTGCAAAAAGACTCACTGGTTTTTCTAATTTGCGAAATAATTCAAAAACAAATTACAATTCATTTAATTTATTTTTTTGTTAGTATATTACATTATCATTATTAATTTAATTTAATAAAAAGGCTATAATTTAAAATATATTTTTATTTATTTTCTCGGTAAATTACAATTATTTTTATATATTTGAAGCAATAAGAAGCGATGGATCCAATATAAGTAATAGTTTCAGAGAGTTGACTGTGTATTTGTGTTCATGTGTTTTCCTTTGAATTTCAAGTGTACGATATTTATGTAGTGTATTTCTATGTTTCCCTTGAAATATCGATACTGCATGAGATTTTTCTTTTTGCGTCTTATTAAAAGAGTGTAGAACAAGGAAATATATAATTAATTATATAATGCAATCACACACAACTGTTATCGAGGTCTACTACGAACATAGGACCCGTGAAAGTGAAATGCATCAATTGAGAAAATTTTATCTGGAGGTGGTCATAAGACGAATCTCATTCCTGATATTTATCTGGAAATAGTACTTGAATGTATTGCATTCCTAGATATTCTTGTTAGACAAGGAACGTATATTCTTTGAATTTTTATGAAATCGACATGTCAGATTGCAATGTTTGAATAGACTAGTTAGATGCTTAAATTTCAAAATTGAAAGTCATAGTTGATCAATGAAGCAACCCCCAAGTTCAAATTATAAAACAAATCTCGCGTGCGATCAGGTTGAGAGCTTTCTTATCCTCTGTTTGGACGCACTGTGTAACGCGACACATGATCTGTCTGATATATGTCTGATTGAATCGAGGTACATATTTATACAAGTTTTAAAGTGATCTAATGAATCACATACTATGTTGCGCGATTTAGTGCAGTAGAGGATAAAGATTTTTTATAGCACTTTGAACTTTCAAATGGAGAATAAACATATTTTGAATTCTGACATAGATTTAGTAGAAATGTCTATCATCCAGTCAACATCTTATTCTGGCACGAGAAATAATTGAAGAGCTTTATTTAAAGGGATTTTACAGAAAAATCAATCTTTCTACTGAAATCCAATTGCTCAAGACGTCAATTCATGCATGCAAAAGGGAGATCCGAGTACATCAATGAGGGCAAAAAAAAACACTAGTGTCCAGTCCATCCATTCATCACTGGAAATTTTCAGTGTAATATAATATAAAATATAGTGAACATTTCAATTCATGCATGCAAAGGGGAGATCCTAGTACCTCAATGAGGGCAAAAAAAGCACTAGCGCCCAGTCCACCCATTTAAGTGTCCATCTATTCATCACTGGATATTTTTAAGTTTATGGATTGATTGTGATTCGATTTGATACAATTTGAGCATCAATTAGTATTCCATCAAAAGTCATTAAATTTAAACTGTTAAATTATGATATAATTTTAATGATATTTGATGGAATATCAAATGAGACTCAAATTACATTAAAAAATAAATCACAATCAATCCATAAATTTAGAAATATATATATGTAAAGTTTTTTTTCTATTTTTAAGATTTTTTTAATAAATTAATATAAAGCAAGTTGACAAGATTTTCAAAATATATGGTTGTCAATTCTCAAGGGATCCCATCTGTTCTTTGGCCCTGGTGAATTTTTTATCTATATTAGTCCAATACATACTTAGAGTTTAGAAACATGTGCTTGAATTTTGTACTTAGTATATCACTAGCTATATACCCGCGCGTTGCAGCAGATTCTTTTATTTAAATATTAAAATATTATAAGATAAAAAAATTCACATTTATCTAATATTAAATTATAAATTCACCAAATTATAGAGAAAACCTATAATAAAGACTATATTTAATTTTGGATGAGATTATTGTACAATATGAGTTAATGATTTATGATTTTTATGACAAGAAAAGTAAATTATTCTAACATATATTATCACCATTAATTTCTTACCAAATATGTACAAGGTTTCCTAAATAAAAAAAACAATATTATGGAAATAATGTATATAAGGGAAAGAAATGGAGAGAAAGAGGGGATCAATGGACGCGATCACATACGTCCGATCAACCAAAAATAAATATTATCCGTCTAATTGAGGGATAAAATGGGTATAATAAAAAATTACTATGACAAAAAATGGACCCTCCAATTCTTAAATGCTTTATATAATAGTATAGATATAGATATAGATTTAGTTTTGCTAAAACTAATAATACACGGAATCATTTTTAAAAGTAAGAAATAATTGACTGAACCGAACTTGGCATTTTCTACATTTTTATGCGCTCAATCGATTTCCAACAATTCATGATTTGATAAATTGTTACTGAAGTCATAACGAGAAAAGCAGTTTTTATTATTAATAAGTATTATTAAATTAATATTGTTAAAAATAAGACTGAAAACCGTAAAATTTTAAATATACGAATAAATACAGAAAAGTTAAAAAAATAATGAAACATATCTCATTTGTTTTTGTATATATAAGAAGGAAACTATTAAAAAAAAAAAAAAAAAAACGCGCCCGCGCGTGCGCGCGTTTAAATAAAAAAAAAAAAAAGGAAACGCGCCGCGACATGGCGCGTGAATTATCATAAGTTTCTATTATGAATAATTAATCTGATTAAAATAATATTATACAAACTTTTTCTCGAAAAACCAAGTTATTACCTCAAGAAATAACTATACAAGCGATTGTTCATATATCTGTATTTCATTATTAAATTGGTGATGTTTTTTAATCCTTACACAACTACTGCATTGAGAGTGTTGCTCATGATGGGTGGGGGCAGGAATAGAAATGCTATTTCTTTTCGGGGATGAAAATAACAATGAGTCCCTATGACGGAAATAACAAATCCGTCTTTAATAATTTTGTAAATTTCAGCATTCAAGTTAGTCTTATGTTTTTCATTTTTCTTTTTGTTATTGATAAAAAAATTAGCGATATCTAATGTAGATGCAGAGGCGGATTTAGGATTTTGGTCAGGACGGCAATTATCGGATTGTAATAGTTTATCGGGTTCAAACCTATTAACTAATCGGGTACTAAATAAAAATAATAATAATTAAATATATATTCTTACCTAATAAAAAATTATTAAAATAATAACATTTTATATATTAAAAATAATAACAAAATGAAGCTCAAAGTAATAGATAATCAAGTTAATGAAGAAAGTTTTCGTCTACGTAACTTTATATTTTGATATCTTTGCATAATTATTTCATTATGCACGATATTAAATATTTTTTCTCAATAAAAATAATCAAACAATTCAGGGAAGGGCAAACAAAATTTAGGGGGGGGGGGGGGGCAAATTACCGAAAGTATTACCGAAAAAACACTATTTTTCAAAATCTAGGGGGGGCACGTGCCCCCTGGACACCCTTAGATCCGCCCCTGGGTAGATGTATATTTATCCAATGGAGTCAATGTCTCTATTCATTTATGAAATACTAGCATTTAGTTTTTTTTTAATCTCCAATGCTTTTACCAAAAAGAATGCGGACTTAAAATAATAATATAAATAATTAATAAATATATACATGGTTGATAAGCTCATCAAAGAATTAGGAGTTGGAATATCAAAAATTTTATATTTTATTAGTAAAATTTATACAATAATTACTCAATTTAACTAATTTTTAGGGAAGTTGAAAAGTCACTCTTACTGATCCACCCCACTCTACCCCTGCTAGTTGCAACTACATTAATTTTTGAGGGGGTTTTTTCAACAATGAACAACGTCAACAATAATTTGTGATTTATGTCGAGAGATATTTTTGACGAAATTATAAATGATGATTAATAAATTTATAGCTCCGTGGCTGCTAATATCCTCACAGTACAGTTTTCTCGAGTCTGCATTACGGCTTAATTGATAATATAACTTCAACAACAAAAAATCACAAAAGAACACCACATACAGCTTTGTATTATTCCTATTCTGTCAAAAAAAAAAGTTTGTTATTATTCCTAGCTTGGTCTCAAAGCTTCGCAGTTATTCTAATTCTTCTATTCCAAGAAGTATACTACGTGCGACTTTCTGTTATTCAAGTCTAACTTGTAAAATGTCATCTCTAATGTTAACGAACAAGTTCACCACTGAGTTGATGCCGAAAAGAGGACCTAATTGGTTGTGCTGAATTTGGTATATAATAAAGACATGTTCCATCTTTATTAATAATTTACATTATTCTCTAAATTAATTATATTTTACCTTATCAAGTACTTAAAATTGATTTTATTTTGTTCATCATTTTCTAACAATATGATATTTTATTATGAAGTACTCAAATCAAAATTTATTTTACTTAGTTCATCATTTTCCCTAATATTTTTAGCTTTATCATATACTTCAATCAAATTTATACTTTGTAGACTTATATATGAAAAATGAAATTTCCTGTAACAATTCTCATGATACAACCGAACATATTGTTTTAACTAATCCCCCGTGCTATCATGGGTATGCATGGGTTCCTATAAGTTTATTCTTGAACTTCCACGCCATAATTTATCAAATATGTAAGAAAATTTATTCTAATTTTACTTTTGAAGAAGTTGCAACTCCCTGGTCTATAATCAGCCAAACAGATTTTTTTCTCAACTTTGACAATCAATCTGATTGTGTGTACAATTAATCATGTTTTTTTTTACAACTTTGACGATCAATCTGAATGTGTGTACAATTAATCTGACAATGTGTTCATGTACCAGACAGTGATAACGACTTCAAACATACTGAATGAAAGAAAAAAGAACTATATTTCACTTCTTTCCACATTACTGTACAAGAAACTTGTTTAACCGAATCAAGCAAGCTTTTGACACATAATCAATCGAATGAAAAACAGAGAAAATAGCACCGCCCAAAACATATCTTTAGAAATTTTTACATGGATATTCTTCTGAGGGCAACCGTCACGGTAACAGCAACTCCGAAAAGGAGGATGAACAACCCGGTGAAATTGATCACCTGACCTTCTGAAAGGGAACCAGGTACGATGCTCTTTTCCATTAGGCCTGTCTCAGCCGTGCAAATCGTCATCAGAAAGATCGCAATGCCGGCAGTAATGTGTAGTGGGGCCGCCATCTCACGGGTCATTGCTGGAGCTCTTGGGAACCAAAAGAAAAGAAATCCAAATAGCCACTGCCAAATAATCATCACATTTGAGAATATGTAATTGGTTGAAATTCAGATATTTTTAATTTCATGTTTATTTTCAGTTTGAATGTGCTATTGCAAAATGTGAAACAGAAATAAATTAGGGCCATGTTTCACATTTGAGACTCACTACAGTTATTGGGCTGGGCCTAATGCCAGATTGAGAGACTCTTTTTTACCCACCAAAAAAACAAAAAAATTGAACCACATCAACTACCAAGCATAAACGGAATTATAGTGGTTGAGGAACAGCAATGAAAGGAGGTCAAGAGTGGAAGAGATGTAAGACTGGTACCTGCAAACCAAACAAACAAATGGTACATATCCCTAGCCAGGAATGCAAGGTTGTCATGCTCTGGCTGTCGCTCATACTGTGGTACTTGAATGCCACATATATTCCGAAAATTCCGAGTACTAATGCAGAAAATTGAAGCATCATGTGCATGAACTTCTGTCCAAATTTCTCCATTGGAAATGTCTTATATGCCATTATTGCTGAAAATCATCAGTGTCAGATGATGAACAATGACATAAAATTATATGTCAAGGTGCTATTTGCAAAAGGAAACAAAAAAAAACGCAGTTAAGAAAAAGGTATTAGAGATTTTCATTTTTATTACCTTCTCCAATCATGAGAATGAATCCTAAGCACATCACCAGAGGATGTACCTACAAAAAAAAATTAGCAGTGTATATTCAAGTGAAGAGAAAAAAAAACTAATTTCATGTTAATTGCTAAATAAAAGCATATTACTTACATTAAAAACGGCGGTGGGATCTTCGGAATTGATATTTGCACCACCCTGATAGTGTACAATCCAAACAATCATTAAAATAGCTACAACCAGGGCCAAAATGTGTGCTGCTGTGGTGACATGGCGCGCGAACAATGCCATAGGAACTCCTGTAAGAGCCATGTTACAGAGAGATAGAGATTGAAAGAGAAAGCTAGGTTTTCTGGAGTGGTTATGCAAGAAGTTAGGTTATAATAGAGGGGCAGTTGCATGAATTGGGTTTGGTATAATTTCAGGTTGGAACATAGGTAAAGGATCCTACTATCCTAGTACGCAGGCTTTGCAAAGATTACAAGTTAGCTTTAAATTATCAATTCTGTATGGGACTAGAATGTGGGATAGGAATAACTCAGTGTGGATGATGGATTATTTTAAAGAAATCTTATTGCAGGTTAATTGCTTAATTTTTTTAAGGGCTTTTTAACCGAAACTTTTTCATTAGGGGCGGAGAGAAGAAAGAGCAGAGGGTAAAGAAAATTTGATTCATTAATTTATTTATGGTGTCAAAATAAATAAAATTAATATTTGAGAAAACTATACGGGTTATTTTTGCAAAGATATTTGAAAGAACAATAAAACAAAAAAAAAAATTAACTAATCACTCATATGACATGTTACTTCAATGATGGGACATGCACACTACAGTGAGAAATTTGAGGTTAACAGATTTCGGTACTTAGATTACATTTAAAAGACCTGATTAATTCTTCCACGAGAATAACTTAGGTATTTGCTTTGTTATATATATATATATATTACTTACCTTCTTCACAACTCTGGCTGCAAACAAAAAATAAAAAGAAAAGAAAAGTGACTGCACAAAGTTTTTATTTTTCGATATGATATAAAAATATGGATTAGTCCGAGCAACTTATTTTATCATATTTCTATTTCACTGAAAAAAGAAATTAACAACAACTATCGATATCTGTTAATTAAACATCTTCATAAGAATAAAAGGATGTTTGGCATTAATGACATCTATTTTCTGATAATTGTCTGTATCAAGTTTTCACAACTGAAAGCAGATTATCAAAGAAGCTGTCGTATAACCTTCAACTGTTGAATTTTAATCTTGATTAATTCCTAATAGGCCTATTGATGAAGGCATAAACTAAGCTCCAATGCAAATCCTGGCCCAGTTTTCATTGGAAACTGGGAGAAGAGCCCAATATTGTAGCGATCTCCATAAATCAGGATTTCTTTTTCTTCTTTTAATTGATATATTTCCAAACTTTTTAGTAAGTGTGTGATTGCAAAATCTCAGAACCTTTCCCTAACCATGCAGCAGATGTGACTCTAAATATCACCTCTCTCTGTAACTCGATGTCTTGCTTAGTTGCTCAGGATGTATTGCAAACACATTTATCACCACATTTCATTGTTTTTAACAATTTTACAGTCACATTATTCACTACAGGACAATCCCCAAGCTGTTTATTCACAAAATAAGTATATTAAATTGAAAATATTTCAATTTGAAAGAACTTCCTCATATATTCCATCATACAGAATTTGTTCTACAATTATTAAACAGCTTGATGAAAACTCGACAGATTTTCTAAATTTAAATAAAAAGAAAATATATTCTTAGTAAAATTTGCCGGATCTTATTTTTGCTACTGAAATCCACATATTGTAGCTAAAGCGAAAGTATGGATGCTTGTTTCTATTTTAATAAGAAGTGGTAGTCTCTACTGGTATTTTTTCCTAGGAAATCAGGGTGGGAATTCTTGACGATGGATCCATCTCCTCTGCAGTGCTTTATGGTAGATGGTAAAGTAACTCTTCAAAATTATGACAGCCACTGGATTTGAATCACGGATAGAGACAATCACATCTTTACCTTTAGATTTATGAGCTCACTTTCTTTGAGCATTTTATCTATATAAAGTACTCTAGATAATTTGAATTTCTTGACGATGGTCTTAGTACGCAAGAAGGATTTATTAAAATAGAAAATTTCTAAAATATTAAAGTTACTTCTTTTATTAAATCGACAATACCTCATAAAGTGTTGCATCTCTTAAATTGTCAAAATGACAATTTCATAATAATTTTGACCTTTATTTGAAAGATGCACTTTGTAATTAGTGTGCTTACCGAAGTGATTGTTTAATTTTACATATACGTACATCGCTGAAATTAGAATGACAATTATCAATTAGAATCTGACAATCAATTTAATAAATTATACGGATGCTCTAAAATAGTGCTCAGATCCCTATCGAAAACTAAAAGTCTCTCAAACAATATATTGTAAAAATGCAATAACAAAGAATTGCATAAACCTCAAAAATTCGAGCTGTATTACATAAATGTGAGTTTAGTCGGATTTGCCATGTTCTAAGCTTTTGAGACAAAATTAAAAAAAATTAAGACAGTATAATGAAAATATAGGCTTTGTGTACTTACAAACTTATTGCCTCTGCTGCAATAAAGCACACAAAATAACTGATGTAAATGGAAATCTTTACGGGGAATCTGTGATATTAAAAATCTAAGGAGAGCAAGGAGTACAATAAGCGTTTGAGAACCGAGTGCTGATTTTTTGTCTTTGCAAGAAATTTCGTGTACCAGTGTGGAATGTAGTCTCTATTTCTTTATTTCAGTGATTCAGCAAAAGGCACAGAGCTGTATGGAGTAGAAAAGTCCATGAAGTCGGCATTAGAAATGTCCTATCTCTATCAAAGAGGCGCCATCTGGCAAAGCTGATGCGCAAAGTATGTCTTTTTGTTAAATGTAAATAAAAGAAAATGACATAAAATTCAGTTACAAAAGAGAAAATATCATTTTTTTATTGAAACTTGAGAAATAAGAATCAAACCATCATATTTAATTATATTCGGAAGGGACCAGTATATGGCAAATTTATAATTGACAATTTCTTAACATTTTTTAGTTAGTTTTTCAATTAATTGTTACTGCTCTGGTCTTTGCTCCTTTTTGGTCTAGTTACTTAAACTGAAGGGAGCAGTATTTGATAACAATACTGGTAGTTTCTAACCGTACTACATGATTTAATTGGTTCCAGAATTATTATAAACAGAAGAACCTTACATAAAAATACAAATTGTCAAATTTAAGCAAGTTGTTTACTGGTGCATACGACTCGTAAATTTAAATCATGTCACTTATGTGGAAAAGAGGTGTATAAATATTCATCACATTGTTTCACAACATATCTTATCTGGTACATGCTACTGTCAGAAGTTAACTAAGTCAATCTAAATTTAAATATAAAAAAATGTGTTGAATTACCTGAGCTTTTATAGTCTTAAAGCCTCTGATAAAAAGATCAAGCATTTGCAGAGGGGGTAGTAGAGAAAGCCTTGTAGAAGTAATTCACAACATCAGAAATTAACTTCTCTAAAACAATAACTCAGAACATCAAGCATTGTAAATGGACTGATATAGAATTACAGCTTTCGTCAAGCGTTTTTGTATACTACAATAGATATGAGTGTTGTGTGGAATATGCTAAGATACATTTTGAGCGAGAATCAGTATCAAAGATAATGTCGTGCGTGTGAGAGTTTGCAGGTTTAAAATCTAAATGAAAGTCTTTTATGGACATTTAAAAAGCTGAAAAAGTGCCAAATCTGCTCTTGTATTTGAATTCTTTCTTAAATTCGTTTGCAAATAGTGTTAAAATACAACTTTAAAACGGCATTTAAAAATAGCAGAATATTTGAGAGTTCTCAGGTGACTATATTTTAGTTGTTTGTTCTTTGGAAAAAGTAAGATATTGAATTTCTTTGATATTCTAAAAATTAGTTCTGTGTATGACTATCATCTACTATTGAAGGCACCGCAGTTAAGTTAATCACTTTCAATTTCTATTTAAATAACAAAATATATATAGATTTGAACAAATCATTAGGGGAATCTTTTGCTGACATATAGTACAGGTTTCCTTTTTTATGTAAAGGAAAGAGTGGCCAACAGATTAAAGTCTTGTTAACCTCATCTTCCATGATACACAGCTTGTGATCTTATGGAATCCGATGTAGATTAAAATTATTTATTTAGGAGTGTAAATGAGTCGAGTTCGAACGAGCCGAGCTTAGTTCAAGTCTGTCTCATGAAAATTCGAGTCAAGCTCATGAAGCACTTCGAGTAGAAAAGTCTAGTTCAAGAAAAGTCTAGTTCAAGCTCCGTTCATTACTATTTGATTTAGCTCATGAGCTGGCTCACGAGTCAATACATGTATGTTGACTCGGTTTAACATTTATATTTAGTATATCTACAAACTGTAAATTCAATAAATCTACAAAAATATACATAATTTAGTACAAAATTGATATATCAACAAATTATATTTTCAATAATTTTTTTGCTACACTAATTTGAATGGATGCACCATCAAAAAAATTATCGAGTTAGATATATGAGCTGATTCACAAATGAGTACGAGAAGTCGTTAAGCTACTGAGATGGTGAAATGATGAGAGATAATGAGATATGAATAATCGAATTAGAGTTTAGCAAGAAAAAAAATATAAACTATTATTATTCGAGTCGAGCCAACCCCAACTCAAACTCGGCTCATTTAACTATCAAGTCAAATTAGTTCGAGTCAAATTAGCTCGTATCAGATTAGCTCGATTCTGAGTCGAGCCCGAGCTTTTTTGTGCAGCCCTAATCTATTTTTATTGGACGGTTCAAAAAAGAAAATAAACTCCCATTAAATTTACATCAACTTTAGATTCAAGAGACTCACATGTAAGGCAGCAAATGAATCGAATTCGATCGAACTCATCGATGTTTGAGTTTGATTTGAAACTATTTCGAACTAAATCGAATTGAAGTTAAATCGAACTCAAACTGAAATCGAACACTAAACAAATTCAATTAGTCTAATTTTTATATTATCATAAATAACTAGACTTAAAATAATTAATATTTTATCAATTTTATATTAAAATTTTAAAAATTTTATTAATATTTATTAATTTAATAATAAATTAATAATATCTTATTAATTTTATAATAAAATAATTATGTTATTGCATATATTATTGACTAAATAGTCAAAAATATATGTAAATAATTATATATCGAACTATTACGAATTGAACTCAACTTAGTTCATTAAAAAATATCAAATCGAACTAACAAAAAATCGAACTCGAACTAAAATCGAGTCTAACATCGAACGAATTGAACTATTTTCGCAGCCCTACTCACATGGGACCGCGTTATTTTTTCAATTTTACAAAGAAAGAAGCAAAGTCAGGGAAAGGACATGAAGCAGTGCTGTTGTCTTCATGCTACAATTCATCAGCATTTTTTTTCCTAATTCCAAAGGAGGGAATTGAAGGGCCCCACATAAGTCACAATATCTTGCTTTTTGCCAAAATTGAATTATTGAAAGGCAAACAACACTCTTTTCTATTTTATTTTATTTTTTTTAATTAGAAGAAGGGGGTGAAGAATCATTTAGAAAATATTCTCCGATTTCATTCAAGGTGAAAAAAATGTAATATTTTTATTTTAAAAATTCTATAAATTTAACTCATTAAAAAGAAGATGGTCTATCTTCTTTTAACTAAAAAGCTTTATAAAGAAATAAATTCGATTTATTACTTTGGTAATAAATGTTATTTTCCATGAATATGTCCAAGAAAAAATTAAAGTTGAAGATACCTCCGCAATTAATATTCTCTAAAAGCTCTATTTTGGTACCATTAAGACGGAGATAATACTTAAGTTCATTAATTAAGAGTTAAGACCGGAACATAAGCACACTCAGGCAACGAGACCACATGAGAGGGAATCACGGACAGGTAACAGACCCATGTACCTATCATGGCCAGAGCATCACAATCCGAGACAAAATGACAATTAAAAAAAATGAAAGAAAAAGAAAATGAATGCAAAGAATTAGAAACAGTTGGACAATATCTGTTCGAACGATGAACACCTGTCATTGCCAGATTGGAATGGGTCCCTGATTCTCCAACTTGCGTTTTAAAAAACAAATGCTTTATCCGTTCTGATTTGAAGTTCATAAAACAGAAAGAAAGAAAAAAAAACAAATATCAGATAAAGCATTAAAAATTCTCTTTATGTTGCTTCTTGGAAAGAAGCCTTTTGACTCACCTCCAGGATTCATTTGAAAACTTGTTAATTTAAACGTGTCCTTCAAACTTTAAATTCATACTGCAAGTTTTTGGGGTTGGTAAATAAAGCAAGAATAAGACCGGATGTTAATTATATTCGATCTAATTGAAGCCACACAAGCATGCAACACAGAAGAGCTCAAACCAGTTAGAATTGCAAGGATAACTTGTTTCAAACCAACTAATCACATTACATTAGCGCCTACAACTGCCATAATTCAAACATCACAAAAGAAATAAATACTAGAAAACCACCAAATCAAAAAATGAACCGCCCAAACAAGGTTCACTTCTCATACCAAAATTCACAACACCCCAAATTATCTTTCTCTATCATCTCCCATCAGAAGAAGTAAATGATTCAGCAAATCCAGGTGGTCTTGTGGGGATACTTGTCTGCGTATTATCCCGACTCATTGCAAAAGACGATGTAGCATCATCCAATTGGCTGTCCTCAAAAGCCTGCCATTTCTTTAGCGCTTGTGGCAGTGTCATATCAAGATCAATCCCATAACTGTCATCAGAATCCTGATCTGTTGGCTTCCATGACTCGGCCAGGGTGGACAACACATTTACAGCATGGCCCATGTCGGGCCGCTGGTGCGGCTCTCTGGCACAGCAATGGCCTGCCAGTTCAGAGACTGTTGCCACACTAGCAAGGGTTTCTTCATCAAGAGGGGAGAGGGTGGGGTCTGTCATCTGACGGAGTGAGTCCTTGGCTGAGGAGAGCTGCATCCGACGGAACCATGTAACAAGGTGCATGGACTCCTCAGGCTGGGTCTCATCAAGAGCCTTTCGGCCAGTTATAAGCTCCATTAGAATCACACCAAAGCTGAACACGTCTGATTTTGTTGTTACACGGCCCGTCACTGTGTTTCAAAATAAGAAAACTTGTCATTGAAGGGTACCAAGTGCTTAAATTCTTAACAAGGTGAATGGTAATAGGAAGTTCTGTTTAAAGGGGATCATAAAGGCAATTTGTTTTTGTTGCAAATCCACCCTAGTCCGCTGATGTGATCACTGGTCACATGGGAATTTGAAGATAACACAGTAAACTAATTTAATTTGACTGGATTTCTGTAAAACAATATGTAAAAAAATAAATTAATCGACTTCCATCAATGAACACATATAGCCATTAATAGTTTCTTGGGCATGAAATATGTCAAAGATGCTAAGCACTGACTAGATGCAGACACTTGTGAAATAAAATAAAGCGACACAATTTGACCAATTGACCCGGAGTAAAAAAAGGTCTTCAATGAATCAATTTGTTAGGCATCAAAACCAAAATAGCATTAAAACTACATATTTTGGAGCATATCCTTCCTTTGGTTCATAGACTAGGTAGACACTAGACAGTGATGTGATCGATAGAGATGGAAAAGTCATTTCTTGCACAAGAATGAATCAACCTTCCATTTCACGACTCTGACTAAGCTGTGTCATTTGATTTATTTTCAAAACTCAGGTAATTTAAGCAAGTTCTCCGATCAGATAACCAAAACATTTTAACTTTGAATTTTTGCCCACAAAATTGCAAATTTTGGACACCAGATAATCTTCCAAATAGAATCTAACGCCATTCACAATATATCAATAAGCTTTAGCTAAAATTTGTCACTTAATATGTCAACATATTAATTAACCCACATAACAATACAAATGTAAGAATAAATGGAAAATAAGAAACTATTATTACCTGCATACTCTGGTGCAAGATAACCAAATGTACCAGCCAAGCGGGTCTCAACTGAGCAGCACTTCCCATCAGCAGGTGCAAGCCGTACGAGACCAAAATCTGCAACCTTGGCCTTCATATCATCACCTAATAGTATATTACTTGGCTTCAAGTCCCTATGTATAAAACTTTGGTGAGCCAGACTATGCAAATACTCAACTCCTCTGGCCACATCAAGTGCAATGCTCAACCTCTTCTTCCACTCCAGCGGCTTGAGTTCTTGTTCTCTCCAGTCAAATAGGTGCCTGCTTAGTGCACCTTGTGGCATGTATTCATATACAAGTATTCTCTCATTCCCATCAAGGCAGTAACCCAATAAAGATACCAAATTACGGTGCCGCACTTTTGTCAAAACTGCAATTTCAGATTTAAATTCATTTAGTCCTTTCCCCATAACTCCTGCCTCCATTCGCTTAACTGCTATCTTTGTACCATCATGTAACTCTCCTTTGTAAACAGTTCCAAACCCCCCACGACCAAGAACATTGCCCTCGCTGAAGTTATTTGTCACGTTGCGAAGGACTTGGATAGAAATAACCATGTTGCCAGCCTCAACCACATGTACATCACTGGCGCTGGGGCCACTGCTGGTGTGGGTCTCACTGGCTGCGGCCCCTACACCATTTAAGTGAGCTCCTGCAATGGTTACTTTCACTGTGTCAGGATCTGACCCGGAATGCCGTGGATGGATCACAGTTTTAGCATTCGGACTTTGGACCCGGCCGGATGGTTGCTTCTTTCTTTTGTAACAGTAGAAACCCAGCAAGCTAATGAGACACAAGCCTGCAATTGCACCAAGCAATGCCCCGACAATGACTCCGGCAGAGGTTTTCTTACTGTTTCCTGATTCTATTGTGTCTGATCCAGATCCCCCACCATCACTTCCCGCAGTACCATTGCCTCTACCAGGACTGATCAGAGGTTGATCCTTTCCTATGTTTGTATTACCAGCTGCATTGACCTGTACATTCTTGGCAAAGGATGGAACTTTACCCCAGAGAGAGTTGTTACTCACATCAAGCTCCTTCAAAGATGGCAACTTGGTGAGCTCAGATGGTACAGTGCCTGTCATGTTATTATTTGCAAGTAGCAACTTCTGCAAAGAGGTTATTTTTGCAAAATCCGGAGAAATAGTACCATTTAGACCCATTTTCTGAAAATTAATCACAGTAATGTTACCAGAGGCATCACAGGTAATACCCATCCAGTTCTCCGCACATGGGTTATTTCCTTTCCAATTCTGTGCAAAGCGGATTGGGTAACCGAAACCTCCAGCAATGGAAAGAAGAATATCTACACGGGAATCACACGGGCCTGGTGTAGAAAGACAGAAACTCTCGCTATCAGGTTTTAAATCTACATCTTTAACCGAGCTGGGGAAAACAGGCACTGGGCCTTGGAGCAAATTATTGGTTAGAGTCACCTTGTTGAGTGATTTGACACCGAGAAGCGATTCAGGCACCGGCCCGGTAAGGCTGTTATCCCTTAATTCGAGATCAGTGAGAGAACTCAAGCCCGATAGGTCGGGTATAGGACCTGAAAAGTCGTTCGACTGCAACCACACTTGATCTAAGGAGGTCATGTTGGAGAGGAAACCAATGTCGCCAGTGAAACGGGTTGGTCCTTGCTGATTGTTAAGCCAGAGAGACCTTAACGGGGATGAAGCAAAAGAACCAGGTACAGGCCCGGTTAGAAAGTTGAACGACAACGCAAGGTGGCTAAATGAAGGGAAAGTGGTGGCTAGGAAAGACGGGAGAGAACCTGTCAGGTTGGTGCTAACAGCGGAGAAATTGACCAGAGAAGCTGCTGAACTTAACGAATCGGGTACAACCCATGGCTGGAACGGGTTATTGTCGAGCGAAACTATTTGCAGAGAAGATAAACCAGAGAAGAAATTAGGCGGGATCGAGGTGAACTGATTGTTGTGGAGGAGCAAGCTCTGTAAGAGTGCGAGATTGGAGATGACAGGGAGTGGGCCCGAGAGGGAGTTCGACTGAAGCTCGAGTTTGGTCAAGCCGGTGAGGTTCGCGACGGCCGGTGAGAGAGTTCCAGTAAGTTTGCTATTGCCTAGCTGGATGGCGCTCACGCGACCGTCGGAAGAGCACGTGAGCCCGACCCAGTTCCCACAAGGTTCTGTCCCGGTCCAGTTTTCCACACCGAGCTCCTTGGCGACAGCTTGTATGGCGGGAAGATCGGAGACGGCTATGTCGACGGCATTAACGGAGCAAAGACTGGAGAGAAGGCAGAGGAGGAGGAAGACACGGAGCATGACGAGAGAAGTGGGTTGGTGTAAGGGCGGTTGTAACAGCGGCATTGGTGGAGGAGAGAGAGAAGAGGAGGTTACGGTTAGAGGCTTTGTTGGGGAAGAGTGGAGAAGGGTGGAGAGAGAGTGCACAGCACAGCTGCACATGGGGAGTAGAGAAGGGGAGAGAAAGGTGGGGCCAGGAAACGGATGCGGTACAAAATTGGATCCCTTATCTCCTATTCTGTTCAAGAGATCGTGTTGCGGGTAACATTTTCACCATCACTGATCGTCTGATCCGGTATAGAAACTGAGTGCATCTCGACGACAGGAGTGCCGGAGGAGGAGGAGTGGAGCGAGTGAGCAGTAGGGTTTTGCGAAGGGAATGACGAAAAAGCCCACAAGCGGTGGTAGCGTGTAAGACAGGGGTTGGCTTGATTGCTGGGGGCCTGGGGCTTACTTGTACGGCTGTACAGCAGTAACAGAACTACAGAATCCCAAATGAAGAAGCCAATCCCAATTGTGCTCTGGAGTCTGGATACACCATATACACCGAATACTTACAATTTCCGTATTTATCTATGGGAATTTTGCCCATAAAAGAGAAAAATATATATATATCTGTATTTATGAACCTTCCTTTGTCAGCTAGAGAGGAAGAGTGGACAATTTTGTAAAAATAATGTCGAATCAAGTAAAAAGATTGAATAAGATTGTAAAGATAGATTTCAAACAGATTTATGCATTTACGCTATTTTCTTTTACATTTTAGCCCTGTTCTATTTTAGTCCGTTGTTTTTATGGAGGAGATTAATGTCTAATAATTCGATGAGGTTCAATCTTACATTCTTACTTAACTTCACTACTTATAGTTATATATAATAAAATAAAAAATTTATCCCATGAAACATTGGGAAAAAAAACTGCAAGGAAATATTTACAAGGGCAATTCCAATGTCAATTTATTGACTCATATTGCAATTAAAAAAATACATAGATATATATTAAGCTATCTCTATCTCAATTACATGCAGAGGCGGATTAATAAGATAGATTGGGGGTCAATTAACCCCATATTTTTCAAAAATTTGGTTATTTATACTATTTGCTTCTTCTATAATTTAAGAAAATATTGTTTTATACATAATCTTGACACCTATATTTCTTGTTAAAACTCTTCACTTTGATCTCCATACTTATAAAATGATTAGTTGTATTGAAGTAATAATCATATTGTCCTCAATAAGTAAATAATCGACCCCAATCTAAATATTTCCTGCCTTCAACCCAGAGTATGTGTGCATAAATGTTGACAGTGTGTGAGCTTCTTTAGTTGAATATCAACTTCATTTTGATAGCTATCAAGAAGAGGGAGTTAAATAAAAAAATTCGATTTTGTTGCCTCATAAACTGAAATGGTGTATTTTCTTAACTGCATATCTATTTGACACCAGTTTTATACCAATAGTATTGACATTGGACCCCAATTTTTATTGAGAAAAGTTTCTTATACTCAACTTTTATACTTCATTCTATATCTAACTAATCTAACTAATGTCTAACTGTTATTCAATTTAGATTTGAAAAAAATGAAAAAATACGGATCACATATTTGATCATATTTGAACCAAAGCTTCAATAATATCTCCTTCATCTTTGAGAGTTACCTTCATGCTATATATTATTGGAAAGCTAACGACGAGAAGAACACAATGAACTAAATTACACATGAAATATATCAACGGTTTGAGAGAAATTAAGGGAGAAAGTATCTCGGTTAGAAATTTAATTGGGGTGATCTAGTGCCGAGTCTCAATCGAGTCTCGATCGATTGATCAAATATTTTCTTTAGGCCATGCAGACGATATGTGATGCTTTAAGCAAGTGCTCTAATGTTCTAATTGTTTGGATCATCATTTTACATCTCATGCACAAAGAAAATGTGTTGAAACTCACATTTTGAAGCTCGGTTGATCGAGAAGTTGAGCTAAATCAATTTTCTGAGAGTAAGAAGATAAAATTTGAGTATTCATTCGAATAAACTAGTTGAGAGATAGGCGAGAACACAAAAAGGGTATTTTATTACACTAATTAAATATGGGTCAGAATTACTATAATAGATATGAAGACTTAATTATACTATATATAAAGTTTTACTATACAAAATATAAAAATTTGGATCATAATATTGAGAATTGAGATTGAAAAAATTTCAACACAAAATTAAAAAAACTATATTATTTGTACTAATAAAAATTAAGACTAAACTATAAATTATATTTTGAATGATATATTAATATAAAATTTAATCAATATATATTTAGATTTATTTATAGTAGTGAAAATTAAGGCTAAATTAAAAATTATATTTTGAATGATACGTTAAGATGTGTTATGATAGATATTAAGACTTATTTATATTAAATATTAAATATATTTTTACCATAATTATTTTAAAATATTATTTTGTGTTACATATCTATTATATATTATTAATAATATTATAACTAAATGATATTACATATAAAGATATTTTTTATAAATATAAATCATAAGGTCTTAAGATATTATGAAAAATACTAAATATAAATTTATCAATTGTAAGGTATTAGTTAAGATAATAAAAATATCTGTGTTTAGAAAATATTAGAAAATTTTATATTCTTGAAAGTTAAATATGACTTATTAATCAGTATTAAGGATTTGATTGTTAAGTTCTAAGACGTGAACAATTAAGTATAGAGATTTGGCTCAAGGAGTGTTCGATAAATATTTTTTAAATTATATATTATTTAAAGTTAAAAATAAGACTTATATTAATATATATTAAGACATTAAATGAATGATCTTAAGACATCTAATGCTAAATTTTAAGAATTTATTTATGAAATTTTATATCGAATATAAATTATATGAAAATATATTTTAGATAAATTTTATTAAGACTTTATTTCTTAGTTGTTATATTAGATATAAAGATTTGTTTAAATAATATTCAATAAATATTTAAGAATTTTATATTATTTTAAAGATATAAATGACTTTATAACATTATGTATTAAGATATCATATGATTGTTTTTAAGACATTAGACATTAGATATTAAGATTTCGAATATCGTTCGTAGAATGATCTAGAGAGTTTCAGAAGAGTCACTATTATTTAGTGAGTAGCTTGACTTCGTTAAGTGGTTTGTTTCTATCTTTGTATAAAAATGAACATTAAATCCTTATTGTTATCGACTTATATAAGATAAAATTTAATTGTATAACTCTCTTTAATATTTAAATAAGAGAGTAAATAATTATTGTTTATTTATATTTTAAGATATTATAGTTTAGGGATATAAACTCATTCATATTTTGATTGACTATCCAAATATAAATTTTAAGTTCAAAATTATAATTTATAATATTAGATATTAAGACATCATTTTTTATATGTTAAAACTTAAAATATTTGATTTTAGCACATTAAAGTTTAAGTATATAAACTCGTCCATATTCTGATGGACGCTCAAATATAAATTTTAAGTTGAAAATATGACTTGTAATATTAAATATTAAGACGTCGTATTTCTCGTGTTAAGACTTAGGACATTTAGTTTTAAGATAATGAGGTTCAAATATAAATACTTGTAAATATCCTGATTGTTGCTCAAATATAAATTTTAGGTTCAAAATATAATTTATAATATTAAATATTAAGACATTGTATTTCTTTTGTTAACACTTGAAACATTCAGTTTTAAGACATTGAAGTTCATATATAAATACTTACTTATATCTTGATTGTTGTTCAAATATAAATTTTAAGTTTAAAATATAACTTGATATATTCGGTATTAAGACTTTGTTTCTCCTATATTAAGACTTAAGACTTCCGATTTGAAGATTTCGATGATCGTCCACAGACGGATGATCTGTTAATATTCGAGAACGTTGTCAATGTGGTCAATAATTTTTTCAATTAGGATACAAATGGAGATGAAAGATCTGAGGTACAGTTAGTTGCTCTCATTTTTATTTATTGCAACAAAAAGTAACATAAAACTTATATTAAGTTATACTATGTTTGGTGCGTCGAAGAGGATCGAAGATTAATTGCCAAATTATTAATCATGGCTTATTGCAACAAAAAAGTAACATAAAACTTATATTAAGTTATACTGTGTTTCAGTATTGTAACTGCTTTTCTGAATTAATTAATATATATTTGACAGTCACTGTCAAGATTTAAAAAAAGAAAGAAAAAGAAAGAGAGGGATGGGAGAGAACCATTACATGATTTCTTTCCAATTAATGGTCCAATCTAGAGTTATCCGAGTCAACGAATAAATAGTGCGAAACCAAGGTGAACCGAGTCCAATTCTAGCATGCATTGTCAGGTACCGTGTGCCAGGATCCTGGATCCTAGTCCTAGCTGAGCTCGGAATGGCTCTCTGCATTGAAAATGGAAAAAGTTCCTTCTTTGCATTAATGCCTGGGCGGCTTTTGCAAATTATTAACAGAGGTCAAAATGGGAACAAAAATAAATAATTAAATATCCGCGTGAAACTGGGAGGAGACTCGTCTCGTTACGTCGCGGCCTCGCGGGTTCACGGCGTATTTCATGTGAGCTGGCGCCAGCTCATCATTTTTTCGTCTCTCTGAGTCTGGACTCTAGAACCGTCTCCGTCTGACATCAAATTAAAAAATTTCGGATTAAATAAATTTACATATAAATTTCAGAAAATTTTCAATAATCCGTCTTTGAACTTTTAAACAGAATGCATTGCGCTATTGGTAGGCAGGGACGGATTTTAGTGGAGCAAATGGGTCAATTGACCTCATTTTTATTTAAAAATGATTAATTTATACATAATTTAATTATATTTTTGATGAAAATTATTAAATCATCCAATATTGATCCCCCCCCAAAAAAAAAATTATATTTTTTTCACTATTAACGTCCATACATAAAAAAATTATACAATTAAGTAATAATTATATAAGATCCAAATATTGACATGTACAAAAATTCTTGCCCCTACCTCTGTTAGTAAAAAGAACTTCTTTAACTTTTGACATTAAGAGAACCACATCACTAGTACAAATGATAATAGATCTTATCATTTTATGGAGTAACGTATATTTAAATTCTGATAAAGACATACAAAGATAATATATTATTAGAATTTACTTTACTTGAGGCTTGATGTACTACATAGCCTTGTACTGGTAAAAATGGACCTGAACTAGTCTGAACTCTGAAGAAACCAATATGGAAAAAACAACAACCCACACCTGTATCTGAGATTTGAATTTTTTTTCTTGATAATTTGTAATGCCTGCTAATATATATGTTATGTAGCTTCCATTATTTAACTTCTTTTGTAAAAATAAGTTGAATTGTTTATATTCTTCATTCACAGATATATGAATTTCTCGGTCTTTCTTGATATCTGATAGGAGCTGGTCTTGAACCTGAAATAGAAAACGAATGAGTTGGGTTTTGGTTGCTGCCGCCATCACCTACATTCACAACTCCATAGTACGTTTATCTAGTACCCTAATACAACCAATTTTTTTAATCGCTTTCATGCAAAGTTATTCAACAAATGTGTTTATTCTCCTTGTTAGTTTCGCCAGCCCTGTAATGGCCAACAAATGTGCTTGCAAAAATTACACATATAAAGGATCTTTGTAGCATATTAGCCGACAATGACCTTAAAGTTGCATGTCCATCAATCTACGGAGAAGCTATATAAAGGTATGGCGCTAAATTTCTTGTCTCTCTTGTGGATTGAATGCCTTGCATTCATGTGCTTAAATACGCTTATAGCCTACATATATAATAGTAAAGCAGTTTTGGAATCATATTTTGTATCATATCATTGAGATACACTAAACATATCTTAAAATGAAAATAACTAATTGTAACATGTACTGAAAAATTTTACATTTAAAAATCATTATTATATAACATTATATCGTGTTTATGTTATTTATTAGCACAATGTGCACTATATATGATCACAACTTTTATTATAGCTCATATAATAATCCAAATGGCACAATTTATCAATTAATTACATACAATAGCGCAATCCAAATAACTCACAATTTTAATCAGTCATATATAAAACTAAAATATATATTATTTTAAAAATGAAAAATGATTTTGGCAAAGCAATCATATATAAGGCAAAAATCAAAGTGAAATCCAGCGAGGGAAGTTTTTAAAAAAAGACTGTTCTATTTAAAAACTTTTTCATATTAAGACGATTATTGTAATTCATTATAAATTTTTATATTTTATCAATAAGTTATCTCCTTAACTTGTATTTATTCCATATATTTCAATAAGTCATGATATCAAATATTTCCCGTTTAATTAGGTTTCATAGGATAAAAAAAAATCATGTTCTGTTAAATATATGTGACATATTCCACATAGTCGATTAAGAAAACCTCTCATTTGACGGGTGTTGTGAAATTAAAGTGGAGTAAAAGCTAAATCACTTTAAACTAACGATATTTGATAATAGTGCAATAAATGGATAAAGTAGTTTGTGTAAAAAAAATAAAAGAAAGAAAATTTGATGAACTTCAAAATATCTAGGATACTCTTTAACTTTATGTCACATTAAATTATTTATGTTTGATACTTTAAGATGCTTTAAAGTGTTTATTATATTTTTACTATAGCTGTCAAACTGGGATTAAAATGTAATAACGTGCTAAAGCAAAAAATGACATGTTACTAACATAAATATAAGAATCCAAACATTATGAGTTCATTTGGCAAATTAAGGAATAGATTTGAAAAAATGGTAATTTTGGAAGAGTGATAGAATAGTGTCTTTTTGAAAGAGTGGTATTCTTGATTATTCGGAAGAGCGAAAATATCGTTTAGCAGTTGTTAATCAAAATAGTTAAAATGTGAATAATTATGATACTAATAATGATGATGAAAATAAAAATAATAATATAATAATAATAATAGTAACAATAATATAATAAAATAATAATCTATAATCATAATCATAATAAATAATAATATTTTTAGTTGTAATCAGGATAATATAATAAAAATATAAGCATAATTATAATATAATAATCATAGTCGTAATCATAATCATGATATAATAATATAATAATAAAAAATCATAATTATAATCATAGTAATATAATAATATAGTCATAACGATAATCATAATATAATAATATAATATAATATAATATAATAATATAATAAAAAATAATAATGACAATAAGTAATAATGATCATAGTCATAATCATAATAATATAATCTTAATTAAAATATAATCATAATATAATAATAATATAATAATAAATAATCATAATTATAATAATATAACCATAACCATAATATAATAATATTATAATATTATTATAATAATAATAATATTATAATATTATAATAAAATAATCGTATTTATATTCATAATATAGTAATATAATACTAAAAAGTCTAAAATCATATTTACTTTAATATAATAATAAAAAAATAATAATAATAAATTAAATAACATAATAATACTAATAGTGATGATAATATTATAATAATATAATAATACTAATAGTGATGATAGCATAATAATCATAATTTAATAATATAATAATAATCATAATCATATTAAATAATATAATAATCATAATCATAATATAATCAAACAATAATCGCTATTCCAATGAGAGTTAATTCGATATACCACCTATAACTTGATATACCGGATTATGACTCTTCCGCACTCTTCGACTTAGTCTAAAATTCGTTTAGCAAATTAATTCATGGGAATAGCAATTATATTCCTACTTTTTCCATAAAATTTCAAACAAACCCATCGTGTAATCTACAAGGGCTTGAAACACCTGCCATTAATTGGAATGGGTTAGTAACCTCATTGGTAGTCATTCGACTTTACTTCGTGCTTTTTAAAATTGTCATTAGGGCAGTCATAAATGCTGTCATAATATTAAAGACTCTTAAATCTTAGTTTTTGTCCTTACAGATCAATTCAATACATTTTTAAATACCAAAAATCATTCTTAATGAAAATTAAAATGTTGCGGCGTGAATTCGTTGCAATCGTAAATGTTTATTAATTGCTGGTGGACAAATTTTTTATCAATGTCCACGAAAACAATAACGTCCCATTTAGGGGCAAATTTAAGTTGAATACATAATGGGGGGTTCTATGTACTCTTTCAAAAGAATCAAAACAAATTCAGCTCGAATGTCAGAGTTATGTAGTTTGAAATCAAATTAGAAAAGTAAAATCAAGTCTTATTTCGACCCCATAAAATTGGAATTATTTTTTTAAAGCATAAGATTATTGATTTGCATCGACAATTCCTTTTTTAATATATGTCCGTGACTTCATTAATTCTTTTATGAGGAAATAGTTCAATTTTATGCAAATAATTCATAAGAAGTGATGCGTATATATATATATATATATAGATATATATATAAAAATAATAATAATATATTCAATACTTGAACATCATTTTCAAAAATTAAAAACGGCGACTTAAAAAGCTCAAAACGCTCCAAATTTTTGCATCCCATGAGATTTTGATATAAAGAATTTAATGAGAATGATAAATTAAAATTTTAAGATAATTTAATATGTTTTTTGAGTTAAGCTCACGGAAGGCCTCCGTGAGCTTAAGCTCACGCTATCTCCACTCTATATATATATATATTGATAAAAAAACACTTTAAAATATCGACTTTCGTTCCTTTGCGACAATAGAGAATGCGTAATCAGATGAAGTGCTGAAGTTAGATTTAAGCTTTAATTAGTACTAAATTATAAAATTATTTTCAAAATTATAATTAATCGGGTCGGGTCGGGTCGGGCTGACCCGAATCTGACCCGATCCGATTCGGGTTAAAAAAATTAAACTCATATCTGACCCATTTATTTTTAGGTCATATCGGATCATATCAATTCAGATCGTATCGGATTAAACCGTCAGGTTGGATCGATAATTGACACCCCTAACTAAAGTATAAAAGGTGACAGAGAGTGCATGATCAGATGAAGCATAGGAGGTCTATAATTCAACTAGACAAGTATCAAAAAATATTATTTTTAAAAAAAAAAAGCAGCCACGCAATCCACAACTACAATTAGCCGACTTCCGACTTTCAAAAGTTCTAAAAAATCGGATGCTAAATTTTTGATGAGGTCACTAAATTTTATTTTTTTTGTTATAACTTATAAATAATCACTTAAGTTTGATGGGTCCCTCTATAGTCATTGAACTTTTATTTGTCCCAAACTCCCAATCATGTCACCCTCTTAAGTTTTTCATCTAAAATATTAATGAAATTGATATTTTTTTATCAATTTAAATATCACTGGTTATCTTTTTTAATATTTTCATCTATAAATTTTAATTTTCACTCTCCCGTTACCATTTCGTCAATTATTTTAATTATTTAATGTCTATTAAAGTGATTTTATATTTATTAATTAATAATTTATTCTTTAAGAGATTACATATATTTAAAAAAAGATCCCTATATATCAAATAGTTGATTAATTAGTGATTTTTATCCAATCTTTGCCCAACTAAATATATAAATGGACCATAATATCATATTTTCAATAGTGTTTTGAATGAAAAAATTTAACAAAATGATTTCGATTGGAACAAATAGAAAATTTTTAGTGGCTATAAAGAAATAAATAAAATTTGAGCGATCAATTTGTAACAAAGAACAAAATTGAGTAACCTCGGACAAAATTTACCCAAAACCAGAACATTAAACCCACACCCACATAACGGTAACACAAAATCTTTCATTTTTTTTTTCAAAAAAATTAAAAGTAAAGCAAATAATAAATGTAGATTGGACTAGAAGTATAACGGGTTCGACATATTATTCTCTAGGTTCGTAATCAAATTAATTTATTATAGTTCGGTTATAA
Organism: Schoenoplectus tabernaemontani; assembly: GCA_037127355.1. NCBI lineage: Eukaryota > Viridiplantae > Streptophyta > Magnoliopsida > Poales > Cyperaceae > Schoenoplectus > Schoenoplectus tabernaemontani. Next base: position 17,418,986 of record CM073752.1, read on the forward strand.
AATTTTTAATCCGTGCCTAATTAACTTTTAATGCATAAAAATGTTAAGTTTTTAAATTTTTTCAAACATGCAACGTCATCATTTTTTTCACCACTGATTTTTATTTATATTTTTTCATCTACTTAAATCTAATAGTCCATATATAATTTTTATCTTTTCTCATTAAAATAGATGAGTGTGATATACTTGAGGTGAAATTTAACTCTTAATTAATCTATTTTTTTTACTATTATTCTCTAAGATTATTATATACATCTTTAGTATTTAAAAATTATCGCATTTAAACATTACATTACTCGGTCATATTTCAATATTCAACGAGTTTAATGTAAAATAAAAAGACTTAAACAACATGAGTAGTAATACGTTATAAGAGTATAAATATAGAGATAAAAACTATAAAGGGTAATTTTCGTTGAAGGCTTGCTAGCTTGTTTTTTTTTTTTGTTATAAATTGGTCACTCAAATTTAATTTATCCTTTCAAAGCCACTAAATTTTTTCTTTGTTCCAATCAAGTCATTCTGTTAAAATTTTCATTCAAAACAATCCAATTCGTACATAAAGAGATAATTAAATTCTGAAATCGCTGTATTATTTTTTTTTCAGATTTATCAAAATAGAAATATATCCGTCTATTGACAACCTGATCTCCCTTTCCTCTCCCCACCTCTCTTTGCATTCTTCAAATAGATTAGGCACAATTATTTATCTTTTCAAATAAGAAAGAGTGTTAATACTCGGTGCAATCATGTTTTCATTTATTTTTTAGTAAGAATAGGTGAAGACGCACACAGCACATATCGCTAACGCTGAGGCGCTAATGTGGTCCGGATGACCTGCTATGATGAAAAACATTCCAATCAAAATACTAACAGTAAACTAACAACTCACTCCATTTTAGTTATGGGAAGGGATCACTTGACAATGGTTATTTTAATAATTTTGATAATTTTGATAATAAATTTTTAAATAAATATGAAAAAAAAATCTTAAAAATAGAAAAAAAATTATGGATATATTTTTATACTTATAGATTGATGGTGATTCAATTTTCATGTAATTTTATTATCGTTTGATAATCCATCAAAGACCTTCAAATTATAACCATTGTAAATTATATGAAATTTAGATGGTCCTTGATGGAGTATCAAATGATAATAAAATTGTATGAAATTTAAATCACCATCAATCTATAAGTAGAATAGCATATTTATAAAGTTTTTTTTTCTATTTTTTTATTTTTCATATTTATTTGAAAATTCATTATCAAGATTGTCATAATAATCCATTGTCAAGTGATCCCCACAAGCCACTTGGCGATAATTTAAAATTTGTTAACTTCTAAGTTTAAAACATTTGTTTTATGTGCATAAACTTCGAAGTTATTTTTTCAATCACTTGGTTTCCAATAAAACTCTTTGGAAATGTTGTTAGCTTGGTACTGAGATGCAATCTGAAGACGCAGTATACGGGGATAAAGATAAACTTGTACTTCTTAGACAGCAAAAATTAAATAAAGAGGGGATCTCCAAAAAAGAAAAGAAAAGAAAAACTTGATTTTGGGTCCATTGAAAATTAAGCAGTATGGTAATAAGTTTAATTTAGTACGTATAAATTAGAGCTAAGCAAATGACGGTGTGAAGCCTTATTGCGAGATTCTGACTTGCTGAGTTGCTTGTCGTAGAAAAAATCAAGTGAAAAGGGCATTTTGTTTGACGCGGTAACAACTCAGACCGTGAAACGGCGTAACCTCCGTTTTCCCGGCTGGCAGTGAAAGACTGATAGTGTGAATGGGCGGTGCGCCGGTGCCGTGCATGCTCCAGGTGGGGCCCACAAAAAAGGATCGTGGCAGCGAAAGATTATGGTTTTTCCTCAAAAAAAAAAAAATATTGTTTAAGCATCGGCCATCAATCCTCACCAGGGGCGGTGCAAATTTTGGTGTATCCTAGTACTTCTATATTGTAATATTTTCCAAAATAAAAAAATAAGGGAAATTATTCTTGCACATAAGTATGAATATTTTTTTAACTATATTTCAAAATTTAAGTTAGTAAGTACAAAAGAATATTTATATTTAATATAATATGCAAAAATATGTTCAATACGTAGAAATGCACGACAAATAGTGTACCATTTTTTCAATGATTGTATTTTTCTTTTCAAATTTTATGGCAGCGGTTCAACGTAAATTCAAGTTCCGTAATAATCTGCATTATAACTATCTTCTCATTTTATTCACACAAGAGATATTGATGTGTCTCATTAAAAACTTGAATCTACGGAGTATTTTACAGATCATAATCTTCATCACTTGGTGTTTGAGATGTAATAGAATATTAGTATATTATCTATGCTTCGCTACAAATAGTTATTATATTGTAATCTTTCTAGATCAAAATAAAAATGTCATTATATTCCAATATAATATATGGTAACAAACAAAGTAGGAAGAAAATATAACTAATTAATTATTTTTAATTTTTATGCAGTAATCACAGTTTATAAAAAATATAGATAATTAAATTTTAAATTTAGTAGATTCTTCGGCAAAATAATGTCTTTTAAGAAAGAATATCATTAATTGTATAACTTTCAATTTAATAGATGTGTTATAAATTTAATAAAAAATTTAATATTTTCATTACAAATCCGTTATGTCATAAAAAACGTCTAATATATCTAACAATTTATATTCTCTTCAAAAATTAATCAATGAATTTCAATCAATCCTAACCATTATAGAATCAAAACACTTACACATTTAACAAAAATAAAGAAATAGATTTTCACAAAATAAGCAATCACTTGGCAATCTACTACAACTAAAGGAATTTCATTCGATGCTTATTATTTTTTGGGCATAATATTTTAATTTTTTATTTTATTAAAATCCCAAACCTTTTGATAAGAAATTTGTAATCATTTATTTTTAGTACAATTTTTATAAAAGATAAGGGTCAAATATTTATTTTACTCAAAAAAATACTGTATACAAACATGATGTGTAAATATGTGGTGCAATTATTACTCCTCAAAACTATTTAAGTCATTATATTTAAATATTTATTAGTTTTTTTGTATTTATTTCGAAAAAAAATATTATTTATTTAAACTAGAGCTATAACTCGGGATTCGCCTCGATAATATAGCCCTCAAATAAATAATTAACAATATAAAATTTTAAATATATTTAATAAAATTTAGACATAATATTTTTAAATTTAAAGTAATAATAATTATAATAATAAATAATTAAATATATTATAATCTATAGATGATCATATAAAAAAATAGATCATTTTAACGAGTTAAGTTTCACCTTAAGTATATTACACATATTATTTTGAATGAGGAAAGAGAAGTTATTTTATATGAACTCTTGGATTTGAGAAGATGAAAAGATTTAAATAAAATCAATAGTAAAAAAATAATGAAGTGACATACTTAAAAAATTTGAAAGTTTAACCTATTTATATATTAAGAATTTTCAGGTTGCGACCTAGTACGAAGAGTGTCATTTTTGACACTATACCAAATAGGGGCGGATCTAGGATTTTGATTAGGTGGGGGGGGAGGCAATTATCGGATTGTAATGGTTTATCAGGTTCAAACTCATTAATTAATCGGGTACTAAATAAAAAAAATTAATAATTTAATATATATATACTTAACTAATAATGTTTTTTGAAATAATAAAATTTTATATATTAAAATAACAATAAAATAAAGCTCAAAGTAATAGATAATCAAGTTGATAAAAAAAGCTTTCGTCTAAGGAACTTTATATTTTGATATTTTAGCATAATTATTTCATTATGCACGGTATTTAATTTTTTTTCTCAATAAAAATAACCAGACAATCCATGGGAGGGGGGCAAATTTTTTTTCATGGGAGCAAATTATCAAAAATATTACCGAAAAACACTATTTTTTAAAATCCAGGGGAGGGCACGTGCCCCCTGGATACATCTAGGTCCGCCTCTGATACCAAAGATGATTATGATATATAATGCAAAATTTGAAAATGTAAATTATATGTAACATTAAGAAGACATGATCATGCGATTATGGTAGTAAAACTTTCAGATAATTAATTTTAGAAGTTATAAATAGACGAGCAAATTGGATTCAAGTCGGTCAGATTGGATCGAATTGTGTTTGGTTAGTTTAATTTCAGAAAATTGTTGGATCAGTTCAGATCAGAATCATCTTGAGGGTTTTAGATGGAGCCTGAGAATCTGGCATGTTGAATTTGGACCAATTTGATTTTTAAAAAAGTCTGATAAGATCAGAATTTGATCAAGTTGGACGAATCATTCGAACTGACTTGCATTCATAAATCGGTTGGATTGGATTCGAGTTAGATTCAATCGTCATTTTTATTTCGAAAAATCGTGAATGCACAGATTGCCAGATTAAATCAGATTTTAAAAATTTCAACATCAAATTATATTTGAATTACGAATGGAATCAGAATCAAATGATATTCATATAGAATTGACTTATTTTTTTCAAAAAAATCTAATAAACCTCTCACAATCTTTTAACTGGAATAAACTCTTCAAAAAGAAAATCCAGACAACTATTTAATTCTTAAGTCTTTAAACCCTTTATTAGTTGCCCTCGGTTAATATAATACATATGCAAATGCCCTTTCTACACTAGCAGTGGTCACTGGTAATATCAATGCTAACGTCAGTAATTTGTAAACTAAAGGATAAATAATGTGCTTTTTTCTTTTCCACGAGCTTTTGAGAAAGTTCATCCATTTCCTTTACCTCCAAAAAATCATTGTTACTCTGCATATCCAAATGGTAATTCTCCAATTGATTTTTTAGAATAGAAAGCTCTCATTCGCTAAAATCCGAAGGATAAAATTTGGCAAGTTTAAGCAGCTTGTCAATGTTAAATGCAGAAAAAGAATTATTCGGGTCTAAACATGACATACAAATAAGAAGTTCGATAGTTGTTTCCACGAATCTTCCATTAAGTTCTTGCAATTGCATATTAAAAACCGTGTAAAATAGATCAACACGATAGTAGTGTAAATTAGTCACATCTGTTCTTACCCGCCGTGTACAATGACGCACATCCTCCATGTTTGGAATTTCAATATTGTGCTTCTCACAAAATGCACAAACTTCTTGAAATAATAATGTTCATCCACTATCTCTCAACTTGTGCAATCGAACTTTAGCAATCCCCACCAAACACATAGCATTCACCACATCTTGACTTTTGCGTTGCAAAGCTTGTGACAAATCATAAGTGATACCTAATGACTTGTGCATGAGATGACAAATGAACAAAAAATCAAAAGTTCGCATTTCTTCCACGAATCCACTTGCCTCTACTTGCTTTTCTACATCTTTTCCATTTTCTTCTATAATTTCAAGAACCTCTATCGTAACCGAAAAAACCAAGTGTTATATTGACCAAACCAGTCTTTGTTGAATCTTCTCATTCTACCATTTATGTCTCTTTGCAGAAAATTATAGTCGCTAGGTTGAAATGGACCTTTACCGAGATAAAACCTACGTACACGATCTTGCTCATTTGGGTTATATTGAGATAGAGGTGGTCTTAAACCTGGATCAGAAGGAGGATCTTGTTTAGCATTATTAATCTCACGAGAAGAATTGGAGCCTATGTTAGACCCGGTTTGCCTCGACTCTTGTGAACTTGAACCAATTGAAATTTTAGATGCTTTCTTGAAATACTTGTCCATCCTAAATACTGAAATAAAAATGAAATGAATGCATATCAATATCGCAGTAATTTGGACAATTAAGCAATTTGGCAATTTGTTACAATTTCTTAACAGATTTCTTTAATTTACTTAATAGATTTACAATTAAGCAATTAAGCTTAATAGATTTTCTTTAATTAAGCAATTAAGCTTAGCAGATTTGAACAATTAATCTTAACAAATTTGCTTAATATATTATTGCACAAATTATTTCAACAAATTATTGCACAAACCTTGGTATGCTATCAAATTATTGCGCGCACAGCTAAGAATCGCCGTAGCGGGGAGTGGGGCCAGGTGGGCGAAGCAAGCAATAAGCGCGAACCCTAACGACGGATCGGCGACGACCGAGAAACTGTTCGGCGGTGGTGAAGGTGGCTCCTCCGCCGCAGGATCGAACATATGCTTTCAGAATCATTAGCGTCAAAGTTAAATTCTTATCGGGGCTGTGGGAGTGGGACCCTGTACTAAATGCAGATCCGACCCAAAATAATTGAACCCGACAAAAGCTTTTTAAGGACCGCCTTCTCTGGTCCCTTTGTGCCTTACCTTTTATATCATCGGACAAAGAAATTAATTGCGGGCCTAAGGCGGATTCACATGCACCTGATATAAACCTGGGGGCAAAGAAATACCGGCTTCGATTATTTTCATTAAAGTTTAGCATACACATTATCAACATAAAACAAAAATTTATTCAGAAACTGGAATGTAAGCTGAAAAATGTAGGCGGATGACAAAATTTGTACCAACGGGGCAATGCACGACCAGGTATGGATACATGATTTTATTCGTAAGATAATTATCGAATAATAATAGTTTATTGGTTTTAAACTCATTAATTAATCAGGTAATAAATAAAAAAATTAATATTTTAATATATATTATTACCTAACAAAAAACTATCAAAATAATATTTTTTATATATTAAAAATAACAACAAAATAAAACTCAAAATAATAAATAATCAAGTTGATGATGAAACTTTTCCACTACAGAACTTCGTATTTTAAAATCTTTATATAATTATTTATTATGTATGATATTAAATATTTTTTTCTCAATAAAAATAATTAAATAATTTAGAGAGGATAATTTTTTTTTAAAATAATTACTAAAAAAATTATCTAAAATCACTATTTTTTAAAATTCTGAAAGAGACCCACCACTTTCTCATCAAAAAAAGATAGCCACTTCTCTGACATCCAACCAAGTCCATCAGAACATAATGAACAATTATATAGTCAATTATTTGGGCCGGAGGATAGAAGATCTAAGCTAGTAGCCTAGTAGTATATATTATTTCCAACGGGTTTGAGTCTTCCTACCTGAAATTTCTCCTCTCACAGTCTCTGTCTCACTCAAAAAGGGTCCCACCAAGAGTTAGTAGTTCTCCTGGCAGAAAGTGACTTGATTGCCTTTCAATCGTATAGCCTAACTATGTGGCGAGTTATTTATCATGATATACAGAGACCCGCTGTACGAAACTCATCAAAATATAGATCCTTCATCCTTGACTTGACTGTAAAGTGAAGAGAGTTCCAACTCCCAACTGAACAAATTAGTGAACATAAACAGTAAACACTCATTATTTGGCAGTTTAATAATTCAATTACAAGTAGGCCCCACCCTCTTCGGAGGCAAACTCGTGAATTCACAATTAGGTTAAATTCAATCAAGAAATAAAAAGAACGAGAGGAGTGGAGAGATGCGCACGACAAGCCCTCCAGTGTATGGCATGAAGTCGTTTCGAGAGAGTTCGCCGGAGCTTTCCGAGACAACGTCAGGCTGCTACTGGAGGAGCATTTCCAAAGGTACGACGTGCCAACTGATGGTCGCTCCACGTGGCAAACCACACTGATGGGGCGCGTTGATCCCGTTGTACACCGTGGAGGAGAGCGTCAACTTCTGGTCTACGCCGTTTTGCGACTATTATAAGTGTGCTGGTGAGTTTGTGATAGCCTCTCTCTCTCTCTCTCTCTCTCTCTCTCTCAACTGAATGTTTCTTTCTCTCTCTCGAGCGTCTTTGGCTTTTGTTGACTTGAGGGTTCACTTTGTTTTTTAGCAGCAATTAGTAAAATCAACTTGTAATCCCATTTCTTTTTGAAATGGGTCTCTCCTCTTCCCTGGCACATCCGCGCATGCACATGTTTCATTAAATTTGAGAGCCTCCATTTCTCTTGGACCGGACAACTACTGATTCTTTAATAAAGGAATTAAGGAAATCTAAAAGTCGCTTTAATGGGTCTTGCGAGACGACGGAGCAGCGGAGTTTAAAAGGACCAAACTACCCTTCTGTCTTGCGCTCTTATTTGTTTGCTCTCCCGTGGTGGTTTTCTAGGATTCTGTCGGTCGTTTCCATAAATTTGCGAGTTTTGTTTGATATTGGCGATACGCTGGACGAGCTAACTACTATTGGGTATTGATTTCTTGTATGTTTCATGAATGATCTAAAGATCGCTACATTTACTTTGATCGTCTTCCCCTAAATTACTATCTTCTGCATTGTTTAGGTAATACCCAGAACCAAATTTAGTATACGTATGGTTTATTGTGGCGCAATTACTACATGTTCAATGTTCCAAAGGAGGGAACGTGTTTCAGTCTATTTCTATTCAGCTAGAATTTGTTCTATTTTTCCCATTAAGTAGGTAGAGAGCTTGTTACTTTTATTGGATGCTCCAAATATGGGAAGGAAACATTTTCTTTAATGCACAGTTTATCTTAATTTTTCATATTGGCGTTAATTACTCGTGTTTTTATTTTTATTTTCATTAATTATGAATTTGCTTGCATTTTCAGGCTGGGGCCACCATTTGGTGTTGAGGCGGCGATACCACATAATCATCCCTTCTGTCTATGAGTGGGACTGCTTCCAATTACCTGAAAACTTCATCCACCGGCAAAATCACCTTCTTCACGGTCTTCTCCATTGCAATGGTTTTGGCCACCTCCTCTCAATCCATGGCTACTTGTCAGGCAGCCATCTCAGAGGCCGCAATCTCATGGACTTCTGGGACCGCCTCTGTCACTCCCTTTGCACTCGGTCCGTATCAGTCGAGGATCTGTCTGTCAATTCCCTCTTTTGGCCTCTACGCCTTCTTTATTCCCTCTCCCATTGCCAACCTTGGTTTGCTCGCTGGGGTTACAATTTCTCTCACAGTTGTTATGGTATCACAGAATCAACCTTCCGCACAGCCGTTGATCCTCTTTCTTCTTTGTATGTTGACTCTCTGCTTGATGAGTTAAGTGACTTGTCACTCATTAAAGAAGTTTGCCAGATTGTTACCCTCTACCGGCAGCTCTCTGATGAAGCACTTTGTACCGTCCAGGAGTTTGTTGTGTACCTGCTTAATCTGATATACATGGAAAAGTACCCTCCAAGACCACCTATATCTTTTTTGCCGACACCTTTTGCTTGGCAAAGAAGACAGTCAACAGCTGGCAGTAACAAGAGAAAGCGCTGCCGGGATTTTGATGAGGTTGCAGAAAGTTTACAGAGCCGGTGGTTGGTACGCCGACTCAGATATGCAGCTGAGGTTATTGTGGAGGCTCTACGTGAAAGTGGTACCTTGACACATCAGGAAGTGTGAGATGCAGCCAGGCAAGCAATAGGCGATACAGGGTTAATTGATTTTGTGGTGAAATCCATAGGTGACAAAATTGTGGTGGGAGAGGTAGTACGGCGGATACCACACCCCAGGACCCATGTCTTGGAGTTCAGCCTTGATGATGGAGACATGTCATCTCATGAGCAGCCAGAAGCAGTGAATCTACTTATTTGGCCAAGTAAGGAGGAGATTGGTCGGGATATAGGCACCTTGTGCCAGTCAGTCATCAAGGCATGCTGGCAGGAGGCCCGTGTTATACTTGACTGTAAGCACTGGGCAAAGCACAGGGGAATGTGTGATGACAAGCTTCGATTTATTGTGGAGTGGCATCCAATGACCAATGCCATGGGAGATGACAGTTCTGAGAGGGATCCCGTTGCCTGGGGAGGTAGTGGTGCTAGAGCCGCATGCCTCAGTTGGTGATTTGGTGGTGACAGCAGAGCGTGTTATGCGGGACACATATTGTATCATGGAAAGATTCCAGGCCCAGGCTGTGGAAGGGCTTTCTGGGGATTTTTGGGAGCCAGTGATGTCTGGTGGGGCTGAGACGCTGAGTCTGGCTCAGCAATCGGAATTATGGGTAATGGGGTTGATCTGAATAGCACACTCAGGTCAGATGACACGTTTATACTTCTCTGGTTTAGTCAAGTATAAGTCCGAAACAAATTTGACATCACTTAAATTACATCTTATAAGTTTGCACTTGTATTCTGGGTCTGTAGTTTTAGGTACTGATGTGGGGGTGTCTAACTAGAGATGCATACTAATTGTAGTAATATATTGTTAACAGGTATGAGAGGGGAGGATATTGGATGGTGGAGTGCTGGTGTGGGGCAAGGGAGGATGATGGGGAGAGGATGCTTTCTTGTTATCTCTGTGCCACATGGCACCACATCCGCTGTATCGGGCTGGCTGATGATAAAGAGACCCCATCATTTTTTTTTGTCCCAGGTGTGGTGGCACCTCATTCGATGCTGGTGAGATGCTCTTGCTCCCTTTGCTGGAGGGATGAATGATGGTTGTAAATGTTGTATACAATCCATTAACTGGTGTGTTGTAAAGATGCTAGTTAACGGGCAGTTTATAGAAGGTTTGGTTTTGCACCATGTTTTCTTTCTGGGTGTTCAGTTTTGTACTTATATAGATTGTAAACAGAAGGTTATAGAGTGTAAGCTTTTTGTTTGTACTCGATGAATACCAATGAGATCAGATTGAAAGTAAAGGGTATATACAGTATACAGAAATTGTACAAGTACTGTTTTTCATTTTTTTCCCCTCATCTCCTTTTAGGCTTCTGAAAGATTGTGAGCTGAAACTTCATGCTCCCTTGCAGCATATTACTAATATTCTAATAAATATAAATGCTTAACTGTAATTTTTGATGATACAGTTTATTTTCTATTGTTGATTCTTCACTTGTTCCCGAGATTATATATTTATAAGAGATCAGCTAAGATAGTCCGTCTCAGTCATAGTGATAAAGACAACTAATTAGATTATTTGGATCGTATATTTAGTGCCAAGTAGAAATTACTATGGATTCAGTGCTAACTGCTAACGCTTCAAAATTTGACCTCTCGAAATAGGAAAAAAAATGATTGAGCGTTGTTTAACTTGTTTAAGAGACTATTCAAATTCCTTTTCACTGCGATGTTACTGTACTAAAAATGAACAGTTCTAAACAAAATGCTATATTGTACCATATCATACTTCAATGCGGTTAATCAAATATATCTGACACGAAACCACTCAGATAAAATACTGAAAACTCTACCGTTTCAATTTCCATCTTTGGCAATTTATTGTTTTGGTTTTACAATGATTTTTTTTTGTGTAGGGAAAGAAAAATACATCCGCTGTGTTATACTTATAACTGTTAATTTATCGTTATACTTTTCCGTTGTAACTGTAAAACACACATAATAATAATCTCTCTTACATCTGATCACAACAGTTTAAATAAATCCGACGATGGACATCCATTATCATAGTTTCCTGTCATAGAGACCATGACAGCGGTTTCATTGGGGAAAGAGCTAAATAGACGAAGGGAGTGTTTGGCAATCAATGAAATAGCAAAAAGTTAGAATAGAATAGCTATTCCGACGAATTAATTTGCCAAACGAATTTTAGACTAAATACAAGAGTGCGGAATAGTGCTAATTCGGTATACCAACTTATAGGTGGAATACCGGATTAGTTCTCGTCGAATAGCGATTATTATTTGATTATGATGTATTATATTATTATATTATGATTATGATTATGATTTAGTATTATTATATTATTATATTATATTTATGATTATAATTTATTATTATATTAATATTAATATTATTATTATTTATTATTATTATTATCATCATATTATTATTATTAAATTATTATTATCATTATTGTTATTATATTATCGTTACCATTAGTATTATTATTATATTTATTATTATTATTATTATAAATATAATTTTAATATTATATTATTATATTATGAATATAAATATAATTATTTTATTATTATATTATTATGATCAAGATAGACGCTATCTTTTGTCAGAGATGTTTGGATCCATTGCGGCCACGGGTGCGCGAAAAAGGCTGTCACTTGTCAAACACACAAACCACAAATCCACAACTACAGGCTTACTCACATCTCGTCAGCACATGCGATCCTACGCCCCTAGTTCCACCCCACCATTTCTCCTCCCCGCCTCGATCCATCGCTCTCGTCATCAATCATGGTTCACACTGCATACGACGCGGCCGAGCTGGTGAAAGGATGCCAATCTCGGATCGACGCAGTCGCGTCTCACTCAGTGAAACTCTTCCTGGGTTGCTCTGATTGCTCTCTCCGAATTTATGCCCCGCCTTCTGTCCCCAGCGACCCCTCCGACCATGAAATCCGTCGGGACAGTTACTCTCTGGAACGATCGGTTAATTCCTTCTGGCGGAGGGCCCCGACGGCGATGGAGGTTTCACATTCAAGGGATTTGCTGTTGTCATTGTCTGAGTGGGTGGCGGTGCATCGATTGCCCAGCCTGGAGTCTCTGGTTGCGATTGGAAAGACTAAAGGAGCTAATGTGTTTAGTTGGGATGATAGAAGAGGATTCTTGTGTGTCGGGAGGCAGAAAAGAGTTATAATTTATCGACTCGATGGTATGCAGAATATTTCTCTTTTATTTGATTGGGCTATAGAGCAAGTTTCGTAGGATTAAACCATACTAATTTTAGTGAATGGATGTGTCAAACTGATATGTTGTTATTGAACTAACTGAACACTCACAAAATATTGCCAGAGTAAATGAGTATTTATGTTGTGAAGATATTGAGGATGGGAAATTGAAAAAGGAATTAATTGATGTTATTTTTGGTTTAGGTGGGCGTGAATTTGTGGAGGTGAAGGAATTCAGCGTGCCAGACACAGTGCGGTCAATGGCATGGTGCGGCGACAACATATGCTTGGGCATTAGAAGAGAGTATATCATCCTAAATAGCATTACTGGTGCATTGTCTGATATATTTCCTTCAGGAAGGTCCCCACCTCTAGTCGCATCACTGCCAACTGGGGAGCTTCTCCTAGGAAAGGTAAAGCTCGAATCTTTCTTCAGAAAATTGTAAGTGTTCTCTTCTCTGTTTTTTCAGAGAATTATCGAGGACCACAGTGAAGGATGTGATTGTGGTACTGTAGCACTAGCTCAGGATTTATGTATTAGAACAATATAAGTTGGGCCAGCCACTAATTTTGGTATCATTATGCTACATAGATGTCTGCAATGAACTTCTCATCGAGTTGGTAGCAATATCTGATTGATGTATTTGGTGCTGATGGGGACATTCTTTTTGTTATGTTACTAGGACAATATTGGAGTTTTTGTTGACCAAAATGGAAAATTACTACAAGAAGGGAAGATATGCTGGTCAGATACACCCACAATGGTTGCCATCCACCGACCTTATGCAGTGGCTCGTTTACCAAGACACATTGAGGTAAGACCGAAATTACAGTGTCTTTTTTGCTCATTTTAGAAGAGGATTTTAATGTGTCGTTTTTGCTCATTTTATAAGAGGATTTTAATGGTTAATAGTGTTTCAGATTCGGTCCCTTAGAGCACCTAATCCACTGATCCAGACAGTGGTGATACGTGATGTGAATCTGCTGCTTCAGATCAATAATTGCATTGTTGCTGCACAAGGAAATTCACTTCATGGTCTCATGCCAGTCCCCATTGGAGCACAGGTAAATAATGGAATGAGAAGAAGAGAGTATATATTTTATGTGGAATATTTTCTATCTAAATTTGGACATTTAGTAAATAGTGTTAACCTTGTCAATTCAATCCAAGCCAAACTGAAATTGATTGCGCCAAAATTTATTTTCTAAACTGTAAATAGAACCAAACATATAACATAGTAAGATTGTTAACTCAAATTCTAGGCAACAAAATGTTACTTGTTAACATTTTTAGTGCTACACATGTTACTGCAAGCATAGAAATGATTTTATTATATTTTGGTCTAATTGATCAGATCCTGGTTTATTTTGTTTTCAATTATGAAAATGGAACTGAAAACAAAGAATTACAGGAGTATGTCTACCTGTATGTTTTCTTTTTTAATTTTTGAAAATTTACACATGATGGTACAAACTGTTTCATTTTAATGAAACAACGACAATTTATTTTGAACTTTCACCTGAAAACCTTACGAGGCCTCTCCATTTCCCTATACAATGAAACCTAAAAAGGAACATGGGCTGATCTGGTTATGCTTTATCACTTAGCATAATAGATTTGCATCTTTTTTTCATACATTAAGGCTAGTTATTTATTTATTGATTGATTTTGACTTTGATGCATTATGAGTACCGGTGATTTCTTTCTGTTTATTCCTGCTGGTACAAAGTATTACATCCCTGTTCCTCACCTGATTGAAGTGAATTGTACTGGTATTGGCCCAGAGAACTCTATTGATGTTTGAGCATTATATTCTGTTAGAATCTTAACAAAACCATAGCTTGGCCATAAGACCTGACTGTACACAAAGCACCACCATTCTCCACAGGAATGAACAAACAAAAAATATGTATAATTTTTTATTTCTTTATAATTACTTTATTGTGGATTTCAGATAGTTCAATTGACGGCATCAGGAGAATTTGAAGAAGCTTTGGCCTTATGCAAACTCCTTCCTCCTGAAGACTCCAGTCTTCGTGCCTCAAAGGAGAGCTCTATTCACATGAGGTCGCTTCTTTTACCATTGATGCATTAAAATTGTTGTACCTTTCCTTAACATTTTGTTAAGCTTTTGATTTACTTTGAGTAAGTCTTGCTGAGCTTTTTTAAAGCTTCTGCAAACTACTAGAAATCTATCCAAATATTAATTGCTGTCTTATGTATAGGTATGGACACTATTTATTTGATAATGGAAATTATGAGGAGGCAATGGAACAATTTCTTGCTTCACAAGTTGATGCAGCCTACGTTCTTTCTCTATACCCTTCTCTTATCCTCCCAAAATTAGCACACACAGCTTTTCCTGATAAGGCTGAGTCAACTGAGTCATCTTCACAGTTGTCGAGGCAGTCATCTAATGCATCTGATGAGATGGAAGCTGGTTCAGCTGCTCCCACACAGCTGGGTGAACTAGATGAAAAAGAAACTAAAAAAATGAATCACAATGCATTAATGGCTCTTGTGAAGTATTTGCAAAAAAAGAGAAGTTCTATAATTGAGAGGGCTACAGTGGAGGTCACGGATGTGGTAGTCTCAGGAGCTGTGCATGATGGACTTTCCTTGTCGGACCCATATAGATCGAAGCCCTCAGCTAAGGTCTGCACCGACATCCACCATATATGCAAATTACAACTCAGTTTATGATTTAACATATAACAGCTTTCATTTCTCACATCCAATTGACTTTAGGATTAGATCAAGCAGAACACAGCTAATCTAGCATTTTTCTTCTGTATTTGCTCAACCAAATTATTAACAACTACTTTTTATTAATTCAGACCTAAAAAAATATGTTTCTTCATTTCAGTACAATGCTAAGGGAAAAAAATGTTAGCTAAGTTTTGGCAGCAAAAAGTTGGAATATAATAGGCGGAATAGTGCTAATCCCAGTATACCAACTTATGTGGAAATTTAGAGGTGGCAATCCGCGGGCCTGGGTCGGGTTCGGCTCGGGTCGGGCGGGTCGGGTCTTTGACTTTCTAGAAGAAATCGGCCTGCCTGGTCTGTCGAGTCGCCTGGTCGGTCAATTTACATGTTGTGTTTTTTCGCATCGTTGATAGAATTCGATTGGATTGAAGGCCATTTGATCTCGGGTCGCCGGGTCGCCTGGGTTCGGGTCCTGGTCGGGTCAGTTTGACTTTCTTAAAAAATCGGCCTGCCTGGGTCGGGTTCGGATCCCATGCGGGTCAAGCGGGTTTGTCGCCTGGGTCGGGTTCGCCACCTCAGGTGGAATACCGGATTAGCTCTCGTCGGAATAGCGATTATTGTTTGATTATATTATATTATATTATTATATTATGATTATGATTAAGATTTAGTATTATTATATTATTATATTATATTTATGATTATAATTTATTATTATATTAATATTATGATTATTATTTATTATTATTATTATCATTATATTATTATTATTAAATTATTATTATCATTATTGTTATTATATTATCGTTACCATTAGTATTATTATATTATTTATTATTATTATAAATATAATTTTAATATTATATTATTATATTATGAATATAAATATTATTATATTATTATGATCAAAATTATTTATTATTATATTATGATGATTATGATTATGATTATTATTACTTATTATTATTTTATTATGTTGTATTATATTATTATATGTTGATTATAGTGATGATTAATTTATTATTATATTATTATAATTATAATTATTTTTAATTATTTTTATTATTATATTATTATGATTATGATTATGACTATAATTATTATTATCATGATTATGATTATTATATTATGATTCTATTATTAAAATTATGATTACTTATTATTATTATATTATTATAATTATGATTGTAATTATATTTTATTATTATTATATTACTATATTATGATTATGTTTATATTTTTATTATATTACTATTATAATATTATTATTTATTATGATTATTTGTTATTACTTTATTATTATTTTATTATGTTGTATTATATTATTATATGTTGATTATAGTTATGATTAATTTATTATTATATTATTATATTATTATAATTATAATTATTTATAATTATTTTTATGATTATGATTATATTTTTATTATGATATTATTATGATTATGATTATGATTATCATTATCATTATTATTATCATGATTATGATTATGATTATTATATTATGATTATATTATTAAAATTATGATTACTTATTATTATTATATTATTATAATTATGATTGCAATTATAATTTTTATTATTATATTACTATATTATGATTATGTTTATATTTTTATTATATTACTATTTTAATATTATTATTTATTATGATTATTTTTATTACTTTATTATTATTTTATTATGTTATATTATATTATTATAATTATAATTATTTATAATTATTTTTATGATTATGATTATATTTTTATTATTATATTATTATGATTATGATTATGGTTATATTATTATGATTATGATTATAATTATTATTATCATGATTATGATTATGATTATTATATTATGGTTATATTATTAAAATTATGATTACTTATTATTATAATTATGATTGTAATTATAATTTTTTATTATTATATTACTATATTATGATTATGTTTATATTTTTATTATATTACTATTATAATATTATTATTTATTATGATTATTTTTTATTACTTTATTATTATTATTATCTTACTATTATGATTATTATTTTACTATTATTATTATTATTATTATGATCATCATCATTATTAGTATCATAATTATTCATATTTTAACTATTCTGAGTAACAACTGCCAAACGATATTTTCGCTCTTACGAATAGTCAAGAATACCACTCTTCCAAAAAAATACTATTCTATCACTTTTCCAAAATTACCACTCTTCCAAAGCTATTCCTTGATTTGCCAAACGGACCCTAAGTGAAGACCTTTTTCATCATTAAAAAAATGTAATCACCGACTTGGCAAGCACACTTAGCTAGGTTCCCTTTCTTGCTTCCAGTGTCAGGAAATTGTTGGATCTTAGTTAAAATCTTTTTGGTGTTAGTTTAAATACTATAATTCCCTTTTTTATTGTGAAAGATGTTTGTTAAATATATGTATCTACAAGTAAAAGTTGGAGGACTTTGTTTAATTTTGAAGAGTCTCAACTAGATATGAATGTTATTTTTTTTCAATTTCCATGCATTAGCAGAGGCGGATGCAGACTCATGTAAGCTCAGTAGCAAGAGAAACTGCAACTATACTTGACACTGCACTTCTTCAGGGACTTGTTCTGACCAACCAACCAAAAAGTCCACTTGATTTGCTGAAGGGGATGAATTATTGTGATTTAAAAATATGCGAAGAATTTTTGAAGGAGAGGAGTCATTATACAGTTCTCTTAGAGCTTTACAAGTGCAATGGCATGCACCATGAGGCACTTAAATTACTAAACCAGCTTGTTGAGGAGACCAATACTGAGATCAGTGAGAAGTTCAAGCCAAGTATGATTATTGATTATCTCAAGGTATCTCTTCATTTTTCATTATTTTGGAAATATTTGATATTTCTGTGGGTATTTATGTAATAGATACGTAAACAAGATAATCCTGAATAACAAGTTCTTCAAATTTCAAAATATTTGTTGATGCTTTTATAATTTTATTGGCAAATTGTGTACCCCAATTGTACAATGTAGGTGTGTTGCTTCTATATCTTACCTTCACATGGAAGTAAATTTCTTACTATCTGTCTTCATCATGATTTGAGTTGGACTATGTTGCTTCATAAACACAAATCCTCCTGTCCCCTACTGGAAAATCTGGATTTCTAAGATTCAAATGTATGATCTCACTCGTATGGTATGATCTAAATGTCAAAATATGCTTACAAGTGGAGCTTCACATTTTCTGAATTCTTTTTGCTAAAGTATTTTGGATAGGTTGGAAAACCATTGCTATGGAACGGTTTAGATTGCTTAAAACCTTGGTTCCCCCACAAATAATAAAAAGAAAAATTAAGAGATGTAAAACTTGGCTTATAAGCATATCTTCACGTATAAAAACGGATAACCTGAAATTTCAAAGTCTGAGACTTGAAGCTTTACTACATAAGGTTTTGTTCTGTAGGAAGCAGAGTAGCCACCTCTTATGGTCGCTATTTCGATTTATAAAATCTGCATCTTTACAGCCTCTGTGCAGGTCAGATCCAATGCTAGTTTTGGAGTCATCCCTATACGTGCTCGAGCGTTGCCCCACAGAAACGATAGAGTTGTTTCTTTCTGAAAATGTCCCAGCTGACCTGGTCAACTCTTACCTAAAACAAAATGCTCCAAATTTGCAATCCACCTACTTAGAGCTGATGCTCTCTATGAGTGAGACTGGCATTAATCCTAATTTACAAAATGAACTGGTATGGAACTGTTCATCTTTATATTAAACTAGGTCATCATATCAGACAAGTATTGTGTGTCACTGTTTGGATACTATAAGGCTGTTTTGTCCATCAAGATCTTTTTGATATAACTTTTTTTTATTATTGTTCTTCTTGTTATTTTTTATTCTTTGCTTCCAGAAGGATGGGGTTGCTTTTTATTACCTAGTTTATAGCTGGTATAAAGGGTTGTTCCCCAAGGATGTGAACATTCTTCTGAACTGTCTGATTTATTTTCTCTCTCAAATTTGTGTATGTTGTTCTTTATGTTCTTCCAGTTGCTTAGTTGATATTGAAACAAATTCTGGTTGT
Organism: Schoenoplectus tabernaemontani; assembly: GCA_037127355.1. NCBI lineage: Eukaryota > Viridiplantae > Streptophyta > Magnoliopsida > Poales > Cyperaceae > Schoenoplectus > Schoenoplectus tabernaemontani. The sequence continues at coordinate 17,438,273 of CM073752.1, forward strand.
CAGGTGCAATTATACCTGTCAGAGGTGCTAGACTGGTACAATGTTCTAAAGGATGAACAAAAATGGGATGAAAAGGAGCTCTCCCCAACACGTAAAAAGTTAATTTCTACACTAGAAGTTATCTCCGATTATAATGCTGAGAATCTGTTAAAACGCCTCCCTACTGATGGTCTTTTTGAGGAACGTGCTATTCTTCTTGGAAAGATTAACCAACACCATCTCGCTTTATCCCTCTATGTTCATAAGGTAGAGAGTTGAGAAATGCAAGGACTAAAAATGGTGTAACCACATGAATGATCTTTATGCTTCTCAATCACTATTTGTCTCCAATTTCCTCTTTATTTATTGCAAGCTATGGTCTTTCCTCTAGGGCATGCAACCATAAGTACGCTTGATACCAATTAAACTTAAATCGGTCAAAACCTATATCATTTGATGATATGCAAGAACCATTTGAGAAAATTTTCAGGTCCATAATTTTGAACACTGTTAATAGGCCCAACCTGCTGAAAAGTGTCTAGTGGTATTATTGTTCAAGTATGTGTTCAGTTAACCCCTCTTTGTTTTTGGCATTTGCCTAATCCTCTGGACTGGCAATTAGCTTCTTTATTACTCTAATAATTCAGGTTACCCCTATGTAATCTTTACTTAAAGAGTTTAAGTACACTTGAATCATTAAATTGCCGATATTTCATTATTTTTCATTATAATAATCTTTGCTTTTGAATTTATAGAGGATAAAATTGGTTTGCTAATAGTTAGTCTCTAACCCTAACTGAAATAGTTAGTCTCTGATAGAATGACAATGATTAAGAAGATTGAATGATGAAAATGACCTTTAAGTTAATTGAATACCAACCTAACAACTATCATATTTGAAATTTCTGCAGCTGCAGTCGTCTGAAAAGGCAGTTGCATATTGTGACCGCTTGTATGATGAAGGCTTAAACCAACCAATGAGACCAAACTCAAACATTTACCTAACACTCCTCCAAATCTACCTAAACCCACGAAAAACTGCACGAGAGGCGCAACGTAATGTGGCTTCTGTTGTGTCTCAGGTGACACCAAAACCAGCGAACAGCAAAATAAAAGGAGGGTCCCGACTGTCAAAGAAGGTGGTGGAGATTGAGTTTGCAGAGGAAGCGAGGTTTAGTGCAAGTGGTACTGATAGTGGGAGAAGTGATTTGGATATGGATGAGTTTAGTGAAGATGGTCAAGGTCAAAGCCAAGAACAAGAGGGTAGTAAGGGAATAATGTTAAATGAGGCACTTGATTTGTTAAGCAAGAGATGGGACCGCATTAATGGAGCTCAGGCACTTAAATTACTGCCGAGGGATACAAAACTTCAGGTTAGCAGAGATGAGTGTTATTACACTGGTTGGTGGCAGAAAAGAGGGTTGAAGCCAGAAAATTTTGTTAGAGGCAAAACAAAATGACCTGTGCTTAATTGTGTATAACATTTTAATTGTTTGTTTGTCTCAGAATTTGCACTCGTTCCTGGAGCCTCTGCTAAAGAACTCGAGTGAGCACCGTCGGAACTACTTGGTCATCAAGAACTTAAACTCTAGAGAGAATTTACAGGTGGATATTTAATCTTTTGCGGAAACCACATGAGGTTTGAATCATTTGATAATCCTAGTGAATAACTAAATATTTATATATTTTGCTGTTTTCTTATTTTGGCTTAGGTAAAGGAGGAGCTATACAAACATAGAAAAACAGTGGTGAAGATAGACGCAGATAGTATGTGCTCTCTATGTCATAAACGCATGGGAAATAGTGCCTTTGCAATTTACCCCAATGGAAAGACCCTTGTTCACTTTGTGTGCTACAGGGATACTCAACGCATCAAGTCTGGTCGAAGCGGGAGCCAGTCTAGGCGCTTCTGAGTTTTTTGCTGTCCTTGTCCATGTGTTGATTGCTGTTGTTTGTGGATTTGTTTTTTTTTAACTTGATGTTTGTAACTATTTTAGTGTGCTTATTGTAAATAGTCCTTTCATTGTGAGGAATGGGAATAATGGGATGAAGATAATTTCTTATCACAGCACTTTCTATTTCTGTACAAACTGGCCTGCTGTTTGCTGAAGTGTGTTGTGTATGTATTTTTCACCTCAATTCCTGATTCATTTTAAAAGCACTGTTCATGAAAAAAAATAATTCTGTAAAGATTAGATTACTTGGTCTCTATTTCTTTGAACCAATTCTTTTTTTTTCCTGACTAAAATGCCGGCCATTTTTAATATTGAACAGCCCTATTTGAGACTTCTGCCTGCACAAGGGTTGTGAACTTGTAATTTGTAAGCCTAGGGATTATGACGTCAAAGTGTTATGAAGAATTAATCACTGAATCAGATGTCTAAAATAGATACTCTTCTATTAGAGTGCTGCATGGGACATCAAGAAAACATTCGAGATTACTACATGAGTAATGTTGAAGGAAAATGCATCCCAAAGTCAATAAGAGTAATATATCATCACACCTAAATTCCATTAAAAAAATACAAACAAAATTCCATGATCAGGTAAAGTATGAGACATTACGAGACGATAAGGATGTCACGCATGGACTGGAATAACTCAAAGAAATGACATACTACGACGACTTTCCATCAGACATTTTCTGCGGGCATAAATTATGTAGATGCCCCTTAGCACCTCTTTTTATTCATAAGGAAAATTTATATTATTCTTGCACACCAAGTTCAGCACAAAGCATTAAATATAAAATACTTGGTAAAATAAAAATAAAAATAAAAATATTTTTCAAAAATATTTATACTTAACATTGTGTGCAAATATGATGGGCAGGGCAGATGAGTGCAATTATCACTCTAAAAAAAATCAGACAACCTTGGATCAAATGAGAATCATTCTTTGATTTGATTGCTGTAGCCATCTTCTGTAGGGTGTAGTTCAAGATTCAAATGAGAAGTTTTTTAACATATATATATATACATATAAAAACTACAAAATTCACAAAATTGCCAAGTTTATAAAGAAAATTTTGGCTTCATTTTTACTCCAGAAAAAAAGTTAAAAAAAAACTGTCAAGTATTGATGAAGTGGGTGCTCCTACAGTCCTACGAGGCTACGACAGTTGAAGAACAGATAACCTAACAAGAAAAACTGCATTTGCATTCCTATGTTCAATACTCCCTGTTTAAGGCTCAACAAATTATCAGGCGCTCCGCTACAATTCTAGAATTTTCCCCTAACAACAACAATAACAACAACAGCAACCACAAAAACAACAACAACAACAACAACAACAACAACAACAACAACAACAACAACAACAACAACAATGCCTTTAATTCCAAATTTTTCCATAACACACATTCAGAAAACATCTAATGTTATTTGAAGAACTGGTTGTATTAATTATTATATACTTTTTAGTAGTAATTTTGCAGTTTTGTCGGATAATAACAATATATGTCATTGAAACTTGAAGAGTATATATAAGAATAGTAAAAAAAAAATGCTATACAGCTGTTAGCAAAATTGATTGATCCGAGTACAATTCCTGCACTGTTTTTATGTGAGATATGCCAAAACACTTCTTCAAAGCTTCGAGCAGTTCATCAGTGAAGTAAATTAATCCCTCAGTACCAGTATATAACAGTACAACAAGAAAAATCACAATTTGTGAAACTTTCCCTTACAACTATATACATTAAAAAATTCTATTCAAATTTTTATTCAAAACTGCATGACATTCACATTCACATGTATGTGCGAGTAGCTTCTCAGTATATCCTTTTGGCAAAATTGGCACATCGCAGAAGAAAAATTGGTGTAGCACGCACGAATTTTGTACCCATACGCTGCTTGGTCTTGAGATTCAGTCAACATGTTGCTTAGTCTTGGCACGGAGATTTATATACCAAACGGAAATTTACTTAGTTATTTTTTTCTTTCAAATGTTTTTATTAGAGGTCAAAATAACTCTACTCTCTTTACTAAAAAGAAATATAATGATATTTTATTAGTATAAATTTATGTTGATAATATCATATTTGACTCAACTAAATCACTATTTGCCGAGGAGTTTTTTTCTTTAATGAGTAGTGAATTTGAGATGTCAATGATGAGAAGACTTACATTTTTTTGAGACTTCAAATTAAACAAATAAAGAATGACATCTTCATTAGCCAAATCAAATATGCTAAAAAGTTGATCAAGAAGTTTGACATCAATGACAATTGATGCTAACCTAGGTGTAGATGAAGGAGGAATATCAACTGACATACATCAATATAGGACAATGATCGATAGTCTTCTTTATCTTACGGCTAGTAGATCGGATATAATATTTTCCGTTTGTTTATGTGCAAGGTACCAAACAAATCCCAAAGAGTCTCATCTAATTATATTAAAAAGAATCCTAAGATATGTTAAAAGTACTATTAACTTTGGATTATGGTATGGTAGACAAACCGAACTTAATCTCATTGGATTTACCGATACGAATTTTGTCGGTGATAGACTTGATAAAAAAAGGACTAGTGGGACATGTCAATTTCTTAGAGGATAATTAGTGTCATGATCTAGCCATAAGTAAATTTCTGTGGCTCTTTCAACCGCTGAAGCCGAGTACATTGCTGCGGGAAGTTGTTGCACACAAATATTATGGATGATACAAACTCTATAAGATTACAATTTACGCTTCCGCAAAGTACCAATAATGTGTGACAACACTAGTGCAATAATGATCTCAAAGAACCCTATTTTACATGCACGTACCAAGCATATTGAAATTCGATATCATTTTATTCGTGATCATGTTGAAATGTGTGATATTGAACTCATACATGTTGATACCAAACATCAAATAGCTGATATATTCACAAAATTCCTTAATACACAATAACATTGTGAGTTAAAATTTAAATTAGGCATGTTTGAACTTTCTTAGTAATTAAAGCTATAACATACATGCTTAAGTCTGTTTCAAAGCATAACTGTCATATTTATTTTTGTATTCTATTGAAAAACTAAAAAAAATCGTGTGTCTGGCCTTAAACTGTTATAACGATTCTTTTGAATATATGTAGTATTTTTTCTTTACTTTATCTCAGATGACCGTTGACAACGATTCAAACTCCCAAACATTCGTTAGCAATGATTCAGAAATCATTTAACGGTTCTTGTATCCTAATAGGGTGGATTCAATCACAGAATAAGTTTCAAACCGTTATAACGATTGAAGGATCGTTATAACGGTTCACAAAAATAAGTTAAAATTGAATCCTGACAGGATGGGTTCATAGAAGAAAAGTTGTAACGATTTAGCAGATCGTTCAACAATTCAACAGGCCGTTAACGTTACATGTGACGTTATAACGCTTCATTAAAGGTATTAAATAATTTTTATCTGACACAAAAGGTCTCATCTGATAGAGAAGCACAAAACGTTGTAATGATTCAGAAGATCGTTGAACGATTTAGAAAATTCGTTAGACGATTCAAGAGATCGTTGAACGATTTAGGAAGTGTTGAACGTTTGGTAAACAATTATAACGGTTCAACAAAGATATTCAATTTTTCTTATCTAACATAGAAGGTCCCACCTGACAGTGAAAGAATGAACCGTTGCAACAGTTCCTTTGATCGTTGGACGATTGATAAAACGTTATAACGCTTGGTAAATCGTTATAACGCTTCAGAAAAGCTGAACATATTTCTAACCGTTATAGAATCTTCTTGATATCTGATTTATTAAGAAGTGGCGTCTTTTGGACTACTTGCCTTAAAAGCCAACAGACGTGACTTTCACATTAACCTCTCTCCTCTCATTATAAAAGGTCTCAATCTTTCTTTCTCTCTTCCAACGCATACACAAGAGTCAAAGTTCCCTTCTCAAATCCTTCTTCCAGAATTTCTGTTAAACTTTCTGTCTTCTACAAAAATCTGCCAAAATATCCTCTCCATTCCCTATACTCTCCAAATTCAGTTTTCTTCAAATTCTTCTTGTTGTTATGGCACTAAAAATACCCTTCATCATGAATAAAAAGCGAAAAACTGAAGAACAACTATGGCGTGAACATTCAAGTGCTGGAGCCGATCCCAACCGCATTCCAGGCTTAAGCTCATCTAACTTCGTCTGATTCCTTAAAGAAAAATCCAACAAGTGATTCTTCTTCACAACCACCATCTCAACCTCACGGACAAAATAATCCCGGGATCATCCTCTCAAGCCATCACCTGCTCAATAGCAGCACCACCACTTGGTCCTCCTGCCACTTTTGACTTCAAATTCAGTGGGTAGAGATTTGAAATGACTGGGATCACCACGCCGGGAGGTTGGTTCTTAGTTCTACCGGATGATAAGTATGTCACTGCATCAAATGGTTGAAGGAACCGGTTTCTCTACCGATCAAACAATGCAACAAGCTATTTCTTTGGTAAATTCAAAAATAGAAAAAAATGTTGATTGTTATTTTTATCATAATGGTGAAAATAGTAGAATGACTGATTGAGAAGATACCCAAATTGACAGCTATATCAATTTTTGACCATGGAAAAATATAATTGAGTGTAATGATGCATCTCACAAAATTCTTACTCAATTGTTCTATGTCAATATGGAATTTATAGATGAATCATGGAGTTTTACTATACTTACTTGTGGACAACCAATTGTAGTAACAATATCACAACTTGTTAAATGATTTTCAACCCTTGAAACCGGTGAACAAATCTATGTTTACCGTAAATGGTCAGAAATCACCGAGGGTACAATAAGAGATTATAAGAGGTGGTTTGTATCTCGGTTGATAAATAATCGAATTTTTTTTGTAACATTCTTACCGGCCGTGCATAGGTTAGCCTTTCACTTCATCAACAACATTCTAACTCCAAAGGCTACATTAAAAACTAATATGAAAATAAATTCCACAATTTTTATAATTATACCTTGGTAAAAATGAGATTATGCAAAAAAAAATTTTGTCCCTATTTAAAAGGAAAAACTACGAGCTCAATACTTTATCTATTTACATCTGGAACCCAAAATGTGGTGCTTATTTAATATGAAATTTCTCTAAAGATATTAGTAGTAGCGCTAACCATATTTGACATAAAAGTTAACAAGTTTCTCGAACTCCCAGTAATCCATTTTTCCTAACGCTGTATAAAGTATAAACATAAAGTATAAACATCATATCAAACTGATGTGATTTAAATTATGGGTTCTAAGCAGCTATGAAGCAATTTAATAGAACAGTAATGCATAATTTACTCACCTTCTTATCATTAGCCTCATCTTGATTTCAGCAATTGGATCTCATTTAAATGTAATCCAACCAAAATAACTGATCATTATAAATAAAAGATAAAAAAAACTAGTTAACAATTTACAAATCGAACTTTTTCACATCTCCATGGTGCATGAAACATAGTATTATATACTCTCTGTCGTTTTTTCTCATTTCCAACCGAGATGGTGCTCCTCAACGAGTTCCCACTATAAACCTCTCCCATGAAATACTTCAATGGTGATTTCTCCAGAAATGACGAATCTGAAATTAAGAAGCCAGCATTCAGGATACGTACTTTCTTAAATATCGATTCCAACTAACAAAATAGATCAAAACAATTAAATTTATCATGCAGATAATCAGTATTCTCTTTCATAACCTGATTCCAATCCAGAGACTTCTCTTTTTGCAATCCCTTAAATCCAACTTTAACATCCGGAGCTTCCCTCTTAAATCCAACATTAACGTCTTGCACCTCCTCCTTATTTCCCACTTCATCTATCACATCAGCATCCTCCAGCCCACCATTGACATTCCTCTGTTTCAGCTCAAAGTTGAAACTCACACTAGGGCTATCGTGAACCTGGTTCACCACTGTAGTGGTGCTCGCACACACTGATCTGCGGCTTTCCATATCATTGAACCTAATCTCCTGCGCATGCAGCGACAGCGACTCGTCGTCTGAATTGAGGATCGTCTCCAAAGTGTGGTTACGGTCCGTGCTGTGCTTTTTCTTCCTTGGCTTTCGTCTGCGCTTGCGCGGCGGCGTGACCTCGCCGGGGAGGGCTCTCCGGACGATGGAACATAGCCTGAGAGGATCTCGAAGGAGAGGCTTCGGCCGTTGGATCTGACAGACATGGCGAGGTGGGGCTGAGACGAGAGAGAGAGGGGGCCAGAGGGGGTAACATCTAACATGTTCTGTTACTCTCACTGAAAGTGGAACCCGCAGTCCCGCAGTCATTTGCCTGCAACGAAAGGACTGGTTCCGTGAAACAGTGTGTAGATGAGTGTTGTAATATATAAAAACATTATTTATTCAAATAAAAATAAATTATTTATATTGTATTATATTTTATGTCGTGATTTTATTTTAAAAATGATAAATAAAAATTAAATATTTAAATTTATATTTTTTAGTTATTTTTGAAAAATTATAATTTTATGAATGTTCAATTGAGTAAAAATTTAATATTTAATTAAAATTAATGAAGTTGATTTTATAATAATATATAGTTGAAAATTAATTAATTACGATACATAATAATTTATATATCATCAATTACTATACGTAATAATTACGATTAATCGCGTACCCGAATTAGAAGACAAACGGCGTGAAAAGATTTCCGACACTCGGATCTGCAAAGAGATTCTTTTCGGATTTGTCTGCTCTCCATGCGAATCTATCTAGGTCGAAATTTACTGTAAGTTGTAAAATTCTAAGTATTGATATAATATAATGAGTTAGATACTAATCATGTTATTATCAAACATGAAGGAAATTTGTGTGTTTTGCTTTTTTGTACCCGTCTGATTATTTTAATTCTGATTTCTTTATTTATTCTCATCGACTGATTAGTTCCCCATAAAAACATCCTTAACTTACATAAAATTTACGTTCATAATTTTTATTTCTATAATAAAGATAATGAATGGCTTTGACTACTTATCTTCGAACATATTTAATACAAATAATGTATTCAAATATTCCAACCAAGTCAAAGAAGATGATGGGAACAAATATGAATTGAGAAAATAAACAAATTATTTTGCGTAACAACTTAGATATAATTTAAAAATATCAATTAAGTAAAGGGTATCTCAAAGAAGCAGACAATCAGATTCATATCTGCTGTCATAGATTATTATGGCAGCCAACTGTCATTGAATCTAAATAGCTCATTTTAATCTAAATGGTCTATATTTAACTAATAAGGTTATATTTTTTATTTTTGTTTTGATGAGTCTCACTATCCATTGAGACAATGATAGCAAGCTATGGTACATGATCCGTTTCCATGGACCGTCGAATATCATGAAGCAAAAACTCTATGCGAAAAATAAATAAAAAATCTTTCTAATCGAATTTTAACTCGCATCAAAATTCTATGCATAAAGACGAACGGTACAGAAACACCAGATAAAACATAAATATCATGAACAATAATTACAAATGATTATTACAAGATCTAAGCTTGGGATATTGCATAAATCCATATTATTGCAGGAAAGACTTTACAAAATTTATGATTTATTTGTCTGTATATATTAATAGTGCCAATTACATGAACACGATACAAGAGTAATAAATAAAAACGTTCAATTGATAATCACTATAATATTATATTAAACAGAGTTTGACTATGGTGCTGCGCATAGGCGTAGCACGGATGATTGAGGTGCTACAAATTATTTATTTTTTAAAATTCAAATGATAGATCCAACCGTTCAAAATAATTTTCATATGAATATCTAGTTGTAGACCAAAATTTATATTTTCTTTACTATTAGTTAGAAATCACTTATTTTAATTATTATGAGCCATTCAAAAGAATTTATTTTTTAATAATCTAAAAATAGTAAAAATTGAAAATATATAAAATTTAGTCTATAATTAAATGTTTATATAAAAATTATTGCTACAAAATTGACCATGACTTTGTAGTTTTTATGTTAAATTAGAATTGAAAATATACAAGTTCGTGATATTGTCCTATTTTCGTGTTTAAATGAAGGTACAATAAAAATCAAGCCAAACCGATCCTGAATTGAAGCTTGGGATTTCAAACAGAGTCAAAACAGTGTAAATTCCACAGGTTTGCGACCTGCAAATATTTTCTTATAAGCCGCAAAGAACTACACAGAAGCCAGAAATTTCTAGAAATCTAGAAAAGTCCAAGTCCAAAAGATGTGCGGCCTGTAGGGGTGTCAATTATCGACCCGACCCGACCTGACATGACCCGAAGATAAATGGGTCGGGTATGAGTTTAACTTTTTCGATCCAAATCGGATCGGGTCGGGTTCGGGTCAACCCGATCCGACCCGATTAATTATGATTTTTGAAGTAATTTTATGATTTAGTACTAATTAAAACTTAAATCTACACTAATTATATACTAATTAAGTTTATTATAAATTAATTAATATTTAATTACTTAAATTATATAAAAATAATTAATAAATATTTAATTATTTTACACGGGTCGGGTCGGGTATGGGTTAAGATTTTTTACCCAAATTTAATCGGATCGGGTTCGGGTCGGGTCAATAATAATAATAAAATAATATGACCCGACCCGAACCATTGACACCCCTAGCGGCCCGCAAAGGAGCAATAACTCTGACAGCTTGTCAGAGCCGTTTTCTACATGGATTTGTGAGTCGCAAAATATATCCTTGCGGGCCGCAAAGATTTGATCCGAAATTAGAAATGTGAAATTTAACGCGACAATTATTTTAGGCTAGGGACATATTGAATAAGAGTGATTTAGTTTTTTTTTTCTCTCTCGTACGTAGTAGGGAGCAACTTTAAGTTTTTAGATGGGAAAAAAAGACGGTGGCGAGAGAGAAGAAATGACAAATAAAAATCTCATCATTGACGATTCTTGATTTTTTAATTCGTCTATTTTTTTATTCTCTATACTTAATAATTTATCCTGAGTTTATTTTTACCATGAGAGGTTAAACACCTCTCTAGGGTTAGGGTTATAATATGAAACTTGTTTCTTATATTATAATTTGTTAAGTTAATTATTTCTTGTTATTATTATTTTTTTCTATTTTTATTATTATCTTAGAGATTTTGGAATTGAAGACTTGAACCCGATAAAAAAGAAACATCTAACTAGTAATCAAAAACTGAAATGAGAGATTAATTACTTAAAATATTATTGTAGATTGCACCAAATCATCTTATAAAATACTTAATTGAGAAGTAATTTGATTTAATATAATACAACCAAATATAAATTTTAGGTTCTAATTTGATGAATGATTAATTTAAGATTAAGTCCTAATTTCCCTAAGTATGATGTCAATCTAAAAAATTAGTTATTGACATCACATTTGTATGACAAAAATTCATAATAATTAAATAATTAAATAAAAAAATATTTTTTTCTCACAAACAAATGGATTGTAGACCCGTTAATCCTAGGTTTCTCGTATTGATTTATAAAATTTTTAGAACTGTGCCATTTTTATTTAGTTGTTCAATTAATTCATCCCTTAATCAAATAAATAATCTTTTAAATACTTAGGATTAAAATTACTAAGTTTAGAATTAATAAATATTATCCTTGTGGATTTGACACTTTATGTACTACTTCGCAGAAGTTGTATACTTGCAACTATCATTTTTCTTAGTGATAAAAGTTTTTAAAACTTACACCACACTATTACATATACATCATCATCCACTTTAACTTTAATCGTACTAATTTTGTGTTCTACTGCTAATCAGTGAGGATTGCTGTCTAATTTAGTGTCAATATCCTGATTAGGGGCTAACATTGAATTCTAATTAGAGTGAATTTTATAATTAAGTCCATCGTTCTTTCTAATTAAAGTATGTTAGGTTCTGATAATTCTAAATAATCTAAAGTTTAATTATTTATGATTAAGTCTATCCAATTAATACTCTAAATTTTTAGAAAAAATCCTAACTAATCTAGATTTCACGGTTAGATCTTTCATCTAAGGTTAGATAATGCTTTTGGGGACAAAGAACTGTCAAATTTTAGTTTGAAACATAATCAAATCTCTAAGATACATGTGCAGTTCAATAGATTGTTTGTAGTTCACGAATCTATGCTACTTAAAATTTCTAATCCTAAGCGGATTATTAATATAAATATTAATCAATTCAATTCATGCTTAGTTTATTCAAACATTACTAATACAAATTAAACTCTAATTTAACTAAATTAATACCAAAAATAAAAATTTTTGAGATTAAACCAAATCCAAATTATAACACTTTTATCCATTTATCAAGCAGCACGTTGCTTATTTTAATGACGAGGAAGCAGGTGTGTGGATGCCCATGTTTGCAAGGATAGAACTAGAAAATCTAGATGAGGGGGGGGGGGGGTATGTTGACCGGGGGAATATAATATTACGTTTTATAATTTACAAGATAAAGAGTATAAACTTTGTTTATTTTATGAATAATAGATCTCGTTGTTGGTTTGATATAGATAAAATGGCATAATTAATCTTCTACTTATTTGATAAAAACTTTAAATATTGTTAGTTAGATCATGATGTTTTTATTTGCATGCATTTTTATTGCAATTGTTTACTTATACTTTTAAAATAAGCCATTTTGAAATGAAAATCATCGAATTCATGGACCCAAGTACCCAACCGCTTTACATAAATCTTAGATTGAATGTTTTTTTAATATTGAGCATAAAATATTTTTTGGTTTGAACTTTAAATTACAAATTAGTAATACCAAAAGTGAAATAATGATGAAAACGATGGATATTTGATTTCTCTTATGTTACAAATTTATATTTGGTTTACAAATAAGAAATGATAATAAAACATGAATTGAATATGAAATTATGAAAGATATTATTCATAAATTATATCATAACGTGATTAAATAAAAACCATTTCCATTCAATTCATGTAGGGAGTGTTTGGCAATCAATGGAATAGCAAAAAGTTAGAATAGAATAGCTATTCCGATGAATTAATTTACCAAACGAATTTTAGACTAAGTAGAAGAGTGCAGGATAGTGCTAATCCGGTATACCAACTTATAGGTGGAATACCGGATTAGCTCTCGTCGAATAGCGATTATTGTTTGATATTATATTATATTATTATATTATGATTATGATTAAGATTTAGTATTATTATATTATTATATTATATTTATGATTATAATTTATTATTATATTAATATTATGATTATTATTTATTATTATTATTATCATTATATTATTATTATTAAATTATTATTATCATTATTTTTATTATATTATCGTTACCATTAGTATTATGATATTATTTATTATTATTATAAATATAATTTTAAAATTATATTATTATATTATGAATATAAATATAATTATTTTATTATTATATTATTATGATCAAGATTATTTATTATTATATTATCATATTATGATGATTATAATTATGATTATTATTACTTTATTATTATTTTATTATGTTATATTATATTATTACATGTTGTTTATATTTATGATTAATTTATGATTATATTATTATAATTATAATTATTTATAATTATTTTTATGATTATGATTATATTATTATTATTATATTATTATAATTATGATTATGGTTATATTATTATGATCATGACTATAATTATTATTATCATGATTATGATTTTGATTATTATATTATGATTATATTATTAAAATTATGATTACTTATTATTATACTATTATAATTATGATTGTAATTATAATTTTTTTATTATTATATTACTATATTATGATTATGTTTATATTTTTATTATATTACTATTATAATATTATTATTTATTATGATTATTTTTTATTAATTTATTATTTATTATGTATTATATGTTGATTATATTTATGATTAATTTATTATTATATTATTATAATTATAATTATTTATAATTATTTTTATGATTATGATTATATTTTTATTATTATATTATTATGATTATGATTATGACTATAATTATCATTATCATGATTATGATTATGATTATATTATTAAAATTATGATTACTTATTATTATATTATTATTATAATTATGATTGTAATTATATATTTTTATTATTATATTACTATATTATGATTATGTTTATATTTTTATTATATTACTATTATAATATTATTATTTATTATGATTATTTTTTATTACTTTATTATTATTATTATCTTACTATTATGATTATTATTTTACTATTATTATTATTATTATTATTTTTATTATCATCATCATCATCATTATTAGTATCATAATTATTCATATTTTAACTATTCTGAGTAACAACTACCAAACAATATTTTCGCTCTTCCGAATAGTCAAGAATACCACTCTTCTACCACTCTTCAAAAAAAAATATTATTCTATAACTCTTCCAAAATTACCACTCTTCCAAATTTATTCCTTGATTTGCCAAACGGGCCGGTATATAATATACTAATTTGTTATAGTCGAGATTTCAAAGTTTAGTGAGAGGAGCACGAGCTAAATTTTCTCCTCCTCCATTCTTTCCGAGTCTTTTTTTTTTGGAAGTATCGTTAATTTCAGAAAAGAAAATATTTGGGAGATATTATTATTGATATCATTATCGGTATGAGATTTATCATATATATATTATATGAATTAGTATATATATAATTGATTTTATTATGCAACTCATTTTGCATTTATATTTTTATTAAATTTGAATACCATCGATACGCATAGTAACTCATTTAAATTGAATAATTATAATGTTGTGTAGAATGAATTTATTATGAAAGTTAATAACATGGATAATAACTCTTTAACGTGTATAACAAAGCCCGTCAATATATAGTAAATGTTTATCAGTTTTCTTTTTAGAAATGATATTGTTACAACAACATTTTTACCGTAAATATCGTCTTCTGAGTAGTATTTTTTTTAAAGGAAATAGGTGAGTATCCACTTTAATATTTTTAAACAAAATAAATGTTTATAAAATTAAAAGCTTGAACCTCTATCCTTTAGAAAATAACTAAAAACGCTTGAACATTACATTAATCCACATGCTTTTTCAAACAATATTCGCTATTAAACTTGATCTTATGTTAAAGGTTTTGAAAAACAAAATGAAACTAACGTGCTCTACAATATACCATAGTTAGTATAATTAAAAGCTCAGAGCATATATATTTTGGATTTATCTATTTTCCATATGTTTTTTAGGAAAATATGAGATCGGACACTCAAGTATTATTAAATACATGCCACGAATTAAGAGTAATCAGGTGTTACAAAATACAAAATGAGAGAGACAGAGTAAGCCAAATATGTACACAGTATTTCATAAATCCATTCTGGATCTGTTCCATATGAATTGAAACAAATAAAATTCACACTTTACTACCTACATGACAATCACTGATTATTAGAGGTGGCATTACTCGACCCGAACTGAGAAACCCATCCGACCCGATTTGATTTAAAAAAAAGGTCAAACTGATTTGATCCGACCCGACTCGACCCGAGATCAAATAACCTTCAATCAATTGAAATCTATCAAAGATTTGAAAAAACACAATATATAAATTAACCCGACCCGGCCTGATCCAATTTCTTTCAAAAAGTCAAACTGATCTGACCCGACCTGCCCGATTGCCACCTCTAGTAATTAATCTTTCATTTGGAGCATGGACCACCAATACTTCTCGTTAGTCCTTGGCATGCCACATCAAGACGCCGATATAAATAACCAAGTACCGCAGCGCCCCAATTTCTTTTTCTACCGAATTGTAAATCTTCCTGTAAATTAAATATTAGTACTAAAATTATTTAATTATGAAAGATAAATTATTTTAAAATCCTTACTGTCAAAATCGGCAGAAGAAACGCCGGTACAGAGTCTCCACTGTTGTCGGGGAACATGATACACCCCGCCAACTCTAAAGCAAAACCGATCGCATATCGATCAAGACCCTGATGATCGTTTGCCTTTGGAGCGTGATCAAAGTGAGATCATAACTCTCGAAGGGAAATAGAATGTCTGCCAAATTTTATATTTAGCTTAATCACAATTTGTGAATAAAAAAAAACTAAAATTCATGTAGAGTCTAATTAATTACCTCCCATCTTTGCAGAATGCTGATATATCATCCTGCCCAAATAACTGACGGATGTATGCTGAAAAATCTCCATCAGTATATCCAGTCACCGGCTCACCAATGGTGGATAAACCCCACAGACATGCAACGTCCTAAAAAAAATTATATTACTATACCATCTTTTTAATATTGTAATTAAATTAATAATATTTTAGTATTTACCTCTAGAGTGACGGTCATCTCGCCAAAATTTAAGTGAAATGTGTGAGTTTTTGGCCTCCAAAACTCTATTAACGCGCTCAATAAACCCGTATCAATCTTCAAGTTACGGGTCTCCGCTTCTTGCACATAAATCTCACGCAGCCTGGCGAGATGAAGAAATCCCATAACTCGCAACCTACTCTGAATGTGCGAGATGTATGGTATCGTCGGACGGTGAGTGCGGAAACGAATGACATTGTTATCTCTCTGTAATTTTCATTTCATAATTAGCTTCTCATATATATGTATTTTATTATTATTTTTAAAAATATAATGTACCTCTTCCTGACTATAATGTGTCCGATGTTTGTCTTCAGAAAGATAAATTATGATATTTTTATTTCGTTGCTCGCCTGCCATTATCTAGTATAAAAAATCATTTCATAATTAATTTATAATTATTTTGTACTTCATTTTTAATCTATCTATTATATAATTAAATAATAAATGAATTCTACAATTAAAAGCCTAATTAAATATATATTATTCTATAATTAAATATATATTATTCTATAATTAAAAGATTTTACAACTACATTATATTTAGATAATTATAATTTATTCTACAATTAAACCCTAATTAAATATTTATTATTCTACAATTAAATTAATAATTAATCTATAATTAAATAATAAATAAATTAATTCTACACTATTAATAATCTAAAATTATAATTACATAATTCTACAATTTTATAATTTAATCTATAATTAAATAATTTTTTAATTAAATAGATAATTAAATCTATAATTCATGAATAACTAAATCTATAATTAAATAATTTCACATTTAAACCTATAATTAATCTTCAATTAAATTATATTTAATACATTTTATAATTAAATCTATAAATAAATTACAACTAAATTATATTTAAATCATTCTAATTTAATCTACACAACTAAATTATATTTATATTTCAATGCTAATTATTTACATAAATAAAATTTACCTTTAATTGTAATACCAAACGCGCAGATGCACTCGTACGTTTTTTCTTCTCTTCTTTCTTCTCTCTTCTTCTCTCTCTTCTTCTTTCTTCCAATCTCTCTTCTCTTTCTTTTTCTCTTTTTTTTTCCTTCTCTTCTCTTTCTTTCTTTCTCTTCTCTTTCTTTTTCTTTTTCCTTCTGTTCTTCTCTTTCTTCAGCAAGGCGCAAATAATCTGCGTGTTTGATATATATAAGAGGCAAATGCGCCACTGCCAGTGGCGTGTTTCATTATAATAAGGAAACGCACCACTGTCAGTGGCGTGTTTCATTATAATAAGGAAACGCACCATTGCCAGTGGCGCGTTTCAGCCACGCCAGTGTCAGTGACGCGTTTCCATTCGTATATTTAAAATTCTACCGTTATCAGTCTTATTTTTAATAATATTAATTTACTAATAATTATTAATATTAAAATCTGTCGAAAATGTACTATTAGATTTAATTAAATAATTAGATACTAATCAAAGTAAATTAATACTATACACAAATTTCGTTGATTATCCATTGAAAATAAAATTAGACTTATTTAATAATGCATTTTGTTAATAGTTTCCGATTTTATGAGTCCTATTTCTCTGTTGCACAGTACATTGACCGTTGGATCACTTTGAGATCGATGCTGACTCGAATCATGAGAAAATTCAACGGTCCACGTGCTGCGCAGCAGAGGAGATATGAATTCCCGATTTTATGAAGACAAATAAGAGGATAATTTTGCATGCGTCAAATTTGTAGAGAACTTAACAGCCCCCCCTTTTTTTTACTGCAGGGGAGATATATATAGTAAGGAGTTTGTTTGCAGTGTCATAACTCATAAGTAAAGTAAAAGTGCTTTAAGCACTTTAAAAGTATTTGAGTGTATCACACAGAAATGATTTAAACTCAGACGAGTTAAATTATTTATGAAGTTTTAAAGTTAAATCATAAAAAATATCATTATTTTTTATTTAAACTATTTCATCTATTTATTTCATTATTATTAAACATCACTATTTTAGAATAATTTTATATTATTTCGCTTTAATTTTATTTTATTTGTCAAAACGGAGAATGATCATAATAAAAAATATGACAACAAATATATACCAACGAAACGAAAGATCTTTTTTCACTTCGGTTTCAATTTCTTAATATGAAGATTCGGCTGAATGCAATTTTCTTAAAATAAAATTTAAACTTCGCATCTCCTATCATAAAAATCCATTGCATAATCACTGTAATAGCTTTTTATACTGCTTGATTGAATGTGAATTCGTTGGTGTTAGTATTTGACCCGTTGAGAAATTTAGACCGAAAAATGTGTTGCATTTTCATTTCAAATTCAACTGCCGTTGGGGTGAACCAGAGTCCAGAGTCATTTCGGAATTCGGATGCAGAGCGCAACAAACCACATGAATATACGATGACATGATCAGAGATAATCTCCGTCGGATCGCTTGAACCGTCCAGATCTCCTGCGCTGGAATTTGACTGCGCAGGAGACGATAAGATGCCCCACACAGACCCATCTTCTCTCCTTTTTAATTTAATTAATAACAAAACAAAACTCGATCGATGCTGCCCCCAAATCTCTCTCTTTCGATCATCATCATCATCAATCTCAATCACATCCACCTTGGGAAGAATTAGCCAGCCGCAAAGAAACTACAAGGGAAGAACGGCGTAGCTCCGACGGTGAGTCTCTTCCCATTCCCATTCAAGCGTTTTTTCTCACCTAAACGCTTCAGGCCACTGCTCGGTGTGCAAAAAATCTCTCAATTTTCGGATCGGATCGGGGGCTGTCCATAGATAGATTTTTCCAAACCATCGTAGCAACGAAACAATGGCTTATTGCTTGCTACAATAGAAGGTCGTAATTTTAATTTTGAGGTAAGGTACTCCATGAACAATAGAATAGAAGGGGTCCCGAGCTTCCCCTTGGCCACACTCTTGCTCCGTGCGTAACTTTAGAACCTCAGATCTGATTATTTCAAGTTAGAATTATTAATCTATATACATTTATACGTGTTTCGGTCATTATTCAGATTCTTGTGTTTTTTTTTTCAATTGAATTTCTTTTGCTAGATTATCGAATCATGGCCTGACATTGACCATTATATTGTGAAAATGATACATCTTTCTTGAGTCTGTTGATCCGATCTGTAGCTTTCATAACATTCATTTTTGGCTTTTTTTTTTTATAAAAAAAAGGTTTTCCTTGAAAATGCACTGCTTCTCCTCACGTCCCCTCTCACAATCTTCACTTATTTATTTTTTCATCAATTTTGATGCTTGACTACGTTTTGCTCTTGGTTTGTTTCGAAAGAGAATAAGAAAAATATATCTAGGTCTGGTCCTAGTTAATTTTGTTTCTGAAGGAGGCATTGGCCAGTTGGTAGTTGGTATTTCTTACCTGATACGTGTCAATGCAGATCAATAGTTAATTTCATTGCGTAACCTCTCTGGTACCTGAGAAGAATTAAACTTTGTGCTGGCTATGTAATAATGTCAATGACAACAAAAAGAGTGCATTTTTTTCACAATTTGTTTTGATAGATTGACCTAAGAAAAAGTTGACACTACATTCATAGGCTTCCTTTTTTATGTAGATTTTATTAAGGAATTCATTAATGTTCTCTCTGACTAACAAAATGCAGTTTGCTAATTTCTTTCTTTCCTGGGACAGTTGTAAGACAGCATTCTAGCTTGGTGAAGAAAAAAGTGTACATATCAAATTCTTTGAAATTTTGGATAAGATTAAATCTGTCTGAATTGAGGGGTTCAAATTTTAAATTACAAAATGGACGATGATGGAAGTATGCGTTGGGGAAGTTTCTTTGAGCAACCTATCAAGAGTAATAATTTGGGGCATGGCCTTCAACTGATGCCATCTGTCAATGACCGAGAGGCAAAGCCACATCTTTTCTTCTCTAGTGGTGGCACTGCATTCAATTCGGATCCTGGAGTAGGAAATATGAATTTTATGCGTGACTTGTTCATTCATCATAATCATCATCCCTACAGAGATTCCTCCACTAACCCTAACCCTGGTACGCAACACACTAACCAAGTCAACAGACTCCCTCAATATTATGAGCCCCCCATGGTTGACACCTCCATGACACAAACATTGCAAATTCTGAACCCTGATGGTGTCCCGCTACCAGAGGCCAACCCGTTGGATGGTCTGAATGATAACCCAAAGAAAAAGAAAAAGAAGAAGAAGCCCCAGGGTGAGCTGGTGGAGAAGCAACCCAAACCGAAGAAGCTGAGGAAGCCGAAGGAGGAGGCATCCAGTTCTGTTGGGGTGGGCAAGAAGGAGAGGAACAAGGATGGTGAAATGGAAAGGATCCTTATAAATGGAATGGAGATTGACCTGGCTAAGTTACCAACTCCTGTTTGCTCCTGTACTGGTTCCGCTCAACAGTGCTATAGGTGGGGGGTAGGTGGGTGGCAGTCTGCATGCTGCACCAACACCATATCAATGTATCCACTACCATTGAGTGACAAGAGGCGGGGGGCCCGCATTGCTGGGCGAAAGATGAGTCTGGGGGCATTCAGGAAGGTTCTAGAGAGGATTGCTGGAGAAGGGATTGATTTGTCCCAGGCAATTGATCTGAGGAACTTTTGGGCTAAGCATGGGACTAATAAGTTCGTTACTATCCGGTGAAGGCAGGATAAACATGGTAATTTGCATAATTTGCTCATTTATCATCTGTTTAATGAAATGAACACCTTTAGGAGCAGCTTCTTTTTGTACTATTTTTTATTACCCTTCTTGTCGTTGTAAGTCGACTCTTTTATTGTTTAATTAATGTGGTATTAACAAGGAGAGGTCGTGGGTTAAATGTGAAGTCAGTTTTTTTTTATTTTTATTCTTGTTGTATTAACTTGTGGCTGGGGTGGTTGTATGAATCTAAATGGAACATTTGATAAGTTAATATAGGATCTTTTCTTTTAACTTGAATTTATTTGTTGCCTGATTTTCTCTTTTTTTTTTTTTTTTTTTAACTAAATGATAACCCGTATACTGGTCTGTGAATTGTGATGTATGCAAGTTCGGAAGTGTTATATTGACAAGTTTTTATGTGATAAATGCAACAACCGCTAAAATTAATAAATGCAACCATCTTTATAATTTAAATTAGGTTACTCAAATGGTATGGAATAAAATTTGCTGCTCTTCAAATGATTGAAGTTTGAAAATATTTGCTAAATGTTTGAACTCGCTCTTTACATTTGCTAACGCCTTTTATGTTTCCGCTACTTAAGAATTATTTATGCAGAAATAAGATTTGTGCACAATATTCATCTTCCATTTTTAAGGTCTTCTACTATTTGATACTCAATCAGTTTATATGAAATCGCTGAAAGTTGGCACTTGAGTTTTCCAATGGCTTGTAGCACCAGCCTTGAGAGCTTTGTGAACGAATAACTACTCAAAACTCGAGTCTTTCTCTAATGAAGCAGAAAAATTAGCTAACATAATTTCTGTGTTGAAAATAGAATAACATGCTGCTGTCTCGGAGACCTTGCCTTTTAAATACTCGTATTACTGATCAGAATTAGCATAATTATGTATTATCACGAATGTGCTGATTGGAATAACCCCCGGTTCAATTAAGCTAATTCTGATGCTTCTAAAAAATGTAGGTCGGTTCTGAAATTGAGACGCTTTAGTCTGACATTTTTAGAAGCTTTTCAAATTAATACGAGTTTGAATTTGAACTAATCCTATTATTAACTCTTTTTGATTTCCACGTGTTTTCAAATGTTGCATAGTATATAGTAACTCGCTCTCGTTTGACACGAGCACAACTTCCCTCAATACTGATTTTTACTAAATACTTTCAATTACTCTTGATATTAAACTATTAGTGCACATATACTGGAATATGTCCTTATAAAACATATGCTTCATAACATCAACGAGAGGAGAGACGGAATACACAAAAATAATATATTTAGAGAAGGAGAACAACACCAAAGTTATTTGTAATTTATGATAATTTTCTGAAGGAGAAGGATCACTTGACAATGTTATTTTGACAATCTTGATAATAAGATCTTTAACAAATTTGAAAAAGTTTTAAAAATACAACATTGGTAGGCATGTTGTTGAATTTATAGATTTATTGTATTTCAAATTTGATAAAATGTAAGTGTCGGTCCATCAAAAGAATACAGAATTTTATGTAACTTGCAACCGTTATAATTTAATATGCTTTTAATAGACAATCAAATAATATATAAATTGTATGAAATTTAGAACATAATCAATCAATAAGTTAAAATGCATTGAGGATATTTTTCAATTTTTCAGTTCTTTTTCTCAATTTACTTGGATTCCCGTTACTAAAATTATGGAAAATAGTCATTCTAAGTAAGTCTCCGTTTTCCGAAACTTGTAAATAACTGAGGACAGTAAATAAAGACTAAAAAAGAAAAATAAAAGTCCAATAAAACAAAAAAAATTTAATAATCAATAGCAGGCTCAAGAGATCTCTTAGGATTCGTTTGGCAAATTAAGGAATAGATTTGGAAGAGCGATAAAATAGTGTATTTTTAGAAGAGTGGTATTCTTGACTATTCGGAAGAGCGAAAATATCGTTTGATAGTTGTTAATCAGAATAGTTAAAATATAGATAATTATGATACTAACAATGATAATTATGATAATAATAATAATAATAATAATAATAATAATAATAATAATAATAAATAATCATAATTCTAATAATATAATACAACATAATCAATTATAATAAAATAATAATCATGATAATAATAATCATAGTCATAATCATAATAATAATATAATAACAATAATAATAAATAATTATAATCATAATAATATAATTATAATATAATCATAGCTATAATCATAATATAATATAATAATATAATATAATAAAAATAAAATAATAATAATAAGTAATAATAATAATAATAATAATATATTATTATCATAATCATAATATAATCATAATCATAATAATATAATAATATAATCATAATCATAATAATAATATAATAATAATAAATAATCATAATCATAATAATATAATAATAATATAATCATATTTATAATCATAATATAATAATATAATACTAAAATCATAATTATTATAATATAATAATAATAATAATAAATAATCATCATAATATTAATATAAAAATAAATCATAATAGTAATAATAATATAATAATAAATCATAATCATAATTATAATCATAATATAATAATATAATACAATATAATCAAACACTAATCACTATTCCTACGAGAGCTAATCCGATATACCACCTATAACTTAATATACTGAATTAATACTCTTCTATTTAGACTAAAATTTATTTGACAAATTAATTCATCAAAATAACTATTTTTTTTTATTTTTTTTTCACTTCCCCGTGTGCCAAACAAACCCTTAATTACGGCCCCAAAAAATGTCATTCCTCTGCAGCAGCTAACTATCGTATCACACCCGACAGCCCATCTTCTTCCTCCTATTCAATTAACGAAACACAGTTCCGCTCCTAGCTAACCCCGATTTCTCTTCCGATCATCAATCGTTTCCACTTTCCAGTTTCCACTTTTGACACCTTTGAAGAATCGTTAACAGTATGAAAATTTGAGGACTCAAATCAGTAACAGATGGTTTAGAAGGAAGTACCAGCGTCGCTCGGACGGTGAATCTCTTCATTTCCAAGGGTTTTTCGTGCAAAACGCGGCCAGTCGGTTTGGAAAATCGCTCAGTAATTAGATCATGGGCTGCCGATTAGATTATCGAAACCATGGTAGCAACAACGAACTAATGCTTGCTATGGTACAAAGTCCTGATTTTAGTTCTAAGGCACTTTACCAACCATAAAATAGGGGGTTGGGACTGGGTCCCACCTGGCCGTGGATTCTCCCGTCTCTCAAATTCAAAATTTCATCGAGATATTGCAGGATTCACCGTGGTAAGATATACATATTTTTTTTTTTATGTTGGTTTGGTTCTGTAAACTCTCCTATAATGGACATAATAAC
This sequence comes from Schoenoplectus tabernaemontani, assembly GCA_037127355.1. Classification (NCBI taxonomy): domain Eukaryota; kingdom Viridiplantae; phylum Streptophyta; class Magnoliopsida; order Poales; family Cyperaceae; genus Schoenoplectus; species Schoenoplectus tabernaemontani. The sequence goes on from CM073752.1 coordinate 17,462,593, forward strand.
TGAAGTTGACTTGCTTTATTGTTTTTCCAGGTTTTAGCCTTTCTGTTGCATAGACATGGAGAATGCCTCAAGTGAAGATGCAGGCTCACTGAGAGACAACAATGTAGACCTCAATGATGGAACTTTGGTTGATCCACACCAACTTGAGCTAGAAGTCACTGCCCAACTAGCGGACCAGGCCACCTCTTCGACTGACCCGTTTTCAACCTTAGACCATCCCAAAGCTACTAAATCAGGCCCTGTTGAACCCTTTATTGGCATGGAATTTGAGTCGGAGGAAGCTGCAAAGCTCTTCTACATGGATTATGCAAGCCGAGTTGGATTTTCAGTTCGAATTAGCAAGTCTCGCCGTTCCCGGAATGATGAGTCCATAATCATGCGGAGATTCGTGTGTTCAAAAGAAGGATTTCACCAGAAGAAGTCTAGTGAATTAGATGGAGGTAAAAAGAAGAGAAAACGTGCAACTATAAGAGAAGGTTGTAATGCCATGATAGAGGTTATACAAAAATACTATGGCAGATGGGTTGTCAGTAAGTTAGTTAAAGAGCATAACCACATAGTTGAGCCGCCAACTTGCGTCCGATTTGTTGCTCCTGAGGAGTATGCACACAGTGATCCATATTTGGGCATGGAGTTTTCTTCCCATGAGGCTGCTCAAACATTCTACTATGCATATGCCAGTAGGGTTGGTTTTGATGTACGAATAAGGCTTTCAAGGAGATCAACTAAGGATGAGTCCTTTGTCATGAGGCGATTTGTGTGTACCAAAGAAGGCTTTACACCTTCAGAGGAGAATGGAGAAGATGTGGCAGCAGGAAAAAAGAAGAGAAGCAGGACCCCAGCTCGGGAAGGTTGCAAAGCCATGTTTGAGGTCATAAAAAGGACTTTGACAAGTGGATTGTGTCAAAACTTGTTTTAGAGCACACACATGAGTTGGCAGTAATGCCAAGTAAGATTCATTATATACAATCACAAAGCGAAGTTGTTGTTCTGTCAAAAACATCCGGAGAACAATTGGGGATGCTCGGCAATGGTACCAAGCCTGCTGCATATGATAACAATATTCCAATTTTGAATGTGACAAAGTTGTCACAAAATTTCTCTTTCAACTCAGAAGATACCCAAAAGCTCTTGGGTTATTTCAAGTGCTTGAATGGGGAGAATAATACCTTTTCTTATGCATACCGAGTCAACAACAACAATTGCCTCACACATGCATTTTGGGCTGATGCAAAGGCTCGGGGTTCATACTACTGTTTTGGTGATGCAGTTACACTTGACATGGAGTTTAAAGCAGATTCAGACATGTTACCATTTGTAATGTTAACAGGTGTTAACCATCATTTGCAGTCCATTTTGTTTGGTTGTGCTTTGCTTGTTGACCAGTCAGAGGAATCATTTGTTTGGCTTTTAGAGAACTGGGTAACTGCCATGGGTGCTCACCACCCAGCCTCTTTGAAAACTGTGCATGATGAGGCAATCGGTGCAGCAGTTTCTAGAGTATTTCCTGAGACTCGTCATAGATTTTGCTTGAATGACATGCTCAACAAGTGTGCTGATAGGCTAGCTGACATATACTCTCTTTATCCATCATTTGAGGGAGAATTTAAGAATGTAATTAATGGACCTGAATCAATCGAAGAGTTTGAATTCAGTTGGAATTCAATGCTTGGCAAGTATGATCTGAGCAATAACAATTGGATTCGATATTTGTATAATATTCGCGGGAAGTGGGTTCCAGCATTTCTGAGAGGTACTTTCACTGCTGAAGTTTTACCAGGTTTAAAACCTGAGAGTCTTAGAGAAGTATTATTCAAGAAGTATTTTAATATAAAGACACCTCTACCAGTTTTTATCACACTACTGGACCAAGCAATGGTTGGTTGGTCCGAAAGAGAATCATTAGAAGATTTGGCCGCCTCTTTCACAAAACCAATTTTAAATTTCCCCTCTAATTTACTCAAACAAGTATCGGAGATATACACTCAGTCTGTATTTAATGTATTTGAAAGGGAGTTTATTGATTCATTAGGTTATCATGTTGAAAAATTTGAGGATGGCTTGGTTAGCAAATTTAGGGTGATAAGAGACGGTCTTGGCGCCAATGCCTGTACCAGTACAGCACACATGGTGAGTTATGATTTTTCGGATAAAAGGGTGAGTTGTAGTTGTGGTAAATTTGAGGAGTGTGGGATCTTGTGTAGGCACATTCTGCGGGTATTTTTAACGGTTAATGTGAGGTCATTACCTGAATTTTATGTGTTGAAAAGATGGACAAGAGATGCAAAAAGTGGGTTTGTGTTAGATGAGATTTTGAGGTTTAACAATCTCTATAGAGATGCGGTTAGATATGCAAAGGAGGGGTCTACATCAGATGAGGTCTTTAATTTGGCACATCAACATTTACAATTGGCTTATGCTGAGGTTATGAATGTGAAGCAAAGATATGGCTAGTCAATTGTTGCGAGCCATGAAGTATGTAGTTGCGTTGTAAATTGCTGTTAGAGAATCAGTTATTGCAGCTTTTCCTGTTCGTTTTCTCTTTTTTTTTTTTTTTTTTTTTTAAATATTCTTTTTCTTTATTCTGTTGGCCGTTGATATATTTTACAGACTAACTGCTATATGGTTAAATTAGAGATAATATTTTACTTGGCTTTTTCTCTGCTGTGACAACAACAAGACTGCACAAGGTTCAAAGCTAACCAAATTAAACTATATGTTCAGGAAAGTTTATATACAAACAAGTACAACGGGTATGTTGAAAACAAGTCATTTTCCAGTTTCTCCTTTGTGTGTGTTTGTGCTAAGTCAGATTACTTGAGAAATTGTTTTGCATCTCCATTTCACTTTATAACTGACTACATGGGAGAGCGCGTTCAGTTGCTTTATATGAAGTTTTTTAATCTCGGGGAAATTTATCGGAATTTACAAAACAACAAAAAATTGCATTTCCTGCCTTTTTTCTGGTAGACCAGACTAAAGAAACCTATTTTTTTCCCAAAAAAGGCCGGGTTCTGAGAGTGGTAGGAAAAAGCCGGTTTCTGAAAGGCCCAAAATTAAAGAAAAATCCTAATATAAACATAAGGACTTTAATTATAAACATAATAACTATTTAGGATATATCAACAACAATAAAATCTTTAATTTCAAAGTTAAGTAGGATAAAAATAAAATCCAATCCGAAAACATAAATTATAGATCTCAAATTTAAAAATATGATGATGACAATAATGACAGTAACAATGATGATAATGAAAATAATGATAATATAAATATCAATAATAATATTAATAACACTAATAATAATATGAACATCAATAATAATAATAATAATAATAATAATAATAATAATAATAATAATAATAATAATAATAATAATAATAATAATCATAATAACAATGATCACACTAAACTTATATTATGAAACATATTTCTAAATCCTAAATCTTAAATTCTAACATTAAAACTCTAGAATCTAAAAGCAAAAAAAAGACTTAAGAACCTAAAGTTTAATATTCTATTGCTAGACTCTAAACTCTTGGATTATAGTTTTTTATTACTTTCTCTACGTGGATCGATCGATCTCTCTTTCTTCATATCTTTATATCCAAAACAAGCTTTTCTTTAGGTATATTTAATTCTTCAAATCTTTTTATTACTTTCTCTCATATCATTTCGATCGATATCTCTTATATTACTTATCATACAACATCCTCTTTCAGATGTGTTGTCCTTTTATAGTTCAACATTCTGCACCATACATCACCACATGTTTAATCGCCATTGTATAGAATTTATCTTTTAGTTTATTCTGGATTTTTTTATCACAGATAATGCCAGATGCTTGTCGTTATTTCATCAATAATGTTATTATTTTATGACTTATATCTTCATCGATTTTTCCATCACTCTGTAACATCGATCTCAAATATCAAAATGTGTCCATCACGGTACTGCTTGTCCATCTAAACTAACATCTCTATCATTTGAGCTGTCACTGCTGAACTGATACTTCATATATTCGATTTAGTCTTACTAATTCTAAAACCTTTCGATTTTAAAGCTTATCTACATGATTTTAGTTTTTTATCGACTCTAATCCTGCTTTCGTCAATCAGTACCACATCAACAATAAAAAAATACACCAAAGAATATCTCATTATATGTCATTTTTTATCTCATCTATCACTAAGGTGAAAATATATAGACTCAATATTGATTCTTAATGTAATTCTATCTTAATAGAAAATATATTAGACTCGTCATCACATAATCTGACATTAGTCATAACATTTATATACATATCCTTGATAAGAGTAACGTAATTTATTTGAACTCTTTTTTAAGCACCCATTACTTGACATTTCTTAATAGTTTGTCATACACTTTCTCCAAATTAATGAATATCATATGCATGTCTTTTTTTTGTTCCTTATATCTCTCGATAAACTGTCATATCAAGAAAATTGCCTTCATGTTGGACCTCTTAGACATAAAATCAAACTGATTTTCAAAGATAATTATTTTTTTAAATGATACTCAATCACTTTCTCCTAAAAATTCATGGTATGACTCATGACCTTAATTACTTTGTAATTAGTACAACTTTGAATAACTTATATTCTTAAAAATTAATACTAAAATACTTCTTCACTCATCAGGTATCTTATGAACTGAAAAATACTATCAAATAGCTTAGTATACCATACTATTGCTACGTCTTCAAAATATTTTTAGACCTCAATTGAGATATCACTAGGTCCCAATGTCTTATTTGTTTTCATCATTTTTAAAGCTTCATCTCAGGCTCTCGATTTTTTGAATAAATTGCTTGTTGGTGTCATCGAACGAGTAGTCCAACTCGATTATCGTTTTCTCACTCTCTTCATTGAACAACTTGTCGAAGTATTCTCTCCATTTATTCTTAGTCTCCTCGTCCATAACCAAAAACCTATCAGACTTATCCTTGATATATTTAACTTGGTTAAAGTCTCTTGCATCCATTTCTCAAAGTTTAGCCATCTTGTGGATGTTATTTTCTCCCTCCTTCGTATCTAGTTTATGAAACATTTTCGTGTATGCTTGGCCTCCTATTTCATGCACAGTTTTCTTTATATTTCTTTTGACTTCTTTTGACTTCTGTATATTTTCATCATTTTTGTGGTGATATAAATGTTTATGACATTCTTTCTTCTTTCTTCTCATTGATTGTCTTTGATATATCCTCATTCCATCAGACCGCCACTAAATATCTTTCGGTTCACATTTATTTCCTCTGATTACTCCAAATACCTATATAAATATCTCCCAAATGCGAGCCACCATCTTATTTCACATACTATCGTATCTTCACTTATGTTACACACCCATTTTGAAATAAGTTTATCTTTAAATATCTAAGAAGTGTCCTCTTTGAGCTTTCACTACTTTATCCTTATAATTTTCACGTTTATCTCATCGGACGTATATCTAAAAATAAAAGTCAGTCACCACAAGCTTGTGTTGTGGGATGAACACATTCGATATGTATAACCTTATAATTTATATAGTTTGGTCTCTCATCTCTTCTAGTAAGGATAAAATCGATTCAGCTCGAGTGTTGGTCACTGATGAAAGTAACTAAATGAGATTTCTTCTTTCTAAAGAAGGTGTTCGCTACCATGAGATCGCAAATTACAATAAAGTTCAAGATTTCTTCTCCTTCTTGGTTCGGATCTCCATATAACCTCTCAAATCCTTTTTTAGTTATATCAATATGACTGTTAAGATCTCCTTCTATGAAGAGTTTTTTCACCGCTAGACACATCTCTAACTATATCCTCTAAGTCTTCTCAAGATTTTCTCGTGACATCATCGCTCAAACCTACTTATAAGGCACACACTAATAACGTTTAAGATTAAATTTTCAATAATTAATTTGACTATGATGATCCAATCTCCTTGTCTCATAACCATGATAACTTCATTCTTAATACTCATATCAATTAAGATGCCTACACATTTTTTTTTCTCGTATATCACGGTTTGAAGCCTGTGGTCTCCACCTCTTTGGCCTTCTGCCTGCTCATTTAGTCTCATAAACGCATAAGATATTTATATATCTCCTAATCATAGTATCAATAAACTCTCTTAACTTATCTATTAAGGATCCTATATTCTAGCTATCAAAATACTTCTACTTTATCTGACTAGGTTCCTTACCCCACACACTCGTCGAGTAAAGTGTGATGTCTCTAAGACATCTCTAGACCTCAATTGGGATGCCATCAGATCCAAATGTCTTATCCGTTTTTATTCTTTTTAAAGCTTCTTTTACTTTAGACTCTTGAATATTTCGGACAAATCATCTATTGGTGTCATCAAACTAGTCGTCGAACTCAATCATGATTTTCTTACCCTCTTCATTAAATAACTTGTTAAAGTATTTTCTCCATCTGCTCTTAATCTCTTCGTCCTTAATAAAAAATCTATTAGACTCATCCTTGATATATTTAACTTAGTTGAAATCTCTTACCTTCATTTCTCGAAGTTTAGCTTTATTGTAGACGTCATTTTTTCCTTCATTCATATCTAATTTCTGATACAACTCTTATATACTTGACTTCTTACTTTACTTACAGATTTCTTTGCATTTTTTCTGTCTTCTTTGTATTTCTGTATATTTTCATCACTCTTATAATGATGTAAATATTTGTAGCATTATTTTCTTTTTATTGATTGCTTTTCATGCATCCTCATTCTGTCATCAAATATCTTTCAGTTCATATTTGTTTCTTCTGAATTTAATTTTATCATCCTCATTCTACCGCCAACTATTAGGATATATAAGCTACTAAATAGTCCAAAATAAAAGAAACTAAGTCCTCAAATGAAGCTCAGACAGCTTTTTTTATCCGTAATGGCCGGCAAATTTTGTAGAAATTTTTAAACATTTTTTTGAATTGGGATGATATAATTAAATCCAAAATTTCTATAAAAAAATTATGTTCATTTTAAACTTGAATTTTCATTTATAATTTTTTATTATATTTCTCGAGAATATTATGAAATCCAAATTTTCTACCATCATCTTTTCATTCAGACAACACGAAAATTCTTCACTAGCATGCACGCATGCATACGTACATACAAAAAAGTTTGTATTTGATTATGTATGCATTTAATAAGAAACATTTTTTATTAATATCACGAAATATAGTGTCTATAGTTTGTATCAAAAATACTTGTGGATTTCTTATAAACGAAATATCCAACCCAGTAGCGGAGCTTCCCTAGAGTAAATTGGGTCATGGCCCCTCTATTAATCTCAAAATAATATATTTAGTATTCATTTTCTAAATGAAATTATACTTAAAATACATTATTGGCCCCTCTAATTACTTAATATAAGTAATTAAATTTTATTAGTCCTCTCTTAATTTCCTTTCAAACTCCGCTACTGATCCAACCTGTATGGCTGTATCGGAAATAACAAAATATTGCAACCTGTTTACAGTGAAAAATAGTATAGTTTTTCCTATTTCGCAAAAAAATACAATTTATTTCCTATTTTGCAACTTCGTATTTTAGTTTTTCCCAACATAAAATAACTCGATATGTACATATTCGAGCCTCTGTATTGTTTGAGAGAAAGGACATGCAACAACTTTTTACCATTTGGTACCAAAATAAAAATTGTAATGAAATCTCATCAATTGCTTTTTATTTTAACTAGGGTTGTTGCTCGACTTCACCTCGAAATAAAAGTTATAGATTAAATAATTAAAAATATTTTAAATAAAAAGTTCTATATTGAGCAAAATTTAGACACATTTTCCTAAATATTAAAGAATATAATAATAAGTAAGATATAATTAAAAATATGTTAATTTATGAAATAATATCAAACATATTAGATAATTTTAAAAGTTCAATTTTATCTTAGATATATTAATCCAATCTATTTTAAATGAGAGAGAAAAAATGTACATAAGCCATTAGATCAAATTGGAGGAAAAGATTTAAACAAAATTAATGATAGATCAAATTGATGATGTGACGTAACTAAAAATATTTAAACTTTAACACTATTTATTATTATTATTATTATCATTATTATTATTATTATTATATTATTATTATTATTATTATTATTATTATTATTATTATTATTATTATCATTATTTTGAGGAAATGCGTCATTATTTTTTGCCAATGCGATTTAAACTTCCAAATCTATGGTGAGTGGGGGGACTGATTTGAAGCGCCAGCATTTTTCTCCTCCTTTTTTTTATAGATAGAAGACACAGAACAAAGATGTATTCAATCACAAAGAACCACCCTACAAGGCTACAACGATGACCGTGATATACCAACTACTAACCAAAATTAAATATTAAAGATTAACGTTTGAAGAACAAAATAGGAATCGAATATCAAAACTTTAGAGAATAAAACCAGAAAATTTTCCTTATTTAGCCAAAACTTTTATGTTTCATTTATCCGTATGACTAACCAGCTACTAAATAAATAAAAGGGTAATTAAGGTGTGCATGAGTGGTTAGAATAGAAAACATCTCAGATAAAGCTCATTTGATTCATAAAATTATACTTTGTTTTACAAAATGGTAATATTACTATTTATTGTATTATTATTATTTTGAAGAAATGCATTATTACTTTTTGCCAATGTGATTTAAGCTTCCAAACCTAGGGCTACACAAAAAAACTCGGGCTTGTGACTCAGTTCGGTCTCAAGCTAATATGCCTTGATAATTAAATGAGCTGAGTTTGAGTTGATGGTGGCCCGACTTGTGGCTCGAATCGGCTCGAATAATAATAATTTATATATTTTGTTTCTGTCAAATCTTAATCCGATAATCCATCTCTCATTATCTCTCATCATCTCAGCGAGTTCAATTACTTCTCTTACTCATTCGTGACTCAATTCACATATCTGACTCGATAATTTTTATTGGTTTATCTATTCAAAATAGTGCAACAAATATATCATTGAAAATATAATTTGTTGATATATCAATTTTGTACCAACTCATATATCAACCTTATAGTTTATAAATATACTAAATTTAAATATTAAATTAAATCAACGCACATACATTAGCTCGTGAGTTAGCTCGAATGTAAACGAGCCAAGTTTAAACTAAAATTTTCAGCTTCGAAACGTTTCACAACTTCGCTCGACTCAATTCGAACTTTCATGAATCGAATTTGAGCTAAATTCGACTCGCTCGAACTCAACTTGTTTGAAGCCCTATCCAAACCTATGGTGAGTGGGGGACTGACTTGTAGCGCCAGCATTTTTCCCCTCCTTTTTTTATAAATAAAAAAACACAGAACAAAGATGTATTCAATCAGGATAAACCATCAGGGTTTAATAAAACATCATAAAAAAATGTTAGAACCATAGTGCATACATGCATCGTGACAATGCTGCAAAGGCCATCAAGACAAATAATCACATTACCATGTACAACATAAGATCGCTGACCACCGAGTTAAAATAATAACCTACCTGCTACATTGTTTACCCAAAACAGCAACAAGAAAATGAAAACCTTAGTGGCTATAGTACAACAAAAAGGAGAACACGGTTGGTTGCCAATAACCGCCTTCATTCTGGCCTTCCTCAGAAGAAAATCTGATGCAACTGGTTTCCATGTAAGTTCACTTGCAGGAATAACTGATGAAACACAATATTAGGGGGCCAGATCTCTGTTATGAGGAAATGGGTTCATAAGGAAAGGAAAGCCAGGGGTGTCTCAAGGCCTCTGATGCACTAGGACGTTTTTTAGGGTTTATCTCAAGAAGGTAATCCACAAATTCTATAAATCCTTTGTCAGCCAAGGCTAGACGATGAACTAGTGATGTCTTTTTTGGAATTAAGTACTCCAGTCGATTTGTATCCTGTTAAAAAAAGGAAAATTGAAGAAAGTCATTTTGAACAGTTTTTATTCATATTTATTGAACAAAAGGTATCATGTGTGTATTGAGGTGCATGGAACCATTGCACCAGAAGCCCGGATCAATAGATGTACCAGTAATAGACCTCAATTTTCAAGCACTTATTAACTACTCTTTACATTGCAAGTCATAGCAGCACCCTATGTTTTGTTCTTGTTACTGTTACAACAAATTTTGCATCATATTTCATGGGATTGGTGAGAAGTAAACATCAACAGAGCTTGGTATCTTCCAAGATTTGGAACCACTCAGTTCCAGTAAAAATATCAACACATTGTCAGGTACATCAGGATGAACGGCTTGCTTATCTCAAATGGATTCAGATTTAAAAGGCTACAGCACAGTGAGGTTGTGGAAACTGTCACCAAAACATTGTGGGATAGACACACTTGAGAAATATATCACACAAAACGATCCACAATAATATATGCGTACGTCAATATCTAGAATAATATTAAAGCTGGGCCATGTTCGGAGTACTGTAGTTTCTACAGTCATTCAAACAGTCCTCAAGCACTCTAGTTTCTACAGTAGATATTATGCGGATCCAACTGTGTGGCCACACATGTGAACAGGGACGGATGCAAAGTAGATCAGGGGGTCAACTGACCCCTCCTGGATTGAAAAATAGTGCTTTTCGGTCAAGTTTTTGATAATCTGACCTTCTTTGAATTTAATTTTATCTCCCCAGATTGTTTAATTATTTAATACCAAGGATAATGAAAAAATTATGTATATGTTCCGAAATATACCCGTAGAGCAAAATTTTTTTCATCAACTTGATTATTATTTTGAGTATAATATTTTTGTTATTTTTAATATGAAAAAATATATTATTTTGATAGTTTTTTATTAGGTAAGAATGTATGTTGAATTGTTGAATTTTTATTTAGTACCCAATTAGTTAATGGGTTTGAACCCAATAAACTATTGCAATCCGATTACTGACCCCTGATCAAAATACTGCATCCGCCCCTGCATGTGATCAGGTAAATGCATATGGAGCGTATATGATGTGGGAGACAAGTGTTGCAAAAAATCTGTGAGTTGCTGCTAGGTCATAGTAAAATTTGCTTGAAAAATCTTTACCAGTGAAGGACATAACATGTGATCTGTGGTTACAAATCTTTACGGGTAGTTTTTGTATTATATCATCCCAAATAAAATAGTACATAACTGAAAACATTTATAATTCCTATATTCACATAAAAATCACGTATGCATATTAAAAATCCAAATTTTAAAACACAATCATTTTACACCAGTTATTTCGTAATACTTTGTTATTCTATGCACATTTTTAGATAATGTATTTTCAACAATTCTTCGAAGAAGTCTTTGAGTAAACAATTTTTTTTTTTTTTTTTTTGACATTGAGAGAAAAATGTTCATTTATATATGAGGGATCCAATGATACCAACTTTTGGTGACACCAAGTTACACCAAACATTTCCAAAGTTTTCGAAGTTCGAACAATCGATCCAAATTGTTCAACGTGATGGATATATATTAAAATAAACTTGTAGATCAAATTTTACATTTTTTTTTTAATTTTTTACTCTTTATTAAGATGGGTACAAAATCATTGTTTTTAGATCATTGAATTTTGTACCGGATTAATAAATAGTTAAAAAATTCAAACAAAATAATCAATTAGATCTGCAAGCATATTTTAATATATCTATCATGTTGAGAGGTTTGGATCGACTGTTTGAAAATGTTTGGTGTAACTTGGTGTCACAAAAAGTTGGTGTCATCGGATCCCTCCTCTTTATATATATACGTGAATATATTAAATAAGAAAAATACATAAATATATCACAGCTTGCTAGTAATGATAAAAATGGAAAAGGGGGCAAATCATCTCCCAGCTACAATTACATAGCAGGGGACATTTTTAAGTAAGAAAAATTTCACCTCCCAGCTATGACACTTGGGATCCACTTCTGTGTGGGGACAACAATTACATAGTAGGGGACATTCTTTTTTTTTTGGTGTGGGGGTTGGACCACCATATCATTATCCAAAATGGAGAAGTATTTATGTATATATGACATATTTAAGAAGCCAACCTGATTTCTTTCATATAGCATGTGGTTCTTGGTGAAATATTTGTAGGTATCTCGTCCCTTAGCTAGCATGCCTTGATCTATCTGGCCTATTATCCCTATTACACGTGCTAGTAATGTTGCTGGTGAATCATTTTGAAACAGCACCTGACAAATAAAATTTCATCTGATTAGGCAAGCATACTATAAAGACAAACTACTAAGTGATGATAGAGTAACTTGCATCACCTCTTGGATAATTTAGCAAAAAGTTAAGAGCGGTGCAGATGTAGTATATCTAATCATAAGTTCACATTTTGTTTTTTCTTTTTACTGTCTGGATTTATTCATTTGGGGTCCATAACTGGTTGTCTGCTCTATTTTTGTTGGACTTGCTTCACAATTTACTAAAGACTAAGATGCAATCGTTAAAAACATGTAATGAAAAATCTACTCACATTTCCAGTGCATAGTTCAGCAAGAATACAACCAAGTGACCAAATGTCTATTTTCTTATCGTAAGATAGACCAAGTATGACCTCCGGGGCCCTGTAGGAGCGAGACTGCACATACGAGCAGAGATGGTCAGTTTCAAAGCAACTGCTCCCAAGGTCGATGACTTTGACCTCACAACGACTATAGCTCTTCACTAGTATGTTCTCTGGCTTTAGGTCACAATGGATTAGTCCAAGGCTGTGCAAGAACTGGAGAGATTCCAAGCACTGGATTGCTATAGACTGCACATTGAATAAAACAGTATCAAGATGTGTTTTATATGGTAATTTCCACTCAGTTCTCCTTTTAATTAATTTTATATGAGAAATGGAACTCTTTCATACCCATCTAAGAAAGGAAATTATCCAATACTTCCACATATTCTTCAAATGCCATATTAGGCCTTGTTACTCATTAATAAAAGAATGTAAAAAATGGGCAGGTTGTAGGCATCACTTCATGAAGCAGCAAGGTCCATCAGATATTTGAAAGGTATACATTTGGTAGGGTTTATAACAGGTTTCTGCTTTTTCTGGGGTTATGCATCAAATTATCACTCTTTTCCTAATGGGCAGTTTTTTTTTTTTTTCTACCGTGTGTGTGTGTGTGTTGAGGACTGACCTGTAGCCTTGGCATAGTGAAGTAGACTTCGCCGCCAGATTCTCGGTTGAACTTTTGAAACTCATATAAGTTGGCTTTAAGAAGTTCACAGACTATAAGCAAGTGTTCCTATAACATTTTTCAACAAACAACTAAGAATTGAGAACATGATAATCAGATATTGTATGCCGACATAATAGATTCAATTTAAATAAGATGCTCATATTCAAATATATTTTATACTAACCAATATCAAGGTTTATGCTTGAACAGGGTGGACAAATTACTGTTCAAAATAGAGAATCAGGGAGGAAAAAAACATAACATATAAATCCCACAGTTTCTCCTAAACTGTTAACACTTTTGGGCTAGATCTTGGTACTGGAATAGTTGAGACTCAAATTGGAAATGGAATATTCTTACATACCCGATAGTAAAAGTAATCATAGAGGCGTAAGAGATGGTACTTGTCAGCCGGATCATGCTTATTCACATACTTCAAAAGCTTGATCTCATCCAAGCTTTGGTCGAAAAAATCTTTGTTATTTTTTATAATTTTGACACAGACATCCATGCCGGTGTGTAGGTCATGTGCTTGTATGGCCTTGCTGAATGCAGCTGAGCCCAAATACTCGGTCACATGGTAGCGGCCTGCTATGACAGAGTTCAGGACCACATGGAAGTTCTTGTCTTCTTCAAACCCAGTTCTGTGAATTTAGGGTTAGAAAAATAGGTGAAAATTAGTAAAATGTTATCAAGTAGTCACGCTCTCAAAGTGTACATTTACTGCTACAAACTGCCATGTAATGTGTCAAATATTCAGAATAGTAAAATAAAAAAGCACAATAAACTTTCTACCAAGTAAAGAAGATGAAACTTCTGATTTTGGAATGATTCAATTTGTGCCCCCATCAAACACTGAAGTATCATGTATATCCTTAACGAAACAAGAAAGGACTCACCAACTCCTACATGCTAATAAAATTTTATCTTAACCTCTTCCATCATCTATCATAAAAAATGATCAGTTGCACACAGTAGAGAAGACCAATTTCTGATATTTTTGAATAAAAAAAAATGGCATTAAAGAAGGCACTACCTATTTTTCCGGTGGACAATTTTAAGATTGAATGTCTCAAACTCTTCCTCTTGTGCCTTGATCTGCCTAACTTGTTCCTGAAGTGCAGCCACTTCTTCATCCTCCATAGCTGCAGCCCCTGCCTCTTCCTCCTCCTGTATCTTCTTCATATCCTCAGACTCATCAAACCCATCATTGGAGTCTGATGAACCAGACTGGGTACCCGATCCACCCTGTGCTGATGATGAACCCTCACTCTCCTTCTTGCGCCATCTCACAAGCATATCCTTGGATGAGGCTATCATGCCATTATTTCCACACTCATCCAGAGTATTATCAGAGCCTCCAATAAGTGTGGTCCTGTTATTATCCTTGCTCGAAGGAGAAGGGAAAGAGAAGCTGATATCAGCAAAACCAGGTGCCAATGGTGGTAATATCCCTTTCTTAGACAGGCTCATCTTAAGCTTACTGGGCTGTGGGTCACGCCTACCACTTATGCTCACACCATCTGTTTCACTACTTCCTCCAATCAAACTCTCGCGCACCTCACTGCCCACATCAGCTGTGTCGCTGCTTGGGCCCACGCCAATCGACCGCACTGATCCATGATGTTCATCCTCCATCCCAAATGGGTCATGCTCATCAGGCTGGGGCCCATTACCCAGAAGCACCAGTTCGTTGCTCTGTGATACAAATCCCTGCCAAATGGGCTCAGCAGGCATTAAATTCAACTCCTTGGTGTCCATTAGTTGACCATCATACTGAGCTATCAGTTCATTTCCACCAGGCCCATGGAACATGGGCCCCTCAGAGTGGTATGAATCCTCATCAGAAAATGAATTCTCATCCGTATCCTTGGTGGCAGTATTTTGGTCATTTCGGGTGGTGGGTTCAGCGGAAGGCTTTTCGGTATCACTGGGGTAGTCAATCTCATGGGCTAGAAACCAGTGCTCATCTTCAATTGGTTGTCGCATGTAACCAACATCTTCATCATCATCGTATTCATCGGAGTCCCAGTAATCATTTGGGTAGTCAAGGGAATCATCACCAATAGTTGCAAATCCAGAAACAAGATCAGAAGCATCCTCGGTTATTCCCTGGCTGACAGAGAGCCAGCTGGCTCCCATCATGCGCTTTCCTCCTGATACTGACAATTTACATTAGAAGTTGGTTGGTCTTTTTTCTAATGACCACTCCAAGCGTAAGTATCTAGGATATTATGACCGAATAATCACCTCACCAGTAACACTTATATCTATCCACAGATATGGTATGGTATGGATATAAACCAGTATATATTTATTGCTGTCTATTGTACATTTTAAACAGCTCATGAACTTCAGTAATCAAGTAAAATTAAATTGAAGGGCAGAATTATGTGTTATACAGTATTTGGAACTAAACTAAATAATTTTTTTTTAAAGTTGAGGTAAAGGTAATTGGAAAAAAAAATCACATGAACAATACCTGAAGAACTTATCTCCTGGCCAATTGGTACATCAAGAAAAGAACCAATCATAAAAGAATTATCCTCGGACTTCTTTGATCCTGATTTAACCGTCTTCTCCTCCTCCCAATTCATGCTAACCAATTTCTCTTCAGACTTGAGCCTAACAGGGGGTAATCTTGGAAAGTCCTCCTTTTGGGTCACATAAATCAGAGGCAGCTCAAAGCTATCCACAGTACTATTCCCCTCATTAGCATCCCCCTTCTTCCCTTCCCTCCTTTCATCAGAAAAAACACTGGAATATGCAGTATTAACATTATCCCCTGAGAAAGGCAAAACAGTCTTGACCGCACATCCATTTAAGAGCTCCTCTCTCTCAGAAGAGAGGTTAAGTTCAAGTTCGCGTTCGGGCACTTATCATCTAATTTGGACTTCCCTCTGACTATTCTGCGCTCTTCAGAGATTAAGAGATCGGCAAACTTTTCCATAGTGTTGTTGGAAATATTATAGTTGTATGGGTAGAGATCCCCTTGATTTACAAAAGGCAGGGCATTTTTAAATTCTGATCCATTGTTTGAGACTTCGATTTCTTTCACAATGTACTCCTTGGACAAGTCCTTTGAACTATTGCTAGTGGCGATTAATCCATCATCTTCATCTGCCGTGGCAGTTATTTCGTGTTTCTTAAGATCTGAACTAGGGTTAGGATTCAAACAAAGGTTGGTGTTACCATTGCGACCTGTGAGCTCACCTCGTAAAGCAGCTTCAGCTTTTGCAAAGTGATTTTTTCGCAGGAATTCGAGCACAAGATCAATTGATTCTGCCATTTCCAACTAGGATTCTATCCAGTGACAGAAAAAAAGCAGAGATATTAGCATAATAGTGGATCAACTCAACTGTTTTTTTCCCAGAACCGTATGAAGACCCAAAACTTGGCTCACATTGGAAAAGTAGACCATGTATAACTAGTTGAATCAGCTCAAAATGTAATAAAGCCTCTCCAATTAAACAAGGCAGAAATCAGAGATACGAGTGACTGCAAAGATCAAACCAAATGCACGTGTAAGCCAAAATAGTTACTAAAAAGAAATTTCCGTAAGTCTCCGCTTATTATAAATTTGAGAAAGCAAGAGAGATCCAAAGAACCTTACCGCTGGAAATCCTCTATGTGGTCGCCTAGGATTTGAATGAGAAACCCTAGAGAGATAAATCAAGGCAGAAAGAGAAAGAGAAAGAGATACTGGTACGGATCAGATAGAGAGATTAATGGCGGATTATGTGCTGTTGTAAAGGAGGCATTGAGAGGGAGGGAGAAAAGGGTACCGCGGATTTTCCACGCCGGCGCTAAGCTTCTTTCCTCCGGACAGGAAACAGCTTCCCCAATATCTCACGAGTAGGGGGAGAGAGATCGGGTGATCCGGGAGCACGAGCATGAAGGACTGCCTATCGCTGATTTGTGGGCCTACCTAGTTCTCTTCTTTGTGAGCCCAGGATCAGAAAAATAATTTGAACTTCGAAGGAATCCAAGATAAAAAAACCAGGAACTTGTCATTGAGAAAATCGAATTTATATTCCATTACTACTTTCCTGTAATGACCCTACAAAAATTGAAATTATATCTTCGTCTTCGAAAAATCATTTTTGGTTTTTTATTTTTGAATCGTGGTTTGTCCAAATGCATGTGTTTACAAAATGCTTCTAAGAGTACAAGTTAGCAAATAATTTTCATATTCAGAATCCGAAATAGTTTGTAAATTTCTGTATAATTCCAAATGCACAAAGGATTTCTCCTTTGTATTAAAAAACATTATGCAAATAGCCAAATACGTACATGTATTCAGAAATTTTGCTGCTAAGTCCATACACAAAAATCGAGATATTTGACGGGAAACAACCATTGACGACACATTCTAGATAGTATTTGTGAATGCATAAATTTATAAAAAATAAATATAATTGTAAAAGAGTTAGACTATATTACTACGCGTAGTTAATAAATTAAATTTGTTACGGATTAAAAAATATAAGTAAATTATTTCTAAATCTTGATTTATGGATCTCAATAAATTCTTTATATCAAAATATAATGGTATATAAAAAAAATTATTTTTCAAATTTTTAAGTATTAATTTTGAATTTTTTAAGATGATTCAATAATAGTAAAAAATAATACATATTTTCTAAGTCATTTTTAAAAATTTAAAATTAATACTTATAAAATTTAAAAAATAGAAATTTTTAATATCCCATCATATTTTGATATAAAGAATTTATTAAAACTCATAAATCACAATTTGGAGATGATTTAATTATATTTTTGAATCCGTGACAAATTTAATCATTAACTACGCGTATCACTCATCGTAAAATATTGAAAACTTATCCTCGTTTATTAAGCAGAAAAAAAAGAATCACGCAACTCTGAAAAATCCCGTAAAAAGAAACAAATCCGATGAGTTCATTAAATCACCCCTAAATATTCCGCACCAATTTTATCGCCTCTTAGAACCTTAGAATATACTATTGGCTAGATATTCCATGATAGTATATTACACACTTGCCTATTGCATATACATATTTAGTTCTCGTATAATGCACAATTGTGTAAAACATAATACATATTTACTTTTTATTATTTTTTTTGTACTTATTGAATATAACACAAAATATATATATATGCTGAACTCCCGCAAAATGCACACGCAATTGAATTATTAAATATTGTACAATCCACACTTTCCTATTCAACTTGTAATTTTGTTTTTTTTTTCTGAAAAAAACTATTATTACAAAAGTAAATAAACGTTTGAGGTGATTTTGGATGAGGACTTGGAATGCAATAAGAAACCAATATTATTTGCTCTGAGAGCTAAATGCTAAGTTGCGGATAAAATAATCAAGGGTAATTGACTCCATTTTTTGTCAAAATTTGTCAAGTTGTCAACTAATTTTCATGGATATTTGAAACAAAAAATTGTGTACAAATTAATTCGATCTCCATCCATATTATGAGTTACAATTTTTTACGTTGACCTTCAAAGAACCTTTCTATAATTCAAAGACCGTTCTGTACAGTGCGTGCAACACTGTAGACAATAAGTATCCTCAAGATTTTAAAATGTATATTTCAAAATATACATGATTGACCACTATATAACGTATATGCTGACATGTGGTTGTATATAAGTTTAATATGCGGATATATATTTAAATTATCATTTATTTATTTTAAAAAAATATTATCTTAAACATATCTAAGAACTAAATTAATTCAGTTGCTTTGTTTTTGAATCTTTAAGATGTGAAATTTCAAAAATATCCTTAACTTCAAATAATGTGCGTTTCCGATTAAAAGTTTTAAAAAACGAAAGAGCGAGATTCATTGATCGCTTTTAACCCTCTTCTCCAGATCAAACAATTATTTTTCGCTGATCGCTCTCAGCAACTTGGCCTCTTCGCTCTTACCTTCTTTCCGCTCCCTCGCCTCTCTCTTAATTTCGAAAACAAGAGCCTCTCTTCCGATCAGTCGTCTCTCCCCTCACCCTCTTTCCTCATTTCTCATGGTTCTCCGACAACAACCTCCACTCTGGCGCCCAGTCCTTTTTTCTCCTCTGTCACTTGGGCTGTCTGCGTCGCTTGTGATGCCACCACCACCATTCTGATGAGACCGCCTCTCTGCATGTCCTCTCCACTCCAATTCATCTCACTCGGCCTCTCCCAACAACCCCTCCGTTTCTCCATACCACAACACTGATACAACATCGCCTGGTACAGCACTATCGTGTAAATTTATGCATTCACAATTTTGGTTTTGATACTTATAACAAGCATTTCTTTTTTCAATCTTAGACTTATTTGAAATGCATCTTTTTTTATTTAAGTAGAATACAGTTAAAGTTCATATGCTTTTAGTTTAAATGTAAGCATTTGTCATGTTATTGTACGTTGACTTTTTCTATATAAAATATAGAACAGCATGATATCGCCGCTTGATGCTAATTTTTTACTATATGTATTTTTTTTTTTTATATTCTTAGTGCTAAGGCCCAGAGAAAGGTGGCTAGAGAGATCAAAACCACGTGTGCATTTGGGTTGATGCCTTTCACCAGCATGGACACAAATCCATTTGTTTTCGGTAAAGTTTTTGTAATTTTATATGATTTTTCCAAGTTTCAGTCAACTAAATTTGAAAAATTCACTCAGGTCAAATGATTTTGATGAATAACTCTGTTATCTTGTTAATGCATGTCATTAAACTTTATAACTATTTTCATTATGCTGTAAAGAATTATTTCTCTCGAAATGTTTCCTAAACCATGAATTTGTAATTATATATGCATTTTATAATCAATCAATCTCATGTTGTTTTAACTTGATCAAATTCCAACTGATTCTTGTAGTTTTTTCTACTATTTCATTGCATTATGCCTTCTAAATTAATTTTTTTATGGCATTCTTTGATGAATCAGTCAGTCTTTCGAATACTCCCGATCCAATCCTTTTGTGAACATATCGGCTAATTGATCTCCGCTCTTGACATATGGGGTCTCAATTTCTTTTGATTGGACTTTTTCTCGGATAAAGTGGCAATCCACCTCAATATGTTTTGTTCGCTCGTGAAAGACGGGATTCAACGCAATATGTCTTGCCGCTTGATTGTCGCAAAACATTTTCATTGGATCTCGTGTTTCGATCCCAATATCCATGAGGAGTTGCTTTACCCATACTAACTCACTCGCGGTTGATGCCATGGCTCGGTGATTCGCTTTCGCACTCGACCGAGCCACAACATTTTGTTTCTTGCTCTTCCATGTGGCTAGATTCCCGCCTACAAATATGCAAAAACCGGTTGTTGATTTTCGATCAAAACTTCCGCCCAATCGCATCTAATAGCCACATATTTCATTAGAATTATTATTTTTCATCCATATTCCCTTTCCGGGCGTGCCTTTCAAATACCTTAAAATTCTATCTATGGCATTTAAATGAGTTGTTCGAGGTGCATGCATAAACTTGCTAATTTGGCTCACCGAGAATGAAATATCTGGTCTCGTTACCGTTAGGTAAATTAATCTCCCAACAAGTCTTTGAAAATGATTTATATCTTCTAAAGGTTCACCCTCTTCGGTGTTTAATTTGTATTTACTATCAACCGGTGTAGAGGCAGGTTTACACCCTAACTTTCCGGTTTCCTTTAGTAAATCAAGTGTATATTTTCTTTGCGAAATAAACAACCCTTTGGAAGAATGAGCAATTTCAATTCCTAAAAAATATTTCAAAATACCTAGATCCTTGATATCGAAATTTTTCTTTAATTGTATTTTTACCCTCTTAATTTCTTCTAAACTATTCCCCGTAATTATTATATCATCAACATACACTAAAATAATAATAACATAATTCTCATCTCTTTTTGAAAATAATGAGTGATCGGCACTACTAACTTTAAAATCACAAGAAATTAAGTAAGAGCTTAATTTTCCATACCATGTCCGAGGCGATTGCTTTAGTCCATAAATTGACTTATTTAACTTACACACTGTAGTAGCATCACCTTCTTTATTGTGCCCCGGTGGAAGTGCCATATAGACCTCTTCATCTAAATCTCCTTGTAAAAATGCATTTTTTACATCCAATTGATATAGGGTCCAGTTTTGGTTTACCGCTATTGAAAAAAGAATTCTAACGGTATTCATTTTAGCTACGGGCGCAAATGTTTCTTGGTAATCTATCCCGTGAGTTTGAGTATATCCCTTTGCTACTAGTCTCGCTTTATATCTTTCGATAGTTCCATCACTATTATATTTAAGTTTATATACCCATTTGCACCCCACTACTTTCTTCCCTTTTGGTAATTGAACAATCTCCCAAGTTTCATTTCTTTCTAAGGCGTCGAGCTCCTCTTTCATAGCTTTACACCATACCGGTTGGTTAATTGCTTCCTCAAAAATACTTGGTTCTTTTTGATTTGAAATTGAGGTTAGAAGAGCTTTATATTGAGGCGCAACATTGTCATAAGTAATAAAATTTTGTATGGGATAACATACCTTATAAGTTACGAAGTCTCGTAACCTACTCGAAGCACGGGGCACTCGGGTTGTTCTTCGTAGTGGTCCCTCTATAATATTTTCTTCGCTCTCCTCTTGCACTTGAGAGACTTCACTTTCCTCCTCTTGTGTTTGGGTTACCTCCCCATTTTCACACTCATCCTCATTTACCATTTCAGTTTCACTATCTCCCGAATAATTAATTTGAGGATAAAAGAAAATATTTGATAAATCAAGTTCATTAACCTTCTTTTCGCTTTCTTTAAAGTAAGGTTCATTTTCTTGAAATGTTACATCCCTTGAGATATAAAGTTTATGATTTATCGAGATCATAACATTTATATCCCTTTTTTTGTGTAGAATATCCCAAGAAAATTGCCTTAATTGAAGTGCAATCCAATTTGTCTCGCTTGTTGTTATGTACATAGCATGTGCATCCAAATATTTTCAAGTGATCAATTATAATTTTTCTTTTGTAAAGGATTTGCAATGGACTCTTATAATTGAGATTTTTGCTTGGCAATCTATTAATTAAATAAGTAGCGGTTAATATGGCATCCGACCAATATTGTTTTGGAATATTGCTTTGAAATAAAAGAACCCGAGTTACTTCAAGTAAATGCCTATTTTTTCTTTCCGAGACACCATTTTGTTGCGGTGTATAAACACACGTAGTTTGATGTAAAATTCCCTTTTGTTTTAAAAAAATAGAAAATCTTTCATTCACAAACTCCGTTCCGTTATCGGTTCTAAATGTTTTAATTTTAGAACCAAATTGATTTTCTATAAAATTACAAAATTCTTGGAAAAAAGAAAAAACCTCACTTTTATTTTTCATTAGATATAACCATGTGACTTTAGTGAAATCATCTATAAAAATAATAAAGTACTTGTATCCATTATATGAATCAATAGGGCGGGGCCCCATACATCCGAATGAACGAGCTCAAAAGGTTCATTACTAGTACAATTTGATAATTTAAAAGGTAACCTAGTATGTTTTCCTAGATTACAAATTTCACAACTACTACAATCTAATTTTGGAAAATCAAAAAGACATTTCAAAACTCTATCGGAAGGATGCCCTATTCTTTTGTGCCAAAGCTTGCCTAGTTCTTCATCCTTTTTAATATTGAAATTGTATTTCCTTTCTCCCACGTTATAAAGTCCATTTTGTAAATAACCTTCACCAATCACTTTCTTGGTTATCCGCTCCGAAAAATCACATTCCTTGAGGAAAATAGAATTTCACAATTTAATTCATTAGTAATTTTACTAATGGATATTAAGTTGGATGTACAATTTTTCACATGCAAGACATTTTGAATGTTTTTTGAAAAGAAATTAATTGAACCGTTTCCTAATATTTCCATTCTATCACCATTAGCTATAACCACAAATTGCTTTCCCTCATGACATTTATAGTTATTCAACAGATTTTTATCACCCGTCATATGATCAGTTGCACCCGAATCTAGCACCCAATTAGTATTTAAAAAATTAGTAGCTAAATTAGAGGCAATACCATTGAATTGTTGAGTATTTGTTTGAAGCATCACGTAAAGCCGTTGATCATCTGCCTCATTTGATCCAGTTCGGCTCGCCGACTTGTTTAAGTGCCGGTTCGCGTCCGCTTTCTGCGCCGAGCCCATTTGAGCCGAGTATCCCCTTTTCTCTTCTCTCTCCGGCGATTCTCGCGATACTCTCCACACTTCTCCCCCTGTTCTGGGCGATTTCCGCCCTTGAAACCACCCTTATAGCCACCCTTTCGGTCGGAGGTTTGGGTGGAGACACCAAAGATTCTTCCTTATGATGGCCTTCCTTCTTACAAAACTCACACCGGTTAGGGTTTGCTTGGTCTCCTCGAACCTCCGATCTAGGGTTAGGGTACGGCCTTGTTACGCCATGGCTTTGGCCTCCGGGTCACCAACCGACGTGAGCCCATGACAACTCTCCTGGTCTCTTCTCCTTCACACGACCCATAACATCATCTATTGAGGGAAGTTCGGTAGGAGAAGGATTTGAGACCGAACCGTACTCGTAGCTTGAGTCAAGACGGCTAAAGCGGAATATCTCATCTTGTTCTTCTCGTTTGCTAATTTCTTCGTGTTCGAAGTGGGGGCCGGTACAGCTTTTAGCTCATCCGTCTTTTCTTGTAAGAGGGCAAAGATCTCGAGAGATAGATTGATTTGGTTGTTGCTTGATTTGATGAAGCTCTTGTTGTAGTTTTCTGTACACATGTGAATGATTCTTCCTTTTGCCATATAATTTCTCGCTTTCTCCCACATTTGCCTGGTCGTATTTTGATAAGTCATGATTTTGGCGATATGAGGCTCCATAGTTGCTAAAAGCCGACTACGCAACCTTGTTGTCATTCTTCTTCCAGGTCTTTGAGGGCTTTGTTCTCTTCTTCTTCATGAGAGTTCCAAAGACTTCTTACCGGTTTGGTTATCTCACCATTTACATATTCCAACTTGTCTCTCGCTAACTAGCCCAAATGAAGCTTGCCTAGCCCACATATTGTAATTTTTGCCATCAAGGAGCACCGAGGTCGGTCTTTCAATCGCTTGATTTGACATTTTTGGTTTTGGTAGTTGTTTTTCCGTCGATGGTTGGTTTTCCGGTTTTGGCGAGTTGGATTTTCTGAATGTGTTTGATGAGGCTTTCTCTGATCTTGATAAGAACAGATACTACTTGGCCATTTTTCTCTCTGAACTTTGATAAGAACAGATATTGGTTGGCTTTATGACATTGTGCTGGTACTGGTACATGGCTCCTCACTGTTATGTGGGATGTTGTCCTGTATCGATTCTTGTACATACCGTCACCGGTACACTGCATACAATATTTGTGGTTGTTGGCTCTTTTTTTTTTTAGTACTGTTACCAGTTGAGTTTGTTGCCCTTGCTGTGTAGGTGCTCCCCGGTTAATTATCAATTAATAAGGAGATTAGAAGCTCTTCTTTCTCTAATTAGCCGATGATGAGAATAATCCCAATCAGAATGAAATCATACACATATTTTATTTTTAATTAGTTGTTTCTTTGGTTTTTAGTTTATTTTTCAGTTTATTTTGAGTTTTGTGTTATCATAATAGGACCTGTACAAAATGCTTATTTGACTGTACACAACTAAACAATGATAGGCGAGTATCTCCAGTATTAGTTGTTAGGGGAAATTATCAAAATGCCACTTCAAAACATTAAAATTGTCAAAATGCCACCTCAAAATTCATTGTCGCTCTAATGTCACTCTAAAATCATTTTAATTATCAAAATGCCACAAATAATTAGTATTTCCAATTATACCCATCTCTATCATCCCACCCCTTCTCTTTGACTTCAGTTTCTTGCTTTTCATTCTCTACTCTACTTTGATTCTTTTCAATTGAACCTACTTAAGTTGAATTTGATTTTTCAAACAGGTGAGATGTAAAAGTTTGAGGCAGCTACAGCTTGCTATTTCCAGATACATCTTTATCCAAATGGCTATGGTCATTTCCATTTGAATTACAAAGAAGAGCTTGAAAGTGATTATTTTTCGTTATCCTTTCTAAATCAACATTCTCTTTCCTTATAAATACACAACTTCTTTATCTGCTTGATGAAATGCATGGCTATCAGAATCAGGTGTCAGTAAGCGGGTTCATCGTGGAAAGCTTGGAAGCAACCTCAGTTCGAATTGGTTTCACAAATGCAGTCCTTCTGGTTCACAGATTCATCACCCGTTTGAGAGTCAAGAAATCTGAGAAGGCGGAGAGAGAGTGTAAGGGCTGTGGCGAGCTCTGTGCCGAATAACAAAGGGTGTAACCGCCTCAGGCGATCGCCAACGTCGCTCAGTTTGTGCCACTGCTGATTTCCAGAGGTGGTGCAGTGAATTGCATTTCGGATATTTAATCTAGCGAAAAGCAAGAAAGGAAAGTCAAAAAGGAGTGAGATGATAAAGATGGGTATAGTTAGAAATACTAATTATTTATGCTATTTTGACAATTAAAATGATTTTGGAGTGGCATTAGAGTAACAATGAATTTTGAGGTGGAATTTTGACAATTTTGATATTTTGGAGTGGCATATTGATAATTTCCCCTAGTTGTTAATAATGCATATTCATGAATAGCACAATTCACTAATATATGCTTAATAATGCAGATTAGCAGCTACAATAGACAGAGTGCGTAAATTGAAGAGTGCCATGATTTATACCAGAGATAAAATTATCTTACAAATTATTTATTTTAGCTGTGAGCACTTACCAGAGGTAAAAATCATAAATCTTCTTACAAAATATGAGACGTGCTTTTCTTGCATTTAATTATTTTATTTAAAAATGAAAAATATCATCTACTCTTATAGTAAGTATAATTAAAACAACTATTGATTTCTTTTATCCTTCATTTAGTTTTAGAAAATTGCTCATAAATAACGAGAGCATTCAAAAAGAACTTGTACATGTGAAAAAAGATTCGCGCGTAAGAACGGATACATTTTAGGTTAATATAAAATAAAATATTATATAATTAATTTTATAAACTTAATATGATGAAAATATCAAAAAACGCGGCTGTTTATATGAACCTCATATTAAAACTATGGATTTGCCAATCCCATGAATATGACTGATTGACAATGAACGTGCATTTGTGGGCTCACTGCTCACAGTGCCTCTGAGATGGTGCACCTCTGCTCTCGGGCCACCGAGAATGTCTCCATCGTGGGCCTGAGGCCTGAGCGCATCTTTTTTTTTTTTTTTTTTTTTTTTACATCAAGGGGCTGAATACGTCTTCTCCGGTTCCGAAATAACGGATCTATCCATTCTATAAGAAGAGAACATAAAACACCTAGGATACATGTACAGCACGACATACGATATCACATTTAGGTACAACTAGTTATTATTCAAAAAAAAGGTACAACTAGTTATGTTTAATCATGTATTTTTCAAACATTACTGTTTTCATTTAAAAATATTTAAATTTGTGGAGAATTTTATATCAAGAAGAGAAATAGTGTTTCAAGCTTTTTAACTATGTCATGTTATTCACTCTTTTCATCATTAATTTTATTTCTCTTCCTTCATTTATCTTAATCAAATGACTCATATTATTTTTCTCTTTTTTCATTTAAAGAGATGATATATATATATATATATATATATATATATATCTAATATATAATTTAAATACTAAAATAATACAACTCTTTGTATCCATTTTAATGAATTATCATATAATTCATTACAATATTTATCATTAAAAATATATATATTTATGTTCAAAATTCTTGACAAAAATTATTTTAGAATTTTTTTCATTCTAAATATCTATTTATTTATATATGCTATATTTTTTGGGGTGAAACCCGATGAACAACCTAGTTTATAAAATTTATATTAAAGTAAAGAAAAATGTTAGAAAATTTTTGTGATAAAGAATATATTTGTATATTATGTTTAGATGTAAAAGATATTTAAACAAATAATTATATAATTTTACGTTACCACTTAGCGTGCCGTATTATATAATGTACCATACCATGATAATGATATGTCCGTAATATAATCGATCATTTTGATTACTGACGTGCCATACCTTACTATAAGTCTATAACACTAAAAAAAGTAGACGTGATGCAACCAAAATTTGTATTTACTTTTGGCTTCGTCTCCCCTCGTCCACGCAGAAAGAAACATAGAGAGAGACAAATCAGTAAGAAGATGAATATTTTTTAGATTTAATGCTCGGTCATCAACCACTAAGCTCAGTAATTAAATTCCAAAATGTTTGGCCTACAAAAAAAAAAAGATAAATATTTATGTCATTTTCTGTTATAATGTGAAGTCAAGTGTGTTATTTCTCTGAAAAGGTGGAGCTCAGTGGTACGTGTAAGGTCAGAAAGAAGTTTCTAATGTGTATCTACTCCCAAAAGAAAAAAAGGTCCTAATTACTATCAGTAACAGTGTGATTGTCAGGTTTGCTGCTAAAAAATTACTACTTTGTAAAAAGAATTGACCATCATATATATAGTAATTAAATAACGCTGTTTGAAACAAAATTTCTCTCTATTTGATCGGTCAATATATATTCTCTGTAATAAATTTACTATAATCTTGGCACATAATTTTTGGTTGAAGTTTACATGAATATAATTAGAGGTGGATACGGTATTTTGATCGGAGATCATTAATCGGATTATAATAATTTATCAGATTTAAAATCATTAGTTAATTAAATACTAAATAAAAAAATCAACAATTCGACATACATTCTTACATAATAAAAAACAATCAAAATAATATCCCTTTACATATTAAAAAATAACAAAAAATAAAACTCAAATTAATAGATAATAAAGTCAATGAGACTCCATATTTAAAATCTTTACATAATTCTTTCATTATTTATGATATTAAATAATTTTTTTAATAAATTAATCAATGCTTACGGTGATCTATAAAATCGATAAAGGGAATCTATTTTCTCATTCTTTTTATCTTTTTTTAATAAGATTTATGTTAATCCGTTGTACATTAATCCTTATATAACTTTTGCAGGATTTAAACTTACATATCTCTTCACAGGAAAAATTCTTACCACCTAGATTAAGTCAGCGATTCACGTTCGGTCCATAGTTCATATCATCAGGGGTAGGGATGGCAATGGGCCTTGCCCGCAGGTATTTTATCAATCCCATGCCTGACCTGTCTGACAAAATTTTTGGCCCATCCTGCCTGACCTGACATAATGGGCTTGAAATTCAATGCCTGGACCACCCGCGGGCATTTCATCCAGGCCCGCGCCTGCCGGCCCTGCCCTGTCTATACCCATGGGCCTACCTAGCCCGCCCATGCCTGCCCATACCCATCCCATTTATAACGGATTATAATTTACAAATATTATTTGGTGTCAACGAGACAAAAAAATGTATACTACAAGAAGAACATAGTTTAGGCTAACAGATGCACACAAATACCAGAACATAGTTTAACCATCAATAAGCTACATCAATCATTATCACCCATTGTTTCTCTTGCATTAATCTGCAAAAAAAAATGAAAATGCTTAACAAACATAATGTTACATCTAATTATACCACTACATGAAAAAATAAGAGTAATTTATACAAACATGTCAATTAAATACGTACATGTAATTCATACAGAAAAACATCGATTAAGAGTAATTCATACAGGAAAACAAACATGTATCTACAGTATTTTTTTAAACATGAAAAACAAACATCTGATTATAACAGTATTTATGTAGACTTATTTATGTTACCATTTTATTTTATCACTACATATTGCAAACATCGACATTAGTTTGTAATTTCATTCTACACTGGGCTTCTAGATCCAATCAATCAGTAATTAACACCAACCCATTTGATATTGACAGAAAGTTAGAACAAACAGTAAACTTTAGTACATAGATCGGAGCTAAACTTGTAGTTTCCAGCCTCTAAAAACAAAAAATAAAACACAGAACGAGAAGGAAAGCCAGAGATGGAGAAAGGGACCTGATTTTTATGTTGTCGGAATTATGACTATGAGGATTGAGGAAGAACGCACAACTGTTGGGAAGAGAGATGACTTTACTGAGACAGGGAGAAGCTATGCAACGCACCGAGCAAAACACAAAATCAGATACCGTACTTCTCAGTATTTATAATTAAAATCAACAAAATCAGATACACATAAATACCAGTACTGAATCTAACCTAG
Source organism: Schoenoplectus tabernaemontani (assembly GCA_037127355.1). NCBI lineage: Eukaryota > Viridiplantae > Streptophyta > Magnoliopsida > Poales > Cyperaceae > Schoenoplectus > Schoenoplectus tabernaemontani. The sequence goes on from CM073752.1 coordinate 17,491,989, forward strand.
TCGTGCCCACTGGGTAGGAGTGCCAACTGCCAAGACTCGACAGAGACGTTGATTGTCGAGTGACGATTGGATGAGCGGCCGAGCAGGTTAGGAGCGGTGGAGAAGAGGCGAAATTCTTGGTGAGGAGCGTCATGTGGAACGAGAGATGGTCGGTAGGATGGCGGACGGAGAAGAACCCGTGAGGAACTGAGGATAAGAGAGAGATCGGCAAAAGGCGCAAAGCCAGAGCGCCGCGAGATCGAGAGAACAAAACGAGAGAGAGAAAGAGATAGGGTTTAGCGTTTGGATATGGTATTTACGCTAGATATGAATGGTTTTGATTAATTCTAGTATATCCAACGGTCCAGGTTGACTGCAGGCTTAAATTAAAATTCTTTGCCTGACCTGGCCCGTCTTTTGACCTGGTCTTACCTGACCTGTTACATTATCGGGCCGACCGGGTAAAGGCTTGGACCAAAGGGTATGTGTGCCAGCATCGGCCGGTAAAGGCTTTATTGCCATCCCTTCCCTAGAATAAATTGGGTCATGGCCCTCTATTAATCTCAAAATAATATATTTAGTATTAATTTTCTAAGTGAAATTATATTTAAAATATATTATTGACCCCCCTCTAATTACTTAATGCAAGTAATTAAATCTCATTAGCCCTCTCTTAATTTCCTCTCAAGCTCCGCTACTGCATATTATAGTTACAAGTTCGTGATTCGGGAAACGTTCGGCGAGATCAAAAATTCGATGTTTGAGTATAATATGGGTATAATTTAGGAATAGTTTGTTTTATATAATATTAATAAAAATATATTATAATGATAAAATATTAAAAATATATTAAAAAATATAAAATTTTATTTAAAATAATATATAATATATCTTTTTATCAAATAATTCACTAATAAAATATTTTTTTGACTAAAAAACACACTGTATATTAAACTAATAAATTATTCATAAAACATCCTATTACAAATAAAAAACTAATAATTTGTGAATCTATTGGTCCATACTACATAATTACTACCGCATTCATATTTAATTATCCTTTCAATTTCAATATTTCATGGCGGCGTTTGGTTGTAACTTACAAGGCTTTCTTTGCTAATTGCCTCTATCGCCATCATCTCATATTCTCATTTTAGCACGTCGAATAAGTAAAAATCCCGTCTGACGATCGCCGGAGCTCCGATCTAGGAAGAGATGGTGGAGGCGTCACCGGATGACGCGGTGGTGTTCGTGGGGGTGTCGTTGGTGCTCGGCATCGCCTCCCGCCACATCTTCCGTGGTACACGTGTCCCTTATACAGTCGCTCTTCTCATTGTGGGTGTTGCAATGGGATCACTCGGTACTAGCTCAGTTTTTCAACTATGACCCATTAAATTGAACTTTTCTGCGATTCTGTTAATTTTCATTCTGTTTTGGCGCTTGCTCTATGGTTCTCGTTTGAGCTTCATCCCAACTTTTAGTCCTCAGAAAATGAGATCGTCCAGATTGCTTGCCAAAAAAAAGAACAGAACCAACAAGGGATAATTTAATGCTCAATTCTGTTTGCTTTGGTTCTGATTTCGAAATTTAACTTCGTCGTCTTCCTGGTAGTGTCCTTGTTGACAATTGGAAGCCAAGTTTACGCCAATGCTCTCAGAAAATTGATTAATTAATTTTCTCTTTCAAAAGAATAAGCTCTTTTTTGTTTTGTTTTGTTTTGTTTCTCGTTGAATCTGATCTTTAGGAGAAATCAAAGTCTGAATACAAGTTCAATTTCACGTCATATTTCACATTCGTTTTAATGATAAGCAAATATGTTTGTGTTTCTATTATCATCCATAAAATGAAATTGAGAGTTTTCTTTTCCCCCATTTTCATGTCATTATATATATACATATTTGTATTGGATAACAGATAGCAAGTGCAAAACAGGAAGACAGTTAGAACTATACTACTGTTTCAGATTGTTAGTTAGAGAATAATCTTGATTAGGTAGTTAGTTACAGCAACTAATTCTTTTCTGTCTCATGTACTCCCATTCTTTATAAATACAACATGTAATCTCCTGTATCAAGACTGAGAAAAATAAAATACCAGTTCCAGTTTACATTTGTCTCTGTTCTGATAATTTGCTATCCACTTAGTCACACCTTGAAATTGCTGTTTTTGCAGAATATGGTACATCAACTGGATTAGGCAAACTGGGGGCTGGCATCCGCCTTTGTTAGTCTTCTTTATTAGTTTTTCCTTTGCAGCTTCTCTATAATTTCAGCGTCCACTGTTTACTCTTCTTCTGTTACCCTTGTTTTTTTAGTTTTAACTCAAATATAAAGGTACTGTTGTGCAGGGGCTAACATAAACCCAAATCTTCTTTTGTCCGTATTTCTTCCTGCACTTCTCTTTGAGAGCTCTTTCTCCATGGAAGTTCATCAAATAAAGGTTTTTCTTTTTGTTATTTTTTTTATATTGGTACCATCTTCTTGTTTTAAATCGATGCAATAATCTTTTGTTTAACAACCATTGTTGGAAGCAGAAATGTGTGGTGCAAATGTTTCTATTGGCAGGTCCTGGTGTGCTTATATCGACATTTGCTCTTGGTACTGCAGTAAAGGTACACAGAAAATACTTTCTTAAATCTTATCATGAGGGATGGAATGTAGGCAAGGATATTGTATTTTAGTATGGGGACTACACCACTTTAAATAATATCACTTAGTCTGCTTTTTTTTTGAAGTAGTATGTGAAAAATCTACTATGTAATTTCATTAAATTAAATTGAAAAAAAAGTTATAGATGGAGTAGAAGAAAAGTAAAAAGAGAAAAAAATGAGAAAATGAAATACAAGCTAGCCATAGACAAAAATTTAAAAGAAAACTGAAAATTGAAAGAAAATAGTCTTGGTACGCTCCGTTGACCAGCTACTCTTGTAGCTCACCGCGACCCATCACTGGAGTAGGCAAGAGGTGGAGAAAATAGCCGGGATGGACTTGAGATGCATGACACACCATCGCCTGAGTAGCCACATAGGGCAATCACACTAATAACCCATCGCACAGGAACAACAAGCACTGTGTTATATCCCGATCCGTTGACAGATAACCTGAGAGAGTGGGAGAGAGTGGGAGAGAAGAAAGGAGCAGATCCATACCTGTTCTGTTAACGATCACAACCCGACATTGTCAAATTTGAGTGCCAAGATCAGATCCATTGACAATTAACCCGAGAGAGAGAGAGAGGGAGGGAGAGAGAGCATATTTACTCTGTCGACAACAACATCCACCATAGAACCAGGGGCGGACCCAGCAGTATCCAGGGGGGGCACGTGCACGTGCCCTTGGATTTTGAAAAATAGTGCTTTTCGGTAATGTTTTCGGCACGTGCCCCCCCCCCGGAAATTTTTTTTGCCCCCCCCCCCCGAATTGTCGATTATTTTTATTGAGAAAAAAATATTTAATACCGTGCATAATGAAATAATTATGCAAAGATATCAAAATATAAAGTTCCTTAGTCGAAAACTTTCTTCAAAACTTGATTATCTATTACTTTGAGCTTTATTTTATTATTATTTTAATATATAAAATGTTATTATTTAATAAAAAATTTATTAATTAAGTATATATATTAAATTATTAATTTTTTTATTTAGTACCCGATTAGTTAATGGATTTGAACCCGATAAGCCATTACAATCCGATAATTGCCCCCCCCTAATCAAAATCCTAGATCCGCCACTGCATAGAACTGGATCTGGGTGCCAACACCATATCCGTCTACATATAACTCGGGAGAGAGGAAGTAAAGGAGGAAAAGAGAAGGCATAAGGAGGATAAGTGAGGTGGGAGAGGCCATTGTTTTAAAATGCGGCCGCATGACCGCATATGCGGTCCACTTATATTTATGCGGTGTGATGCCGTATGCATAAGAGTATGCATCCGCATATTCAACAATGCGCATTATTTTTTTAAATATTTATTGTATTAAGCCCATAAAATTAATTATATTATATTTTTCATGCAAAATATTCAAAATTATATTAATATCTTATTATATTTTCTTATTTTACATTAAAATTCTTCAAAAATAAATGATCGATTCAAATATTATAAGAATTTTTTAGAATACATATTCGCATATGTAATCCGAACTGCATGTCGCATATGCGCTATGCAGTGGTCAACCGTGTGCATATTGAAATCTGCATTTTAAAAGCTTAGGAGAGGCTGACGGTGTGATCTCTCCCGCCTAGGATTTTTTTTCAAGTAGCGGGGAATGGTACCATCGTCGTCGTCGGTGGAGGAGAGGGCCAGCCAGAGGCAGTGCCAACACTAGGTCCATCGTCGCGGTCACCGGTGGAGGAGAGGTTTGTACTCGGTGGAGTTAAGTCGTCGTCAGTGGCAGCCCTATGTCGAGCAGCGGTTACGAACTTATATTCGGAGAAGAGGCTTGATTTTGCTTGTATTTCAAAGTGAGGAGAAAAGAGAGGAAGTAAATGAGGAAAAGAGAAGGCAGAAGGAGGACAGAGAGGTGGGGGAGGTTGACGGTGTGACCTCCCCGCTTAGGGTTTTTCTGTTTTTTTTTTTCGCTCTGGCGATTGCTTTTGTGTTTAGTAATTCTTATTAGAGTTAATTTATGGTGCTAGATATAGTTAATGATCAAATTTGCTACGAACTAAAAACATAGTTAAATCATCTCAAAATCTTTCTTTATATTAAAATATGATGAGATATAAAAAAAATTATGTTTAGCAGAAAAGTCTCTTTTTTATGCCCGGAGGATTTTGCCTGGAGTGGGGAAAAAGGTGTTGTACTTGAATCGGGAGAATAAATTAGACATTTTTAAGTATTAATTTTGAATTTTTAAAAATGACTCAATAATAATAAAGAAATAATACATATTTCCTAGATCATTTTTAAAAATTCAAAATTAACATTTAGAAAATTCAAAACATAGATTTTTTTTATATCCCATCATATTTTGATATAAAGAATTTATTAGGACTCATAAATCAAGATGGTTTAGCTATGTTTTTTAGTCCACAACAAATTTGATCAGTAACTATGCGTAATATCATAGCCTAACTCTTCTTATTATGCTTTATACACAGATTAGGCACGGTCAATATGACAGGTACTGTTAGTCTGTAATCAACTCTATGAAATGTAGGCAAGGATATTGTATTTTGCCTGAAATTTTCATGTACCTTCTTTCTTTCTTCTTCTTTTTTTAAAAAAAAAAATTAGATCGCATTTCCATATAACTGGGATTGGAAAACCTCACTATTGCTTGGTGGGCTCCTTAGTGCGACGGATCCTGTTGCTGTTGTGGCACTGCTAAAAGAGCTGGGTGCTAGTAAAAAACTCAACACTATTATCGAGGGAGAATCCTTGATGAATGATGGGTATTGTTTTTAATATGATGATATTTCATCTCAACTCCTTTCTCAATTTTACTTTTTCTGTCCCATTTTATCTGAAGATGGGTAGCTTTAGAACTACTCCAGAAAAGTTGATAAACACTATCTATGGAAATTTAATGTGTTTCTTAGGTATATATGACATTGAGTATATGAAATTATAGTAGTTAGTCTCTTATCTAACAGTGATTTTTCATTTTACTTGTTGATTCAACTTCAAAATTTATAGGCATTTCACTTTCTTTTTGCAGGACTGCTATTGTTGTATTTCAATTATTCTATCGAATGGCGTTAGGCCAAAGCTTCAGTGTTGGTGACATAATAAAATTTCTTTCTCAAGTTTCCCTTGGCGCGTATGCTTCTCTTTATATCTCTCTCTTTTCCTCTCTCATAAAGGCTCAACTGCACAAATATGAATATTTTCAATTTGTATATAGACTCCAAGCACAACAACAAAGAATGAAAAATAGAAAAGGGTTGCTTGTAAATTTAATAAGAGATGCATTTTTCAGCAAATGGGCCTATTTTCCATGTTACCGGCCAACCATTCTTTTTCCAATAATTTTCTATTTTATGTCTATCAGGGTGGCTATGGGTCTAGCATTTGGCATTGCATCTGTCGTATGGCTAGGCTTCATTTTCAATGACACAGTAATAGAGATTGCACTTACAGTTGCTGTCAGTTATATCGCCTTTTATACTGTAAGTCTATTCTTCTTCCTCCCAACTATTGATCTGCTGTTATTTTAAGATTTTCGGGATCCTGAGTATCATTTTATTATATTTTGTGAATTATGGTTACCTTAGAATAGGTTTTTCTTGGACACTATAGGATTATAAAGCTCTTGGTTTGATTATTTACCTGCTATTGCATATCAGTTCTCAAGATCAATTAAAATAAAGATAAGAAGTTCAAAACAATATTGTACAGAAAATTATGAACATCCGAGGAAATAAACTAACACATACTGAAAGTTTCACTGTCCTGTTACTTTTGCAGGCACAAGACGCAGCTGATGTTTCTGGTGTATTGACTGTTATGACTTTAGGAATGTTAGTGCCATTTCTTGCATTAATTTTCTGTTGCTGTAGCATATTTTAGATTTTTTTTCCTATAACTATGCATTTGTTTATGCTAAACTTTTGTCATAATAATTATTTATATATACATTTATACTTTATTTTTTTTTTTTATAATTTTTTTCTAGGTTCTATGCAGCTTTTGCAAGAACAGCTTTCAAGGGCGATGGCCAACAAAGTTTGCATCACTTCTGGCAAGTGCTTTTTTGTTTAGTTTTCAAGTTTTATCCCTCAGGAAATCATTGATATTAACTATACTTGAATGTTAGTCATGTAGGGTATTTCTTGTGAGACCCAACTAATCTGGTGCCATGCATAAATTACACAATACTTGTCACTAATAAAGCAAATTATCCTATTTGGTAGTGCAACATTAATAGTTAGACAGTGTTGCCTTGTCTTTATAACTTTTGTTAATTATGTTATTGCATTGATAATTGAAAATGCCAAGTTTAGACAGCTCAGTTTCATTTATTAATGTATTTTTCTAATTTAACTTTCAGGGAAATGGTGGCTTACATTGCCAATACATTAATTTTTATTCTGAGGTACTGAGTAATTTGATTTACCCCATCAAAAATAAATCAATATTTAACAAGAACTATTGAGCAGTAACATTGTTTTGTTTGATATCCCGCTTGTCAGTGGGGTGGTTATTGCAGATGGCGTACTACATAATGATAGTCATTTCGAGAGACATGGTACTTCTTTCACCAGCTATATGTTGTATTCTCATTTGATGCTTTCTCCACAATTCATAATTATGATGCCCTTACACCTTCAAAATGGAGCCTCTAAATTAAAGTCAGTTGGAAGAAATGTAAAGATAAAAAACATTAAAGAATTAGATGCTTTGAGAAGAAGCAATTAAATAATGTTTCCATGAGGAATATTCCTTCTTGATCAGTTAAATAAAGATAGCAAACCATCAACAGAAGTTCCTAAAATCCATTTTTAGTATAATATTTTGGATATTATAAATACATAAGCAGACAATTACTTTTGTTGCAGAGGAATGCGTAGAACTGACTGTTTAGTAAATTTAAGGCAATTATCTTTTCTCTTTTTAAATTTGAATGATAGATACAACTAGAAAGGTCTTTGTTTATATTCATTATGATTCACTAATCTAACCTGAAAATTTTTATATGTTCCTGCAAAACAAGATATCATATAGTCCTGACCAAATAGGATGTCATATAAATCCTAGTGGAACATAACACATATCTTTTGTATAAAAAAAAATTGTGTAATCGATCACACTTTGCTACTTAAAAGGAGGATTGTATGTATTTCTTTTGTACATGGAAAAAATACAAGAACCGCGTGAAATGTCTTATGCATTATATTTTTGAAACTTCTACGGAAATACACATTATGAATTTATGATGTATTACTAGTAATGTAATTTTTTATACGTTGAAATGGTCCCAGGATAAAAGTTCTTTGCAGGCAGACTTTGTAAATTTAGTTTATTTATGTTTTACCTTTGTTAATTTTACAGGCACTTCATGGGGTTATCTACTTTTGTTATATGTATTTGTCCAAATTTCACGCATTATAGTTGTGGCTTCCTTGTACCCATTGCTTAGACAATTTGGGTATGGGTTGGAATGGAAAGAGTCCATTATTTTGATTTGGTCTGGACTACGAGGTGCTGTTGCACTCTCTCTATCATTATCCGTGAAGGTGGGTGCTTATTGCACATTGACCTCATGCTGAATTGTGAATCTAATATACCAATTGATTAGAGCAGTTTTTTTTTGCTTCGCCTGGTTATTTGCTCTCCAGTTTTACAAGTGCTGTTATTTTATTGTAATAGGATGTTTTAACATGGTTACTTTGGTTGGAGCAAGCTTGTGTCCAAAAGAAAGAAAAAGAAAATAATTCTTATGTCTTTAGAATGCAAAAATTTAACTTGTGTTTTATTTTTTTTTCTTAATAGCGAGAAAGTGACAATCCTGGCCAGACTTATCTCCAATCGGAAGTGGGAACACTGGTAGATATTCTTAAGAACACTATTATTGTGTTACCTTCTCTGTAAAAGACATTAATTTATCTTGTTTTCTTTTTGCTTCTTTGCTTAGTTTGTATTTTTCACTGGTGGAATTGTGTTCCTTACACTGATTGTGAACGGGTCAACAACTCAAATGTTCTTACATTTTTTGGGGATGGATCGTCTTTCAGCTGCTAAGGTATGCATCTCTTTTTATCTCTCAGATATCACTACAAAACAGCAGTATCATTACTAGATAACTTGCATAAACACTCTGTAGAAAACTCACCAACAAATGTACTCTGGCAAAGTTTATCAGAAAATGCAGTTTTGTTACTAGATACCAGTAGATTGTATGTGTTCCTTTCAGTCAGAAAACTCACCAAAAAATGAACTCTGTAGAAGCAAACTTACTTTTTGTTAGGTAATTAAGAGAAGGGGGGAATTGTTATGAACTAGATTACTCTATTGCAGATTAGGATTCTAAATTATACAAGATATGAGATGATGAACAAGGCGTTGGAAGCATTTGGAGATTTGAGGGATGATGAAGAGCTTGGGCCTGCAGACTGGCCCACTGTAAAGAGATACATTACATGTTTGAGCAATCTAGAGGAAGAGTGTTCACATCCCCATGATGTACCCGAGGGGGACCATAATTTGCATACTATAAGCCTGCGGGACATCCGTGTTCGGCTTTTAAATGGTACAGCAATGAAAAGTTTACCTCAGTTTTGGACTTTTGGTTTTTGCATATCTACCCATTTCTAAACTCTTTATCTCCCTACTTTTCAAATTTAGTATTTTTTTTTGTTATTCTTTGTTGTTCTTAATTTTTAAATTAGATTTTATCTCCTTAGATCCCTAGCAGAAGCTTCTTTGAAAGCATGTATCTAGGATACACTTCTAATCTTAGTGACCAATGTTCTAATTTCATAAATCAGTGGTTAAATCATTAGTTATTGGGATTATTCACTTCCTCAGATTTTTGGTAATAAGACCTAACTTTCCTGAAGGAAAACTAATGGCAAACATCTTTTAATGATACAACTTTTCTTATACTTTAGTTTTGCTATTACCTTAAGATAATTGTGTTAGTTAGAATTATAATTTGTAATAAAAAGACTTCTATCTGCCTCTGTTTAGGTGTACAATCAGCTTACTGGGCAATGCTAGAGGAAGGGAGGATATCACAAACAACTGCAAATATTTTGATGAGGTCGGTAGATGAGGCAATGGATCGAGTATCAACTGAACCTTTGTGCGACTGGAAAGGGTTACAATCTAGTGTGCAATTTCCGACCCATTACAGATTCCTTCAGATGACCCGGCTGCCACAAAAGCTCGTCACCTTCTTTACTGTTGAAAGGCTTGAGAGCGGTTGCTGCATTTGCGCAGCCTTTTTGAGGGCCCACCGCATTGCCAGGAGACAGCTGCATGAGTTTATTGGTAAATGTTTTCTAATTACTTTCTTGTTGCATTTGCAAATTGCAAGCACACACTTATAACAAACAGTATGAAGTTTTTCTATATCTTCATTTCTTGATTTGTTGCTCATTTTCTCAAAATCTTTGTTATTAGGTGAGAGTGACATTGCGAGCAGAGTAATAAACGAGAGTATTGAGGAAGGAGAGGGAGCTGAGAAGTTCCTGGAAGATGTTGGAGTTACATTCCCTCAGGTCTGTTATCTTACATAGTTGCAGTTGATTTTAGTATTAAATCGTGGCTTGTATTGTTCTACAATTACAATTTCTTTTAACAAAATTATATCAGGTCCTTCGTGTTGTCAAAACTAGACAAGTAACTTACTCAGTACTAAAACACCTGAGTGACTATGTACAAAATCTGCAAAAGACTGGATTGCTTGAAGAAAAAGAGATGTTCCATCTTGATGATGCTCTTCAGGTATCTCAAATCTACCCATTTTTAAAGAAAATATTTCTTAGATATGCTTATATAATTTTCTTTACCACCCTATTTGATTTTATTTATTTTGGTATTGATGAAACATTGAGCAGACAGACCTGAAAAAGCTTCAGAGAAATCCTCCGCTTGTAAAAATGCCAAAACTTAGTGAGCTTTTGCGTTCACATCCATTGCTGGGTGCACTTCCTGCTGAAAATAGGTTGCCTCTAGAGAATTCCACTAAAGAGACCATGAAGTTACGTGGTGTCACCTTGTACAAAGAGGGCTCCAAGCCTAGCGGTATTTGGCTTATTTCAGTTGGTGTTGTAAAGGTAGGTTTTCTTTTCAAATATGCTAATGTCGAGGGCTTTAAAATCCCCCTCGTGTGATCAATACCATTTGCAATTAACCACTGACAATCTCGTACTGGTAGTCATTTGTTGACACCCCTTGATTCTTTTTCTTATTTGCAAACAAGCACTAAACTTATACGAAGTTCCAACTCGAGAACAATTGATTACACTGTTGTGCAGCCCTTTTTTGTTCATAGAGCCTGACCAAATCTCAAACTAATTTAAAATATTGAAAGCCATAATGTAAATGTTATTGGTTTAATATTAGTTTGATGAACTGGAAATAAGAATCATCTATAGTTGGTTCTAATTTCTCAATGATAGATGTTCTTTTACATTAATATGATGAAATTCTATAGAGCTATCTCAAAATGGTTATGATATTTGCAACAAAAGAAAGCTATTGGAAACCAGTTCTTTATTATTTTTCTTTTTATTGTCTATTTTTTTCAGTGGAAGAGCAGGAGTCTGAGCAGCAAGCACGCACTACACCCAGTTTTTTCACACTCTAGCACATTGGGTCTGTTTGAAGTTCTAAGTGGGAAACCATATATATGTGACATGATAACAGACTCTGTGGTACACTGTTTCTTTATTGAAGCCGAAAAGATACAAACTTTGCAAAAATCTGATCCTCAAATCGAGGGGTTTCTCTGGCGGGTTCGTTATAATCTTATTTTGTAAAACTTTCTTTTTGTTGTACATGATACTTCTGATTTACTATTGTTCTGGAGCATATCAATCATAGCCCCTAAACATGGAACTCGTCTCTGTGTTCCACAAAATTAATATCAATTTCAATCTTTCTTTCCTCATTTCAAAAAAACATGCTGAGAAATAGCTTATCTTCCCTACTGTTTTTCTCCATAGGGTAAGATGTGACAATGAACTAAAATCTTCATGAGAGTTTCTATGTTTTATTGGGGACACAGATGATATAGTCATTTTAAAGGAGAACATGCCGTGGTTTTGATGTTTGTTGGGCATACATGAAATTATAATATACTTATTTTGACATGATAATGCAGGAATGTTCTATCGTCATAATGAGGTTACTGCTTCCGCAACTATTTGAAAAAAAGGCATTGCATGAACTGAGAGCATTAGTTGCTGATGAGAGGTCCATGTTGAATATACACATAAAAGGAGAGGTGATTGAAGTACCACCTAATCATGTTGGAATTTTGCTGGAAGGTTTTTTGGCACAAGAGGCCAAGAGCCTGATAACCCCTCCTGTTGTGTTGTTCAGTCCTGACACTGACTTTAGCTTCTTCAGTCTAGAATCTTGTGGTAAGATTTTTTCTTTTCTAATTTTCTGCAATTTCCTGTCAAATGCGCGTCTCATGCCCATAAACGCGGTTTACAGCTCGTACATCGAATAACATTAATAGTGCTTTGTTTCTATTAATATACTACATTTTTCCCCTTTTGGTAAACTGCATCAAATTTTATATTCCTTGATAGGATATCTGCTACAACTGCATGCATTCAAATTTTCAGTTTTGATTTGTGGACGCTGATTTTGTATTTGAACACAGATCTGAACAATGGGAAATCCTACTATACTGGATCAAAATATCAGGTGGAGACCAGAGCCCGAGTTTTATTCTTTGAAATTGCAAATCTTGAAGTAGATCAGGCTTTGCATAGGACCAAGTCAGTGCTGTCCCAAGTAGGAGGTGAAATGCTGCGTAGCCACTCAAAAGAGCATGCAGGCCTGCTGAGTTGGCCTGAAAGCTTTTATAGGTCACCCTGGGGGCCCCAGAAGCAGGATAGTTTAAATGAGATAGAGAGCCCAGCTATAGGTTCCACCTTTTCTACCCGAGCTCTCCAGTTGAGCATGTATGGTAGCATGGTATGTTCCCTTGTATAGCAAACTTGATCTACTCTTTCAGCATATTTGTGCAACATTTCTAGCTTTTAGCACCCCTCCCCCCCGAGTCTTTTGCTATATAAACACAGTTTTGTGGTGAACTGGTAACAAATATGGGCAAAGGACTCAGGAGAACAAGGAGAAATGTTGTTAATTCTTCCTAAATGATGTTAATTATTATTTATAAATTGCCAGACATTATTTTCTTACCAAATTTAATTTTTCGTTCACCTTGAAATCATAGATTGGAGACATGCATGGAGTGGCCCGTCACCGTCACCACCACCGTCACCAACAACAAAACCAGCCCAGGCCTGGTTCATCTTCAAACATTCAAGCGGACCCAATACATAGCAAGTCGTATCCTAGGGTTCCTTCTACTGGTGCAAATGTGCGCCCGTTAGTCTCTGTCCAGTCTGAAGGGGAAAGTATGAGAACAAGGGCTTTGACATCTAGGGTTTTGCCCCGAGCTGGGTCAGGTACAAGCTCTATTCCACCATTGCCTGTTACAAGAGATAGGAGAGAGAAACAGGACTCAAGTGATGATGAGTCAGCTGGAGAAGAAGTTATTGTGAGAATTGACTCCCCTAGCACTTTAACCTTTCACCATGCTTCAGGCAACTTATTTCCACCGCATGGGAATAAGCAATAGTCATTATGATATATGGTTCTTATGTGCTTGTTATTTTATAATTTTGTAAAAATCTAGATTTTGTTTACTTGACAAATATATGATATATAATGTCAAAAATAATGAAACACGGGAGCATAACTTGTTCCACTTTGTTCCGTTACTTTCGGACGTTAGACCTTTGCATATTTGTGTAATTTAACATTTTTGTTGTCTTTTAGAAGGCAGAAGCTGAGGCAGTTTTATTCATATCTCTGTGTGATTGTGGAGCAAAAAAATTAACAGTTATTAAATATAAATGAATTACAGTAATTAATCTCGATTCAATATCTTCATGTTGAATGCAAATTTTGATCCATAAAGAATTAGCCTATTTTTATCTTTCATTTGCGATTTTCTAGTAGGAATTCTTGTGTGAGCCCATAATGTGGCAATAAATAAAATAAGAAAAAATCATTTAACTACACAAAATAATGCGGTGGCCGAACTAAACACATAAAATAGTGTCTGGATCTCCGCCAATGCTTCGGAGCCCAATAAAACGAATTAATGGGCCAACTGGTCATGTACTTACCACGCATAAGCCTTGATAGAAGATATACATGGGTCTTGTCTTTCCGTGCGAAGAATCAAAACGGTCTAATGAAGAAAGTACTTCTCTGAGATCAGGTTATGAAAATGGCCCCCGTTTTCTTATTGTAGTTTCGAGTATAGAGTTTTATTAGGAGAGTCTCCATGCTTAGTTCCTTACTAGAAACTATTAATAAGGGCAAGAAAGTAGGGAAAGCGTGTTACTTTTATTCAATGTGTGATTTTGATCTCTGATATGATTTATTAGATTCTAACACGGTGTAGATATTCTTTCTGATTTCGTTGCCACGGTGCGATGTGTATCCTTAACATAATAAATAGTAACTCACTTTTAAAGTTTGAGCTCATAATCAAAATTTGAAGAATGCAATGACTATGTGGTTATGAAGTTCACAGTTTAAGGTAATAAAACAGGTGTTATTGTCTGATATAATGATCTAAGAATGTTCTACTTACAAGTCATTCCAATTCAGTTATTTAATAATACGATGGAGACATAAAAATACTAAATTACACTTATGGGTTTATTTCTTAACTGAAAAGCAATATTTACTGCATAGATAGTGATTGATCAACAAATTATTCTAAAGTTCAAATCTAACAAAATTTCAATGAGCGTTACATCACTAACATGGAGAAAATTGCCAAGAATATGTTGTTGTTGAGTGTCATATCATGAACTCAAACCTTCATGGTTACTCATTTAAGCTAGTCATGAAAGAATTTTGACTAATACAATGTAACTCAAAATAAACGGAAAGCATTAATTAAAATTGATGAGTAATATATATTGAATGTGACATCTTATCAGAACCACTTTGATGAATGATGCTAGCTTCGGTTGTTCGATCTTGGCATTCTTATCGATACTTTCAGGCGCATTGCGACAAAGAGGAAATACATTTTCAAAAGGAGGACTTGATGTGAGATTTGTTGTCATAGCTGTCTAAAATATTTTTTTAAGAACCAATGTGTATTATTTGATTATAGCATCACTGCTTGCACATTTCAAATCCAAATGTTTAATTAAAAACCAAACGTGCACCAAGTATCAACAGAAAGTTCTTGATCAAGGTACTTGAGACTAACTGAATAGGAAAAGTTTATAGCTCAATAATCTGGCAAGAAGTAATCCTTTTTCCCAGGCAAATAACATAGTACCTTAATATATTAGATAACGATTTAATGACTATGTATATGTAACATCATCAATTAGTCTCTGTTGGTTAAGTCCTAGTTACACAAGAGACTATATATACAATTACCGCTCTTAATTATAAAAATTCTAAATTTCTCTTACAACTGATGCCGGTTTACACAAATAAGTTTATTTAGCATAGGTATATATGTGCAACTTTCCATCTAACTGTATTGCTAACTGTTAGCCATTAATAGTAACACGATTCATTCATGGAAGATAACAGTATGTGCACTTTTAACTGTCATGAAGAACTTCCAACCTCCAAGAAATCTATGAATTGGATACCATCAGAAGGATTGGCTTTATTCTCTTCTTGCTGGTCTATGCTAGAGCAACAATTTGTTTCATTCGAGCTTGAATTTACTTGTAGAAAATCATAGAACTCTGTATTATTATTCATGTCTGCATGCATAGGAAAGAAAAGTAATTTTGGTAATGATCTCAGAAACATTGTTAAATATTGTTATTTTAGTTAATTTTTTCAATATCAACTTATAAAAAATGTTAAATATTGCAACTTATCTTGCTTTCCTTTTTGAATTAGAAAAGTCAAATTTGGTTATTACGTTCAGTCCTAAAGCAGATCTATTCATTGACAAATCCTGCAGATAACAAATAAGCTACCTTGATTGGATTTTGAAGGGAAGTCGTGGCGATGTGTCAAGTATCCCCTTTTACTTTGGTTGAAGCAATTTGCAAATGGGACGAGAAATTCTGCACGGTATTTCTCATTCCAATTGCTAATACTTAAATCCCCTTCTTTACTTCTGACATCCTTAAGATTACCGCTATGATAGCTTCTCTTACTGGATGAAACCTTCGATTTCTCGCGTGACCTCCGAGCCATGATCACATGCCAATGGTTTTTAACTGCATTATCAGTACGACCAGGAAATAGTCTTGCAATTACTGACCAACGGTTGCCATGGATTTGGTGTGAAGCAAGTAGTCTCTCTTCTTCCTCTTCGGTAAAGGGACTTCGGTTGATTCGTGGGTCTAATTGATTGAACCATCTTAGCCTACAACTTTTTCCTGAAAACAACACATGAATTAGATTTTCTGCATTCTTAGTGAATTGGTTTGTGCTATCATTTTCATCCGTGATTACAGGTGTGGTCATAATATTTTGTACTAATTTAGTACTCTTATTTCTTCAGTAAGATTTACTGAAATGGAAGCGCACATTTAAATCTTATTTAGTTTTATATATAAAGAAAGAAAAGAACTAAATACCAAACTAATTCATGATGTAACATGTCCAAGAAGAATGAGCTCAGAGGGGGAATGGAAAAAGACAGTTCACTTTGCATCTTAAATTGAATTTTGTTTCAATGAGATGAGATATTTGTATAATTATATTTCTGATAAAAGCCTGATAATTATCTCTTCCCTCCGTATCTCCCCCTCTTGCTCTTTCTCAAACTTGAAGTTTACTTATTGAACCATCCGTCTATTCCTGTTCTCTAATTATATTATTTTGGAAGTTTACTTATTGAACCATCCATCTATTCCTGCTCTCTAATTATATTATTTTGGAAGTTTACTTATTGAACCATCCATCAATTCCTGTTCTCCAATAATTTAAAGTGCTTTAATTATATTATTTTGGTACTTTTTCTCAAAATTGTATAATGATTTTAAAAGCTCCTCGGAATTTCTCACTTGTAAAGAAGAAAATACTTTCAAATTTAGATAAAGATAAAAAACGGATAAGTATAGATAGTTAAAAATACATAGACCTTAATTAAGAAGATCAGATTGGATAAAGAAAATATACATGAATAATTAGTAACCACTGCACCTGATCGCCCTTGAAGCTTCTCTGCAATAGCGTTCCAATTATGCGGGCCATAACGTGAGACCAATTCCTTCAATTTCTCATCTTCTGAAGGCCTCCAATGACCTCTTGTGCACATCTAGTTAAAATTGCTGATCAATTTCTAACCTTTTCGTACGGTCTCCTATTTGATATTAATTATCAGACTATCTGTAATTGCTTCTAGTTGCTATTATTCTTTTACTATAATTGCATCCGAAATCTTCCCTGATCTTCAACCAAGATGATGAAAGGGATCACAAAAGCCAGGTGAGAAGGGAGAAGCGGAGTGGAATCCCTAATTAATCCTTTCTTTTATTTAGTGATTCCTTGCTATATATGAGCCAAAGACTAGAAAAATATCAGAGAAGAATGGGGAAAGCTGGATGATAAATCCTAAAGGCGTGGCCATATATATTGGCAAGAAGAAAAATAACAAAAGAGATGGTGGAGAAAAAGGTGTAACGGAGAAGCCCAAAAAATGAAAAGGATAGAGATACGGGAATTACTTTCTCGTTACCAGTGAGATAGAAGATAGAAGATAGAGATAGATAGAGAGAGGGAGTCGGGAGATAGTTGCACCACTGTATATATGAATACTACGTGTTGGCTAACAAATGGTATATTTTATGTTACGTTTAGAAAGGAGAAACAGAGAGAGGCGTGCAGTTGCTTGGTGGGATGAAATTAAATCCGTTCGGAACTCAACATCTCTCAATGTTTCAAACCTAGAACGTCTACTTAAAACCAACCTAGCTATATCCATCGCCCTCTTCATCTCCTGATCCTCTCTGCATTCTTACATCCAACCTAACTAATTACAGACTTGCAGTTTGGATTTTAGAAAGCAACGATAAGCATCTCCCGCTCCATAATGTATCGTTTAATTTGATATCAACGGATGATAACATGAAATTAAAAATATCCACTCTGGAAGACTACTAAAACCGATCTAAATTAATACATAATTTTTTTTCATACAGAACAAAAACACAATCAGAACTATTAATTTTTGATGAAAAATATACTTAAAAGATTTTTAGCGTTTAATTATGAAAACTTTTGCAGAACTAGAAGGAAATAAGTCTTCTCTACAATTAGAATTGGTGAAACAAGCTACCACTTTGAAGGTGTTAGATATGTAGGTGGAGATATAAGGTCACACAAATTCTTGGATTGGGCACCTAGTTACCTTCATTTTTGTTGGGCAATTAATGACTAATCTTTTTTATTATCATTCCCACATTAAAGGAAAGTTTATCTACTACTTTGGTGTAATTAGATGGAAAATAAGCACAGTGTAGGTCATATATACTTGTATACAAAGAAGGATCTTGGTCGGGGTTTGTTAATAGGTCAGCCCGTACTTCAGTTGGCGCCTAGACCTAACTGAAATCAACAGTTGCACTAATATTCTTTTGTGGAGATAATCGAAAGAACTAATTTCGTGGGAGAATATAACGCACAAGTCCATAACTGCGCATATATATATATATATACGAGAAATATAATATTTTTGGGGCATAAAGTTAATTCCTCCGCGCGAGAATGCCTTCCACTGAATGGAGATCATTTATGAACATTTACGAAATTTAAGAATTAACTCACATCTTTCCCCCCCCAAAAAAAAACTTCTGCGCGAGGTTGCTAATGATCAAGATTAATTTATCTGTTTAAAATAGTGAACCATCAAGAATATTGGTTGCTTCGAGCAGCTACTAATTAAATACGAAATAATATGAAATATTTAGTGTTCGAAATAAATCTGTACGAGTTTTTCACCATTGATATAATTAATAAATATTGATAAATAACTTATCACTCAAAAAACATTGATAAATAATTACTATTGCAAAATTGGAATCTGTGGTAGATGCTTTATTTTTTTCTTAATTAATTAGCATGAGAGAGGGTTCCGAATAATGTACAACGATAGTCGTGTTGAATGTGGCACTTAATTAATATAGATATTTAAAAAAACCAAAATTGTAATTCGTTTTCACCTATAATTTATGTCATATATAAATATGATTTTTGACAATATCATTTTAAATTCTAGCATAACCGAATTGTGTGCAGAGTCGAACCCTCTAGAATCTGCACTAGAAAACCTATTTCTAGGTTAATTATAAATTTATCGACAGGTGGTAATTAAGTACTAGCTAACTTAATTTAAAGGCCTAATTAAATTAAGTATGCACTATATATGTTGTTTTGCAATATTCATAATTTACCAAAACTTGCTATTTTTTTCCTGTAAATGCGATATCTAGATTATTGACAAAAATAAAATGTTCGCACGCGGATTTGTTCTTGTGGTCAACAACAGAAAAGCTACCTTTTAACTTGTTTCGACTTATATTGTGTTTGCATGGTGAGGAGCTTTAGCCTCTGTACTACACCTTATTTGAAGCACAGTTATGTAGCGGGTTTGACACACGGTCCCTACACCATTTCTGAAGTAAAAGGTACTTTGCAATTTAGTGTCCAAACTATGAAGGCTCAAGGTAATTATCTAATGGCCACAAGCAAATTAAGGCTGGAAATCAGGAGTTGTTGGCGAGAGAAGTTCTACTTAAACCGTTGGCCTAACTCCCTCTCCAATTTGATTTGTTTAAAAACCCAATTAATTGCTTTGTAACAAAGCAACAAATTTAGAGTTTGCTTTCTTATGTTACGTGTTAAAAATCTGGAAAATTTGCAACTGACCAAACCGTTAACCATTAATATATACCTGCACCCACCACTAACTTCTTTTCTTTTCTTTTTTCTCATCTGTGACAAACTCGATGGGCGATATAGCTAATTAATAATATTAATATTAATATTATTATTTTATATTTTGAGCTATAATGATTTAACAAAAATCACAAATATAGTATTTCTCTTAATTTGATATCTAGATAGTCCTGAGTTAACAAAACTAAGGAAATTGATTCAACAAATAATTTTGTTCGAAGCCCCATTGTAGACTTTAGACCCAATCATAAATAGAGAAGCTATGAGGTAGAATTTTATTAAAAAATTCTAAAAGTTCATTAGGTGGGATGACAAAACAAACTAAGAAAAAAATTGAATTATTTATTCTAAAAATCATGAATTGAACCTATGAATAAAAGATAAAAATGAATAAAACAGTAAATATTCTTTTTTATTTTCATTAAACTATATTATAAATGCTTTAAAAATATATTTTTTAATACAATTATTTTTTATTATTTGATCATGAAATTTAAAAATTGAAAACCACTCATCATATTAAGAAAAATAAAAAATATATAAATATGAATTAGACTATCATGCTTCGTAAAATGCAAGGGGTCAATGATTTGAACTCAAATCTTGATAACTGTAACTTGAATGATCAGTTGAAGTTGCTCATCACAATTTACATATTGAAATCCTATAGAATGCCAAATTTTATTATTTTTGAAGCTTTTAAATACTGTTTTGGATTTTTGAAAGATGACCTAAAAATAATAAATATTATTATTTTCAACTCAAATACGATCTTCTTTCAAAAGTAAAAAAAAAACAAGAAAACTTAAAAAATAATAAATTTAATATTTCATAAGATTTGATAAGTATATAAACTGTGATGAGTTAATTGGACCAATCATTTGATTATTATTTTTGAGATTTGGGTACAAAATAGCAGTCTCAATGTGCTTTGCAAAGTACCATAGTCTCACTTTATAAATATTCTATTCTATTTTTATCACAATGACTAAAAATTTTATGAATTCAAACATTTAACTTTCTATTTGTCATTTCTAAAATGATATTACGAAGTAATTAATTATCAAATATATAAATAATTTCTTTTATTTGAATAAATAATATTTATGAATATTAAAAATATAAACATCACACTACACTAATTAATTAGCATTGTAAAAAATGGATTAGTGGACTCTTGATTTGGTTGTATAGTCGATGGCAAAAGTAGCAAAATTAGGGTTATCGATGGGTACGGTAGGGTACGGTACGGTATAACTCTTATCCATACTCTTATTCGATAAGTTAATGAAAAAATATTCTTATTCATACTCATATCATATAACTTAACGAAAATAAAACCTTATCTTTGCCCATCTTATCAGGTATGATACGATCGGGTAAACAACTAAATAACTTTCAAAATAAAAAAGATTGTAACATAATTAGCAATGAAAAAATTATAATATAATTATCTATATATCTTTATCTATACTTCATTGTATAGACAACGGGTACGAAATAGCTATTATCCGTATCTTTTCCCTATAAATTAATATTTTTTTATTCATATTTATATTTGATTAATTAATAAAAATAAAATTTTATTCATACACGTTTTATCGGATACGATAAGAATCCGATAAATAATATATCAAATAACTTTCATTAACAGCCCTAAATAGAATTAGAGGTCATTATTTTACGGTCTCGACTCTCGAGCGTCTAGTCGGCTGACTTCTGATTAGTCTTTCATTTTTTTTTTCCGTTAATCGATCAGTCCAGAGCACTTTTTCTTCCGATTAGACTATCCAAGTCTCAAATAAGCCAAAGGGCTCGGTCTTCCCGCACTCAAAGACTTGGAGAACTGAGGCCGAGGATACAAGTGAAAGAGCGAATACACTTTTAAATAGAACAATCAGGGTAATCTCGAATCCAAGTAGGATCCTAAGATTTATGTCAGAAACTTTGATATTATTTTATTAAGTATGATTTAATATGATTGATATAAAGATAGAGAAAAAAAAATACATAAAGTAAACTTTTAATAATTCTCTTTAATAATATTTCTCTTAATCTGCTTATAACAGATTACAACTCTTTATATAGAGCAAAAATATCAGAAAAAACTCTAAATTCATAATAAATAGAAAAATAGAAAACTAAGCAACCCAATCAAATCTTGACGTTTGATCAATGAAATAGCCATAACTTTTTCTAAAAAACTCCAAATAATTTGAAACTTAAATCAATAAAAACTAGACTTAAAAGCTTTAATTTCATAGTTCATTCACCAAAAACTAAATTCAGATGACCTTCCAAATCTATTTATTAATCGGCCTTAAAAGTTATTAATTGAACAACAAACTTCAAAAAAAAATTAATTAAGTTTATATTTTCAACAACAAGCACCTGAATCGACCTCGAGATTGATTGCTAGTGGGGAGAAAGAAGTATATTCTCTTTGAATTTCATTTTTAAATAGTCCGTAAATTCTAAATAATGCCCATTATATTATAGTTTTCACCCATCCGAGAGAAATATCAGGACGAAATGAGAGTTGGTAAAAAATTATGCAAGGATTTGTTTTGATTGGAGTAGTTTAGATTAGGGCTGCACAAAAAAAACTCGGGTTTATGGTTCAACTCGGGTTTGAATTAATCTAGCTCGAGCTAATCAAACTCGAGCTAATCCGACTCGATAGTTAAATGAGCTGAGTTTGAGGTGGGGTTAACTCAGTTCGTAACTCGACTCAGATCGAATAATAATAATTTATATATATATTTTTACTAAACTCTAATCTGATAACTCATCTCTCATTATCTCTCATCATCTCACCTTCTCAGCGGCTTAATGACTTCTCGTATTCGCTCGTGACTCAGCTCATATATCTGGACTCAATAGTTTTTTTGCTAGTCCATCCATTCAAATTAGTACAATAAAGATTTTATTGAAAATATAGTTTGTTGATATATCAATTTTGTGCTAAATCATGTATCATTTTTATAGATTTACTAAATTTATAGTTTGTAGATATACTAAATATAAATATCAAAATGAGTCAACATACATGCATTGGTTCGTGAGCTAGCTCGAATAGTAATGAGCCGAGATTGAGCTAGACTTTTTAGCTTGAAACATTTCACAACTGACTCAAATTTTCATGAGTTGAACTTGAGTTAAGCCCGACTCACTTGAACTTGAATCGTTTGCAGCCCTAGTTTAGATAAGGTGTCAATGAATATCCAAAACTAGAAATTTGATCTAAATTTGCATGAATGAATCCGCATATGAATCTAAAAAATATTTGATAGTTTATTAGATCCGCATATGGATCTTGAAAAAAATGTTCTTTACCTTTTGGATTCACATTTGAATCTTACATATGCATGATCCGAATCTGAATATGTTATAAATTAAATAAAATAATTATCTTCTAATTTTTAATACCAAGATGTAGATAATAATATTTTTATAGCAAAATTAATAACTATAATATTTAAATTAGTCTTAGATCGTACTATTTTAAAAAATATATGAAGCAAGTTAGTTGAATTAGTATTTAAATATTATATTATGCTTTATGATGCATATTGTATATATTTTATTATTAAATATTTAAATATAAAATTCGATAATGTTCCAAATCTGATCCGATATCCGCTATATAAATGAATATGTATTCACATTTGAGCCTCAATTTTTAAATGAATTTGAATTCACATTTAGCTCTTATAAAATTTTAATGAATATGTTTTTTAATCTTATAAAATTTTAATATATCCGCATTTAAATCATATAAGATCTAATTCAAATTTTATTCATTGACACCTTAGTAGCAACTGAGAGCCTCAGAGATGAAGGTTTCTATTCTAGAAGTCTCTCAATTAATTGATCTATCCATAGGGTTGTGACAAAATGTAACTCTTTATTTTTTATTAATAAATTACCTACGGATGTTGTTATTATTATTATAAGAAGAAGAAGAATATATAGTGGGCTTTTTGAAAAGTATTTATTTTGATAATTTTGATGGTCTTTGATAAAATATTAAATGACACTCAAATTATATAAAACTTAAAAGCACAATTAATTTAGTTTAAAA
This sequence comes from Schoenoplectus tabernaemontani, assembly GCA_037127355.1. Lineage (NCBI taxonomy): Eukaryota > Viridiplantae > Streptophyta > Magnoliopsida > Poales > Cyperaceae > Schoenoplectus > Schoenoplectus tabernaemontani. Next base: position 17,515,650 of record CM073752.1, read on the forward strand.
ATATATTTATATTTTTTATTTTTAAAACTTTCTATGAATTTATATAAAATTGGTTGTCAAAATTATCAAAATAAATAATTATCAAGGATCCCTCCCAATAATAATAACCTAATTTGCTTGACCTAATCAATTTGTATGAGTTAACTTAGGTAAACATATAAAAATGTCAATGACATTTAATATAAATTAATGTAAAAATACTAGAAATTTTTTTAAAAGAAAATGGGGTTGAGTGAACCCCATTCTCATTTGCTGTATCCGCTTGTGAGGATCTGTTATCAATCATACAGCATATATAAGGGACAATTTATACTTGCTATATATTTGCAAGTTCAAATGTTCATGATCAAAATATTGTCAAATTTAGTTACGTCAGAGTTAGATTAAGTGAGCCGTCATTTCAAGCAAACCTTATTTTTATTTTTGGAAAGGAAAGTATTATGGAGAAAAATTGATACCAAAATAAATACAAACTTATTATTTATATTAAACTACTTATATTTACATCAATGATTGTATTATGCAATTTATTTTATATTATATTTTTATTATCCAATTTATATATCATAAATATGAATAATAACTCATTTATCGTGAATAATAATAATATTGTAAAAATAAGTTGCATAATAAAATCTTTAATCTGAATAATAATATCCATTTTGATATCCGTATATCACTATGAGAGAAAAGATCTTTGACAACAGTTGTTGATCAAGTTTAACAACGGTTATGGAACCATTCGTAAAGGAGGGTGTTAGAAAAAGTACTGAAAAACGTTATTAAAAACACGTTGTAAAGGGGGTGTCAGGAAGACATTAACAACAATTTTTATTTAAAAATTATCATTAAAAATACGTTGTAAAGGGGTGTCAGGAAGACATTTAACAATGATTTTTAAATAAAAATCGTTGTTAAAGGTATCTTAAAAATAAAAATATATTTTTTTAAAAAAATACCTTTAACAACAGTTTTAACTAATAACCGTTGCTAAAGATATTTTTTTAATTTATTTTTAAATTTAAAAGGTGCAAGTCAGATTGATATTGAGTCGTATTGATTAATAGTAAACAATAAATATGAAATCATATTGATTAGAAAAGAGAAAATATTATTATATATTATTCATTAAATAATTAATATAAAAGAAATATAATTATTCATCAAATCAAAAAATATTTACTCAAAAAATATATACATCTTTCTCATACAATAATATGAAAACCTATACAATTTCTAAAAAAAACTGAATAAAAAACAGAAAAAAAAACTATAAATGGGTTTTTGAGCTTGAAGATGAGGTTTTTTGGCCCCAAAAATAGTGGTAACGGCGTAAGCTTTCTATGACCGTGTAGAACGCCTCAATTGAAGTTTCTTATCAAAAGTTATGATCGTTTGAAGTTGAGATGATCAGATTTCGATTTTTATTTTTTCTATCTCTTTTCTCTCTTCTCTCTCATCTCTCTTTTTATATATGAAAATAGATGAAAATGGGTTGGTAATTCGTGAGATTTCAGTTTTCAATTTTTTATTTTTGAAACGTTGGATTAGGATTAACGAACGGTGAGATGAGCAATATGTGAGAGTAAATATTATTGGTGGGAGCAAAAAAATAAATGTCAGAGCAAATGTCAAACCCAAAAAAATAGCAGAACCATTTAGCAACGGTTCCTTCAAGAACTCGTTGCTAAACGTAATATTTAACAATAGTTTTAGGCACAAAACCGTTGTTAAAGGTTGTGTTTAACAACGGTTCCTTCAAGGAACCGTTACTAAATGATTTTGTTGTTTTTTAGTGTTATGAGAGTTTATTTTAATAATGTTTTTTTTATTATAAACCATTGTTAAAAAAAGTTTTCAATATTATAATGATATCACTGAGCCATTTTAACAACAAATTTGATATATAATTGTTGTTAAATGTGTTGTCTAAGATACTTTTATCAGCTCACTTTTGGGGGAAAAATAGCCTCATTTAAAAACCATTTAGTCAAATCGGGGTTAACTAGGAACGGAAACGTTCAAATTTATGTAACTCTACAATCGAATTTATATATATATGGTTGTCTTCAAATATGTTAATCTCTTGACCTTGTCACGGTATATATATAGTCAAACTTTGAGAGGCGCCAAAAAACACACCTATACCTGTTCGAGGGTCTTATGCTGACACACTCCACAAAACAAAATAAAAAACAAGACAAAATTCGTACCGATTAATTATATGTGGTCACGCACGTGTGCATGTTCTTTGCATGTACCAAGGGATGAATAAAGACTAAATAGAGATGTCTTTCTGGTGAATCTAGATGACTAGATAGTTAGAGAAGTTTATTAATTAAAGTAGACGAGTATTTTCAATATAGGTAAGGAGTGCATGTAATTAATTTGCTTTTAGTGGAAGGTATGTTGAAAACTCCAAACTCTGTGTTCTTGGTTTAGACTAAGATAAACTGAAAGCGAACCGGCCTCTAAGAGCATGCAAACAGTATACCTAACCTACCAAACCATATGATTTAAACCAAGCAATTACAGCTCCATCTCTTAGAAATACTGTTATTTGCATTAAATTAATGAGACATAATGGAAAGGGATATCTTTCAATAGAAAAGGACCCTTTTTAGTCATGTGAAACGGATTTACTGTGTTGCCAGTTCTGTTGGGCCCGGTATCTGTTATACTGGTACCATTATTAACATATGCATTAATTAGAAAACATGCTGTTGAGAAATGCCGGGAGACTGATATAAATCAATTGGCGGCTGTACTTTCAATTTTCTTCAGATAATATATTTTGCTTTGCTTGAAATATTAATAAAAGGACATGGCCTAAATTCATGGTCATGTTAATTCATTAGTGTCCAGTTGCAGGGTCACTATTTCACCCAGTTTTATGCTTGTTACAACAATCTAAAGATTCTTTTGCAAGTGGATGTTTCTAAATAGTTTGCGCAAATTGAAGATAATATGATGGCAATAAGTAATAATTGATTATGATTTATGACATATATACAATAGTTAATGTTGAGAGTAGTAAACTCCAAGTTCTAATCTCGAAGGATCAAGAACTCGGGAATCCGATCACATCGAGATACTCCATGCTGAATCCGAAGAAGCAACAACATCAAGGACGAGTAAGTGCCAAAGACAAAAGTTAATATGGACCAGATTCTAACACTCGGGAACATCGGGAACATTAGATGAACCTCGAGATGGATGATGAACATGATACTTCTGACATCTGCCGCATGTGTCGATACAGCTGATGAGAGCAGCAGTGGACATAGTGATAAGTTCGTGATTCGAAAAACGTTCGGCGAGATAAAAAATTCGACGTTCGGGTATAATACGGGTATAATTCGGGAATAGTTTATTTTATATAATATAAAAAAAATATATATTATAATGATAAACTATTAAGAATATATTAAAAACTATAAAATTCCATATAAAATAATATATAATGTGTTTTTTTGCCGAATAATTCGCGAATAAAATATTTTTTGACCAAAAAAATACTGTATATCAAACTAACGAATTATTCGTGAAACATCCGGCTATGGGTAAAAAACAAATTATTCACGAATTATTCGTAAATAATTCACGAATCTTGTTACTATGACAGTGAAAGTGACATAAGTGTGGCTAGACAATTAATGTCATTGTATAGCTAAGATAGTTAGGATTAGATTGATTGTATAGGATTGCAGGTGCATTAATGGCATCAAGCACTATAAATAAAGGAGTAGTATAGTGTAGGAATAAGAGAGATAAGAGAGAAAACATTTTGTAAATACAGTTGAGTTATAAAGAAAATAACTTTTAGAGCACTATCTTCTTTCTCCCCGATCTAGTAATTTATTTTATTCTCATTTAATTCAGTTTTCGTTTATTCTTATTTGTCGGGTGAACATCTGTGTTAGACCTCAGAATAGTATTTCGAGTTCAAAGAGTTCGAGCTAGATTTAGAGATAATCTATTTCGGAATAAATAGACAAAAGATCAACAAATTGGTATCAAAGCTAATGGCTGATTTCAGGAACAGTTCACTCAACATGTCAGTGCTCAAGTTGATGAAGTAAAACTATGACAACTGGAGCATCTAGATCAAAGCCCTGCTAGGATCGCAAGATGTGTGGGATATAGTTGAGACCGGGTATGTTGAACCCGAGAATGATGCACTTCTGACCGTGCAACAGTGCTTAAAACTGTTGAAGGAAAAAAAGTAGCAGACAAGACGACACTCTACATCCTATATCAAGGAGTAGATGAAGCTGAGTTCGAGAAGGTTGTCAAATCAATAACTTCTAAAGAGGCATGAAAAATACTCCAAACAGCCTACAAAGGATCCGATCGGGTAAAATAGATAAGACTCCAAACTCTACGAGGTGAGTTTGAGATGCTGAGGATGAACAACACAGAGGGATTCTCGGACTATATCACAAGAGTACAAATAATAATGAATCAACTGAAAAGAAATGGAGAAAACCTCTCGGATCAGAGGGTGGTGGAGAAAATCTTGTGGTCGCCAACCGACACATTCGAAAATGTGGTTTGTGCGATAAAGGAGTCAAAAGACTTGACATAGTTAACCGTTGATGAACTCAATGGCTCACTCTTAGCACATGAGCAAAAAAAAGAATCTCAAGAAGAAAGAAACTCTCGAGGAGGCCCTTCAAGCTAAGATGGTTCTCAAAGAGAAAGCGTTGTACATGCATAAGACACAACAGGCACGCGATCGAGGAGGTCGTGGACGTCGTGATCGAGGTGAGTCGAGCCAGTCGGGGCAATCAAGCTCAACCTTGCGAGGACGAGGGAGAAGCCAAGAAAGTAAAAGAAAACTCAATGTAGATTGCTACAATTGTAGTAAGCATGGGCATTACGCTCGAAATTGCTGGGCAGAGAAGAAAGTAAAAGACAAAGCCAACTACGTCGAAGTGATCAAAGACGAGAAACTGTTGTTGATGGCACAAACTCCATCGACTTTGGGATGTGATACCATGTGGTACCTTGATATAGGAGCCAACAATTATATAACCGGTCATAAGCATTTATTTGTCGAGATGATCGAGTTTACCGAAATAGTTTTCTTCGGAGATGCCTCTAAGGTAGAAGTTAAAGGAAAATACAACGTAAAGTTTCTCTAAACAAATGAGAAACTTGAGATGGTAGAAGATGTCTACTATATTCCTAAGATAAAGAGAAACATTCTAAGTGTAGGCTAGTTAATGGAAAAGGGGTTCGAAATCTTCATGAAGAAGAAAAATCTACATTTGAAAGATAACCGAGAAAGAGCTATTGCTCGAGTTGAAATGAGGGAAAACAGAATGTTTAAGCTGAACTTGTAAAGGATCAAGCAAAAATATCTCAAGATTAACAAGAAAGACGAAGTCTAGTTATGATATATGAGGTTCGGACATCTGGGGTATAGTGGCCTCAGAGATTTAGTGAAGAAACAGTCGGTGCAAGGACTATCGAATCTCGACTTTGAGAATAAGTTCTGCGAAGGGTGCGTGATAGGGAAGCAGACGAGAAGGCAATTCGAAAAGTCTAAGTTTTCATAAACTAAACCACTCGAGTTGATCCATACCGACATCTGTGGTCCGATCACCCCAAGCTCATTCAGTGGGAAAGAGTACTTCATCACTTTCATCGATGACTATTCAAGAAAGTGTTGGGTGTACTTCCTCGAGAAGAAATCTGAGGTATTCAAGACATTCAAGAAATTCAAGATCATGGTTGAGAAAACAACGGGAAATAACATTCAGTCTCTAAGATCGGATAGAGGTGGTGAGTACATGTCTAACGAATTCAAGTCATACTACGAGAATCACGAGATCCGTAGGTTTTTTACAGCACCTTACACATCACAGCAGAATGGCGTAGCTCAGAGAAAGAACAGGATAATCCTCGACATGGTGAGATCAATGATCAAAACTAAGGAAATATCGAAGGAATTTTGGGCCGAAACTGTGCAGTGTACATACAGAACCGATGCTCGCATATATTTCTCAATAATAGAATCCCCCAAGAACTCTGGAGCGACCACAAACCTAATGTTGTGTTGGGTTTTGGTCCAACCAAATTCTATTAAGGCTTAAGTTACGGAAAGACCATAAAACAAAAATTTTACTTCTACTTAAGCTAGGGATTAAAGTATGTCGGATGATTACCGAGAGATACATACATTTTAATCCCTTGCAAAAGACGTAAAATATTATTTTACTTCTAACTTAAGCGAAGAGTTAAAGCGGTATGTCGGATGATTACCGAGAGATACATACTTCTTTAATCCTTTATAGATCTACTCCATGATTGATTTCTAAAATATTAATCTACTTAACAATCAAATAGATTAATATAAGATTTTACACCTCGTTTCTAAATTTCAATTGAATGCAAATCGGCTTGTCTCGGAGTATCACACGTGTGATACCTCTATAGGTTATCCACCAGGACTAACCAGAGAGCAGCTTATTTTTTTTACCAAAAATACCAGAAACCGTGATTTTTCGAAAAATACTATTCACCGAGAAAAAAATGAAATAGTACTATTCACGACTCGTAGTTATTCTATTTCACACAAAGGTGCAGAAATACCGCAACTTTCGCAAAAATACTATTCATCGATCCCGTGAATTTTGAAATAATCGTAAATCGAGAAAGAGAGAAAATAGAAACCCGAATCGATCAGTCGTGATATGATACGAACTGAATTTATATGCTTTCTCTCTCATCCCACCCCTCTATTTATAGCCTTTCAAAAAAATTACCAAAATTATCAAAATGCCATTAAAGTTTGGTCAAATTATCAAAATATCATTACTTAGTTGGAAAGAATATAAAATTGACCAAATTTATCAAAATATTATTACTTGGTTGACAAAAATATAAAGTTGGCCAAATTTATAAGTTTGTCATTGGGCCTTTTTGATTTTAGACTTTTAATTATTAATTAAGGCTTTAATTATTAATGGGCTTTCAACACAAAATTTAAATTCATAATTAATACTTAAATCTAAATTAAATATATATATAATTATCATGTACAATTATATTTCTCTCGATTGTTATTTCGGTAAATTTATATGACATGTCCAACACGTTATAAATTCAGTCTGATTTTTGCTTCTTGTCATCTCTCTGATAAATATAATTTAATTATATCATATATAATTAATTATAACTATCTTATTATTAATTATAAATAATTTATAATTAATCAATAAAATTCTCCGATTAACTCCTATGCGGTGTGACCCGACATGATCCGTGTTATGTTGGTAAATAGAGTTAAAACTATTTTGACTTCTATAATCATAGGAGGCATCTAGCAGAATGCACTATGACCATCCAATTATACAGATGATGCTGCTATATTGTACAATATCATGATCCAGTAAACTATTTATTTGTGTTAATTCTTTTGTCTCATAGCTATCATATCAATTTCAAGGTAGGTGTGTGTCATCCTTGTAAACTTAATATTTTTTTGATCTTGAGTAAATTATCAAATATAATTACTCATATAATTATACCGCTAGCAGATAATCTTACTCTATCAAGGGCCCGGTGATGCTATAACTCGTATAGAGATACGAAGGACAATAGTACTTTTGACAAACCATCTCTTCCTCCGCATAAATTATGTATACCAAAGAGCTACCTTTATAGCCACCTTTTACGGACAGCGTTTGATAGAAATCACACACATACATATCTTATGTAGGAAACATGAATACCTCATACTTTAGAAGTTAACACTGAATGAAAGAATTAATGATACGAACACAATTCCATTTAATGTTTCATTCGGATCTGTCAAATACGATGTTCCTTGAACATCTATCTATGTGATTAAAATAATAATTTTTATCTATGGTCTATAAAACTTGACCATCATTTAATCCACATACTAACCTGATAGTGGTTAATTAGTGTTCATACTAATTACCTCGATTATTGACTTTTAAGAGTATATTCTATATTATGAAGTTTCATAATTCCAGTCATGAACTCGAAATGATTCATAAATTCAATAATAGTCAAGAAAATAAAATATCATTTAAATATCCAATTCATGAACAAAGCTTTATATAATAAATTTATCGTATTATTGACTTCAAGATTATTACAAACTAACAATCTCCCAGTTAAACTTGGAGTCAATCATATTGATCCCTGCCTTATACAAATATTTTTATTCTATAAATCTCTCAGATCTAAAAAAAAATCTCACAGCCAATCTCTTATGTATCTCAAACCCATAGAAGATATGTGCAACTGATGCTTGGCTTGAGGTAGATATTTTGTAAGTGGATCAACTTTATTGCCAACAGTGTCAATTTTATAAATCTTTACGTCGCTTCTATTTATAATTTCTCGTATGATGTGATAATGTCGCGGGACATGCTTGGATCTGGAGTGCGATCTTGGTTCCTTGGCCTGAGCTATAGCTCCATTGTTATCATAATAGAGATCCACAAGGCCCTGAACATTGGGAACCACTCCTATTTCACTAAGGAACTTCTTGATCCAGAAACCTTCTTTAGCTGCCTCGGATGTAGCTATGTACTCAACTTTGGTGGTTGAGTATGTTGTGGTCTCTTGCTTGGAACTCTTCCAGCTCACAGCACCACCGTTGAGTATGAACACGTAACCGGACTATGACCTCAAGTCATCTCGATCAGTTTGGAAACTTACATCTGTGTAACCACTTATCACGAGCTCCGAGTTACCACCGTAGACGAGAAATATATTCTTAGTTCTTCTCAAATACTTAAGGATATTTTTTGCAGCATTCTAGTGCTCCATGATTGGATTAGCCTGATATCTATTCGTCACACTCAAAGCGTACAAGACATCAGGGCGAGTGCACAATATGACGTACATGATAGAGCCAATAGCCGAAGCATATGACACTCTACTCATTATGCTTTGCTCATCAGTTGTCAAAAGATATTGAGTCTTACTAAGCTGTGAACCATAATTCATTGGAAGAAATCCTTTCTTGGAATTCTGCATGCTGAACCAATTCAACACTTTATCAATGTACGTGCTTTGACTTAATTTAATAAGTCTCTTAGATCTATCTCTATAGATCTTTATGCCTAGTATATAGACAATCTCGCCTAAATATTTAATTGAGAACACTTTCTTTAATGAAGATTTGACTAATTGCAACAAGAGAATATCATTTCCCATTAAGAGTATATTGTCCACATAGAGGATTAAAAAAGCGATGACACTCCCACTAGTTTTTCTGTATACACAAGGTTCTTCTTCGCATCTGATGAAGATAAACTTTTTGACTTCTTCATCAAATCGAAGATTCCAACTCCGTGGTACTTGCTTCAATCCATAAATGGATCTGAGAAGCTTGCATATTTTCTCGGCATACTATTATATAAAGCATCTAAGAATTTTTTTTGTCATGGATCCTCAAAACCTAATATTTATTTTTGTGAATCGTATCATATATACGTCCTTTTCCAAATTTCTATTTAGGAAGGCGGTTTTGACATCAATTTTCCATATTTCATAATCATAAAATGCGCCAATTGCTAAGAGCATCTGAATTGACTTAAACATAGCTACGGGCGAAAATATTTTATCATAATCTACGCCGAGAATTTGCTTGAAATATTTTGCTACTAGTTGTGCTTTGTAAACAGTCATATTACCATCTATGTCTGTTTTCTTTTAAAAACTCACTTATTAGCTATGAGTTTTACCCCAACAGGTGGTGCAATCAGGTTCCAAACCGTGTTGTCATACATGGACTGTATTTCAGATCTCACGGCCTCCAACCATTTATCAGAGTCGGGTCTATTCACTGCTTCCGTATAGGTCAGAGGATCTTCAGCATCAAATACTGAAATTTCATGCATTCCCATGTACCTTTCAAGTGCATGGACTGTCCTATGTAACCTTCGTAGCACTTGTCCTTCAGGCTGTTGAACTTCATCCATATCAATATGTGGATTTAGTTCTGTTTCAACTTGTGCTGAAGCAGATGAGCTCGGGACTAGAACCTCTTGCACAACTATTTGTTGATTCGGTTCTTCCAAATGCTCATTAGCTGAAAAATCAAGTGGTGGGTTTATCTGATTAGTATAAGATATTATATTATATGATGTATCTTGAATTTCTTTAAGTATTACATTACTCCCACTACTTCCTATTATGAGAAACTCTTTCTCCAAAAATATACCATGATGAGCAACACTTATCTTATTTTCGGACTGATAATAGAAGTAATATTCTTTCATTTCCTTAGGATACCCTACGAAAAAATACTTGTCAGCTTGGATCCATATTTGTCAGACATCGAACGTTTGACAAATATCTCGCAACCCTAAATTTTAAGATAAGACATATTTGGTACCTTACCAAATCATAACCCATATGGAGTCTTTTCTACTGACTTGGATGAAACCCTATTTATTGTTAGTGCAACAATTTCTAGTGTGTGTCCCCAAAATATTTTTGAGAATGTGGCATTAGTCATCATGGAACGAACCATATCTAATAGAGTTCGATTCCTCCTCTCAGAAACACCGTTTCATTGCGGCGTTCTCGGAGGTGTGAGTTGTGAGACTATCCCACATTCTTTTAAGTACATAGTAAACTCATAACTCAAGTATTTGCCTCCATGGTCTGACCGTAAGACCTTAATACTTTTATTCAGTTGATTTTTTACTTCAATCTTGAATTTCTTGAACTTTTCAAAGGATTCAGATGTATGTCTCATCAAGTAGACATAATCATATCTACTCTAATCATCAGTAAACGTGATAAAGTAGTAATCATCGTTTATTGTACAAGTACTCATTGGTCTGCATACATTTGTGTGTATAAGGGCTAATAAGTCAGTTGTCCTTTCTCCCTTCTTGGAGAAAGGCGATTTGGTCATTTTTCTCGTAAACAAGATTCGCAATATTAAAATTACCAAGAAGTCCAACTTCATGTAATTTTTTGATATGTTTCTCGTTTATATGACTAGGCGATAATGTCATATGAAAGTCGTACTTTCATGAGATATTTTGAGCCATTTGTTGTTGTTAAATACGGGTTTGTCTATTTCCAGTATATAAAGATCATTCATCATAAAAGAAGATCCATAATATAACTCATCTTTGTATATAGAACAAATATTGTCCTTTATAACAAAAGAGAAATCATCCATTTCTAAACATGAGATTGAAATGATATTTCTGGAAATACTTGGAATAAAGTATATATTTTCAAGTTCTATTACAAGCCCGCTAAGCAAATACAACTCTATACTTTCGACTATTACGGCTACAACTTGTGCTCTGTTTCCAACTTAGAGTTGTATTTCCTTATTACGTAGTTTCCTGCTATTCTTTAGTGTCTGCATATTCGAACAAATATGAGCACATGATCCAGTATCCAATACTCAATCATAAATAAAGGTAACAACGTTAACTTTAAAAACTAAAATATCTGAGGTTAAAGTCTTGGTAACCATTATCGTCCTTACATCCTCCAGATACTTAGGGTGGTTCCTCTTCTAATGACTCTTGCTTTGACAATAAAAGCAATCAGAGGTAGAAAATATTTTTGTCTTGGAAGTGTTCTGATTAGGAACCATCTTCCCTTTGTCCTTGTACTTAAGTGTCACTTTGGGAGTCGCTTTGTGTTTCGTCTTTTTAATCATCTTTCCACTTTCTTGGATCATGAGAATAGAATAACTTTTCTTCATCTCCCCATCAGCGATCCTTAACATCCCTTGAAGCTTCTGCAAGCTCTTGCCCATTCCCAACATATGATAATCCCGATGAAATTAGAACAGCTAGGAGAGAGAGAATTTAGAATAACATCCGTAGCAAACTCTTTGCTCAACGGATTGTTAAGCTTCTCCAGCTGCCCAACATCGCTCATCATACGGAGCATGTGAGTGTCAAGAGAGTTGCCCTCAGTTATCTTATGACTCAGCAGGGATTTAGTCACCTTAAATTTCTTGACTAAGAAACTTTGTACATCAAGCTCATCTTCTTTGTACTTGTTGTATCTGGTGAGTTATTCTTATGCAGCCTATTGCAGGCTGCACAAGGATTAGTGTGTTAAGAACGTACTCGAGTTTCTCACGCCTCAGTACGATTGTAAGTGTACGGAACAAATTAGTAAGAGTTTCTTTAGCCATGTGCTACAACATTAAAGTAAAGATTTTTAGCTTTGTTCATGTAATGTCTTATTCTAAATAAGACTCCCACTATAAATTTATTCTATTCTCGTTTGTAGTTAGGACCAAGATCCATATTTTTACTAAGACACAAGCCAGTGTTGACATGAAACTTGATCATTAGTTATTTTAGGTAAGCAACTCAAGTGATAATCACATCCGTATGTTTTAGACAAAACCTCTTATGTGATTCTTGGTTTCGTTAAACATCGTGTGTTTTAATAAAACTCTGTCCCGAGCCCAAAACTATTTTGGAAATTATCGGTAAGTAACCTCACTCTACTTGATTCGTTATGTCGGACATAACCCTCGACCACCAAAGGTAAAAAGTGACGCCTTCTGAGTAGGTTCCGTCAACCGATGAACAATAGTGTGAGGAGGATAGAGTAGGTAGGGCAGATTACTTAATTTAGGGTTTGCTTAATTTTTATAAGCAGTCAGTTTGTTAAGCTGACTTTAAACAGACTTATGAATACATAAAAGATGTCTGCCAGAAAGACCACTTAAAAGTTCATTTTCCAGTCTTTCTTTGACACAATCTTCCTTCACGGTTTCTTAAAAATGATAAATCTAATTTACACATTTATAATTAGTCAGTTTGTTAAGCTGACTTTAAATATACTTATGAACACGTGAAAGACATCTGCTAGAAAGACCACCGAAAGTTCTTTTTCCAGTCTTTCTTTGACATAACATTATTTCATGGTTCCTTAAAAATAATAAATCTAATTTATACATTTATAAGTAGTCAGTTTGTTAAGTTGTCTTTAAATAGACTTATGAACACGTGAAAGACGTCATTATTTTATGGTTCCTTAAAAATGATAAATCTAATTTATATATTTATAAGTAGTTAGTTTGTTAAGTCGACTTTAAAGATCATTGAAAGTTTATTTTCTAGTATTTCTTTGACATATCATTCTTTCACAGTTCCTTAAAAATGATAAATCTAATTTACACATTTATTATCAAAGCAGTAAATTAATTTACTTATATATGTGACCAAGTCACATGTATATCTTAATCAAATTCTATTTTTTTATTTTGCAGCTATGCATATGTTCTTATTTATACCGTAAAAAACATAAAAATATTTTATATGATTTTAAAACAGTTAATTACTTTTGGTATGAGAAAGTAATTTGTAACGTGATAAAGTTTCTTTTGGCTCAGTTATCAAGACACATAAAATGGGCTCCCAGGAAAGATCGGGGTCACGAGGACCACATTAAATTTAATCTTTCCTAGACAAAATCATCTCTTTCAGATGTGGAGATCAACAACTCTTACTCAGGTACTTTATTGCTTCATCACATTCATAGATATACTTTTCATAACCAAAGGTTTTTGAAAAAGCAAAAGAGTTATATTTTGTCATGCTTCGAAAATGTAAAAGTAATTTGGTAATATGACAAAATTCTTTTGGGCAAGTTATCAGGACACGTAAAATGGCTTGTCAGAAAGAATACCGAAATTGTCCACTTTCCATCTTTCTTTGACATTACCTTTATCTTTTATGTGTGAAGATCAACCTTACTCACGTACTTTATTACTTCATCACATTCTTAGATATACTTTAACACAATCAAAAGTTTTCGAAAAGAAAACATAAAGAAATCTTAAATCTAATTTAACTTTCTTAGTTAGTAGAACTGAACCAAGAAAATTTAATTTTATTTGGTTTGATCTTAATCTGCAAATCTAAGAATTAAACTGATACGGGGTATATGCACCTTATTTGCATAAGTTATAACTTTTAGAAAATCAATCAGCGGGAGAGCATTGTGCTCTGATATCACTGTTGGGTTTTGGTCCAACTAAATCCTATTAAAACTTAAGTTGCGGAAAGACCGTAAAATAAAAAATTTACTTATACTTAAGCTAGGGATTAAAGTATGTCGGGTGATTACCGAGAGATACATATATTTTAATCCCTTACAAAAGACAGTAAAATATTATTTGACTTCTAACTTAAGTAAAGGGTTAAAGCGGTATGTCAGATGATTACCGAGAGATGTATACATCTTTAATCCTTTATAGATCTACTCCATGATTATTTTTTAAAATATTAATATACTTAACAATCAAATGATTAATATAAGATTTTATACCTCATTTCTAAATTTCAATTAAAAAAATGCAAATCGGCTTGTCTCAGAGTATCACACGTGTAATACCTCTGTATTGTACAATATCATGATCCAGTAAACTATTTATTTGTGTTAATTCTTTTGTCTCATAACTATCATATCAATTTCAAGGTAGGTATGTGTCATCCTTGCAAACTTAATCTTTTCTTGATTCTGAGTAAATTATCAAATATAATTACTCATATAATTATACCGTTAGCAGATAATCTTACTCTATCAAGGGGCTCAGTGATGCTATAACTCGTATAGAGATACGAGGGACAATAGTACTTTTTGACAAACCATCTCTTCATCCGCATAAGTTATGTATACCGAAGAGCTACCTTTATAGCCACATTTTACAGATAGCGTTTGATAGAAATCACACACATAAATATCTTATGTAGGAAAGATGAATACATCATACTTTAGAAGTTAACATTGAAAGAAAGCATTAATGACACGAACACAATTCCATTTAATATTTCATTCGGGGTCTGTCAAATACGATGTTCCTTGAACATCTATCTATGTGATTAAAATGATAATTTTTTGTCTATGGTCTGTGAAACTTGATCATCATTTAATCCATATACTAACCTGATAGTGGTTAATTAGTATTCATGTCAATTACCTCGGTTAGTGACTTTTAAAAGTATATTCTATATTATGAAGTTTCATAATTCCAATCATAAACTCAAAATAATTCATAAATTCAACAATATTCAAGGAAATAAAATATCATTTAAATATTTAATTCATGAACAAAACTTTATATAATAAATTTATCGTATTATTGACTTTAAAATTATTACAAACTAATATGTTGCACATCTCAAGGTATTCAGGAGCATAGCACATGGGAAAATCCCGGACCCGAAGAGAACCAAGCTCGAAGACAAAAGCAAGAAGTATGTCTTCATTGGATATAGTGAGAAATTCAAGGTATACAAATTCTATGATCCGATCGAGAAGAAACTCGTGATCAGTAGAGATGTCGAGCTAAATGAAGAAGCTCGTTGGGACTGGAAGAACCAGCAGGAAGAGTTGTCAACTGAGGAAGTCGAGGTGAGACATCCAGTTTGAGATGATGGAGCCTCGAGCTCGAGAAGCTCAGAGGAGGACTCCAGTTCGGGAAGCTCAGATGAAGCTGAGGCTGAACCAAGAAACCCAAAATTTTAGGATCTTTGAGATCTCTATGAGATAACCGATGAGGTGCACCTGATATGTTTGCTAGCCGTTGCCGAGATAATCTCATTCGAGGAAGCAGTTCGAGATCCAAAATGGAAAGCTGCGATGGACGAAGAGATGAAGACAATCAAGAAGAATGAAATTTGGGAGATGACAAATATGTCCAAATGGCACAAACCAATTGGAGTCAAGTGGGTGTACAAGAAGAAAATGACCCCATAAGGCACAATTAAGAGGCACAAGGTGAGACTCGTAGTCAAAGAATATCGGTATAAGGCTGAGATCGACTATAACGAGGTGTTTGCCCCAGTAGCACGAATGGAGATAATTCAGCTGCTGATCTTGCAGGCTGCGCAGAATGAATAACCGATACATCAGATGGATATAAACTCGGTATTCCTAAATGGTGTGCTCAAAGAGGAGGTGTATGTCGAACAACCCATCGGGTATATGAAGCTCAGGAAGGAGCACAAAGTGCTTAGATTGAAGAAGGCGCTATACGGGTTAAAATAAGTTTAAGAGCGTAAAACACTAGGATTGACAGCTATTTCAAGGAAAATAACCTCAAACAGTGTTCCTTTGAAGCGACCATCTACGTGAAGGCACACAAATATGAACTCCTGATTGTCGCACTGTATATGGATGATATGATCTTCATGGGCAATAGCCAAAGGCTTATTGACGAGTTCAAGCTTGAAATGAAGCTCGAGTTTGAAATGACAAACCTCGGGATGATGAGGCACTTTCTCGGTCTCGAGATCAAGTAGGAGAAGTCAGGAATATTTGTATCTCAAAGAGCATGCGCCCGGGAGATTCTCTAAAAGTTCGGGATGAGTGATTACAACTCGATAGTAACACCGATGGAACTTAGTGTCAAGCTTTCAAAACTCAAAGGAGAAGAAGAAGTGGATTCGAACACCTACCGGAGTATGATTGGTAGTCTGAGGTATTTGACTTGCACGAGGCCCGACATAACATTTGTTGTGGGGGTCGCAAGCCAATTTATGGAGGATCCGAGATACCCTCACTTGAAAGCAGTAGAGAGGATTCTCAGATATGTCAAGGGGACAAAAGATTTTGGGTTGTTCTACCAAAAGACTAATATTTTTGATCTTATAGGTTATGTGGACAGTGACTGGTGCAGTGACATTGATGATCGCAAATGCACCTCAGGATATGCATTCTACTTTGGAGGCATAACTTTCACATGGTTGTCGAAGAAGCATTCCATTGTCACACTTTCCACTTATGAGGCCGAGTATGTTGTAGCATCGCTCGATATGAGCCACGTAATCTGGCTTAGAAGACTGCTACCTAAAGTGTCCATAACTTAAATTGATCAAGATTCGAGTTGATAACAAGTTGGCTATCGAATTAGCCAAGAACCCAATACATCATAAAAGAGCAAGCACATAGATGTGAGGTTTCACTCAATCCGAAAACATATCAAGGATGGTGAGGTTTGAGTTGTTCATGTGCAAAGCAATGATCAAGCTACAGATATTTTCACAAAGGTTTTGCCGAAGTCACTATTCGAGAACTAGCAAGCAGATGCTCGGGATGATGACGAAGAGAGACTTGAGTTTAAGAGAGGATGTTGAGAGTAGTAAACTCCAAGTCCCGATCCCGAAGGACCAAGAACTCGGAAACCTGATCACCTCGAGATACCCCATGCCGAACCCGAAGAAGCGGTAGCACCAAGGATGAACATGTGCCAAAGGCAAAACTCGAGATGGACCAAAGCCTAACAGCTCGGGAATATCAAGAAGCTCGAGATAAACTTGATATGGATGAAGCTCAAGATGAACTCGAGATGGATGATGAACATGACACTTCTAATAT
Organism: Schoenoplectus tabernaemontani; assembly: GCA_037127355.1. Taxonomy (NCBI): domain Eukaryota; kingdom Viridiplantae; phylum Streptophyta; class Magnoliopsida; order Poales; family Cyperaceae; genus Schoenoplectus; species Schoenoplectus tabernaemontani. The sequence continues at coordinate 17,533,020 of CM073752.1, forward strand.
CTGCTGCATGTGTCAGAGATAGCTGATGAGAGCGTGGAAGTGGAAGTGTGGCTAGACAATTAATGTCATTGTATAGCTAAGATAGCTAGATTAGATTGATTGTATAGGATTGCAAGCGCGTTAATGACACCGAGCACTATAAATAGAGTAGTAGTATAGTGTAGGAATAAGAGAGAAAAGAGATAAAAAATATTTTGTAAACACAGTTGAGTTATAAAAAAAATAATTTTTAAAGCACTCTCTTCCTTTTCTCCGATCTAGTAATTTATTTTATTCTCATTTAATTCAATTTTTCATCAGTTTTTATTTGTCAGAGTGAATATCTGTGTCAGATCTCAAGATAGTATTTCGAATTAAAAGAATTTGAGATAGATTTTGAAATAATTCATTTCGAAATAAATAGATAAAAGTTAATAGTTACCTCGTCTAGCGAGTAAAACATAACCGTCTGTATGAAAATTTATAGGCTCAAATTCCAATGCTTATTTTTTACCTCCAACTCTGTACTGAAAGAACGATGACAGAGATACAAGAAATGCCTCTAGACTATTAATCAAACTTACTTCATACCTGCAGTACCTCTTTACTGAGAGAACTTACCCAATGATTGCTTTAAAAAAGAAAATTGGTTCTTTTGGCGGTCCTTCTTCATTAATTGAAATAAGCAACAAACCTTATCAGTACTTGTCATTTCTAAACACCAACCTATTGACATCAGTTATCAGTTCTTTCTGAAATAGCTGGCGAAGAGGCCAGCTTAGATCAGTTAATCAGTTAAACAATAGTAACTGGGTTTAACATATTTTTTGTTTTCTAGAATAAGTATTATGAAAACATTTTATTATTCTTTTTTGTCAGTAGTGTTAATCACATAGGAACAGTGAGTAAGGCTCGATATTATCGGCAGAAAGCCCATATATGTAACGAAATAATAATCATGATTCATAAACTACCAATAAATGCTAATTTGACTCTCTTAATGGGTCATGCTAGTCGCATCATGTCTGGCTTAGTATCGATTGATAAACTGCAACTGACTGGAAAATGACACTCTGCTTTTCAGTTTAAAGACCACATCCTTATGAGTTGTTTGGTTGGTGAGCATTTTGATCACTACTGCGTCATAAATAGGATCAATCCAACAAAGAGAATAAGGTACTATCATGCGTCATACTTTACAACATTTCGCTTTATATTTTATTTTTGGAAAATGAAAGCAAAAAGAAGCCGGCCAATAATTCATTGATAAAAGGGAAACAAAAAAAAAACTGGATAATTAGCAATAAAATGGATAAGAAAAGGAAATATATCGATTTGTTTTGGATGAGGTTTTAAATTTTTTTATACTTTTATAGGATCAAATAAATTCATATATGATATACTTTCTAATATCTGCCTTTTAAGGTCAGGTTTCAGGTCGATATCTGGTTCGAATCAAGTTGGAGCTAACAACTAATTATGTGTCCACTTCTGGGCTTTTGCTATGTGCAGTGCCTCTGTTAGCGATTTCTGAACAGAATCGAACTGTTATGGCTACAGATTATAGATAATTATATCTAGATTTCAACATTCTAGCTTATAATTAGAAGTACAACATGACCCCATTTGCCAACGATAGTCCGCTTTCAAAAGAAGAAAACACAAACAAAGCAACGAATTTCATGTCGTTTTATCTTGTTAATTATGTACAAAATTTGTGAGATAAATGGAATAAAACCAAAAATTGCAAAAAATAAAGAAGCTTTCATAAGTATATATATATATATATATATATATATATATATATATATACTAATAAAATATTAAAGAGCATGTTAATTCTACTAGCTCCTCACTTGAGAAAGCTTGCTCATATACTTGCAAAAATTCAGAGTTGTCATAACGATGTTAGAATGTATCTGGTCATACCTCATTGAAAGAGATACATGCTTAAAGAACCATATTATACCTAGACTGATGGGATTTGACACCTTAATGTGATGCTTGGATGCGTTATGAATGTTTTCTACATTCCTTTATCCCTAATCTACTGGTCATTTTCATCATAAACAAGTTGATGATATTACATTTCTCTGAGAATTTTTGGTGGTATTGGATCCACATCAATAATTCAATTATAGTGATTGAAGTTTACTTCAGTTCTTTATATTTCAGGGCATCCTCAAATATACAAATGTTTAGTAGTTCTTTGAACTAAATTTTTGCCAAAATGAAACAAGAAAATGGAGACGTGACTTTAAAATTTTGGCTTTTGCTGAGGTTTATGAAAAAAGAGCAAAATTTTGAGCACTACCTTAACTAAGAATATTATAAAACGAAAAAACAATTAAATTATATTTTTTTTTCTTATTTCCTTTTGCTAAAAAGATTGAACCAATTATCCACGTGTCATTCATGTATAATTAATTCAATGGCATAAATTTCAGAGAAATGATTACATAATAAATAGCCTACATGTACCAACAGGCTAAACATTAATTTCCTTTTACTGTTATGACTCCCTTTAAGAACACGATAAATAATCAGAAATATATAATAAAATGAAACAATCTAGACAAAAAAAAAGTTTCTATTCACAACAAAAGAAAATGGGAAAAGGCTATAAAGAAATTAAATTTGGATCAACATCCTACATGTCCACTTCAAGGAAACAGAAGTTCTGATAAGCTTAGTGGAATCCAAGTAAAGGCAATCACTAATCACTGAGAACTAGTTATGATCTAATTGAAAGCAACACCTCCACTAGGCTAATAACTACTTGTGCCATTAAAAACAAAGAGAAGGGGAAAAATCTTGCTATGTACTCATGAGAGCAATAAACAACAAATAATAGTGGCGCGCATGACGGCACTTTCTCCACCAATTTCTTTAACACGAGGTGTTTTAGAATCTAGACCAATGAATTTTTCCAGCCATCTGCGATGTAAGTGGTTTACTTTCAACTGAAGAAAATCTGAATGGCAAATTGGGTCTCTATAGGTGAGCCGAAAGATAAGCATGATAGATTGATATTATTAAACAATAAAACAGAGTGTTGATGTAGTAATAATATTTGAAATAAATAACAACTAAAAAGCTTCCTACAGGTTTATAATACTTTTGTTTATATATATGGAAATTGAAGTCATCATATTAACTAAATTGAATGTTTTTTTTTTCTATGGGCAGAGAACCCTCGAATAGCAGCTACTTAGAGTAGTATGTGACATTTAAACACAAAACTACTATTTGAAACAGCTGAAATTAGCTACTATTTTATTAACCCAATAAAAACTTAATTTAACACCGTTCTTACTTACTAATCTAATGTAAATTTCACTAACTCATTCAAACAATATTTTATTAACACATGATAGTAATTATTATCTCAATTCTCACATTTTCCGATATATCACTAATCCAAAAAATATTATTCTTACACTAATTCTTCTATCATCCAAACACAAAGTTTGAGTAGTAGCTAAATTAACTTTTTGTTAGATTTGTAGAATAACCACTAATCCCATTTATTTGAAAAAAACTATTTTCTCATCCACACATAAAATAACAAATAAAATAATAACTAACTCAAAAAATTATTATTCTTCACTCATCCAAACATACCCTATATAAATTCATAAAAATCTTTAAAATGGGAAAAAAATACAAACATATTCTTAAACTCACGGATTGATTTTATTTTAAATTTCATATAATTTGAATGACATTTGATATTTCATCTAGAATTACATGAAAATTTTAAAAGTTTAAATTTAATAGTCTTTGGTGGAATATAAAATGATATACAAGTTGTATGAAACTTCATACACAATCAATCCATAAACTTAAGAATATATTTGTAAAGTGTTTTCCATTTTTAAGATTTTCTATGAAATTATATGAGGTTTATCAAAATTGTCAAAATAATTGGTCGTCAACTAATCCCCAGGGCTCATTAAACTGTACTAATGGAATATGCTGTCGATCACTTTCTAAGGTTATATAAAAAGGAATTACAGAGCTAAACAGAGGCCATTTGACCGAAGTACTGGTTGCGCAATTGCTCACATCAGCAATAGACAAGTTCTGATCACTAATTTGTTTTTTCGATATTCCTTAAAGTTATCTCAGAAATATAACAAATATTTAACAACAAAATTAAGGCAATTCACAATAGGGAAAATTTTCCTAAATAGTTCCACACACAACATTGTATATCTAAAACGCAATCCTCAAGTGCAGGCTAGCATACCCAGACAAATAATAAAGAAAACACAGAATAAAAAAAAAAAAAAAAAAATAGGAATTATGCCAAGATCAATGTATGAGGCGTACTCATTCATACAAACAAATGTGCCGACAAACCCTAATTCTATTCTTAGCAAATCCCGTTAGTTTTCTTCAACTGGACAAACTTCATCCAGGTTGCAGCTGCACGTTTAGTTTTCTGGATGTCCATGTCCTTCTTACTTGGCATCGCATCAAGCTCGTGAAGTACCTTCTCGATATCAAGCACCAGACGCTCTGCCAGGGTCCTGCTAAAATCTTCTCGAATTACTACCCTAAGCACTGTAACGCTCTGCGCATCAGGTGGCATCGTGTATGCTGGCACGATCCAGCCGAAGCGGCGAAGGAACTCTGACACCTCAAACTCATCATGGCGGCTGTTGTCCTTTAAGGAGAAGGCAACAAGTGGTACACCATTATCCTTGGAGATGATGTTGAAGCGGCCGGTTTTCTCGAGACCCTCCTTTAGCACCATAGCATTTTCCTGGCAGTTCTCCATGATGTTTTTATAACCCTGTGATATTAATAGAATATAAGAATTTACATAAAAGGATGGTGATCTCGAAATAATCCACTGAAAGAATCTAATAAAATAAAAAAATTGTAATGAAGTTTATGGAATTAATTACCTCAAAACCCAAGCGAATCATCTGGTAATATTGTGCAATGACTTGGCTAGAGCCTGACAGAAATGAAAAGGTACTGTTAGTGCAATTTGTCTTGTAATTGATGAAGAATAAAAAAAAATCAGAACATAAAAGCAGACAATAAGTACTGGCTCTGGCTATGGTGAACATATTCTGTACTACGAGTACAAACTACAGCATAACTGTGTGAAGGGAACTACAAAATTATTTTATCACGCATTATCTGTTTCTCAAAATCTGAACACCATATGGAAGGTACAATCACATACTTCCTTTTTATTTCATGATCATAGCTTCATGTAAACTTTGCAAGTCAAGGGAACAAAAAGGCATATGATTTAATTGACATTCTTGATATATTTCACTAGTACTGACACTTCTGTTACATTTTACCAGTGGCGGCACCAAGGTAGGTGCCAACCGGCGCCCGGGCACCTCCTTGGTTCGCTGAAAAATAAAGTTCGTGCAGTAAAAAATGATATTTTTTTTGACCCAGAAATTTTATTTTCTTAACCCGGGCACCCCCTACCGATCGTTTCTGGTTCCGCCCCTACATTTTACCTTTTGAGAAGTTTAGAGTGAAGGTTGGCTGATCAGCTCCGAGGTAGTTGATGTGGAAGATGAGTTCCTCTGGTAAATCCTCTTTGCTCCTCCAAATGCACCACCCAATACCAGCATACACAAGACCATATTTGTGGCCACTGACATTGATGCTCTTTACCAGGGGCAATCGGAAGTCCCATTCCAGCTCTGGGTACAAGAACGGTGCAATGAACCCACCACTGGCTGCGTCAACATGGATCGGTGTGTCCCAACTGAAATTTAGTTTCAAAAGAACATGAATTAGAGAAACGTGAAAACAGGAATGCTTGATCACACGTGTTAACAGATATTGAAGCCATGTATAGAAAAGGCAGTTCATTTAAGAAAGCCATCCAATGTGGCAGGCAAGGAACCAGTTAATGTCCCAAAACCTTGAGATCAAATTGTACCCAAGCTTTGTTTCAACCATTGGATCAGTCTTATTTCGCCAATCTCAATGCAACTTATTTTTCATCCCATATTTTTTTCCAATCTAGTTGCTAATTTAATGATTGAAATAAAGCTTAGATCAACTTTGATCCCAAGGGTTTGGGAAATTAGCAAGTTCCGGCAGACAAACAAATTATGGGCTGTTGTAAAAAAAACAATGAACCAAATAGTAGCCCAAAGTGGTACATATCAACTTTTAAGGAATTGTACTGAATTGAATGAAAATTAACAGCAAGAAGTGAACGGTTATAAACTTTGCATTGGTAATGAACTTAGTCGGCAATTGCAGCAATTAACAAATAGTTTTAAAATTAAAAAAATATAGATACCAATTTTATTATTGTATCCATTAAGCATTTTCAAAATTTAATAGTTCAATTTTTAGTACTTGATTATGGTCAAACAGTATGATATTGCATCAAATTTGTTATACAACCTATCTATATTGCAAGAAAACATATCCATACTTGTATTTTCTATTTTAGCAACCTATTTGCTGGATTTCAAAACTTTCAGATATATATACTTGTTAGTATACCCCTTTAACACATATAATAAACTTGAAGTAAGGCTAACTCACCCTGTTTTTGCATTTTTCTCTTTAAGAAGATCATTAAGTAGCTTGACATCCTCAAATTCGCCATTTAAAGTTGAACCAAGAATCGCTGCCACACAAATGGTATTCTCGTCAACCAATTCAACGGCCTTTGCTGGGTCCATCACGTAGTAACCCTCACTCAATTTCACTTCCTTGAGTTCGACCTCGAAATAGCGTGCAAATTTCTCCCAACATACCTATTGTTTTAAGTATTCATTTTTGAAATCTTTAGTGAATACAAATAGAAAATACGGTTCTGTTCGGGTATAAACAGAAAGTTCTTCAGTTAAGGCGCAATATTATCATCCAATTACAGATTTCAGTCCCATTTAGTTTTGCTATCAGCAAACTACCAAAGTACTTATCCAAATATCAAAGGAAACACATCTGAATTGAAAAAAACAATCAATAAAATCTAAAAGGTGGAAATATCCAGGATATATAAAATTTCAAAACTTCTAGGTGGTTTGGTGAAAATAGAAATGCACTTACTTGCACATTGGCACCGGTAACAATATTAGGCTTATCATAAGGCAAGCCTTGCGCCTTTCTCTTGTTTTGCCAGTTCCTCTTGAAGGCCAAACCAGCAAGCATTATTGCCTCAGATGAACCGACTGTACCGACTCCAACAGCAGTTTCTGAATCCCCAAGCGGAGCATTGAACAAGTGTGCAATCATGTTCACGCATCGGTTCTGCACAGTTACAAGCATAAAAAGATATTATGTTTCAAGATGAGGATTTTGTTTTCTGATAATTCTTTTAGCTTTATTTTATAAGGGTTATTTTCAAGCGAAATCAAATGCCAACGAAGTTAAGATGCGGATAAAAACTTGAACAGAGAAGTCATCATCGGAATTAGTTGTTTTAGTATATGGGTACAATATAAAGCCCAAATAAGAATATAAGATTATATTTGGGCTCAACTGTTACATCTGTATTCGGCAGGGGAAGGGTTTAGAATTTTTATACATCTCCTGGTTCAAAATTTCTTAGCCTAAATGGGCCACATGAGGCCCGCAATTACTTCTCAACCATTTCTTTTTCGGTCAAAAGTAGAAAGAAAAAGAAAGGGAAAAGAAAAGTAAACAACGATTAGTGGAATATTCCATATTCTATGCTAAGTCACCAGGTTATCCCCTCCATTTATTTGTTAAGACTTCATTTATATAAATTTAAAATTGAATTCTTTCCTGTGCCCCCGTAAATGTCATAATATTCCTACAAATTTATGTATGCAGAGATTTCAAAAATGCTAAAAAATAAAAATATTTCACAGCCATAACTACGTCCTCTTTAATTTTGTTCTCTGAGTAATAAGTGAAGGAAGCAGTACAGAAAGTGGTTGGAACGAAACATCATGCAAGGAAAAAGAAAAAAAGATCCGACCTCTAAGGATGTATAACATCGTTTAATCGTTGCCATTTTTAAGGGAAACAATGTCATCTTTTGCAGTTTTAGACCCATAAAAAAGTTTTTTGGGCATATATGCAAATTCTCTTTATAACAGTCCACCCGGAAAATAAAAGTTTCTTAGGCATATATGCAAATATTCCTAGAGATATTTATGGATGCATCATCAGCCCATCGGTTCAATGAATAAAATAAGTATGAAGTTATTGGTCAATGGAGCCTACATGTTCCGTGTACCGTGTTTCATTTTTTTCTGAACAAGAACCTGTCAGAAAGGAGAAACCACCGAAAAATGGATCCCACATTGCTTCCATCCAATACGGCCACTTCAATTTTTCATGGAGCCCCTTATCAGTAACCAGTCACACGTGCATGTAGTGCCAATACCAAATTCATTCATCTTCCCACTTAGATTTCTATGAATGACTTGTCAAAAACAAGTGGTGTTGCTCTTTCCAAAATGTCAATACGCTCTTCAAAAAATGGGGTCCCACTCACATCTAGAACTTGATCAAGGGTTAAATTTATTAAAAGGATCAACCGTCCATCACATTTTTTTCCTGTATAATCCCGGAAGCAAGCTATTTTTTCCCCAAGATAGTTGAAGTGAAACCTCTCTTTGTTTAAGTGAAGATTGCATTATTTTTTCCATGCTAATTCTAATCGATATATTGACTATTTTATGAATGAATTGCGGTCTAAGAAGCGATACAATTTTGCAGGAAAAGAATACACAAACTATGATTTGTCTATCTGAGTACATATGTAAGCCTTTCAATTTTTTTCTTTTGAGAAAAATAACTAGGCATCTCCTCCCCAATAAAACAATCTAAGAAGAGAACAGTGACAAAGCTTCTCAAGAGCCAAACATGGCTGCTAATGTTTTGGCTTCAAGGAGACCATTTTCATTATCAGTTTAATTTGGCATCAAAACGTGTTAATATTTTGTTAAGCGTTGATTGGTCTTCAACCCTCTATATTTTTGTTCAAGCTTCACTTACTGGAGGAGAATCTCTCAAAGAAAAAACAAAAATTAAAAGTTTAAGCATGCCTGCATTCATGATTTTTCTAGGGTGGAAACTGAAAATATATTCTTTAGAAGGGAAGACAATAATGCACCCGCACTAATGATGCGTTAGAAACAGGACCGTTTCATGCCCTTTGCCCTTTTCTTTCTTTATTTTTTTATCAGTTGTATTGCAATCATGGTCTCTCTCTTTATTTTTTATTTTTTATTTTTCTTCTTTTATTTTTTTGAGAGAAATATTTCGGTTTATCTACAAAGTCACTTATTTAGATTATATGATTGCAGAGGCAGATGACTATTAAAAATGTTTGTACGTCTTAAGAAAAAGTATTATAATGGATATATATATCTTATTAAATTTATTGTATTTATTTGGCTCAAATTCTTTTTTATACTTAGTTTTTTACAAAAGAATTTTGTTTATTCTGTGTAGTTTTTTGTATTAAGAAAAAAGTTGAGCCTTTCATTCCCCGGTGGATTTACAATAGATAGGGAAAGCGTAAACAGGTGTCAATTTCTCTAACACGCAAACAAGTTTATATTGAAAAAAATCTCTGAAAAAGTCCAAAACAAGACAAAAAGCAAACACTTCACACAATTAGTTTACCTGTCCTTGGCATAGATTATTATTTCAGTTTATAACGCGCTGTTAATTTGCTATGTATTCAAAAAATTATTTTCTGTGTGTGGTACACGTAGCAGTACAAGTTCAAATTCTCCATGGCTTGTATCTAAAGTTCTTATAGAATGCAGATGATATTTTTCTTTCAATTTCCCATTTCCTTTATTATACCACAAAGATGTATTCCAAGTGGACAATTATTTTTTTTAAAATAAAAAAGGTATTCCCAGTTCACCTAGCAGATCAAAACTCTGGCAAAAAAGACTCAATTTTAAGGGAGCAAAAATATCAAAGAAGAACAAATTCTACAATCAAGACATTTCTCAATGCAAAAAAAAATGAGAATTCACGAATAAGGGAGCAAAAATATCAAAGAATTAACAAAACAGGTGGTGTTTGAAATCAAACCTGCAACTCGGTGGTGACCGGATATTCGTCCATGTCAACATAGTTTTTGTTGATGGACGCCATGATCAGCTTGTCGCACTCCGGCTCCATCCATGTCGTCACAAATGATGCCAGATTCAACCTTGGGTTGCCATCAAGCATCAACTCATCATTTATGATCTGGTACGCGGCCTCCTTCGGGATCGAGTTGTCTGGCATACGGAACCTGCATCCCTCATGTTGAAATTGCAAAGTCAATTTTCTTCTTCAGACTATACGTGCATTTCTTTCCTCTTTTGTTTATTTCACAGGAATGAATCTCTTACAGAACTGCTTAATTTGACTGTGATTTTACCTTGGAAGGGAGGTGCGAACATAGCGGGAGGCAAATGTCGAGTGGATCGACGCATCACTCTCAGAAGCTGCCCTAGAAAGTACCATTCTGATTGTTTTCTTCTTCTTCTTCAAGTGTGATTGGTGAGGAAGAGATGGAGAATGAAGATCTTGATAGCTTAAGTTATAAACAGATGGATGTTGTGGGGGATACAAGGAGACCATATCATACTTATACAGCAACGTTGAGGGGCCAGTAAGAAAGGTCATGACTCATGACGCGTTGAAAATAATTAATAAAGGTAAGTGCTTTTTTTTTATTTTTTTTATTGAGTGTTTTTTTTTAATTCTTGAGGAGTAAGTCATGAAGATATGAACAAGAAAGGAATATCGATATAGTGCAATATATTTATTTTATCTGTGCAATATATTTATCAATAACTAATCGTGTTCGTATTTATGCCTTACATTATATTGGGAATGGTGGGTCGCTTACGGGTAGGGGTGTCAATGAGTCGGGTCGGGTCGGATCGGATTCGGATCATGTCATATTATTTTATTATTTTTTGTTCTGACCCGATTAAATTTTGGTCAAAAAATTTTGATTCATATCCGACCCGACAGGTCAGAGATTGATCCGACCCGAACCGTGTAAAATAATTAAATATTTATTAATTAATTTTATATAATTTTAAGTAATAAAATATTAATTAATTTATAATTAATGTATATTTAAGCTTTAAACTTCAAAAAAATATAATTAATCGGGTCGGGTCAGGTTGACCCGAACCCGACCCGATTCGAGTCAAAAAAATTGAATTCATATCTGATCCATTTATCTTCGGATCGAATTCATATCGGTCGGTCAAAAATTAACACCCCTACTTACGGCCTTTATGTCAAAAATAATGAGACGAAAAGGAAATAGTTGGACTGAACACGTTCTCATAGATTAATTAGAGATGTCCAATTTTAATTGCAACTTGCCTGTTCATATCAAATCTATATAGGTAGCACTCTCTTTCGTAATAAATTGGATCAATTCCATTGGGCTCGATATGAGCTACTCTGAAAGAAATAAATTAATTGAATTTGAATCTTAATGTAATAGATATAGTCAATAAGCTCCTAAAAATAATCTCTCTCCATTAGTTCCTGAATTTATTTCTATTAATGTTCCAAATAATTGTATAATGTTTGTATTTTAGGAGTTGATTTTTAAAGTTGTATACAAATTTAGAGTTAGGCTATGATGCTACGCGTAGTTAATGATCAAATTTGCTACGGACTAAAAAAATATAGTCAAATTATTTTCAAATCTTGATTTATGGGTCTCAATAAATTTTTTATATCAAAATATGATGAGATATAAAAAAAAAATTTGAATTTTGTAAGTATTGATTTTGAATTTTTAAAAATGATCTAGAAAATATGTATTATTTTGTTACTATTATGGAATCATCTTAAAAAATCCAAAACTAATAATTAAAAGATTTTAAAAAATAGAAATTTTTTATATCCTATCATATTTTAATATAAAAAATTTATTGAGATCCATAAATCAAGATTTATAGATGATTTACCTATATTTTTTTAGTCCGTAGTAAATTTGATTCATTAACTACGTGTAGCACCCTAATTTCTAGCATACCCCATTTTTTTGGGATTAAAGGCTTTGTTGTTGTTGAACTACGTGTAGCACCATAACCTAACTCACAAATTTAATAGAATTCTCTGACCATATTAGCGACAGAGCCATTTAATAATCTCATAGAATTACAGAAAAAAAATGTATTTTTTTCCTACAAAATTGATTGAATGAAATTATTAAGTGAGAAACTTAAAGATGATCTGTTATCTAATGAGTTCCATGACCAAAAAGGGGAAAGAGAAAAGTTAAAGAGATGATTTAATTTGGCGCAATGGAAAGGAGAAACTCGCACTGTGAATTGAAGAAAAAAGAAAAAGAAAAAGTAAAACAATCAAGTTATTTGAACAAAATTAATTGGGTGGTGGTGGATTATTTATTATTTTTTGAGATTTTTTCAGATTTATTATTATTGATAGATTATTTATCCATGGTGAATTATTTTTTTCTTCTTGTCCTTCTCCGCTATCTCCTCTTCAGTTTTCGTGTTCATTATTTCAACCAAGACGTATTGTCAGTGATCAAATTTTCTTCTTTTCTCATTTTATGCATCAATTCTTTTTTCGTGTGTGTAGAGTTGTTTTCCTCATTTTGCAATAAAAAAAAATTTTCAAAACCTGATCTCACTTAATTTTTATCAAATCTAAATTAATTGCAGCCTTTTGGTGCAACAAAAAATTGAAGGATTTCTTATACTAGTTTGGAATCATTTCTTGTCCTCCACCTTGTCAATCAATGAAAAAAAATGATTATCAATTGTTCCCTTATTTCATAAAAGTTCTTTGTGAGGGAGTTTAGGTTTGAAAGCTGAATGAGAATTATTTATGAATATTAAAAGTTTGATAATTTAAACTCTCGTCTTTATTCAGATAATTTTTCATAAAATTTCTTGACATAACTCTTCGAAACAAAGAATTAACTATGTCATTAAATAACTAACTATTCAATACATCAAATCTTATTTTGCCCAAGCACAAGGAAAGCGGGAGAGTTCCTATTGGTACCGGACAAACATTTAGATTTGACGAGCAAAATAACTTTTGTATGGCATCAAAATTTTTGCTAAAGTCTCGCTGCTCAACATTTTTAACAATCGTACGAAATATCAAATATCAGTTTAATTATATTTTGAAAGTTAATTAAAACTGCTCACCGCATCAAATTAGGTAATTGATATCACACCTATTTGAAAGTTAATTAAAACTGCTCACTGCTTGTCTCGAATATCCTTAGTCAATTTTCTCATTAATGCATTTGAAAATATCCAATATAAAAGAAGGAAACGTTAATGAGTTTTTTTATATATATATATATATTTTTGTGGTTGATCTTGCTCACCTTGCTCTTTTCTTTGTATGGTTCCCTATGTGCTAGCTCAGAATGGGCTTTTGGTAAAATGAAATTGATTCCTGTGGACCAAATTTGATTTTAATTTTGGTCTGTACCGGTGACAATACCAAAATTTGCAACATGCAATTTGATTTTTTTCCCCCTGTGTATGAACCCCAATTATTTGTTAGTTGTGTGATAGAGAAGAGTTCCAACAGGAGCCAGACTTGAAACTGAACAGGCAAAAGGAAGAAGTAAAAGAAAACAAAAAAGTCCACATTTCGGGAGAAGGAATTTTAAAACTGATTTTTTTTTCATACATTGTGAGAGACTTTTCAATAATATTTTCCAGTAGGTTTTATTTTGATGAAACACTAACATTCAGATACATCATCCATTCTTGAAGAAGGAAATTTACAAAGCTAAATTTTCTTCATGGCGTCTGCTTGAGGAATAATAAAATAGCTTAATTAGATGTATTTCAGTTAATTAGTATGGATATTTAATTTTGATTAATATGAAAGTTGTTTAACATCTCATCAAACTGCTTAAATTTTCATTTGATTAGTATGAATATTTAATTCTTAATGGTTTTTTATATACTCGTTATAAATTTTCAAATTCCCTATATTTTGTTATACGTCTACGTAAATGATGATGGAAATTTCATGTACATCTTTTGTTTTTTTATAGGTGCTGATATATTGGGAACTATTAATTTGACCATTTTGATCATGAATTTTTAAATAAATTCGAAATAATTTACAAAATCCTTAAAAATAGAAAAATACAAATATATTATTAAACTTATAGATTTATTGCGTTCAAATTTTATATAATTTAAAATTCATTTGATATTTCATGAAAAACTATTAAATTCGACCATTGCATGATTTAAATAATTTTGATTCTTATGTTTGAATATCAGAAAATATTTAAATTATATGAAATTTGAGACACAATTCTAAAAATATGCCAATATTTTTTTATTTTTAAGATTTTAAATTTATAGAAATTCTTGTCGTTAAAGTTACCATCACTGTCGATGGATTTCCACATTTTTTTTATTCAAAGTAATTCATGATATGAAATGAATGTAATATGAATTTAGATGCAAATTGAAATTTATTTATATTTATTTAACAATTACAAGATCAATTTAGATTTTCAAGGCATGACTAAATATGTGTTTTCATATATTATTTGCCAAATAAAAAATAATGTCGCAATTTTCACTAAGATGGGCATTTATGGAGGTGACAATCGGGTCGGGTCAATTCAGATTTGTGTGGGTCGGGTTAATTTGATTTTCTAGAAGAAATCGAGTTGAGTCAGATCAGGGTCGATTAATTTATATATATATTTTTATATCTTAGATTGATTTTGATTGCATCATAGATCAGTTAATTTCGGATCAGATCGGATTTAAATCGGACCTGATTAGTTTGATTTTTAAAAAAAAAATCAGATTGAATTAGAATTAGATTAGTCGGGTTTCTGTCACCTCTATGCATTATTATGTTGTTTGACCCCGCATGAGAAATGAATATTGCAGATGTGATTCCATCTGTGTTGAGATGGGAATAAATCAATAAACCGTGTATCTTGTTCTAGAAATCTAATTTCTGAACGATTGACATTGTTAGCGAATATTCGTGCAATTGTACTTTTTTTTAATTCTTAAAAAAAACAATTTTAATTTCTGATGCTCTAGTATCATCCTTGGATGTTTTATAATTGGAGTATGATTGTGCTTTGTGCACCATTGAATTATCCATCGATATTTCGGTGCCTTTTTTTTTTGCCTCATGAGGATCTGAACATAATCATTCTATTTGACTATCAGGTCAGCATCCAAATAGTTATTGCAAAGTAATGAGGCCTTTGTTTCATTTTGTTTTTACGTAAATCTACTTCAACCGTTTGATCAAAATCAGACGGCTCATAACATGTCGGCGAAGCAACAAACGCATAAAATGAGTCTCCTTCAGTAAACCTTTGGAGATTCTCTGTTTCTTTTGGTGCAGCTATTTGCGTGTTCTCAGCAATCTGACAAACCATATAGCACATAAGTTTCTAGGATGGTGATCCTCCGCCACACAGCACCGTAAAATACAACATATAATCCGTTGATTACATTGAGATTTGTGTCTGTTTAGATCTAAAAAAAATCTAACAATGGACGCGTTGTGCTGCACAACATTACGCAGTAGAGGATAAATGGTGATAAATCTGAAAAGTCTCAGAATAAACGCTTGCTTAAAGCCGCCACATAATTGAAGAATCGATATTACCATTGTTCCTTCTCCCAACATCAATTGAATTCACAATTTGATAATCCTCTCTGTGGTAGCTAAAATTTTGAATTTGCTCGTACAATAAACCTTTTAAGGAGACCTGTAAATCTGAAATAGACGTCCACTCAAACAGTTAACTCAATTTTAGAATTAGCTCATAGCACACGGTTCCAGCGTCGATCATGGAGACGGCAAGCAACCTATCTGTTAAATGATTTCATTTCCTTCTTAAAATTTAATCTTTAATTTATTGGAAGTGCCGTAGACAGTCACGCTGAGACAGCCTGATGTAGTTTTGTAACTGACACGGTGACGGCACCGACACGGTCCCAGAACCAAACAACGAAGCAACAATTGGTTGGTACCCTGCTTTCTGGGGAAGGGGGGGAACAAACAAAGAACAATTGGTATAGACCGGTTGGTCTGGGGAAGGTTGGATCGGATGCGTGATGCATGATTTTCTCCCCAGAGAAAACAAATGAGGATTCTCAAATGACAAAATCTGATTGGTTGTGCTATATTAAGGTGCCAAAACTTTGACCCGATTTATGAGTAATTCGATCCGACCCATTTCAAAATAATACTAAAATAAATGGGTCGGATTGGATACGTATTAACTCAACCTGATTAATTGTTTTTTTATTTTTTTAATTTGTTTTGTGATTTAATGCTAATTATAAATTATATACACTAATTAAAATTATTTATATATTAATTAATATTTAACTACATATGAATTTTAATATATACTTAATTATTTTATTTAGATCAGATAGAATCAATTTATAACCCGTTCAAGTCAAATCATACATAAAATCAGATCAGATTAAAAAATAATAAATACTAATGATCCGACCTGAATTCATTAACAAAATCCTTTGGCAGCAGCTAATGGGTATATTCCTTTAGTAACTGCAGGTATGCATTACCATGAAAAACAGCATGTGACAATATACATCGATCTCCTTGCGCACTAACCTTCAGATAAGAAAAGATATATAGATGGATAATGGAAAAAGAAAAAGATAGAAATACATTTCTAGCCTAATACGCAAATAAGGATTCTTAATCAGTCATTTTCTCCATTGCTTTTTAACCTAATAGATAGCTACACTTGCCCTCGATATATATATATATTTTTTTAAGGGAAATAAATAATTTTATTGCCTGTTTTCGGCTTGAAAATTGAAAATTTAATTTCGTTTGGTCTTCATTCCTGATAGACTTCGAAATCAGGAATAAGTATATAATGAGAGATATTCATGAGATTAGAAAAAAAAGGAATGTTCTCGTAGTTGCTGAGTGATAAGACTAATTGAAGATGTAATTGTGATTCATTTCATTCAATCTCAATCATTACAATGTACAGACTTATTTGTAGTCTTCATATAAATCTAGAATGTTCTATACAATAAATTCTAAGAAACGTTGACAAAGTCAAACACTGTAACTAACTTCTAACTCACTATTATTTACAATTAGTTAGAATCCTATAATCTTGATTGTTATCATCCCCTCAAGCGAGACGTGCATTGATGTACACAGAGCTTGTCACGCAGTAATTTAAAACGCGTTGATCCAAGGTTCTTGGTAAGAATGTCAACAACTTAATCTTGAGAGGACAAAAAATGAATAGCAATTCTTTTGGAAGCAACAAGATATCGGACAAAATGCACATCAACCTCAATATGCTTTGTTCTGTCATGATAAATCGGATTTGCAGTAAAAATAACATAGCACTCAAATTATCACACCAAAATGTAGGCGCGTGAATTGTTTGAGGGAGAAGCTCTTTGAGCAAGGATTGAAGCCACACAGTTTCAACAGCTTCTGCAGCAAGTGCCCGGTACTCTACTTCAATACTAGAGCGGGCAACAGTGGACTATTTTTTTGCTGACCATGATATTAGAGAATTACCAAGAAATGCACAATACCTTGTAGTTGATCTTAGATCGTCGGACTGCCTGCCCAGCCAGCATCAGAAAACATCTGAAGATCTAAACTAGAAGAAGCTCAAAGTTGTAGACCATGTGAGAGAGTGCCTTTTAGGTATTGAAGAATGCATTTGACAGCTGATTAGTGTTTGTCAGTTGGAGAATGCATGAAAAGGGACACTTTATGAACAACAAAAGAAATTTTTGGTCTTGTTATCGTGGCATATTGTAAGACACCGACGATGCTATGATAAAGAAAGGGATCTTGCATTGGATCACCATCCAACTTTAATAGTTGTAGTCCACTTTGCATAGGAGTAGCTACAGATTTATCATCAGTCATATGTGCTCTAAGAAGTAAATCTACAATATATCGAGATTGAGAAAGATGTAGAGTGGTAGCTGTTTGTGTTGCCTCAATGCTTAAGAAGTAGGATAGTGGGTCAAGATCTTTGATAATGAAGGCATCATGGAGTTTGGCTAGAAGAGATTGGATGAGGAATGGAGATGTACCTGTGACAATTATGTCATCGACATATACGAGAAGATAGATAGTATCTCCATGTTTAGTTTTCAGAAAAAGAGAAGAGTCAGATTGAGATGATGTATATCTAAGTGTAGCTAGAAATTCTTTGAGCCTATGAAACCAAGCCCGCGAAACTTGCTTAAGACCATAAAGGGCTTTCTTTAGACAGCAAACATGATAAGTAAAATCAGGATTTACAAACCCTGGAGGTTGAGTCATGTAAACTATCTCATTAAGGTCGCCGTGTAAAAATGAATTATTGATATCAAGTTGTCTAATAGACCGGCCCTTTGAAATGGCAATAGAGAGAAGAACTCTAACGGTAATCAATTTTACTACTGGACTAAAGGTTCTAGTATAGTCAAGTCTCTCTTCTTGATTATAGCCTTTGATAATGAGTCTTGCTTTGTAGCGCTCGATAGACCCATCAGCCTTTCGTTTGATCTGATATACCCATTTACAGCCAATAATATTAGCATTGGTAAGTGGTGCAACAAGGTTTCAAGTTTGATTTTGAGCAAGAGCATTGAGTTCTAAGGTCATGGCATGACACCATGCTTGATCTTGTTGGCTTGAGTGAAGCAAGTAGGTTTAATAACCTCTTGAGTGGTTGAGTAGGTCATAAAGTCAGGAAATGGACGTTTTTCGACAAGTGTTATTCTTGGTTCGTGTAGTCATGGAGTGAGAGGGTAGAGGTATTGGAGAGGCTGCAGAGACAAGTGAAATATGAGAAGTTGAGGCTGGAGGTGCAGGAGAGGAGGATGGTGTGTGGATAGGATTGTGTAAAGTAAAGGGTGAGGAAGTAGTTGTTGAGATGAAAGAATAAGAAGAGGATTAACGGTAGGTGATGATGGAATAGTGACAGCTAGAGTAGAGGAGATGAAAAAAGAATAAGTATTTTCATGAAAAATCACATGCTTTGAAATGTAGATTCTATTTGTAGGAAGATGGACACACTTATAGCCCTTGTAAATAAAAGAATAACCAATAAAAATATAAGAGAGATAACGAGATTCAAGCTTAGATTTGGCATATGGTCTTAACCAAGGATAACACAGGCAGCCAAGATCCTTGAAAAAGGAGTAATCTGGTGAGTGATCAAATAATATTTTGTAAGGAGAATCAAGGTTAAGAACTAGTGAAGGTAACCGGTTTATGAGAAACACAATACTTTCAAAAATATGATCCCAATAGGTGTGAGGGATAGAGGCTTGAGCCATGGTGGCTATGGCAAGTTCAACCACATGGCGGTGTTTTCTTTCTACAATATCATTTTGCTCGGATGTGTAAGGACAAGATACATAAAAAGAAATAGAAGGATAGATGATCATGATAGGCTTAAATTTTGCCTCACCATCACGTTGTATTGTTTAAATAGAGGTAGAAAGAAGATTTTCAACTTTAACTTTAAAGGCTAAAAATATGGCTGGAATTTGTGATTTAGCATTACTAGCAAATAACCAAATCGTGAGAAATCATTCACAATCAGCACATAGAATTTATTTTCAAGGTTTGACATAGTAGGGGAAGGGCCCCAAACATTCATATGCACAATCTCTAATGGTTTTGTGGATTCATGAATGCTTAAAGAAAAGAGAAGTTTGTGTGATTTATTTTTCTGACGTGTATCACACAACTTTGAGGATTTACATGATGAAATTTGATTTAACTGGGCTAAATGGTGAAGAACTTGCTGAAAGGGATGACTAAGCCGATGATACCAAAGAGTGCCACTGCTAACTTCACTGAGAAATGTCGAGGAAAAGGAATATAGTAGAGCCCATTGGAGAGACCTCCTTCAAGAAGAACTTGTCAGGTCTTCTCGTCCTTAATTACACATTCAGTTTTGTGAAATTCAACAATAACATGATTATCAAGAGTAAGATGAGATATACTAACTAAAATTTTGGTCATATAGGGACATGTAAAACTCGATCAAGAGAGATATTCAGTGCAAGAGAGATCGCCCTTCTTGAGAGTTTGAAGCTGAAGCTTGAGCTCGAGTGTGCGGCTCTGAGATTGAGCGGAGTAGGTCTGATGCAACGTCAGCCATAGTGCAGCAGAAGAATCACACGAGATCGCTTGAGCTAGTATAGAGGGTGAAAGAGTAGAAAGAAGCCAGACAAGAAGTAACTGATCTTGGCGATGCCAAGTATCAGAGGAAGAATCAGTCCTGGTAGAAGGAGGTGTGCCATCAAGAAACGATAAAAATCCATATCCCCTAATAACAATCCCCTAATAACAGGTAACACTTGCGACTTCCAAAGAAGAAAATTATTTTCATCTAGTTTTGGATTGATGAAATAGTTGAATTGAATGGGGTTTACAGCTGAAGAAGATAGATGAGGGTAAGGGAAACATCAAATATTGGGGAGGTATTCATTGTATTTACTAGTATCGATTTGGAACACTGGTACAGAAAATTTGTAAAAATCTCGTTTGAGAAGAACAAAAAATCAGAAAATGATGTTTGCCAGAAACTTTGATAGAATGATAAGACTCTAATTGAAGATGTAATTGTGATTCATTTCATTCAATCTCAATCATTACAATGTACAGACTTTTTGTAGTCTTCATATAAATCTAGAATGTTCTATACAAAATGTAATTGCCTGTATATTAGGAAATTTGGGACTAATTAATTATCGGTTTTAGCGTGATCGATGTATGCAACTTGAAGCTAATGAAACTACCTACGGACCTTGTTACCAAAAAATATCTATCTGAACTGAAGTCTAGCTATTTGAACAGAGTAAGACTCTACAGATAAACTTTTCAGCATGTATGCAACTATATCGCAATATTTTAAAGGGTGGGGATCACTTGACAATGGGTCATTTTGACAATCTTGATAATAAATTTTTAAATAAATATAAAAAAAAATAAAAATAAAAAATTTATGAATATATTCTTCTACTTATAGATTGATTGGTGATTTAAATTTTATGTAATTTCATTATCGATTGATACTTCATCAAGGATTATAAAAAATTTATATAATTTAACGGTCCTTGATAGACTATCAAATGATAATGAAATTGTATGAAATATGAATTATCATCAATCTATAAGTAGATGAACATATTCATAAGATTTTTTTATTTTTAATATTTTTTAATATTTTTTAATATTTTTTTGAAAATTCATTGTCAAAATTGTCAAAATAATCATTGTCAAGTGATTCATTCTCTATTTTAAAATAGGATGCGGATCACTTGATAATGAGTTATTTTGATAATTTTGACAATGAATTTTCAAATAAATATTAAAAAAAATGAAAAAAAAATCTTATAAATATGTTCTCCTACTTATAGATTGATAGTGATTTAAATTTCATGTAATTTCATTATCATTTGATTGTCTATTAAGGACCATCAAAATTTTATATAATTTATAATGGTTATAATAATGAAATTATATAAAATTTAAATCATCATTAATTTGTAAATAGAAAAATATATTCATAAAATTTTTTATATATTTATTTAAAAATTCATTGTCAAGCTATCCCTTCCCTTTAAAATAGACACATGCAAATCAACAACTACACATCTAGAAGCTACACATCTAGAAGGTATGCATACTCTGTGCAAAGTGCAATACTTCTTCAAAATTGGTCATCTCTAGACTCTTGATACCAAAATCAAAATTGCATATTTGACCGCACACATGACCTAAGACTAAGAGCCCGATCGTTCAAAGGAGATGAGAAACCACGCAATTCTTTTATCTGAGTAGAATATTGACAAAACTTAATTTTCAATTGAAAGGAGATTATTCTACTGTAGTACGCCAATGCAAGTCATGAGTTATGACTGAAAAATAGAACAGAGGAAAGTTATCACATACGGTTTGATGCGCTTTGCTATCTAAAATTATAAAATCAAATGGGCCCTAAGTGTCAGAATCAGATCAGGTCAAAAATGACCTTTATTTGGCAGTATTATTAGACCAATTCTGATGCATAGCTTATAGAGCGAGCTAACCAACTTTTGATGCATTTTCTTGATAATGTGATAACTGATAAGGACATCATTAAGAGTTGTTTATTTTATTTTATTTTATTAAACGAAGTCATATTGTTCTGGTTCCCGGTTAACTATATTGAAAATTTTAAAATGCTCTCATCAATTTTTCATCAATTCCTGTATCATGATTAAAAAATGGAACTCCTAAAAAACTAAAGCGTGTGAGATCCATGTATAATTATAGTGAAAAACAATAGAGCGCAATATCCGAGGCACTGTATAAATTCCCTAATATATATAATTGTGATCTGATCGTCAATGGACTGGATATGTGGAATTAAAAAAGTCTTTGTTGTTTTTAGTTTCTCTAGAGGACCGTTATTAACGAATTATCGAATGCTTACTGATGAGGGGCCTCGGCATGATTTGCACTAACGTATATAATGATATAGCTATTTATATGATTGTTTGTATATATTTAGACTATTTAGTCACTAACGTATATAATGATATGGTTATTTTTATAAAATAGATGAATTTTTATTATAAAATTAGTAAAATATAGATAAACAAATTTAAAAAAAATAATACAAATATACTTATTTAGACTCTAGTTATTTATAGTCAAATGAATATAAAATATTATAATAATTGAACTCATTTAGAACTCAAGCTCAATGGCTCAGTTAAATTTTAGGTCGAGCTGGATTAGCTTGAATTATAAATGAGTCAAATTTGAACTAAAATCGGTTCGGCTCATTTGTAATTCTAAAGTCAAATATGCATATCCCCCTATGATCGGCCAATCCATTATCTAGTCTTCTGTAATTTATGTTTTTTTTTCAAAATGACAAATTAAGAGATGTTAAATAAATTTACTTTTTTTTAAAAAATCGTAAAAACAGAAAAGTACATGTAGACATATTGTTGTGTTTCTAAATTGATTATATTTTAAATTTCATACAATTTATTTATTGTTTGATACTTCATTGAGTATCATTAAGTTGAAACCATTTTAAATTATGTAAAATTATGTTGATCTTTAATGAGCTATAATTAATGATCCTTAATGAGCTATAATCAAACTACATGATAAAAAAATATATCTATAAATTGTATCATATTTTTAAAACCATTTTAAAATTATTTATAACTTGTCTATCAGAATTCTATATCCAGAAAAATAGAGCAAGTTTTTCAATATTTTTAGCTATGTCACATCACTCATATTTTTTACCATTGATTTTGTTTTCTCTCTTTATTTATCTTAATCAAATGACTCATATCATTTTATTTCTTCATTTAAAGAGATGATATGATGTCTCTAAGATATAATTTAAAGCAATACAACTCTTTATATTTTTAATAAATTATTATCTAGCTAATTATAATATTTATCATTAAATATATTTTTAGCATTTTAAAAAATATATTTATGTTCAAAAATTTTCTAATAAAATTTATTTTATAAAAAAAATATTTTTAATATATGATTTGTTATATATGCTATATTTTTTTCGGACAAAACCCGATGAACAACTCTAGTATTAGAATAGTGATGCCAAACGGCTAACAATACAGACAGTCAGATCATCATCTGATGACCTTAACAAAACTGTACATCCCATAAGACATCATTTTTTTTAGTAAGATATTTGTCACGAGTTAAAACCTTGGCTTGCTCAGTTCCCTCAAGTCTTATATTATAGTTAACACATTTGTTTAATCCGTGATGCTGGAGGTATGTTAGATAAACTTGAAACGAGGAGCGTGTGTTTGAACATTACTCATGTATATAGACTAGCAATGTGATGCACATTCTTGGATCAAAAAGATAGCCCAAGCCAACTGGCAGCTTACAAATATATCAAGCACATACACTTTAAGGGATGAGCTTATGGGCAGAGACAGTTTGATATGGACAGAGTCAGATCTTAATTCTTCTTCAATGTAAAAAGACAAATATATTCCTAATTAATTATCGTCCCTTTTGGAAGCTAGTTGTATCATGCACCCAATTTTCTGGGAAATAAAAGTTGTCGATTTTTTTAAAAAAAAAGGTTTATTTTTACCACATAAGTTCACCTCGATCTCTGCTTAACCAAATTAGGTGAGATAAAAAATGAGAAATTGAGTTAATATCTATAAAGCTAAAAAATACAAGGAAATAAAAAGAGGTTCTCAAATATTTTTATAATTTTACTTTTACTCTGATATTGACATCAAATATTTAAATAAATTATTACGAAAAACATCTTATAAAAACATTAATCTAGTTAATAATGCAATTAAAATAAAATTATTTGTTTCTGGTTAAATATTATTTATTGAAATAGATGGATTTTAGTAATTTTGTATTTACTATGTATCACAGTATTAACGATATCTATTTTCTGTGAAGGCCCAAAATAAACTACATTCCTTTATTTCATGACTTGATTTTTGATTTTTGGGTGATGGTCAATTCATAATGGGCTTCATATGTCTAAATCTTTTTCTTTCATTTTGCCAAGATGCGTACACGATACAGAGAACTTAATTAAATTTATGTTCAAAAAACACGAAAATAATAAGAAAGTAATTCAGATTTTTACATGTATGGTACGTGCTCATGTGCAAATTATGAATGAATGGGGAAACAAGAACAGTATTTGTTCATTTATTATAGCATTGTATTGTTAACAGGAAAGATATCTAACCAGAAACATTGACGAATTCCTTCATATACGAGACTATATGAACGCATTACAATACAAAAGAAATCAACGATCAACATTAAAAATATTTTATAAGACGTTGGAGAAAACCTTTGAGTTTATATACTTTTCTAAAATTCAAAAAATGATTATGAACTTGGATAAAATATACGGACTCGGCATAATATCTAAAATATATATTATCTACATAATTGACTCAGATTGTATATTGTCACACTGCATAATAATAAAATGTCAAAATTAGAGAACCCAATCAATGTTAAATGACAAGCTAACAAAAAAATAAAAGTAAGTTTATATTTTCAGGAGATGCTACTTAAATGTAATAAATATAATGGTACTTTTGAAAATCATGACACCAAAACAATAATTACTATTAAATAAAATGCTAAAATGAATGATAAGTTCTTAGCATTTCATATGGGTTATCTACCAACTTTTTTTACTTCATAATTCAGAAAGTCAGATTTTTTTTTAATAAATAAGTAGAGAAATAAGGAATTTCTTTATCTGCTTGAAAAAAATATTTCATATCATATTTTCTGTAATTTTATAGTGAAATTAGTCATATTTTATTTTGTGCAATTTTATATGAACATTTGTCCTTGTTTAGCAGAATTAGTGATAAAAAAATTCTAAATTCTCCTCAGTAATTGATTTAATAACGGTAGTTTTTGAACTTTGGCCCAAAATAAGTGGTTTGATGCGACAAAAAAAAAATCCTAATTATCCCTACAAAATTAACAATGAAAGAACCTCTCAGTTATAACAACCTAAAAGAATTTTACTTCAAAATAAGTATTAGTCAATTAATGCACAAGAAATCTTTATTATGTTTAGAGATTTTTTTTAATTCTTAAAGTTCATTAAACAATTCTTATTTTCGTTGATCATTTCTTATTTTCAATCTGTAGTTCCTTTACCTCGGTCTCAAGATTCATTATACAATCATCCCGACATTACAAGTGAACACAATTTAAAAAAAAATTATAGATTTATTTGAGTTGTCAAATATAAAAGAAGAAATAAAATAAGTGAAAATTAAGAAAAAAAATTAAATGTCACCAATATAGAAATAAGTGTGAATTCTTTTATGAACAGATTTATAGAACTTAAATCAATCTCTCTTGGCTCTACTTCTTCCTCTAATTTTTTTTTTCTCATAGAGTGTGCGCTTTTATTCTCCACTATTTCTCTCAATCAATGCTGCCATTTGTCCTGACAATTAGGTTCAGGACAAATTATGAGTTTGTTTATCAAATTTTGAAGGCTTTATTTTTTTTGGTGAAAATAGAGATATATATTTAGTGCAATGTTTGATCTGGAGGAAAGTATATGCTTAAACTTTGAATCTTTTAGTATCTTTTTCTACTTTCCAGTTCCATATTTATCAACTGCATATTACAGTGGTTATCATTTCTTCATCGGTTCATAATACTTTTTTGTCCCCATATCTACAAAAGTAATATTCTACAATTGCAATAGGAGAAATGGTACCATGTATATACTTTTTTTTATGTACGATTACAATAGTCATGTATTTTTTCTAAACCTCTATAACAAAATCTTACGCGAGTAATAATTTACCAATACTAAATATTTGTTTGATTTTCTGAATTGAAACTTCACTAATTGTCAAAGTAGTCATTGTCAATTCATCCCTCCCCCTTTCCCAAAACCTACCGCAACTCAATTATGGAAAAGTTGTACTATTTCGAAAGGAGTTGCTTTCTCGTTTCAATATGCATTTATTTCCCCAATCAGCTATATATTCAACTGTAATCGAAATTGTTATTTCATGTTTTTCCCTTAGATATTTGAAAAATTCGATGTGATTTTCTTCTCTAAATTGCTCACTTATGCTTTTGATATTTTCAGAACTGATTGTGCACTCAACCGAATAGTCCATTATCCATATTGATTATTGGACCACGGATTCTTAAATAACATGTATCTAATTTTATTAAAATTCAGTAACTCCCTCCTCAAATCATTAAAGGACCTTTGAATTATCCTAGTTCTTAACAATACCCATCTCACAAAACCAATACATTATGCATCTGACCAATGAAAAGAAAATGGATGTTTGCTATAAGCAAGCAAGAAAATATAGGGGCATAAGACTTTGTTCATGCTAATATAAATAAATAAATAAAATTTAAGTGACTGCATGTTTTTTTGTAGTTAGATTTTTACGAAAATGTTAATAAAATATGGATTACATGCTTTCTTTATGAGTAATCACGTTTCAATAAAGAAAATTCATTATTTACCCAGCATTACTTTAGCGTTAATGAGTCCTAAACTAAACTGATTTTATCCTCCTGCACCGTGTTCAGCTAAATATTTTCTCAACGACCATCAAAAGATTCTTTCGAACCAGGATTGCCGGAAATCCATATTAGGTGTCCGGAAATAAAAGGTGCTGGATTGATTTTCCATGATTGAAAAAAAAAATTATATTGTCTCTCATTACAGTTGGCTTAAAAGGCCTTATATATGCTTACACTACTTAGTGTAACGGAAAGAAAAGAAAATTATCGTTGATACCAATAGTACCGTTGGTACTGTCCTTACTAATAAAAATAAAAAAGAATAATTGCAACCCCTAGTTTAATTACAAAGTTGGATAGCATTTATTCTTAATAAGCCTATAATGAGTATTAATCTGAAGCTAATCACCCATTAATCTTAACAATAAGGAGATCTGTTTCACACTACTTTACTTTTTGGGACATTGAAAGATATTGCATGTTGATGTCAGTTTTTTTTCTGTAAATTTAGTTCATTCTGAGAGTTAATTAGATTTAGCTTATTCACTGTAGCAGTCATCCCAAATTGGTCTATTATCTGTGGAAGAATATTGAATTTTGTTACTTTTAGAGTTTTACTTGTTGTCCCAACTCCTAGTTAATCGATTGTATTGCATTCAACACAATTGTGTGCATCCCCAGCTCCATTTAATTAATTTTGCTATTTTTCATAGGATGTGAATAATCAAGAGTTCACTGGTGATGGATCTGTTGATAGCAAGGGAAACCCTATTAAGAAACAAGGCACTGGCAACCGGAGAGCTTGCCTTTTATTTTTGGTACTTGAGAAAAATTGCATTATGCATCCTATGCTTTGCATGTTTTTATGCACCTTGTTTCTTCAACAAGACATAGGATAAAAGTGTAAACAACAATGATATGGTAACAATATGATCCTGGTAAATTAAACAGGAAATGAGTGTTGTGAGCGTCTGGCTTACTATGGATATCGACAAGGGATATCGACAAGGGATATTGACAAACCTTGTAACTTATCTTATGAAAAAACTGCATCAAGGAAATGCATCTGCCGCAAGTAATGTTACCACTTGGGCTGGGACTTGCTCTTTGGCCCCCATTTATAGGCGCAATATTTGTTGATGCCTACTGGTCAATACTGGACAATTGTTGTTTTCTCTACTATATACTTAATTGTAAGTTATTCTCTTTCTTGATATGGATATTACTTTTCAAAAGTTTTAGGTTTCTCTCTTGCCTATTGTGAATCAGTGATCTTTCTCAGATGATGTACTTAATGCCAGTAAAGTACTACTGAAGACTCTTACTAGACTATGATTATGATTTGGTATTTGGATTATGCCCCTTATGCACAGATCTCAATGCATTTTGTATTTAAATATTTTTATATTAATAAACTGCTTAGTTAATAAATTTGCATAAAAATCAGCAAACTGATATATAGGTATAATAGTATTCCTATAAGACTAACTGGCATTTGTCCTCCGTACTTTCTCTTTGTATACTTTAGGTAGTTATATGGTACTTTGCACCATCTTCAAAGAGAGTCTGAACTTTAAATGTAAATTTTCCTGAAATTGAACTGGTATTTCATCTCTGTTACAGGGAATGAGCACACTAACCCTCTCTGCATCAGTACCCGTATTCAAACCTCCACCATGTGATGGATCTGTCTGCCCTGAAGCGACCCCAGCCCAATATGGTGTATTCTTCTTGGGTCTATACCTGATTGCACTGGGTACGGGCGGCATGAAACTGTGTGTCGTCTCCTTTGGTGCAGATCAATTTGATGACACAGACCCTGCAGAGCGGATCCAGAAAGGATCATTCTTCAACTGGTTTTTCTACTCCATTAACATTGGTGCCCTTATTTCTAGTAGCTTCTTGGTTTGGGTACAGGATAATTGGGGTTGGGGCTTAGGTTTGGTATACCAACTATTTTCATGGGTCTGGCAATTATAAATTTCTTCTCTGGTACACCATTGTATCGATTTCAGAAACCAGGTGGGAGTGACATCAATACGAAAATGGAGTGTAGAAGTGCCATGTGATAGTTTGCAATTGTATAAGGTGGAGAAGGGATCTGCAATTGAAGGTATGATTTTAGCTGTAAAGGCTTCTGATTATCACTATTATGCTTTCGTGCTTTGCAAACTAAGGCAAGATTCTGTTATATTTACACTATTTCCACCTTTTCTGAAACTAGCAATGCCTAACATGTAAAAACCTTGCAAACATCATTGTATATTAAAATGGCCTTCAAGGCCAAAATGACTAAATTACTTTTGAATGTTAGCACAACCAATTTGTATTAATGAAGTAGCAGAAAGTGAACATCTAAATTTCATTACTTTGGTTATGAGACTCATATGGGGGGAAGCACATCTCAGAAGTTAAGGCAAATTTATGAACATGCAGTAGAATACAGTTGTGAATACTATATTACTTATAAGGCAAATTTATGAACATGCAGTTGAATACAGTTGCCAATACTATATACCTATGTTACCCCAATACTTCATATACTCTGCCAAACAAGTATCTGATACGTATCCGATATGGATTTGCATCCGATACGGTTTGGATGCGTATGTGATACGCCACATGGTGTATCATATTATTTTATTCACTTTGACCGGCCGATAAGGTCTCCGATTCGTTTGGATACAAGCCAATACAGCTACAATTCAATTTGGACACAGATTGGGTGTGTTTCTGGTTTGTTTAAGACAACAGAGCAGCAGCTACTGGACTGCTACATGGAATAGCCACATCAACTTCTGTAAATTAGCTAAGGGTCTGTTCACTTGTGTGGAAAATATTTGGAAAATTATTTTTCTCAGAAAATAAAAATCTGAAGGAAAAGAAAATATTTTTTTGTATTCATTTGTACAGAAAAGAAAATACTATTTTCTTTCTACTTGTTTAGTTGAAAGGAAAAGAAAATTTGTATCTCTTAAATTTTCATAATCAGAGCTTTCAATGGCGAATCATTTTGTGTGCTTTTTAACTAAACTTTTATATAATATAAACCCAAATGCTGATTGAAGCAGTGACTTAGGTGGTACCACGTTTTATTAATTTATCCCTTATCTAATGCTTGTGTTAGTGTCATTTAGTTCGTACTAAAAAAATTGAGTATGATAAGTTTCACCGTTTGTCTGCGCTCAAACAAAATAATAACAAATCCCAATTCTATCATAGAATCCTTATTAACTATACAAGGTCAGCTTCCACATTCAAAGGAAAAAGCACAAAAAGTGATTAAGCCTTTGTATACCAACCTGACCCAACGTGGTGTAAGATAAACTAACAGATAAACTAACAGGTATATGTGCATAACAATAGCAGTTTTACTGTCACGGAGGCTTTAACCATAATACCATGCTTAAGATCAAATTTGTGAGAAAAAAAACAAAACAGAAATAAATAATGAGACTCCAAGCAATAAGTCTTTAGCTGTTATTCCCCCACATCTCCCAGTCGCTAAAATGAAAGGAACATGTTACCTTGGTTTTGCTTTTTAACTCATCAGCCAGGATGATTCATTCTGAAACTCCGGTTTTATATCCAAATTTTCAGGGCGTATGAATTATTGTAGCAGGCCCATCTTTTCAAAAAGCTCCTCATCGCTCCATGCATCTTCTAGTATAGTCGCAAATACCCCATCACTGGAACTGGCGTCAGTCACTATTGACTACTTTGAGCGCCTCATTTCTTGTGAGCCAGAGAACGGAAATTACAGATGGAGTGAGCGCACGACAATGGGGAAAGAGCAGCTTCATCGATTTTCATTTTCGTTTTTCGTAGAAAAAAACGGAAAACGAAAATGGATATTTTCAGCGTTATTCGGAAAGGAGGTTTCTGCGGAATTTGTGTTTAATAGTAACCGAACGCATGAAAACTCAAATTCCACAGAAAATAATATTCCGAAGTTATTTTAATGCGAAACGAACAAACCCTAAAGGAAATAGGGTGGAAAAGAAAGAGCACTGGGGATGGGATTTGGACCCAGGATTTTGGGTTATCACCCTAGCGCACAACCACTGAACCCTTCATTTGTGCTATTTTTGTGTTTGACTTGTACATATATCGGTAGAAAATATATTCTTTCTTTTATATTTTTATATAAAAGTATCATACATTTATTTTCATATTTTGTATATATATATCCGTATTCGTATCTAACGTATTCGTATCTAAGTTTTTTTTGAAATTAACGTATCGACACATTTGCACCTGTGCAACATATTATATTACCGTCTGGTTTGGGGAATAACTATGAAAAGTTAGGTGTCATCATAAATATGAAAAAAAAATTGGTCATAACGTGCAAAAGGACTTCCTCTTTTGATCCTTGTTATTTAAGTTTCTGAAAACTTTTAACCACTGTAACCTATAAACAGGGAGATGGATAGGGGGTTGTATTAAGCCCTTGGATCAAAATGAACTACAGAATTCAATAGAATAGAGAGATGAATTTCAATAGAATGGAATTCACAATCCTGTTTCAACAATGGCAATTTTATTCTGATTTTGTGATATTTCAACAAACTCTTCTATCGGTTAATAAATTACATATTTACCATCTGCTGGGGTGGAAAAATCAGACTAAAATTATAAAATTGAGCACTGAAAGAAGAGGAAAGAGCAATTAGTGAAGAAAAAGATGTAATTACGTACTTGTCGAAGTCAAATTTATATTGCAACGATGAAGGACAGAGAAGAAGGTCAAAACGGACTGTTGTCGCTGCCAAACAGATTCTCATCAAATACCTCGGTTTTTTCTGGGAGTCGTCAACGTGATTTCCCCCTTCTCAAATTGTGTGGACCGAATTCATCTCTCGTCTCTTCTCTCGTTCCGATCACGAAGCCGGTGCAAGTTCCATTTCAGATTGTTGTTTTTGCAAGCGAGAATCCATCTTGATCAGGGTAAATATACATTTGTTTTCGATTATGGAACTTAGTTTAATTTTCCCTTTTTCAAAATCTGCAGCGTTACACTTCAGAATATTTAGCTATACTCTGAACTGACAATTTAGATGAATTAACCCCTTCTCCTCTAAGGGTGTGTTTGGATGGTGTAGAATAGCATTGTTGAGAATAGGAGTATTGTTTCGGATTAGCAATCATTCAAATATAAAATTGAAATCAAAAATAGCAATAGAACAGTGTTAATCCGCTAATCTCGTTGGGTTAACTCTCCATGAAGATAGTGAAAATAATAAGAAATTAATTTTTTTCTTTTATATTAGTATGGAGTAGTATTAGATAATAATTATTATTCAATAAAATACTAAAAAATAATTAATTATTTTAACTATTTTCTCGGCTTTCAAACAACCAAATAGTAAAAAATAGCATTGTTCTCATATTTTCCGATATATAACACTAACCTATGAATTATTCTTTCACTAATCCTTTCACCATCCAAACACACTTTAACCATTTCACTTTAGAAGTAAGCTTTCCTTTACTTTCTTCAGACTGAAGAGCATCATATGCATTGTTGCTCGGCTTCCAGTGAATTGAAGTTGTATCCGCACTATCCTCAGCTGGGCTGGGCCTACATATTAAGGAGGCCTTTGTGAACTCACTACAGAGGATGTGATGGGCCTGCCACAATATATACTGTTGTCGGATGTCTTTTTGAAATTAGGATTTAGGAATGTTGGCAAATATCAAGTGAGGCCATAGTGAAGGGCACTTGAGGGTCCACTGGTTGGAACTGGTTGGATTGCGATTCTATATTGCGCTGCAGATTGGGTTGACCGTTGAGCGCGTTTAATCATCAGAAAATAAAGGAAAGCAACGGAGTTTCATCTATCAGTGATTCTTTTGTGTTTGATGTTTAAATTTTCTGAGATTAATAAAAGTTATCGGTTCCTTGTCTTCCTTCATTCTTTCGTTCGGTTTTCTCCACAAAATCACCCGGAAAACACCATGCCCTCTATAATTGAAGTCATGTTGTGAGCCCTGCAGAAGGAAAATGGTAGAATGCGACAAAAAAAAGGAGAAATCAAATTAGGGGGTCAATTATTGATTTGATTCGAACCTGATCTAATCCCACATAATCCGATGATAAATGGAATAGGTATGGTTTTAATTTTTTTTACCCAAATCATATTGGGTCGGGTTCGGGTCAACCCGACTCAACCCAATTAATTATGTTTTTAAAGTAATTTTATGATTTAGTATTAATTAAAACTTAAATATACACTAATTATATATTAATTAAGATTAATTATAAATTAATTAATATTTTATTGCTTAAAATTATATAAAAATAATTAATTAATATTTAATTATTTTACACGGATCATGTCGACCCGTGACCCATCGGGTCGAGTATGGGTCAAGATTTTTTTATCCTAATTTAATCAGGTCAGATCAAGAGAAATAATAAAATAATATGATCCCGACCCGAACCCGACCCATTGACACCCCTACATCAAACTAAGTATGTAGCGGGTCACTTTATTCTAACTTCTGACCATAGTAATAAGTTCGTGATTTCGGAAACGTCCGGCGAGGACAAAAATTCGACGTTTGGATATAATACGGGTATAATTCAAAAATAGTTCATTTCATATAATTATAATGATAAGTATTAAAATATATTAAAAATATACAATACATATAAAGTAACATATAATATATTTTTTATTGAATAATTCTCAAATAAAACGTTTTCTTACCCAAAAAAATATAATGTATATTAAACTGACGAATTATTCGTGAAACATCTTCCTATGGAAAAAAAAATAAATTATTTGTATATAATTCGTGAATCATGTTACTATGGTTCTACTTGTTATATAAGAAACAAATATTTATATATTAAAAAATATCAAAGTAACAAAAACATCCTTACTTCATCCATAAAGCAGTTCCACATTTATCAATTTTAGATGGTGAAAAAATCGCTCGTGATTCATTTGAGATTGACTCAAATTTGGATCGCTCGTTAAGTTAATAAATATAGTTTGAGCCAGTTTTGACTCGGTTCACTAAACTCGTTATGTTCACTAAACTATTAATATATATTATTTATATTATTGTATTATGAAACTTTAGTATATTATATAAATTATAATTAATATATGAAATATGGTTAAACTCTATTGTTATTGATTTTTCTTAGTTTTAAAAATTTTGGTATAAAATATTATTAATTATTAAATGAGTTTTTAATGAGCCAACTCGGTTTGCTTGTTAACTTAACTAATCAACCTCTAATAAGCATTTTTGGCTCGATAAATTAATAAACAAATCTCAAATTTGATCTGATTATTATTTACAACCCTAGTCTTTTTTTTTCTTTGAAGCTTTTCGAACGAATCAAACTTTCTAATAGCGAAAGAAATTGATAAGAACAGTTCATGAGCTTTGGTGCAAAAGTAATATTCTCTTGTGGAAGATTATAAGTTTGAAATTAAAATGAAAAATTTTAATAAATAATTAAAATTAATTAGCTTAAATAAACTATGATAGTCGATGAAAGAATCATAATTCTCGTTTTTTTTATAAAGTCTGTCATATACTCATATTCCTTCAAATCAAACGGGCCCAAATTTAACAAATTGCACACCTTTTATTGGTTGCACGATTATCTTCCTAAAGATCGAATGCAATG
This sequence comes from Schoenoplectus tabernaemontani, assembly GCA_037127355.1. Taxonomy (NCBI): domain Eukaryota; kingdom Viridiplantae; phylum Streptophyta; class Magnoliopsida; order Poales; family Cyperaceae; genus Schoenoplectus; species Schoenoplectus tabernaemontani. The sequence goes on from CM073752.1 coordinate 17,567,689, forward strand.
TAACCTATCAAACAACAAAGATAGGACTGTAAATGGATATTTAAATTTTAAAAATTCGATCTAAATCATTATGAATGGATCATATTTATAAAATAATGTATCCGATAATTTATTGGATCCACATATAAATCTTTAAAAAAATCATTTTATTTTTTGGATTTGCATTTGGATATTGCATGATCCAAATTCAAATTCATTAATAACAACAACAACAATAAAGTTTTTAATCCCAAATAAATTGGGGTAATCTAGAAATAAAACCCAATCTGAAAGCATAAAATCAAAAATCTCAAATATCAATGATAATAATGAGAATGATAAAAATAATAATAATAATAATAATAATAATAATAAATAAATAAATAAAATAATAATAATGATAATGGTGATGATAATATGATAATAATAATGATGATAATGATGATGATAATATGCTAATAATAATAATAATAGCAATAGTATAATAAACCTCTATTATAAAATCTATTTCTAAATCCTAAATTTTAAACCCTAAAATCCTAAAAATCTAAGAACTAAAAATCTAAGAATTTAAAGTCTATAACTCTACTACTAGACTCTAGCTCCTAAATCATGGTTCGGGTATATGAATCATCATATTCCAAGCACTCATATTCAAAATAAGATCTTTTGATATATTTCATTCATTTAAATCTTTTTTTATTGTTTCCTCTCATGTCAGTCTCGGTCGATCTTTTCCTCTTCTTGGGTTTTTAGGACGACTTAAAAATATCATTGCGTACCGATGTCTCAGGATGCCTTCGTTGGATATGATCAAACCATCGCAAACGATGTTGGACTAACTTCTCTTGAATATAATCATCATTTCTGATTCGATATCTCCTTGTGTGGCCACATATCCAACGCAACATCTGTATTTCAGCTACATTCATCTTCTGAATGTGTTGTCCTTTTGTAGCCTAACATTCTGGGTCATACATCATCGTGGATCTAATCGTTGTCCTGTAGAACTTACATTTTAGTTTGTTTGGGACCTTCTTATCATGGAGAATACCAGATGCTTGTCTGGTTTTAATACTAAGATGTATATAATTACAAAAAATCTATAGCAAATTAATAATTATAATTATAATAATTAGATTAGTCTCAACAACAATTAGATCACATTATTTTAAGAAAATATGTCATGTAAATTAGTTGAATTAATATTTTAGTATTATATTATATTTTATAGTGCATATAATACACATTTTATGCGTGTTAAATATTAAAATTGTTATTATTATAAATATTTAAATATAGATTTCGATAATGATCCGAATCTGATCTGCCATATAAATGGATATGGATTGCATTTTAATTCTCAAATTGTAATAGATTTGAATCTGTATATAGATCATATAAATTTTTAATGGATCCGCATTTGGATCAAGTAGGATTTGATATGAATCTATTGGATTAATTTATGATACATCCATTGTGAAAAATTTGAATCAAATCCAATATGTTATAAAGAGATGTGATAGTGGATAGGTGCACTAAAGAGATGTATGAATTTATAAATAGACACTGGTCTTTTCTCTCTCTCACTTATCAGAAAGTGAGAAACTATCACTATTATAAAAGAGAAAAAGAAAGATATAGAAAAAATATTATGCTAAGTCTTAAAGATTTTTAGATCATAAAAATCAGAAGGCTTTCAGCTTCGACGTGAAAGTTAACGAAATAACTTATAAGTCATATTCTTTAATTAACAGAATTTAATTCATTGACACCCTAAATAAAGAGGTCTTTAACCAATTTTGGCAAGAAAGAACTAAAAATTAAGTTAGGATCCATGTTACATAAATTAGTATTAAGATTATTTAAATCATGATTTACGGAAAGAACAACTGAGCAAGTAAAGAACCGAAATGGTCACGGTGTGGTAGTGATAACTGACAACAGCTATACAATTAGGATCCTAGAGAGATCGAATGTTCATGGATACGGTATGGATCAAGTTTGTTTTTTTTTAATACATATAAATATGGTTACGGTTTTCAATCTAGAATCGAATACGTATACAGATTCATATAATTATCTGATCTGATTTTTTTTTAATTCAGACATCCATTTCAAATATCCATTATATTTCTTCCAATTGAGTTTCTGAATTTACTATATAATTTGTGCTTATGTTTTCATTAATTTAGATTTTTTTTTATATTTGTATCAACTAATGTAATGATAATTAAATGACTAACCTTTTTAATTAAAATTAAAATTTTCTAATTAGCAACCACTAGAATAATAAACTATTTGCAATTTTTTCTTCTTAATCGTGATCACCGTGACTCGGAACTAAGATTCTGAAAATTATTTATAACTGTTTGACCGGGACATAATATAAAGGAAAAGAAACGAAATGTCTTGATATAGCTTGTGGTTAATTACTACTACAACTAAAACTTCAGCGTCACGCATTTTCTAATGATTACAGGCAATTCAATCAATGTACCGCGAGCTTAATTCGTCAACAAAAAGATAACAACTAATGCTCGTTAGTGTTGTAAAAAAAACCCGGACGGTCAGACAGACTTGCCGAATCATTGGTTGCGACCCGTCCCGTCACGATTCGGGACTCAACTCGTTAAACTCATGAACCGTTAGAACCGGCGGATCCATTAAGGGACAAGCATTGGCAAGTGCCTCCCCTTAATATTCAATATTACTATGAATTATTATGTTTTTCTCTAAAAAATATAAAAAACTTAGTATATTAGCATTGAAGTGTCTAGGCTTAAAATATAATGACTAATAATATATGTCTATTTTCTATTGTGTCCATCCTTGCTTCAAGCTCTGGATCCGCCACTGTTAGGACGGGCGCAGACAAAAAAATTCAAAAAAAATTGTGCTAGACTCGATCCGTTTTGGATTCGTCCCGACCCGACCCGCCCAACCCGTGCAAAGCCACCCCCGACCCGTCCCGACCTGACCCGGGAAACCCGTGCAAATCCGACCCATATCCGGGAAAATTCAAAAAAAGACGGAAAAAAATAAATTTTTTTGGTCAAAAATATAAATAGTTATATATTTTTAATATTATTAATAATTATTTTTGAGAATTTATTTGAATTTTATTGGATTGTTTTTTAATTTTTGAAAAAAAAATCCGCTGATCCGTCCCGTTCCCGATCCAACCCGCCCTGTCTAACCCGACGGATCGCGACCAAACCCCTTAAAATGGATATGTCCTAACCCGTCCCGTGAAAACCCGTTGATCCGTCCCGACCCGTCCCGTCAAAACTTGCTGATCCATACAAACCCGTCCTATCCCGATCCGATCCGTCCCGTTTTTAATACACTAATGCTCGCTGCTTGCACACTGACTGGTCAGAAATTACTTTTTAGCACAAGCCTGCATGCCGCCGAATTCACATCGTATGAAGTATTTTATGTATAGATATCTGTTATAAATCGCTCTGTAAACCTAAGATCATTGCAGTCATGATTGCGGATGGTTATCATATTGATCTGACGGTCGTAAAGCTCGGACAATTACACAGCATGGAGTACTAGCATACAGACTCCACGCTACTGCCACACATTTCAGCAACCTCAAATCCTATAAAAATAAAAGACAAAAAAAAACAAAGAACGATTTTTAAAAGAAAAAAGAGCAGGAGCAAAAAAATTTGAAACTACAACTGAATTTTTGTTAGAATTTAATTGAAAAGATTTATGTTGAAAGATATATGTCACCAGAATAATTAATACAACAAGGGTTTGTGATAGAGATATTAAGCGCAATATCCTATCCCAATCTAAATCTTAACTCTTAAGTGTAATAATTGATGGATAAAATCGCAGTGTTAATCACTGCCTGATCAGATTCAGGTCGTTTTCAGACTTCCAGCACATAGATTTGGTGACGCGCTCTTTCTTGACCAGTTCTTGTCTGAAAGCAACCAAGAAGGTTGAAAAGGACAAAAGATTGTTCCACTACCAGAAGATCTCTCCAAGCGTCTCTCTCTTCATTATTATTTATTAGTTGCCACGCTTAATAAAACGGGGCAAACAATAATTGATGGCTATCAACTTCAGAGTCAAGTTCATATATCATGGCCAAAGTCTTTGAAATGAAGGACGGTTAATTAACTTAATCGAGAGATATTTTTATTAAAGAAATATATAATTTATGACTAGTGCTTTAGAAAAATTCTTGGAAATTTTTCAATATATTTTAGTAGGAGATTAATTTTGTGCCTAGATGGAATTTTTGGCACACGCTAATCACGCTAATTTCAATTTTTAAAGTTTAAACCCATTTTGTGCGGTGAGCGTAGAAATGCCAAGCCCATTTTTAGCTGTAATTTGTCCGGCTCTTGACAAGAGTTTGGCTCCTCATTGCTCGATTGTTTGTTTTTAATAGTGGTTGTAGGTATTCAGTATGGATGATAGTGATGTCGTTACTGTCGTTAAAATCATAGGTGTAAATCTTAGCATGCGTTGAAGAAAGAAAATTAGCATCTTAAAAGAATTTAATGTTAAATCCGATCTCTAATATAAAAAGGACGTTCATAAAACAAATAACGGTTGTCAAAAAGAGAAAAAAAAAACACTGAACACTGATTTTTTTTATCTTCTACTTCCATGTATCAAAATCTAATGATTTTTTTGTGTTTATATTTATTAATAATAATTATATAAAAGCTAGATTTCGTATAACAGCAAATTAACATACATGCCATGTCATAGAATTCTACAAATAGCACGCTGTGACTTGTTACATCATGATATGTGTGTTTATTATGTGGCATATTTTGTATGTCGTGTGTCATATTTTTTTCATATGATATATCTCCTCTCAATTAAAAATAATACGTTACGTAAAAATTATTAGAGATATCATGAAAAATTCTAATATTTTTAAAATATTTTCAGAAATTAAAGGAAAAATTAGTTATTTGCCACTACGAACTTTCAAAATTATATTTTTGCCACTATGAACTTTCAATTGAGAAAATATCATTATAAAATATATTTATTCTTGAATTTGTCATTATGCCTATTTAATCATAATTAAAAAATCAAAAAAATTCTTAATACCAATTTTACCCTCAGGCCATATGATTTTGCTCAGGCGCTCTAACTCGTGATTTCACTCAGACGCATCGCTAGCAACTAGCACATGCTCTAACTCATACACTTGTGATCGCTAGCAACTATAACACACACTCAGCGGCAACTAATTTATTAAACCTAGTTCGTGAGTGAGATGAATTAATTACTGTTATTTTTTCTACTGTCTTTTTGGAATGATGTATACCTTTAACAAATTTTAGAGGAAAGTCTCACATTTTGATTAATTTCTGGAGAGTTGTTAGTGTCTTTTATACCTTTGTTACTTTATTACGATCGAAATATTATACAAAGAGATGTTCTTTTGCTTATTATTATAACATTTTTTATATTAGAGTATGTTGGCTAGTGTGATTTTTAATCTTATCAGTGTCCTCAATGAAGTCAATGGCAAAATAATGTGCATTTATGGAGCTATTTATATCTTTTCAATTTTTTAGGTTATATAAATTATATAAAGCTAAAAATTAAGTTACATCATACAATAGCATATATAACAACTTAGATAAAATATGCATTATCTCGATTTACCACACAATTCTTCATATAAGATGCATTCAAATTGAAATAAGATACTTACATATCATACTACAGAATAATAACTTTCCTAATTCTATTTGCATATCATTACAACCAACATACTAATCTTTACAATAAATCATCATATTCTATCTCTGAAAGTTCATATTTGACATTATTTTGCATGCTCACAACTCCCATATTACGAAAAAATGTCTTGTACTCTTTCTCCAAAATATAGAAGTGACACTTAAAATTTCTGTAATTTCAAATGTTATAAATGATTACAATTAGCAATGTTTTCGTATTGTAAATAATATTAAAACTTGAAGATTTTTCATTATTGCACTTAAAACTTATATAGAAGATGAACCTACTGACAACCAAAATGGTTTGTCTCCTTTTTTCTCTCAACATATTCTTCTTTGCTTTGATTAAATTGTGTGTTTTATGTTTGCATGAAGTTGCTTGAGTTGAAATTACTTTCATTTTGGTTGTTTTCAGGAAGACCAGAAGAAGAGTCATCTACTGCAGTATAATTTATACACATGATGCAGATGTACAAGAAAAAAATATTCATTAATATTGAATTGATCTGAAAACTGATACTAGTCAATCCAAAACTCATGATAGCCTGAACTCAACAATTTAAAACCTCAATTACTTTACTCTCTCATATGCTGATTCACATATGTATAATTGAAGTACTGATTTTTCCCAATTCCAAATTGATTTACTGGTTCGCATTTGTATATTGAGGTGCTGGTTTCCAAAATGCCTCACTCACTAATTTTTGAATTACCAGAAAAGAAAATTGAATGAACTCATAGTTTTGTAATTCGAAGACGAATCAGTTTGTCTAAGAGGAGCGTCAGAGAAGGAGTAGAGGAGCATACGATGTTTGGCGGAGAGGCGAAAGCGAAACTGCCACTCTTTGTCGAAGAGCAGCTCTGAATCACCTAGGATTTTCAATGAAGAAGAGAGATGCAAGGCTTGCTCGCTCAATGCGCAATAGGAGAGGAGAGTGGATGGTATCTCTAACGAAGAGGAGATGCACAATAAAATAGACGAAGGATCAAGAGGGTAATATCTCTGATACAAAATAAATGTAGAGGGCAAATTTGGTATTAAGAAAAAAATTGATTTTTTAATTGTTATTAAATAGGTATATTGATAAATTTAAGAATAAATCTATTTTGTAATGGCAATTTCCTCAATTGAATGTTTATAATGACAAAATTTTAATTTTGAAAGTTTATAGTGGCAAATAACTAATTTTTCTGAAATTAAAATATTCTTTAAATAAAAATAAAATTCAAAACAATCGCGTATCTAACATGACTAATGATAACTGCACATGACATGTTGTACATGTGCCACATTATGTCATGGATTGATACGTCATAGTTTAATTATGACGTGTCTTATATGTATTCGAGGAAGGAATTAGGATTAAAGAATGTGGGGTCGAAAGATGATTTATAGAGTTATTGAAGAATTAAAGACCTGGAGTACCAAAATATTATATTTTATTAGTAAAATTATTAAATAACTATTTAATTTAACTAACTCTTTAAAAAGTTAGAGGGGTCAAATTTCCGCTGGTCCACCCCTCTCTCCGTCCTTGTACCGTGATTTGTTCTTTTTTTTTGACAATTAATATTATGTAATGTGAAAAATATTTTAATAACATCATGATGTCTTATGAGTTATGACAAAGATGTATTATACTTTTCAATGCACATAATGAAATATGATATTTTTATTTACTGATGTCATTATTGAAAAATGATTGTTGCTTAAGAGAAAAGATTTTAAAAAAATAAAACTTAATTAATAGATCTGGTGTCGAGTGTGTTTCTGAATGAGTTTACATAAGCAACTAATTAATAATATTAAAACTTGAAGATTTTTCATTATTGCACTTAAAACTTATATAGAAGATGAACCTACTGACAACCAAAATGGTTTGTCTCCTTTTTTTCTCTCATCATATTCTTCTATGCTTTGATTAAATTGTGTGTTTTATATAGAAGCTGCTCTGATTTTATGTTTGCGTGAAGTTGCTTGAGTTGAAATTATTTTCATTTTGGTTGTTTTCAGGAAGACCAGAAGAAGAGTCATCTACTGCAGTTTATACTGAATTTATACACATATGATGCAGATATACAAGAAAAAAATATTCATTAATACTGAATTGATCTGAAAACTGATACTAGTCAATCAAAAACTCATGATAGCCTGAACTCAACAATTTAAAACCTCAATTACTTTACTATCTCATATGCTCATTCACATATGTATAATTGAAGTACTGATTTTTCCCAATTCCAAATTGCTTTACTGGTTCGCATTTGTATATTGAGGTGCTGGTTTCCAAAATGCCTCACTCACTAATTTCGGAATTACCAGAACAGAAAATTGAATGAACTCATAGTTTTATAATTCGAAGACGAATCAGTTTGTCTAAGAGGAGCGTCAGAGAAGGAGTAGAGGAGCATACGGTGTTTGGCGGAGAGGCGAATCTAGGGTTTAGCGAAACTGCCACTCTTTGTCGAAGAGCAGCTCTGAATCACCTAGGATTTTCGATGAAGAAGAGAGATGCAAGGCTTGCTCGCTCAATGCATAATAGGAGAGGAGAGTGGATGGTATCTCTAACAAAGAGGAGATGCACAATAAAACAGACGAAAGATCAAGAGGGTAATATCTCTGATACAAAATAAATGTAGAGGGTAAATTTGGTATTAAGAAAAAAATTTATTTTTTAATTTTTATTAAATAGGTATATTGGTAAATTTAAGAATAATTCTGTTTTGTAATGACAATTTCCTCAATTGAATGTTTATAATGATAAAATTTTAATTTTGAAAGTTTATAGTGACAAATAACTATTTTTTCTGAAATTAAAATATTCTTTAAATAAAGGATAAAATTTAAAACAATCGCGTATCTAACATGACTAATGATAACTGCACATGACATGTTGTATATGTGCCACATTATGTCATGGATTGATATGTCACAGTTTAATTATGACGTGTCTTATATGTATTCGAAGATGAAATTAGGATTAAAGAATGTGGGGTCGAAAGATGATTTACAGAGTTATTGAAGAATTAAAGACTTGGAGTATCAAAATATTATATTTTATTAGTAAAATTATTAAATAACTATTTAATTTAACTAACTCTTTAGAAAGTTAGAGGGGTCAAATTTTCGCTGGTCCACCCCTCTCTCCGTCCTTATACCGTGATTTGTTCTTTTTTTATTTTTTGACAATTAATATTATGTAATGTGAAAAATATTTTAATAACATCATGATGTCTTATGAGTTATGACAAAGATATATTATACTTTTCAATGCACATAATGAAATATGATATTTTTATTTACTGATGTCATTATTGAAAAATGATTGTTACTTAAGAGAAAAGATTTCAAAAAAAAATTAACTTAATTAATAGATCTAGTGTCGAGTGTGTTTCTAAATGAGTTTACATAAGCAACTAATTAATAAGAAAGATGATAATCTTTGAGTTAATCTCTAAATCAAGTTAGAAGGGAGATGGCTCAATCTAGAACCCTCTTGATTCTCTTGTTCCTTCAATAGTGGTGGTGACAAGTTTTTCACTTGTGAAGCCTTCAAAGTATCCATCAAAGATTTAAAAGATGTTAATCAATCTCGGCTAGAAAGTTTACTATTAACAAAACTTTAATTCTAGTTTAACTCTCTTGTAAAAATTTAAATTTTTGTAGGAGGATTTATTCTCAACACATAAGAGGAGGGAAGAGAGAAAGAGGTCTTTCAATTTTTGTCCAAAATGGAGGAAGAGAGAAAAAATCATCCTTGAAGTAAGTGAACATCCCTCTAAGTAACTTAGACTTAGGACATCAATGACATCCAACCGGACCACCCCTAGGCAATCATGAGTCATCAAATAGTCTAATTTAGAATTTCAATGCTTTTTAAATGATGTTAATTTATTTTTCTCTCATTTCTATAAAGCTCAATATTCAATTTATATCACATATAAATATATGAGCTTTATTTTTCTTTTTATGTGTTGAATTAATTTATAATCATGTCATAAATATTATAAATTATTTTATAAATATGTTATACTATCCAATGGCATAAAATTACTCATATATTAATATATATGACTTATTAAAATTAATTATAATATTTATAATTAATTTAGAGTATATCACATGAATTAATTTATAATCATGTCATACATATTATAAATTATTCTATGATTATTTTATACTATCCAATAGCATAAAATTACTCACATATTAATATCATATAACTTATTAAAATTAATTATAATATTTATAATTAATTTAGAGTATGTCATATGTATATCCGGTATACAATATTAATATATTCTCTTTCAATATTTTATGGTGTGACTTTTTGGGATCCCATCATGTTAACAATAAAATTAAATTGTTTAATTTTATTGATTAATAGTACAACTAGCCAAGGTGCAATGATTATCCAAATGATGTAGACGAATATACCAATCAATTTTGTGATTCTTGATTTTGTGTCAATTCTTTGCTACGGGATATCTTAATAATTATAAAGTAGGAATGTGTTATCCTTTGTCAATTACTATTCTTAATTTTTTTTAGAAATTAATTATGATATAATTAACCTTAATCGTATTGTATGTACATAATTTATCTTAATCAAGAGATTTAGAGATATCATCATTTATATTTTATATATAGAGAGAGAGAGAATGATATTTTGATGTGTATTATTCCTTTGCATAAGTCATATACACTGCAGTAATTGTCTATATAACTCCCGATTAAAGTAAGTGTTGGACAGTACTAACAATGTACGTGTCTCATATAGGAATAATAAACATCTTAATCTTATAATTCAAGACACAATGAAATATCAATAACATATAACATAATTCATATGATATTTCATTTTGAGTATGTCTAGCATTATATAACTCCTTGTATACACTTGTGTGGTCAGATCGATAACTCATTATCGAGTTACCTGTAAAACTTGATTAACATCTACCTCACACACTGATCGTATAATGGTCAATTAGTGTTTATTGTTAATTATCAAGATCAGAGACGTTTGAAGTAGTTATATTTAATTCATTTGTGGAGCTCTATTATTCAAGTCAACAATCCGAATAATTCATAAAAATAATTGAATTTAAGATATATATCACTAATAAACTAAATACATCATCAAATAATTGAATCTAAAACATATATCACTAATAACCACAACAACAAGCGAGGCCAAGACGAGCCAAATCATCTTCTATTTTATTTACTCTCAAATTTCTAATAACAAAATGTATCAGAAGGATAATTTTTGGTGTCGACCTCAAAATCATAAGGGCTATAATTTAGGAAAATTTTCAACTTACGCGCAGATAGCCATGTGCATGATAGTACCATTCTTGTTGAAATTTGAAACTTCTACTCGTAAGTTTGAGAGTTGGTAGAATTTTGCCTCCTCGGTCCTCTCCATGATTTGCTCAAAGAAAGGGACGATATGAGAGAAGGCCTACAATGTAAACGGGATGCATGTGGGTTAGGATATATTTCGTATTATTTTTCTCAAGCTAGTGTTGACCTAACGCGGTAATTCAAAAATCGGTCTCCTAGAAAAGCACGACACATAAACGTTATATTTCTGAAAAAACTGGAAATTTAAATCTCTTCATAGCCTGCTTCGACTGATCTCTTTCTGGACTTTGTTCCACAAAAAGATGTCGCCTCTCAGTGAGAAATATAATATTTTTATATAAAAATTTATAAATTTGAAATTCGAATGAAGATGTTTTTATAAATATTTAAAATTTTGATAGTTTAAACTTTCATTTTTATGTAAATAATATAGATATAATTTCTCAATATGCAAATGGAACCAAGGAAGTTTAATTCAAAAATAAATAAAAAACCTCAAAAAATCAAAATATATTAAATATATATTATAATATCTCAATTTATAATATAGTTGGGCAGAAGCAACATGGAAAGATTTTAACAAGTTCTAAATTTCAACGTGGGACAAGGAGACGCCGACCTGGTTGAAAATGAACGGTATCTTTCTGCTCTGTAGTCGTTGGATTTTGATCATTTGGCTGAGATTTCTGTTGCTGTGATCATGAGATGATCCATCAGCAAGGTCATTTCAATGGATATCCATAATTCAAAAACCTAATCTGAATCTACACAAATAGATCTATATAAAATCCTTAAAATATATATACGTTAGTTTATTAGATCCGTATATAGACTCTAGAAAATGATTCATCTAATCTAATAGATCCGTATTTAGATTTTATAAGATTCAAATTCAAATCTGTTATGAATTCGATAAATAAATAATAAAGAAGTAAAATAAAATTATATCATATACCAATTAATAAAATAGGCATATTTAATTTAGTTTAAATTGAAAATCAATATTTATCTTTCACTCTGTGTTGATTCATTAAGTTGAATAATATAGATTTTATTGTATTATTTGATGTTTATTGTATATTTTGAAAGTTGAAACAAATAGTTATGATTGTTGATATTTTCATGATTAGAACAATTAATTTTAAGATTACTATAATAGCAAATATGAATTATGATTGCTACTATGTTTGAAATAATTTTAAAATAACATGATAATTTTTTTCTTTTTTCATGTATGAATTAGTGTATTTTTAATATTATTATAATACAAGACCCAAAATGATTTGAATCCGATCTGAAATCCGCTATAATAACAAATACGAATTTGCATTTGCATTCTTAAAATTTTATTGGATACAAACCATATTGGATCTCATAATTTTTTTTAATGGATTCGCATTTAAATCTTCCGTTATCTAATTCAAATCTGATCCATTAACAACTCTACTCCTCTATGATTTGCTCCTCAAGAAAGGAAGGATATGAAAGAAGACCAACAATAAAAACATATATATGTGGGTCGGATATTTCATGTTGTTTTCCTCAAGCTAGTGTTGATCTGGCTTTGGCAACTTAAAATTGATCTCCTAAAAAATCAGGACACAAATAGAGACGGAGCTAAAATTTAAATATAGAAGAGTTGGATTGACGGGATCTAAAATATTGAATGATTGAAATAAATTATGGAGGGATGGTCGATAATTCATATACAAATATAATCAATTTTCTTAGTCACCCCATATTTTTTTTCATAAATCATGAGAGGGGCATGCCCCCTGATCCCTCTTGTCTCCGTCCTAGACGCATATGAATGTTACATTTTTGAGAAACTACACGTTAATCTTGTCATTCAATTGATCTCTTTCTAGAATTTGTTCAGAAACAAAAAAAAAATTGTGAATCAATATTTGATATAGTGACAAAATAATATTCTCTATATGAAAATTTGTAGATTTGAAACTCAAATAAAATAGTCTTTATGAACATTTATAAGTTGAGTATCTTAAACTTTCATCTTTACTCAAAAAAAATACAGAATTAAATTGTATTCCGCGATATGAAGTTTATGTTAGATTGCCTCAATATGCGGATGGAACCTAAGAAGTTTTATTCAACAACAAAAATACCTCGAAATGGATGAATGGTTGAGGTGAACGGTTTTTTTTTTTTTTTTTTGCTCTGTAATCGCTGGATTTTTTATCATTCGGCTGAGATTTGTGTTGCTGAGGTCATGAGATGATGCATCAGCAGGGTCAGTTTCGTTTGTGGACTTGGTCTTTTCGGTTATGGTTCTCTTCCACTTGCCTGCTCCGTTGTGCTCATGGACATGATATTTTTTTTTTTTGGAAAGGGATCACTTGATAATGGTTATTTTAATAATTTTGATAATAAATTTTGAAATAAATATAAAAAAATTTTATGGATATATTTTTCTATTTATATATTGATGGTGGTTTAAATTTCATGCAATTTCATTATCGTTTGATAGCCCTGTCAAATTATAACTGTTGTAAACTATATAAAATTTTAATGATCCTTGATGGAGTATCAAACGATAATGAATTCGCATGAAATTTGAATCACTGTCAATCTATAAGTTAAAGAACATATTCATAAAAAAAATTATTTTTAAGATTTTTTTTCGTATTTATTAGAAAATTCATTACCAAAATTATTAAAATAACTCATTATCAAGTGATCCCACCATTTTTGCGTGCTTATGTTCTAGCGTTATGGTCCATTTCATTATATTTCGCTAGGTTCTTTTTCTTTAGGCTCCGATTTCTGTTATGTTTTTAGCTAGGAGCGGATTCAAATTTTAAGTTGGGGGAGATAAAAATTAATTTTTTTTCAGAAGACAAAATAAATTATTTTTTAATTTTTCTTCTGAAAATATACATAAATTATAAAAATATTTGTAAAAAAAATTCAGAAAGCTGCCCCTCCGACTCTTCTTAGATCCGCCATTGTTTCAGGTTTTCGGTTCAAACATGCCCATGTCTTGCGTCTCCAAATTTCTTTAGTTTAGAAAAGGTTAAAATAATTTTATACTTATTTATTTCATACATGAATTTACATATTATATGATGAAAGATATTTATTAGTCAAAAACTTTATATGATATTTTTTAGATAATTAATTATTTACTGTGTATTTATTATATTATATATTATTTTAAATAATTAATCATTTATTATAGTAAATTATATATAAACTAAAATACTTTTTATTAGACAAAACATGTATTTTTAAAATTGAATAAATATTTGTAACGCTAAATTAGCTAATTAAAACTTGAAATGACGAGAAAATAGATCATATGCTTGGTCATGTAATTTCATAAATAGTACGTATTTCTGAAATAATTTTATTATTATTATTATTGACGTTCTATATATTAACATGAACTTGATATATCTTAACATTTTTGCATATTTGTTGACAATGTAATCTCGTAAAAAGAGTTTATTTCCTTAAAGATTTTTATTGTCGTAAATGATTTAATATATGGTAACACAAACATATATTTGTTAATATTTATAGAATATTAATAATTACGCGAATTCACAAGTAGACACTGACGGGTACTAGAGGGATGAACTCCTATTAGCGTTTTTTGAGTATACGCTCCAAGCGAAAAGTAAATTAGAACAATCAGTGAAAATAAATAAATAAACAAATGTATTATCTAATTAATTAATAATAATAATAATAGTAAACTTTGAATAAAATTTTAAATTTTTATGTATGTGATATATATACACGTCATAAATTTACTTGTTAGGTTTAAAAATTACAAATTATTTATGGTTCTCAAAAGTTGTCAAAATAAATTGATGATTTAGTTTGCTTAACATATACTTCACTTGTTAATTACCACGATCCCATGCATTAAGATTGAAATTTCTTTCTAGGGTGCTCATTAAATAATAATTAAGTCAGCCTTGTAATTGGTTGATTGAAAATCTCACAGCAAATAAGTCGGATCTAGATCAAACTGACGCGCTCAAACAAAAAAATTATTTGATAAGTTATAGTGTGCAAAAGCGAAGCGATTTTATAGAAAAAATGGGAGTTTAATAGATAAAAGCTGATTCTCAGTAGATTTTTTTTAAATAAGAGATCAATAAATATCAAATTATAGTTAAGTAACATTAATAAATAAAATATTCATAAGAAGTAATAACAAAAAGATTTTGCAACAAAAGTTTTTGAAAAAAAAACAAAGTAAAACAAGTTTTCTAATTAAGGTATAACTTTCTTAAGTATGAGGCTTACGAAATTATTCTAAAATATCAAAATGGGTTGCGTTTGTTAGAAATTTTTATTGTTATGGTCATGATCCTCTAGTAAACCCCAAACATAAATTAAGTTATCTTGATCCATGTTGTCAGTCTTCCAGAGAGACACAACCCCGTTGATCACCAGACTCCTTTAGCCTTCTAGCGATCTTCCTCTAATCCGATGGAGTGATTGAGAGGACCGGCGTCGACAGTTTCTTCTTTTCTGGAACAATGTTAAGAGAGATAGATCTGGATCTGTTGGAAACGAAAGGGTGGCAGAAAGTGGGAAAAATGAGTGTTGTACCAAAACCAACAGTATCCCTGCATATATATGGATGTCCATATAACTGAGTGCAGTTATACCTTAACGGGTCCATATCGGATCCAGATTCTCTCTTAACGGGTTCGCTGCTTAATCAAAAAGTTGTCTATAGTTATGTTCTTCAGGGACCAATAGCATAATTGTATTATTATCAGACTTTATATAATTCAGACCATCACTAAATCATAAAGTCATTAATACGCATTCTACACATTAAAGGGCCCACTTCTCATGACATATAATAAACCCGATACAGAATTTGATCACTTCATTACGGGTATAATTTGACAGTCCATTATATAATATATATTTATTACATATAAGTCCATACATGTTGTAATTAATAAAAAGTAATTCCAACAGCGTTTCTCGTTAGAAACACAGGGAGTAATTCCTTCAACATTTAGCATAATAAAAATATGAAAAAAATATATATATTTCCTGTGGAAAATAGGAAAAGAATCTTGTCACAATTTGTGTCCTGGTCAGTTTTCCATCTGCAATTACCAATTAATTTTTAGCAAATAGTTTTGGGGAGGGATCCCTCTACATTGGCTATTTTGTCAATCTTGACAATAAAATTTTAAATAAATTCAAAAATATTAAAATAGAAAAAAAAATAAGTATGATTTTTTTTTTACTTATAGATATAAATTTTATGTGATTTCATTGTGGTTTGATAATCCATCAAAGACCGTTAAATTGAAACTATTGCGGATTGTATAAAATTTTGATGGTCTTTAATGAATTATCAAATGATAATAAAATCACATAAAATTTGAAACATAGTCAATCTATAAGTAAAATAATATATTTATAAATGTTTTTTTAGAATATTTGGGTGGAATTTAGTCTAACTAGATAATTAGTGTGCTTATGTTAGAAGATTGGATATCTTCAAATGGGTTCGTAGTTGTGCATTTTTATTTTAATGTGTCAAATGGCTATTAAATTTTAAATCTAAGTAAATTAGAATGTTTCTATCGACCATACGTGAGTTATGCATTTTAATATGTCAAATGGCTATTAAACTTTACATTTTAAGTAAAGACATGGTCTGCATTTCTTGTGAATTCCAATTCGGCAATTCCATATGGGGCAGGTATCTTGCTTCCGTTCCTCAATTTTCTAAAAGAGGTGGATATGCATGTTACCGGATGTTTGCCTAATTAAATAAAGGGAAGGACAATTAATGGCTCTTGATTTTCAAATAAATAGGAAAAAATCTTAAATATAGTTTTATTTTTTACTTATAGATAGATAGTGATTCAAATTTTATGAAATTTTATTATTATTTGTTAGTCTATCAAAGACCGTTAAATTAAAACTATTATAAATTACATAAAATTTTAATAATTTTTAATGGACTATTAAATAAAAATGAATTATATAAAATTTAAATCACTATCAATCTATAAGTAAAATAATATATCTATAAAAAATAGTTTCTCATTTTATTTATTTGAAAAATTATTGTTAAAATTATTAAAATAAACCATTGTCAAATGATCTGTCCCGTCTTTTTTATGATTCGATATGGACTGCTCTACCCAGATAAGGTTTGAATGATCCGAAGTCACAGGATACCAAAGATCCCTTTCAGTTCTTCATTGTATATGTACTCTCTAATATATATCTTTGACCCTTTGATATTGACTTCCAATGTATACGCGAGCTATAATTTCAGTTATGCGCATATGCATTAATATAATAAAAGAAGTATTTTCTCCGTAAATAAATCTGGAATGACACAATTGACCATACTCGATCTTCTCCTAACGAAAGAGTAGACCAATGTGTGGAACCCTCAAAATATGAAGCTTCCACTGCATGCTTTAATCAATGATTGTTTACAATTGTTCTTCCCTATAAATATACGTATGGCTCTTTCAAACACATTCCACACAGGCTTCCCTATACCAATCCATATCCAAGTATATTTCTTCAAGAAATGCAGACCATGTCTTTTAGCTCTCTTTTACTAGTCTTTGGGATTTCCATGGTTTTGATTTGCCAAGGGTCTCAAGCTCAGCTTAGTTCCACCTTTTATGACAGCACTTGCTCAAATGTGTCGAGCATTGTTACAGGTGTAATTCAACAGGCGCAACTGTCTGATACCCGCATTTTGGCGAGTCTCACTCGCCTCTTCTTCCATGATTGTTTTGTCGATGTAATGATCTACACTTCCATCGATCATGTTTTATTTATTTATTTATTTATTTATTTTTGTTCTCTGTAGTTTGCTTTGGAATGAAAGATCAACTTAATTTTTGACATTAATTAACTCTGTATTTCCTCTATTTTGTAAACTATGCCAGGGTTGCGACGGGTCTGTTTTGCTAGATGACAGTGATTCCATTCAAAGTGAGAAGGATGCACTCCCGAACAATAACTCGCTCCGTGGTTTTGATGTGGTTGATGATATCAAAACTGCTGTCGAGAATGTCTGTCCCGAAGTCGTCTCCTGTGCCGATATCCTTGCCCTTGCTGCAGAAATATCTGTTAATCTAGTGAGTTCATTTTCCTCTCTCTCTATTTTAATATTCAACTTCACAATATCCTTTCATTCCTGCAAATTATCCCACAAAGTAAGAATTATATAAAGCACCCGGGAAATGATTACTGCACATAAAAAAATTTGTAGCGTAAGGACTAATTGAACTTGAGGCAGACTGTTGCATTTGTACAACATCACGCTTTTTTCTTTTTTCTTTTTTGCACCTTGAAATGTTTAAAATTATAGGATGTCAATTATTTCAGGCTGGTGGACCATCATGGGCAGTGCTGCTTGGAAGAAGAGATAGCACCACTGCTAACCAGAACAGTGCGAACACCGGTTTGCCAAGTCCATTTGATGACCTCAGCACCCTCCAGACAAAATTTTCAACTGTCGGCCTCGATGACAATGATCTCGCCACATTATCTGGTTAGAATTTTTTTCTTCTCAACCTATTTGGCATATTGTATATCCAGACTTTAAGATTTGATCAAGGCCTCGTTGACCAGTAATTAAGCTTAAAAACAAATGAAATTCAAAAATAGAACGACATGATTGGATGATTAATTAATATCCAAAATCAAAATAAGATTACAGGCTCAAAATAGCCATGGGCTCAATTTAATTTCCAAATTCAGTATTCTGGCCCTTTGAATGTCAAATTATTATTCTGATTCTAAGAATTCATACACGTACAGGAGCCCATACATTTGGAAAAGCACAGTGCAAGTTCTTCTCCAACCGGCTTTACAACTTCAGTGGGAGCGGCAGCGCCGACCCTAGTCTTAGCTCATCTTACCTAGCCACACTACAACAGAACTGTCCACAAAATGGAGATGGAACTGTGCTAAACGACCTGGACCCCACGACACCTACTACATTCGACAATAACTACTATGTAAACCTGCAAAACAATCAAGGCCTCTTGCAGTCTGACCAAGAGTTGCTATCTACAAGCGGAGCTTCCACCGTGTCGACAGTGAACAGCTACGCGAGTAGCCAGAGCACTTTCTTCACGAGCTTTGCGCAGTCAATGATAAATATGGGGAATATTAGCCCCCTGACAGGGACTAGTGGAGAGATCAGAAGCAATTGCAGGAAAGTGAATGGGAGTTAGTTCTGATCTATGAGAAAATTGTTGGGTATACTGCACATGTTTTAATTAATTAAATGTACTTTTCTGTAAGTATGGTTGTTAATGATTTTTTTGTCTTTCCTGTTGTGAGTTGCACCACAAATCAAGGATGTATTGTCAAAGAAATTCGTTGTTCAAATTCAACAAATTTAGTAGATGAAGTTTTGTGTATTCTGAAATCATCCTATTCTCATTGCAAAGATATTAATGTGATCACCTTGATCTCATAGTAGTTTCATGAAACAAAAGAACGATTTCTTCAAATCGCCTAGAGGCCCACTAAGCCCAAAATCCTTGAATCGCCTTCTTTTTCCGAGAAACCTTATTGATGTCGGTGTTTAGATTTAGAAGTTTGTTTTGTTAATTGTCCGCAACGTAAGATGGACTTCGCAATCAATATACCGTGACTATTATTGCACTCGTAAATGAAAGTTTTCTTCTGCCACACAATTTACTATTGATTACTTTTCAAACAATGCCCGACATTTTTAATTCTTCACTAAATAAAATTAATCAAACTATTTCGATATTTTTAATACATTAGAATATTTCGTTCCTACAATAGACTTACAATTATGGCATAGTTGTTGAAAGAGATTAGTTAAATTAGCAACAAACATTGCATTCTTGAATTAGGCACTGCAACTACGACAGAAGCAATTGCAATTGATTTGCAGGTGAAACTACATTTCCTAACACCAACGGGATGAAATCCGCTGCTCGTAAAATCAGTGAGCAGCATCCTGGTCGTAATGCATCCGATGACGTTCCTCAACTTCACGCTATAGTGTTCTCCTCTTAGTGATTTTTGACCATTTGATTTTACGAGTAGCGTCCTACTCGTCTCATTGCGAGCAGTAGATTCTGAACCAACACCGACTAGCTAACATTAAAATATCAATTATAGCAGACAAAGACAAGCACAAGAACCGAAATTAAATATAAAATGGCACATGTACCAGAAACTAAATATTCTATCATGGAAATCGGAAGGAAAAGAGATTGATCATATTCTACAATGAACTAGGAGATTTGCCCTCCTTATCCTTAATTCATATTTTAAGCACTAACTTGACTCTTCTTTAAAAGATCAGCTCCTCAAAGATCCAATAGCAAATCTACATTAAAATTGTAACTGATGAGGTCAATATCTGTATACAATCAATCACATAATTCAAAACTAAAAGATGGTAGTATTGTATCTATATAACAAGTTTTGGTTCCAGTTTTAATCTAGCACCAGCAAGGGTTGTACCAGTATATGTTACCAGCACATACTGGTAAATGGTTGATCTTACTGAATTCAATGTTGAGTTCACCTTCAGTTTTTCTGCCTAAAATAAAGACATCATAACAATTTAGTGGAACAAAACATAAGAAGTCATGTTTTGTTTTTTGTGCCCATACATTTGCTTGGATTGAACCAAATTTTGGTTTCATCAGTAGACAAAAAAATGTTTTGCTAATAATATTAATTATAATGTTATACATTTGACAAAACTTAAGCAAATACAATACCAGTATAGCACAATCATTAATTTGTCCAAACTTTAAAGGTTTGGAACAATGGAACCACTGAAGTACAAAATTTGGGCAATCATGCATCATTTCAAAAATATTCTCCTCTTGAATGGCCATTGGGCAGATATCATATCAGTAGAACTCTACAAACTTTTACAACATCTAAAAACTTCAAAAAAGTAATGTGATAAACCAGGACCTTCATATTCAGCAATTTAACCAAATACCAAAGTTTGTGTCAATTATAAATTAGGAAAACCCATATGAATCCCTTGGGGTTGATCTAATTCTTATGATATCATATTTGAATGATTAACACATTAAATAGCCAAAAAGGACAAAATATTAGCAATATCATACCACAAATTATGCTAGAACGAAGCAAGATCTCATTAGTTCATCTTCTGATCTGGCATGGGGAAGAGCCCTGCTCCAGCAGCAGCTCTAGGAAGCGCAAATCCCAAATACTTTTGCAAATTGGTCCTAATACTGATCAAACAAAGGAGTTATAAGAACACCATAGAGCAATCCGTCCAATCAGTCCCATGCAAACCTCTGTGGCTCATTTTTCTCACAAAAGGGATCGGCTCAAACGGGAATTTCGCAACCACTTTGCCTTTCGAACATAGAATTCATGAGTCCAAACACCACAATCAAGACCACTGCAACAACCCCTCCAGATTTGAACTTCGCAAGAGACAGATCGCGAGTCGATTCCTTGAGGGAGGTCTTGACCCGATCCAGTTTCTTTGAATTGGGAGCGGACTTGTTTGAAGGCGATTTAAGCATATAGAGTTTCTTCGACGCACGGTAAACTCACACCGGCGGGCACAAGTTACACCACAACCCAGGAATCCTGAACTACTAATGCTAATGGTTGCCCCTTTCTTGCTCCTGCAACGATCCATGGATTGACGGAGGGATTTGTAGGAGGAGGTGCGAACAGATTAAAAGCCATCAAATGGCTTCGCATAGGAGCGCTGTGGCTAATGAGATGGAGACAACAGCCAATGCATCGACGTACTTCAGTGAAAACGCTATTAGAGAGAGAAGGAAGACGATGAGAGCATCTCCAACGCAGATTTAGCTTCTAAAATCTTTTATTTGACACGTCAGTTATTTGAGCATAGTTTTTAAAATTCAACCATTCCGCTCCATAGCTGAATTGTATTTTTTTAACTATGAAGCGTCAGGTAGGACTCGAGTCAATATAGTTCGTTAGTGGGAGGAAATTTAGCGTGTCAAAATTTAGCGAAAATAGAATTTTTTTACTTCATCCATCGTTGGTTTTGAGTGTAGTTCTAAATCTGATTCGTATTAAAATTGAGTTTCTAAATTAAAAATCACGGTACTAGTTTTAAATTATAAATTTTTTCTCCAGCGATAAAATTAAAATTATGTAGTGACATTATATTAGAAACTGAATTAAAACCTTCATTAGAGAATCGATGTACTTCAGTGAAAACGCATCAACGCTGTGCTCCTGAGATCTCGGATGAAAAAGTGAAGCAATGAAATGAAAGACACAGAGACAAAGAGAACGGAAAGATTACGTTTTTAAACTCTCAAATCAGATAAAAAAATTTCACCCAAAATCATTAACCCTCTCTCTTCCTTTCTCACCTTTTCGTTTTTTTTACTCGGGAGCAAGGTTCCGATTCATTTTTCTCCGATCAGTCTTTCTGTCAACACCTGATTCAGTCTCAGTCGTACCAGACCAAACATTCAGTCAGAACGAAGAAACACTTTTAATTTTCGGTCAGAAAAGCGACTCGGGCAGCTTGAGTTTAAATTATGGTCAGCAACTGAAAATGGGGCCGCTTCATTCAAATTCAATTAACGGGCAGGACGCTAATCCGTTAATTGAATCTCCACGGTTGAAGATCAACTTTCGCTGACGTGGCAATCCGACAATCAATAGAATAGAATTCTTTATCAAATCTTGTATTTTCTGTTTCTAAGAGCATCGCCTATAAAAGGGCAAACCTTGTATGGTTTTGGATTATGATTTGATGAAATAGAAGTATGAATTCCACTTATGCAATTTAGTTCTGTCAGTCAATTCTTGACGATTCCTTATTCTTGATAAATTCGTACAATTCCCTGAATTTGTTGATTATTCAACCAAACTCAGCCATTAACACACTCAGTCGTGTGACAATTGGTATCAGAGCATTCAAGATTACATCTGGGTTCTTCTTTATTACACATAATGACTCGTACGACCAAGAATAGTTCTTCGACTTCGGATGAAGTGCACCATACATCATCAGATTTAGAGGAGCGTGTTGATGGAATCTCTACAGTTATGCAGAAGCTTTCTACCGTATGACTACAACGATTCACAAGTCGAGCAACTCGATTCTCAAGTTGATCAAATTCATAGTCAATTCACCCGGTTGCGACTCGGCATGCCCATGTTCGGAGATGCTACAATTACTTCTCGATAAGATGGATAAGAATCATTCTCCTCGACCTACGACATCACTACTGACTACACGACACCATCTCGCATTGAAAAGGCGTGCCGGTGCGAGAATTCCGCACCATACGAGACATCCTCATGCTTTTTCTTCGGATAATTTTAAACAACACTCTCATCTGAACCACCTCGACGTGACGATGGTAGGCGCCATGCGGATTCAACCTTACGATGGGTACCTCACGAGTTTGAATTAACAAAATTTGATGGTACCAATTTAATTGATTGGCTTGATGATTGTGAGTACTATTTACGTACTTCTCTACACACCGAATTTTACAAGGTTCAAATGGTAATTCCTTCTCTTACGGGTGAAGCTCGTGAGTGGCATAGGTATTATAAGTTATCAAATCCGATCCTCTTGGCCCCATTTGTGGTGAATTACAAGGCACGATTTAATGCGATTTAAAAAATCTGTTGATGAATTCAAGAAAATTCAACAAGATAAGCGGGTAGATGATTACATTAATTCTTTTGAAAGAATTAAGGCAAGAATCAACTAGACAATTTTACGACGAAGAATATTATTTATTGGGTTTTCTCGGTGGGCTAAAAGATGAGATAGGCGATCTTTGTGATATTATATAACCCCACCACGTTGAAACAGGCCTACAAATTGGCAAGGCAAATTGAAAAGGCTTTGGATAGTCAATCAAGAATGATAAAACCAAATTTGCTAAATCTTTTTCTTCTCTTTTCTTCCTTCGAGATCATTTCTACCAAAGAATGATAAACCCTTCCGATTACCAATGATGTTATTAAAACTCCAAGTCCAGGCTCCAAATAATTCATTATCTTTAGACCAAAAAAGGACTTTAGGATTGTGTTTTAGATGTGGGGATAAATATTTTACTGGCCACAAATGCAAAACTAAAGTGCTTCATGTTCTGGAGGAAGAGGAGTTTCAAGAACCCATTGATTGTTCTTTATTTGACTCATTAACTGAAAATTCTGGTGCAATTACTCAGGATGATCCAATGAATCATCACCATGTGTACCTCACAGCTTCTTTCTAAACACAAAACACTCAAATTCAAGGGTCAAATTGGTTCAATTGATGTATTAGCCATGCTTGACAGTGGTAGCACGCACTCTTTTATTCACCCTTCTATTGTGCAAGATTTGAAATTACCAACTGTCTCTTCTACCCCTCTTACTGTTATCACGGCCAACGGAGCAAAATTGACTACCTCACTTTTATGTTCTCAATTATCATTTCAATTACAATCTCATACTTTTCAAGCAGATTTCAGGGTTCTACAGGTTACTAATCATGATGTTATATTAGGAATGGATTGGTTGAATGCCCATAGCCCTTTAACCTATGATGGTTATAATGGCACTCTTAGTCTTACTCTTTTGAATCAAACAGTTTTATTATACTGTCATCCCATTACTGCTGAACTTACTTTTTGTGATGCAAGCCTTAACCTTTTGAAAGAGACTCAGCAAGGTAATACTGTGCTTATTGCACACTTATTCTCTGCCACTGTTCAGGAGCCATTGGTTCAACAAGATATTCCTTTTAAGATTCAGGAAATCCTTTCCCAATTTTCTGCTGTATTTGCTGAACCAACTTCTCTGCCACCTTCTCGTTCTTGTGATCACCAAATAAATTTAATTCCTAATTGCAAACCTGTTAACTTAAGGCCTTATCGATTCTCTCATTTTCAAAAACTTGAATTAGAAAAAATTCTAGAAGAATTACTAAAAAATCATTTCATCCAACCATCTACCAGTAACTTTGCCTCTCCAGTTCTATTGGTCAAGAAAAAAGATGGTTCTTGGAGGATGTGTATAGATTATCGTAAATTAAATGATTTAACCATCAAAAATAAATTTCCCATCCCTATAATTGATGATTTATTGGATGAGCTTAGGGGTGCAAAATATTTTTCAAAGCTTGACCTTAGGTCTGGTTATTATCAGATTAGGATGCATAAAGAGCATATACCATTGACTGCTTTTAGAACACACGATGGGCTATATGAATTTACTGTTATGCCCTTTGGGCTCTCAAATGCCCCAGCTACTTTTCAATCCCTTATGAATTCCATATTTAAACCGTATCTTAGGAAATTTCTTTTGGTATTTTTTGATGATATTTTGATATATAGCATAGATTTTGAAACTCATTTACAGCACTTACACTTAACTCTTGAAATTCTTTGTCAAGACACTGTGATCTTCATGTTAAGATGTCAAAGTGTGCATTTGCAACCACAACCATAGAATATTTAGGCCATGTTATATCATTGGATGGAGTTTCAATGATCCAACTAAAATTTCCACAATGGTGCAATGGCCAGTTCCAACTTCTGTCAAACAACTTAGAGGGTTTCTGGGATTAACAGGGTATTATCGAAAATTTGTTCAGAATTATGGGGTAATTAGTAGACCTCTTACTGATTTACTCAAAAAGGGGGCTTTCAAATGGTCTCCCTTAGCTCAGCAAGCTTTTGACAACCTCAAATTAGCTATGACAAGAGCACCAGTCCTTATTTTACCTGACTTCTCTCAACCCTTTACAATAGAAACCGATGCAAGCCAGTATGGTATTGGGGCAGTTTTAATGCAACATAAACGTCCAATTGCTTTCCTTAGTAAAAAACTTGGAGTAAAAAACCAAGGGCTATCTACTTATGAGAAGGAACTCTTAGCCTTAATTACAGCTGTAACCAAGTGGAAGCATTATTTAATTGGTAATGAATTCATAATTAAAACTGATCAAATTAGTTTAAAACATCTTCTAGATCAAAGGGCCAATACAGCTTTACAACATAGAGGTCTTACCAAGTTGTTGGGTTTGCAATATAAAATAGAGTATAAAAAAGGTAGTGATAATAAGGTAGCTGATGCATTGTCAAGATGTGAAGGGCAAATTGGGGAACTCAATAATTTATCTGCTGAATTATCTGCTTTTTCGGAGATTATTCCACAGTGGGTCCATGATATCAAGGATAGCTACAAGGACGATGCTTGGATTGCAGCACAATTACAGAAGCTCAAAGAAGTTGGCACTGTCAAGACTCATCTCACTCTCCATCAGGGGATCTTGCGCTATAAAGGACGAATATGTGTGGGAGCTGCTGCTAACTGGCGCCAACTATTACTGCAGGAAGTCCATAATTCAATCCAAGGTGGCCATTCAGGAATTGATGTGACTTATCATAGGATCAAACAACTCTTCTATTGGCCCAAGCTCAAAGATGATGTGATTTCATATGTTCAAGCCTGTGTTAATTGTCAAATGACAAAGCTTTGAGCACTCTCGTGTTCTGGTCTTCTTCGACCATTGCCATACCGGATCTTCCTTGGTCCAGTGTGGGTATGGATTTTATTACCGCTTACCCAAATCAGATGGCAAGGAGGTTATTATGGTGATAGTTGACAGATTTACCAAATTTGCTCACTTCATTCCCTTGTCTCATCCTTACTCAGCTCATGATGTAGCCTCTTCCTTCTTTGAGCACATCTATACACTACATGGGCTCCCTACTTCTATCATTACAGACCGTGACCCAATCTTTACAAGCAAATTCGGCGTGAGCTCCTTAAACTCTTTGGCATTAAACTCGACATGAGTTAAAACTTATCATCCACAAACGGATGGTCGGACGAACGAGTTAATCAATGTGTTGAACAATATCTTCGCGGTATGTTCTTGGATCAACCAAAAAATGGACGCATTGGTTGCGGGTGCTTAGCACATGGTGGTATAATTCTTCTTACCATCGTTCACTCAAGACTTCTCCCTTCCAAGCTTTATTTGGTTACCCACCACCTCAATTGCCCTTGGGACATCCTCCTCGTAGTCAGATAGAGGTTGTGGACACTTTCATTCGCAACAGACATCACACATTTACTCAGCTGAAAGCTAATCTTTCGACAGCTCAAGATAGGATGAAAAAATATGCTGATTTGCATCGCTCGGAACGACACTTGATCTGGGTGGTGGGTCTATTTAAAACTTCAACCTTACGCTTGAGATATCTCTTTCTAAAGGCAAGAATAAAAAATTGGCACCTCGTTATTACGGACCATTTGAAATTGAGGAGCGCGTTGAGTACGATCGCGTCTGGATTGAGGCTTCTGTTGGATCGAGAAATTCATCCGATCATTCATGTTTCCCGATTAAAAAGACATGTTGGTAGTGACACCAATATCTCACCTACACTTCCAATTTACGGATTCCGATGGCCAATTACAAATCTATCCCGAGTATGTTATCGCGCGACGTGCTATAAAACGGGGTAATGTTCTTTCATTCTCGACTCTTAATTAAATGGACTAATCTTTACGAGGACGACGCCTCCTGGGAGGATTATTCGGACCTTGTCCATCGATTTCCGGAAAGTTTGTTCTTGAGGACAAGAACGTTTTTGAGCGCGGGAGTGTCAACACACGATTCGATCTCGGTCGTACCGGACCAAACATTCGGTCAAAACGAAGAAACACTTTTAATTTTCGGTCGGAAAAGCGACTCGGGCGACTTGAGTTTAAATTCGGTCAACAATCGAAAATGGCCGCTTCATTCAAATTCAATTAACGGGGGGCGCTAATCCGTTAATTGAATCTCCACGGATTGAAGATCAACTTTCGTTTGACGTGGCAATCCGACAATCAATAGAATAGAATTCTTTATCAAATCTTGTATTTTACGTTTCTAAGAGCATCGCTATAAAAGGGCAAACCTTGTATGGTTTTGGATTATGATTTGATGAAATAGAAGTATGAATTCCACTTATGCAATTTAGTTCTGTCAGTCAATTCTTGACGATTCCTTATTCTTGATAAATTCGTACAATTCCCTGAATTTGTTGATTATTCAACCAAACTCAGCCATTAACACACTCAGTCGTGTGACACTTTCTCTTCCACTCCGTCACCTGTCAAGTGCTAGTTTTCTTCCTACAAAACTAGAACTAAAAATGAATCTCCAGCGTTGAAAATTATTAGTGGTGAGCGAGAGAAAACGGATCTTGTTGTCGCTTTTTTTATAGATAGCGAAAATTAGATTAAAAAATATTAGTTATGTTCATAATTTTGATAACAAAATTTTTAAATAAAAATTTAAAAAAATATATAAAAAAAATAATAGATACTATTTTTTATTTATAGATTGATAGTGATTTAAATTTCATATAATTTCATTATCATTTCATAGTCCATTAAAGATAATCATTTTTTTATATTATTTATAATGATTCTAATTTAATAATATTTGATGTCAAACAATAATGAAATTGTATGAATTGATCACCTCATAATGTGCTTCTCTTCGACATCTGGACTAATGTGCTCCTCATGCACAGCCTCATAGTCAGAAATATACATATACTCATCATTCACGCCCACATATTCATCAGAATCAGGATCAAGATCGTCAAATTGATCAGGTTGCCCTATAATCTGACTGTTCTGAGATACTCCTACCTTACTGTCAAGTACAATAGATGATCCTGACTGGGATGGAGTGTTACACCTCGGAGAGCTCTCCACTTGGCTCTTATTACCAGGTACAACAGATGGTGTTGGGTGTGATGCATGGAGTAGTGGGGTCAGTGCCACTGCATTTTGAGCTTTGGTCCATATCACATACTACAACAAGAAGTAGAATACTTCTTTCCTTTTGATACATTCTGAACATCTCTGATATTTATGACTCAGTTAATACTCCTACTTCCTTGCCCTCAACTTTATCATGAAACCGTACTCTTGGTGTTTGATTACTCCGCCAAAAAATTTGATTTGATAAATCACAGTTTTTAACGAAAATAATTATTAGTAAATTAATATTATTAAAAATAAGAGTGAGAAACGGGTAAGTTCAAAAATACGAATAGCAAACGCGCCTTGGTAGTGGCGCGCTCATTTTTTTTTTTTTTTTTTTTAAAACGCGCCACGCGCGGCGCGGCGCGTTTCCATTTTTTTTTTTTTTTTTTTTTTTTTTTCTGCGCGCCATCGCCGGTGGCGCGTTTCCTTCTTATATATATTGAGATGGAGTCGCTGCGCGGTATGGGCCGATATTTGAAATTTTACGGTTTTCACTCTTATTTTTAACAATATTAATTTACTAATAATTATTTTCATTAAAAACTGGATAAATCACTCATCAAATCACACAAGGAGAACATATCAGAATCTACAATCGATTTTAATATTTTTCCCTTGTCATATACTTTTCTACCATCGATTTGTTTGTTTCAATAACCTTCAATTTTAATCACTATCCTATAAGCGGTTTTCGGGTCCATCCTATATAAAATCGTATAAATATTATCATATTACCAACACAGACTCAATGTTCATGCAACTATTATTTAAAATCGAAATAAATTATACACGTACTCACTAGGAATCCATGACTCGTCCATGTCATCTACCGAAAAAATATACCTGTGTAAAGAACAATGAGTTAAATTTCAGTGATAGGACATGAATATATTATCTTAATTAAGCAACACTTAAAATCTTTGAACTTAGAAATTAAGGAGATTTCCCTAGAGTAAAATACGTATTTGCTAAACTAAAATAAACAGGTGAACGAACTAATTACATAGAGTTGGCGGAGGAGAAAAAAAAAACAATTTTTAATACTATCAGATTATCATTTCTTCTAGCGAAGAATAGGACAAAAAAATCAATTTTCCCAACCGAAAAGTGATTTGGCAGAGAGAAAAAAGGTTGGCGAAGGAACTAAACAAAGGGAAAATTGTTGGCGGAGGGAAAAAATTACTCACGATGAGAAGTTGACGAAGAGCAGCGCTAGGGTTCAATCGATCTGACCAAGAGAGAAATGAAGGTACTCAAAATAATTGACAAGGATTTTTAGTCAAGAAAATAATTAAGAAAAGTTATACTGTATTTGTGACAAATTTAAAATTTAATCAAATTTAGAATGGCATTATCAGAATTTCTAATTATAGGATGGCATTTTTCAAAATTCTTACTTTTAGATTGGCAAATAATCAATTTTCTCAAATGAAAAATACGGTCGAAAAAAGGAAGACGCTGTTGAGACAGTCAGCAACACCGTCTACTGTTTCCTTTGCTTAGCTCGACCTTTTCCTGTCAGGAAAGGGGAAAAAACACCAACCCATCCGAGACAAAATGGAGAGCAAATCAAGCGACGCTGCTCCGGCAGCGGCACCGCCTGCGGAAGCCCCAAATCATCGCCGGAGAGGTGGCAACCCCAAACGTAAGGCTGCAGCGGCGGCTCTCTCGGCCCTCTCCAATATGTCCGCCGCGTTTTCCACCCCTTCCAAGCGCCAGTTCAAGGATAGAAACCCTAACCCTCTTCCCCATCACATGCTCTTTCAATCTCACCACTCTGGCCCGTTAACCCGTGCCCGACAGTCTCCCAACAAGCTGGGGGGTTCAGCGGGTAGCGGGTCTGGTTCTGCGGGGACAAGCAGGGGTTCTGATAAAGAACTGATGATGATCGACTTGAATGGAGCAGCTTTAGCTGGTTCAGGATTTGATCCTGTAGCCGTGGATGAAGAGATCGTGGATCCGTTAATAATGAGGAGAGAAGAGGAGGAAAATGTGGTGAATTTAGAATTTGAAGCGGTGAAATCTCGTGGAAAGGATATACATGTGGTGCCGACCTTTGCTGGTAAGATACTTTTTCCCTTCATTTTTTTTAGAATTGGAAAGCATATCACTTGAAATAAAACATTGGCTGTTTCCATATGCTTCTCGTGAAAATTTCAGCTTCAAACTACAAATGTAGCAATATTGGTTGCCTATACTGTGGGGAATTAGAATTTGCACGTGGAAGCTATAGAATACTTGATACATTTCCAATTTTGTTTTAGGAGACTTCAAGAATGAATGCAATTTGCATTTTACTATTACTGTTCTTGCAGGCTCATGCCGCCTAGATGCAGTTTCTCTCATGAAAAAAATGTCATACAATAACATAGAGAATATTTAGCTAACAATGAAGATAAGTGCACTTGCCTTAAAGACCGTAAATTATTTACATGGAAGCATTTCTACTATAACACTGTACTTGCTTGACTATGTTTTTAATAGGTAATTATAACATGTGCAGGTTGGTTTTCATGGAAGTCGATACATGAAATAGAGAAGCAAACCCTGGCCTCTTTCTTTGATGAGAAATCTGAAAAAAGAACACCTGAGTTATACATGATAATCAGAAATTCAATCATGAAGAAGTTCCATTCAAATCCACAATCTCAAATTGAGCTCAAAGACTTAAATGAATTATCCAAGGATGATTCAGATTTATGGCAGGAGGTAATGGAATTCTTAGATCATTGGGGTTTGATAAATGTCCACCCCTTTCCCCCAACTGGAGAAGATGCTTCCAAAAATGAAGAGGATGCTAAAGGAGATAAAAAAGATGCTTGTTTGGTTGAGAAGTTGTACCAATTTGAGACAAGTCAACCACATCTGATGTCTGTGCCAATTCCAAGGAAAGCAGAGCCTGTATCACACCCTGTACCAACTCCAGTGCAAGGTGTGCTTCCTGAGCCAGGTCTTGCGGAGGATTCCGCGGCCTTGACAGAGCCTTCAATCGAGTATCATTGCAATTCATGCCAAGCTGATTGTTCAAGGAAACGATACCACTGTCGGACTCAGGTTAATTACTTTATATAAGATCTTTTTCTCTCATTCTATTTTATTAGTCCAAAAGGTTGTTTGGGACATCTATTTGAATTATGTTTGGAAAAATGAAATAAAACACTTGCATTGCATATTTTGATTATTTCTCTGAAGGAAGTTAAAACCAGGGGGGCATGTTTCAATCTCTCGTACCATCCCTTGCTGCCTCTAATTTAAAATCAATATGTCCATTATATGGATTCCTAAGATAATAGAAGTGACCTATCGCTTTCCAATTAAACTTGGTATTCAAGTTCATAGTATTAAAAAAATATATATGTTTAGAATTTGGCGAATTTGCATTTTGGTCCTCAAAATCTGAGAACTTAATGTTTTGTTAGACTACTTATCATTCACATAATGGAGTGTTATATGTCATTTAACTGCTTGTTTTATCATTTGTTTTTGTAGGCGGATTTTGATCTATGTACTGATTGTTACACAGAGGGGAAATTCGGTACAGGAATGGCTCCGGCTGATTTCATCTTAATGGAATCAGCAGAGGCTCCAGGTGCTGGTGGAGCCACCTGGACAGATGAAGAAACCTTACTTCTTCTCGAAGCTTTAGAATTATTTGGGGCAAACTGGAATGAAATAGCTGATCATGTTGGCACAAAAACCAAGGCTCAGTGTATGCTTCATTTTCTTCAAATGCCCATAGAAGATTCATTCTTGTATGCTGGTGAAGGTAACACTACTGATGAGACCAAAAGTGAGAAATCAGAAGAGAAAATTGAAACCGGAGAGAAAGGGAAAGAAAAAGAGGAAGAAAAAGGACCTGAAGAAAAAGCTGCTGATAAAATGGAAATGGATGAGAAAAAAGATTCTGATGAAAAAAAGGATGGGGAAACCATAGGGGATGTAAATCGGTCTGAACCATCAGATATTGATCATACAGTTGAAAAGGATTCTGATGAAAATAATAACAGTGTACTGGTAGAGTGTACTCCTGAAACAGCTATTAATGTGCTAAAAGATGCATTTAAGGCAGTTGGATTCTTGCCAGATGAATCTGAGCTAGGTTCCTTTGCAGATGCAGGCAACCCAGTCATGGCATTGGTATGCACAGTTTCTTTGTTGTATTTGAGTGAGAACTTTGACACTGAGCTTGTTACAGATGTATAACATGTATAAGTTAACACTTGTGATTTTGTGCTTGCAGGCAGCTTTTTTAACGGGTCTAGTGGAGCATGAGAACATTATGACATCATGCCATCGAAGTTCACTGAAAGCCATGTCAAAGTCATCTCCAGCACTCCAACTTGCCATCCGACACTGCTTTATCCTGGAGGATCCTCCTGCTGATGATGTCAGCGATGTGTTACCATCATCTGCTAGGTTTGCAATTTTTCTGTATAAGAGAGTCTAAATATTGAACAATCCATTTCTTCTACTTCTATTGAAAATTAATGTACTAAAATCCCCCTTCAAACCTGAGCAGTGAATCTCACAAGGAAGATACAGCCATTCCCAATGCTGATAAAAATAATGGTGACAGCACCACTGATACCAGAAAAGAAAATGATGTTGAGAAGGGACAGGAACCATCCAACAGTGCAAAATCTGTTGGTGTAACCAAAGATGATGCGAAAGAAGAACAAAATAATGAGAAAAAAGTTGGGTCACCAAGTGATGTGGATGTAGACAACAAATTGAAGCCACCAGTAGATAATTCAGAGGCCAAGCATGAACCAAGGCAAACGAATGGGACATTATCGAATTTGGAATCAGGTACTACTTTTAATCTGAACAATTGTGTTCATGATCAGAGCACAAGGATCACTTCAAGGTTGTAAAACTCCACACATGATTTGTTTGGATGATGACCTGGATGGTGGTGGTGCAATTCACAATACTTTTAGGGTCTTTCTGAAAGCACACAAAATAATTTTGGCTTTTTGTATCTCCCAGTTCCAAGTGTAAGAACAGAAACAACAACCAGCAGTGATGAAAAGCCCTCAAAGACAGATTCTGTTAATGGAAATGACGAAAGTAGTAAAGAAGTAATAAGGTTGAAAGGAGCTGCGGCCACTGCACTAGCAGCAGCTGCCGTGAAGGCCAAGTTACTTGCCAAGCAAGAGGAGGATCAGATCAGGCAACTCGTAACTGTTATTATTGAGAAACAGGTACATCTTTCAGGACAATGCATCTGACTTTGCATGAAATATAAGACTAATTTGTCTCTTTGCATTCAAGCCGTACTTCCTACTACCTGCGTAGCCACCAAAAGAAATTACATTGTTATTAATAATGAAATAATAATTTCATCATAACAAGAACGATGGAAATATCTTGAAGAAATTTCTGCCAGTGAAAAAAAGATAAGAAACTATTAGCAAGATAAATTTTGGATAGTTTGTGTTTGTTCATATTCATTTATTATCAAAAAAGACTAGCAATGTTAATTTTTTTAATCATCTGCAATAGATGACTTGAATCTTTGTTCATTAAATGCAGTTCCGAAAGATGGAGGCTAAACTGGGTATGTTCGCTGAACTAGAGAGCATCATATCACGTGTTAGAGAGCAGACCGAGAAACTCAAGATGAGGCTAGTTCAAGAACGGTCACAACTGATGGCAGGGCGCCAACGAATTAACCCTAACCCTAATCAGCCTTCTATGGCAGCTAACAGATTAGCAGCTGCATATGCAAGTGCTGTAGCTGGTGGTGCTAGACCGCCTAACATGGTCTCCGATAGGCTACAGACTATGCCTACCAGACGATCTTGAGGAATGCTTGTGCAACATTCATTACTGGTGTAGATTGATTGCTAGGTGCGGCTGCGCAGGTTTTGTCAATTTATGTGAAGAGATGTAAGGTTTAGTTTTTCCGGTCGTAATTATTTCGTAATGCTATGTGTAGAAATTATATGTTTGAGGTTTGATTAATTTAACATTTTCAGTAGTTTCTGACAGAATTTTGTTCCTACCAAGGCAGTCGATCATATTTCACTATAAATGAGGAAAAGGTCATTAGTTTCATTCCAGTAATGATAGTGAGTTTCAAGAGCAATGAATATCGTCAGTAAGGAGATTACAAAAAGCCCAATACAAAGTTTGGGTTGGCATTTGGGCACCTTACTTTTGGGGAGGATGCAGTGACAATAAATTACTTTGACAATTTTGAATATATATCTATAAGAGCGTGTTCGGATCCTTCCCACTCGCCAGCGCCCAGCGGCGAGTGAGAAGGGTTCAAACGTGGCCTAGGACAGTATGTTTTACTTGATGCAGTATACAGCATTTAAATAAACAAGCGATAAGATATGTTTTAGTAGTTTTACTTTATGTATCAGATGTCATTTTCATATTGCATGAAAATTGATTAACTACCATGACAAACAACATATGTTCTTCTTTCGTACTTCCATAAAATATTTCACTTGATTTGATTTGAAAAGGCATTGTCGATATTATCTGCACATTTTTAAAACTAATTCTAACAAGTCCACACACAAGCATCAACAAATAATATTTGTTTTATTTATAATTTATAGTGTTTATCTATTTTTTGTAATTATTGAACAAATATGATGTAATATAGGCCTAGAATTTATGAAATTTGACTTCATTAAAATGATAGGTCAATTTCTGTTTTGCAAATTCTATTTGACAATTAATTCAATGAAAGGTCTCTAGTGAATAGCATTAGCAATGAATGGAGAAAATAATTAATCTACAGTTTTTCAAAAAAATTATAAGAAGAGAAAAAAAATACATACATTAAATATGACGGAGACTTGTTGATTTTTCATTACTGAAGGACAAGATCAAATTCACCAATGTTAAACACTTCTAATAATAAATTTAAGACAGCAGTTTAATGCAGACATTAATGTTTTGCTTTAACTAAGGAAGTTAATTGAAGAATCTCGTTTCTTTTTAAATGATAAGTCAAATGGCAATCTGTGATATTGTGGGGAGGAAATTCCTTTCGACCGACAGCTTTTTTTATGTTAACCAACTAAATTTGGATCTGTAATTGAAAGCCTCGAGTTTTAGAAGAAAAAAAAAAGATAAAAACTGTGACTAACAAATATATACATGGCAACCTGCACGGTTACTTCTAACTCTGGCCCACCTGAGTAAGAAAGACTATTTTTTTTCAGATAGAAAGAATAACAAATATATACATAGCATTTCCAGATAGAAAGACTTTTTTTTTTTAGAATTGTTGCCTTTAACATCTGTAACTCATAATTAAATGTACTTTCTTCTTTCACTAGAGCAATTACAATTAGTTCGTGCCTATTGGAAAAGGCAAAAAAAAAAGAAATATAATGTAACAACTAACAAGTTTACAATCTGATCTCTCCACGAAGACGCTTGTGCTTCTCTTGCAATCTCAACAATTCATTTGCAAAGGCTTGATTACCAGTTAGTAATAGGCCATTAAGAACACGGTTAAACATGAACCGCGTTGGTAAATACCCTCTTTCAACCATTTCTTTTGTCATTTTACCAGCTACTAAAACGTCCTGTGGTTTCTTTCTCACAAACATCCTACTAATCACGATATTAAAACTGTCTCTATTGGGCAAACAGGCCCCTCTATTACCCATTTTATCGAACAAATTCAATGCCTTCTCTATCTCTCCCTCATCTAACAAGTGCCTAATAAGGATATTGTATATTTGCACATTTGGATCTGGTCCAGCTTGCTTCATCTTCTCAAATAACTCCATTGCATGATCCATTTTCTCAGCATGGCATAACCCTTTAATTAACACTGTGTAAGTCACAACATTGGATTGACAGCCCTTAATCGGCATTTCGTCAAACATCTTAACAGCATCATCCACATTGCCTTTCTTACATGTCACCTGCATTAAAGCATTGTATGTAGCAACTGTTGGCAAACAACCTTCCTTTGTCATTTCATCGAACATTTCGCGTGCTCTATCCAGCTTACCATTTAAACCAAGACCATGAACTACTGTAGTATAAGTAACTACATCAGGCTGAAAGGTTCGATCTTTCTTCCCTCTTTTCTTCATTTGTAGAAAAAAATCCCACCCATGACGTACCTGATTGGCTCGAAAGAAACCATTTAGGATTATGTTATATGTAGTCTTAGTTGGTCGTATACCTGTCTCAACCATTTCCCTTAGTAAGTCCAATGCCTTGGAAGTGCACTTACGCCGACAGTAGCCATCAGCTATTGTATTATACATAATAGCATCAGGTGGGAACCGTGATTTGAGGGATCGAAGCAGTGAATGGGCCTTTTCTACATGTAGCGCTTTACACAATGCGTCTAACAATGCATTGAAACAGGGAACAGTCTGGTGAAGGCCATGAATCCGGTGTACTGAAATGAAAAGACGCACAGCCTTGTCAGGCTTCCCAGATGCCACATGGCGTTCAATCAGAGTAGAAAGGGTGCGCTGACTGAAGGGTATACCTGTTACGAAAGTTGGAAAGTTTAATTATTAACAATCGTGGATTTTAAGACAGAGAGCTATTTTTGTCACATTACCAAGGCGGCGACCCAGGGAGAGAAGAGAAGGTACGTCACGGTGGCCTGATGGTACCTGAGTAGTGAGGGAGAGCGCGAGGTGAAAGGTCTCAGGGGAGATTTGGGGAGGAGGGGAGGATAGGTGGAAAAGGGAGTGAAAGAAGAGGAGAGCAAGAGAAGGGTGTGGAGAGAGGTGTTTCAAGATGGAGTGGCAGAGAGAGGAGGGGAGAGGGAAGGGGAGGCAAGGGAAGGAGGATTTCAAAGAAAGGGAGAGGGAATGAGGGGTAGAAGGGGTCGGATGATGGAGGATGTGGGTTGTGATGCGAGAGAGGAGTGACGATGTGGTTGTCTTCATCGCTGATGGTGGCGGAGATGGATGCATTTGTAGATTGATGAGGTGGTGATCTCAATACGATGATGTGTTTGAACATCTCACGACGATCATGCGTTTGAACATCTCACAACGATGGATGCTTTAGTGAATCTTTTGACTAAGGGCCTGTTCGGCATCAATGGAATTGAGAAATTGATTAGAAAAATATTTTCATTCTAACCGAACAAGATAGGAATTAATTGAAATAGAGAATATAGAATAACATATTTTTCTACTTTTTCTCAATTCCAAGTGGTTGCTGGAGCCTGGAATTGAAGAATTGTAATGAAATATAAGAGAGAGTGTGAGAGAAAAAGTATTTTATCTTTTATTTGACTGAGGTGGCAGCTCTTTTCTTATTTTTTTTTCTCTTGCTACCGAACACAATCAGAACATGTTGAAAAAGACTCAATTCCTAACTCCAAAATTGTCTAAATTCTTTTTCTATTCCATGTGGCGCCGAACGTGATCGGAACACTGGTCCTGACGTCCTATAGGAAAACAGAAATTAAAGAAAAATATATAGAATAATAGCATTTATATTGATAGATTGTTAAAAGTAAAATTTTATATCATGTTATAAAATTGATAATTTTTTTAAAATTGTATCTATGAATAGAATGAAATTATCAAAATAACATTATCGTAATTAATTTTCTGTTTTTCCGCTGACATCGCTTGTCAAAATAGACTGTTAAATTTAAATAATTATCTAATTTTATCTAGTTTTTGCATCTCTAAAATTTAAATGACAATTATCAAATAAAATTTGACAATCAATTTAACAATGGGATGTTGATGCTCTAATGGTTCTCATAATTAGGTGTGCAAACAGATCAGTTTAAATATTTTTTAACTGAACCGTATAATTTTAGATTATTTGGTTTAATTTTTTGGTTCGATTAAAATTTTTAGCTAATTAAATTTTTGTTCTTTAGTTTGGTTTATATTTTTCTAAATCGATAACCCGGATAGTCTAAAATTTATCAAATAAATTCATTTCAGTTTGTACAAATAAGAATCATATTAAAGATAATCTAAATATATTTATTTTTATAGGTTTTATTTAGTTATTTGTGTTATTTTATTGATTTAATTATTTTTTTCTTCTATCAATTTTAGTAACTATCAATATTCTGCATTCCTTTTAACTAATATATTTTTAGTTAAACTGAATAAATCAAATAAAATTTTAATTTATTCAGTTTTTGTTATATTTGGTTGATATTAATAAGTTTGATTTGATTCATAATTTTTACAAACCCAATAAAATTTTGAAAACATATATTTATTTCGATTTGAACTTGACCGACCAATTACACACCCCTACTCATAACCAATGGAGTATAGTCTATGGAGGAGGAAGTAGGGGTGAATTCATAGTTCGTGGATCCCTCGGGATCAATTTGATTTTGACTCGCTAATTAAGTTTGTTAAATTAATGAGTTAAGTTTGAGTTAGACCTGGCTCGACTCGCTTAAGTTTGTTAGACTCAATAAATTATTAATATTTATTATTTATATTATTTTATTATAAAATTTTAATGTATTATATAAGTTATAATTTAATACATATAAAATCATTGTATGATATATATAAATATGTTGTCATTGATTTTTAAAAATATTTATATAAAATATTATTAATTATTAAATTAGTTCGGGTTAGTCCGTTCGTTAACTTAATGAGTTAATGTTAAGTCAATATTTTTTCTCGTTAAGTTAATAAATCGATTTCAAATTTATTTTGTCTTGAGTTGACTCGGTTCGGCTCATTTATATTTTTAAAAGGAATGAAAAATAAACAAGGACATAAGACACAATTTTACTATCAAATCATTATAACCACCACCGCCCAAACAAGCAGCCATACTAGTAGCAGTCTAAAACATTTAACTGAAAAAAAAAATAGAATAAACTGCTGAAATAGTTGCCTGAAAATGTCACATTAATTGTTTAGTAATAGAAGTACTAAGAGCTATAAGAAAACAAAATAAGATAATTACCTGAGGTCCTCAACTATGTCATTAGTTACTCTATATTAGGTGCAAATTGAACACGAGCGAGCTAACCATGCGATTTGTGAGCTTATCGAATTGAACCAGTTCGAAATTGATAAGCAATATCGAGCTGAAAAACTCAAGTTTTAGTTCGATTCATGTCAGCTCGAACTACAATTTGATTCGTTAATAGTTCGAGATTAATCACAAATGAGCTTAACTGATCCATTTGCAAAGAACATCAATAGAGAACATAAACACGTTATTAAAAAACAAGCAT
This sequence comes from Schoenoplectus tabernaemontani, assembly GCA_037127355.1. Taxonomy (NCBI): domain Eukaryota; kingdom Viridiplantae; phylum Streptophyta; class Magnoliopsida; order Poales; family Cyperaceae; genus Schoenoplectus; species Schoenoplectus tabernaemontani. Next base: position 17,607,755 of record CM073752.1, read on the forward strand.
AGCTTCATCTACAAAAAAATAAATAAAACAAGCATAGCTTCATCTACAAAATGAAAAAGATTATAATATAATTAGCAATAAAAAATTATAATATAATTAGTAATGAAAAAATTATAATAATGGAATAGATTATAATATAATTAGTAATAGAATAGATTATAATATAATTAGCAATGGAATAGATAACGGGTAAGGAATAGCTCTTACACGTACCCTTACCCGATAAGTTAACGAATTTTTTTCTTACCTATACCAATACATGATAACTTAACGAAAATAAAATTTTATCCATACCCATCTTATCGGGTACGATATGGATCCGATAAATGATCAAAATGATGTCATTGACAGTCCTAGTTATATATAGTCCATGCCTACTAGCTAATAGGGTTGAGAAACTCAATGCCATTATTCCTAAACAACTTGGAATCGGCCTTCTTTTAATACTATTTAGTATAAATAGCTCATGAATGGAAACATTGTGATTTCATAACCCCTCCTAACGGAAAAAGGATTGATCGAGTCATAGCACATACTCTCATCATATTTGTATGATTTTCCTGATGAAAATCAAGCGGGTTTAGTTCTACATGAAAAAGCTTTTGTTCAATGTATTCTATTTGATACTGGTAAGAGAAGAATTTGACTCGGTACTGGGAAAAAAAGAGAAGCATAACCAAGTCAAGGTAATATGGATCACCCCTTCTTCTGGTGCAAAAAAATTATCATTTTTTGAAACAGAGATCTATTTCTTTTCAATTTGTATTCAAGAGTTCTTATGTGTTTCCACACTTTCATTTCTTTTGAGGTCTAAAAAATAGCGCTTTTTTTTAGACCTCAAAAGAAATGAAAAAAAAAATCTTTTCTTAAGAACACATAAATAAATAGAGATAATAGTAACCCTACCATTAATGACTGCATCCTCATTTATGAATTTGATAGTAATAGAATTACATGTCCTGACAAAACACGATCCCTTAACAATGAGTTATTTTGATAATCTTGACAATGAACTTTTAAATAAATAACAAAAAATCTTAAAAATAAAAAATAATTTATAGATATGTTCTCTTAGTTATAGATTGATAGTGTCTCAAATTTTATATAATTTTATCATTTCTTAGTTCATAAATATTATTGTAAATAATTCTCAAAATTATATAAAATTATATTTGTCAATTTACAAAATAATCACATAAAAATTTAATAGTTTCTTTGAGTTTATGAAATGTAGGTATAAAGCATTGGACCAAATTGCATGAAGATCTCAAAAAGACTTAGGTTAGGTTAGAATTGTATTATATAAAGGTAACCAAAGCAATCCTTAGATTAAATCAAATAGAACATAAGTATTTTGTTCTAACCATTGTAACAGATCCTTAATCGTTATAACGGATGACTTTGAAACCTTATTCATTATTTATCGGCAACAACCGTTATAATGGATCCCTATAACCGTTATAACAGAAAAAATCTTTTGTGTACAAATTTTGTCCAAGATCTTTCAGAGAATTTTTTCCTCCTAACCGTTGTAATGGATCTCACATCCATTGTAACGGTTAACCTTACTAAGGTTAGCATCACCTAACCGTTGCAACGATTATCTAACCATTGCAAATGGATTCTGCCGACTATAAATATAACAATAACTCCTCTCCTCCAAATAACGATTTTTCACAGCCATACATTTGAGAAACCCTAACCGTCACTGTTAAACCGTTGAAACCTTGAAATACTTTGTTCAAATCTCAATATTACTTCACTAAACCTTTAATATATTAGATTAGAGTGATTGCTTGAGTGTTTTTTCTCCTTAGTGAGATTTATTCTTATTAGAGGTGTTGTTCTCATTATTTTTTTGGTGACGGCTGCCCGTTTACTTGGTGTAAGGGATTAAATTTTTACAGTTGTATGAACACTATGTTTTAGTTACTCGTCGTAATCGATGTTGGTGATTGTGGTCTCGGAGACGTAGACTCATTATATCCGAACTTCATTATTTCTATGTTCTTGTTCTCTCTCTCTCTCTATTAACTTTAATTCTTGCTATTGAATTGCAAAACTAGCCCAAGGTTCTTTTATTGCACACCATCAGTGCCATTAGGGACAATAATAAAAAACAATTAAATTAGAATCGTAGCAAGTTGTATAAAATTTTGATTGTTCTTTAATGGACTATCAAATGATATCGAAATTACATGAAATTTAAAATGCTATCAATTTATAAATAAAAAGAATATATTTATAATTTTTTCTATTTTTTTTTTTTATATTTATTTAAAATTTTATTATCAAAATTATCAAAATAACTCAATGTCAAGGGATCCCTCCTTTTACTTTTCCCTTAAACTCAAATTTTATTTTCTAATTTTTCTTGTTAGTTTTGGTAGTTTTACACCTCATCTTTTTGTCTTATCACAACTAAATTCAACGTAGAAATTAAAACTGTTTGCAAGCCCAAGTCTAGTAACGAAATTTTTGCTTAAACAACTTTATTATTAAATAAATCTACTCTAATAATCTAAAGCCAAATTATTTACATAAATTATCTAATCAAGGGCATGAGTTTAATTCTACTCATGCACTTGAAATCCCTAAAATTTATGTCTGATAATTGACCACGTTATACTGAGATTAAATGGATGTGAGTTTAACTCACACCATTTAAATTAATTATATATAATTTTATGTTATATATATAGATCTTTTCATGAGATTTTCAGGTTATATTTAGATGTTTAAATCAGAGTTTTCTATCAAAAATTATGTCCATTTAAAATTAAATTATTCATTAGTAATTTTTGCTTAATTTCTCAAATTATTTCATTTTTATATAAAATTTACATGCATGATTTAGAAAATATTTAAGTATATGTTCATTTGAATTTTAAATTATTTAAATTATATTTTAATTATCAGTTATTAAAAATATTATAATGATGCAAATGTACTCAATAAATAATCTTAATAATTAAATTGTTTAAAAATAATTTAAATATTTTATATATAAGATGAGTCTATATTGAATTTTTTTCGAACCATGCATGTAAAAATAAAATAATATAATTGATTTTAGCAAAAAATAGTAACAAATAATTTAAAATTCAAAAGGAAAGCTTTTGATGGAAAATTCTAAACTATTTGTGAAAAGATATTCATGTATAATATAAAATTATATAGTTAGTTAAAAGGCATGATATGAAGTCATGCTCTTTAATCTCAGTACGACGTGATTTTTGAGGCGTGACTTGTACTCACACTCTTAATTAGACTATTTTATGTAAATAACTTGAATTTTAGGTTATTAATGTAAATTTATTCAATAGTAAGGTTGTTAGTCTATTAGTGTAAATTTATTTAATTGTAAGAGTGTGTAAGAAAAAATTCCTCCGGTAACTTGGGTGATATATTCTTCGTTTAAAATGGAATGAGGAGAAGATTCAGTCGTATTTTTCGACACTTAAATGGAATCGGAGGATGATCCAAAGACTTAGGATCAAAGTTAGTCTCAAATTTTGTTTCACCCATCGGATCAACATTGAGATTAGAATAAAGTATGAAATTAAAAATAAATTACATTAATGACATTAATCTGACAAATAAAACAAAACTTGAAACTAACTTTAATCCCAAGCCGTTAGATATCCTGCCTCACACTTAATTTACTTTCTGGTGGAGGTAGAGTATTGAAGACGGGATGGAGCGGGGCGGTCCGAGTGAAATCCCTCCGGTCACGGGTGAGCGCAGATCACGGGTGACAGGCGAGGACGGGTGGGGCGAGATGGGTTTGAGCCAGTCCAAAACTAAAAATCCCGACCTGATCCGTGTTGGACCCCATGGATACAACTCTCACGGGTCGGGACGGGTAGACCAAGGTTCAATCCGGATGGATCATAACGGGTGGAGCGGGTCGATGTTTTTTAATTTCATAAAAAAACAAATAAACCGTCAAAAACTAAAAAAAAAATCCAAAAATTCTAGAAAATAAAAAAATAGAAAATAAAAAAATAATAAAAGTTTTAAAAAAGTTTAATCATAATATTTTATATAATTTTTTTTAAATAAATCGGTTTTATTAATTCTAATTGTTTAAAAATAAAATAAAAATTAAAAAAATTTTCAAATAATACTAAAAAATTCAGAGAAATATTAAAAAAATAAATCAAAGCCGAAAAAAATATATCATAATTTTTAAAATAATTAATTTAAACTAATTCGGTTTTATATATTTAATTGTTAAAAAATTGAACAAAGTGGATTTGATTTGAAACAAAGTCCATTATTTCATTTGGGTTTTTGCGTCCAGTAATGAATATCTGTCCGGGTATCGCAGGTCGGGTCCGGGTATCACGGGTCGGGTTTGAATTTCACGGGAGTGGGATCTGGGTCTCTTAAGTATCAGGTCCGAATCTCACGGGCCACCCGTCCGGGTTTTATGGGTTTACCTGATCAGGTACGGGTATTGAGTCTGAATAGGTCTGTATCGAATCAGGTGAACGCGGGTCACGAGTAAGAGCGGAACATATAAGAACGGATAATGAAAAAGAGCGAGATAGATAAAACTAAATAACGGATGAAAAAAAACAAATATGACAGTTTCATTTTTAAAATTTGAGATCCAACTCTTTATAAGACCGAACTTTTAACCGGTCCAGATCTTACCGGAGTGCTTTTGACACATCGTAAATAAATATTGAATTAACTTTTGGCTATTTACCACTTACCGGTTGCCAGCAACGTACCTACGGATATAAACACAAATAACAACGATGACTGTTGGGTTTCGTCGTAAATAAATTCAAATCCGAGACCATTTCGATGTTTTCTCTCTTCTCAATTTTCCCGCTCAAGCTCCTCTTGTCTTGTCTATCGCCGCTCTTTTACCCAGCAATCTCGTCCCTCTTCTTTCGCTCCCCCTCCCTCTCCGCATCAGGTATGGGACAAAATGCTATTTTAACGATTTTTTTTTTATTTCGTGCCCTTTGTGCTGCTCCTTTTCGACAAGGTTTTTGACCTTTCAAATTCCATAGATGTTTTCAAAATTAATTATACAAAGTTTAATGAGGGATGATCATTTCATTTGAAATTTCTCTGGTTTAGTCAATGTTGCTAGTAGTTCGTTGGTTCTTTATTGTTCATTGTGAATCAAGAGAAGGTTTTCAATCTTTTTTTCCATGAAAATATTTTACTAGTTCTTTGGAAATATCCAACCTTCCGAGGTTTTAGAACATTTTAAGAAAAAAGAAGAAGCCCGCTTTACTCCAAATTTGTTTTAATTTTGGCCTCTAATTTTTGTTCTTTCTTTTCTTTTCAATTTATTGACTAGTTTTCTGTTGAAGGAAACTTTACGGTGTGATTTTCAACAAAATGGAGGTGCCAATAGTAAATGGGGCAAACAAAAACGGGGGAACTGCTGATTCTCCTACTTCGGTCTTAGAAGACGAGGTGTTTCTTTCTCTTTTCGTTCATCTATTTTGGCATGCTTTTACTCATTAATCGTTAATCTGTTGAAAAAGTGTTTATTTTTTTGGTTGAGGTCTAGGGTTTTTAGCGTTGGTGGCCTTAATTTGTCTAATTTTTTTTTCTTGGAATAACCTACTCTATTGCGTTTAGGATTATTTATCCCAAAGAATCCTAAAACTTGCATCTTATTTTTAGAGATTAATATTTGGTCAAGTGTCATATTTCTCAAACATCGGTATGCATTAATGCTTTTAAGTTTAGAATTTTTCTATGCGTCTATGAGCCTGGCATTATCATTGGTGCTTTACGTATTCATTTTTATTCCTTGATCAGCTGGAATAACATTTGAATGTTAATGTGAAATTTCTTTGCCTAAAACTTCAAAGACTTTGTTAGAAAAATGATCCCTAAAAACTTTCAATTTGTCTTCGTATTGTTGATAGATTTTGTTTTCTTGCCCCTTTGAAGGACACACATGCTGTCAAAGTAGAAGAAAGGTCAGAAATGGAGGTCTCTTCTCTTCCTATGGAGTTTGAGGCGAAGAATGGTGATGCGTCACTCATAACAGAAGCCATGAAACAAGAAGAAGAAAAATTGCAAGAGGCAAGAGTTAAAGAAGATGAAGAAGCTGCCAAGTCAAGCAGATTAGACCCAAACTTCAAGTTTAGTAAGCTTGATGAATTGCTGACCCAGACACAACTCTACTCCGAGTTCCTACTAGAAAGAATGGAAAACATTACTGTGGTATCTATTTTCCAATACCTTCATTCCATATTATTCAGAGAAGAGACTAATGCAAAATATTATCTGTTGTTGGCATTTCTAAGAATTGATGTGTCTTTATGGTGGAAACTGGGACTCTAGTTTCTGCTGTGGATTTTGATTTCACTGAAATACCTTTTTCTTTCAGTAGAAAGTTAGGAACTAATTAGCATTGCCTTAGGATTTAGATTAATATGCTTTTTAGTTTGACTAACCTTGAGATCAAAATCCTAAGGCAATGTAATTTCATAGAATATGGTCAACCCATTTGAATTTGTTTTTTTTTTTTAACTTTCTGAAGTCTAATTGAAAATTTTGCATTTGCTGGCACTAATTATTAACATTTCTGTATCAATCCATCATTTAATTTAGGTTGGTGCAATTAATTTTCTGTCATTGCTTGTTTATTTGCGAGCAGAATGAAGTAGAGAAAGAAGAAGAAGAAGAAGAGGAAAAGCCAAAAGAAAAACAGAAAGGTCGTGGCCGCAAACGCAAGGCTGCATCTACTAATCAGTATAATGATGTAAGTTACTTACAACTCATGTATATATGTTTGTTGCCTATATATTTTCAAAATAATTCTCCATGTTTTCATGTTTATCACAAACACAATGTTATGGACTTAGATCACTTAAGTCTCCTGATTTGCTTCAGCGTGTTTTTTTGGGCTTACATTTATAATGGATATTTATTCCGTCCCTTCAACTGGTTCTTGATGTTTCTCAAACCATGTAGAATAAAGCTAAGAAAGCAGTTGCAGCCATGCTGAGAAGATCCCGCGACTCTCTGCCCCCTGAAGACTCCAGCCTAACTGAAGCTGAGAGAGGTGAAAAAGAGCAAAAAAAGCTGGTACCTTTGATGACTGGAGGCTTGCTGAAATCATACCAAATCAAGGGGGTTAAGTGGATGATATCTCTGTGGCAAAATGGTTTAAATGGGATTTTGGCCGACCAAATGGGCCTTGGCAAGACAATTCAGACTATTGGGTTTCTTGCACACCTTAAAGGGGAGGGGCTACATGGACCTTTTATGATCATAGCTCCGCTCTCTACTCTTTCTAATTGGATCAATGAGGTTGCAAGGTATTCCGATCCTCTTTAAGGCATCTTAAATCTTGTCGGGGGTACACTGAGTTGGTAGGAAATAATTCCTTGTCACAAATTGTAGAAGCAAGTTACTTTCAAAAATTTAGACATAATTTATGGTACTTGAGCAGGTAGATTTCCCTTTTTAAAAAGACGGATGAAATGAAAGACTCTAGAATTATTACTTCTACAGTAGACAGCAGTTATACAGTTGAAGTATTGGGGCTGTACCAGTTCCTGTCATGGTTAGCTAATTATACAATGACACAATTTTTGGTACATCCAAAATTTAGATTTATCTCTCCACTTGCTCCATTGTGAAGTTGATTTGTTTATTTCAGCACCAGGTATCTTATTGATAAAATTGCAGGTTTGTCCCTTCCATGAATGCCATAATATATCATGGAAATAAAAATGAAAGAGCTGATCTAAGGAGGAAGCATATGCCGCAACAAATAGGACCAAAATTTCCACTTGTTGTCACTTCCTTTGAGATGGCACTGGCAGATGCCAGAATCCTCTCGCACTACCAGTGGAAATATGTGGTTGTCGATGAGGTACTTATTTTTAAGCTATACCTATGGATGTATCACTGTGTATGGCTATTTGTTATATCTGACTTTTATCCTGTTCATTTTCTTCATGTAGGGGCACCGGTTGAAGAATACAAATTGCATTCTAATGCGGGAGTTAAGGCGGATTCCAATGGAAAATAAACTTATACTGACAGGAACACCCCTTCAGAATAACTTGGCAGAGCTGTGGTCCCTTTTGAACTTCATTCTACCTGATATTTTTTCGTCTCAGGTGGAGTTTGAGTCATGGTATGCACTTCACATGGTTTGCGAAACATCTATTTTCTAATAAAAGGTTATCAACATTACTAAACTTGTCCTTTTTTCTTTTTGTTATTTGTATGCTTGCTGGCTTGTTTGTTTCTTTTCCTTGGAATTTTTTTTAAGGTTTAACCTATCTGGGAGGGGAAATGATACTGAGCGACAAGAGAATGATGAGAAGATGAGACTTCAGGTTGTTCTATTCTCTTTTACTTTTCTCTGTAGTTTTTCTGTCTTCTGTTTTCTTGTCCTTATATGTTATTATCTAGGTTATATCGAAACTGCATGGAATTCTTCGACCATTTCTTTTGAGGAGAATGAAGGCCGATGTGGAACAGAATCTGCCAAAAAAGAAGGAGATAATATTGTATGCCATTATGACAAACAAGCAGAAAGAGATTCAAGATCACTTGATCAACAAAACCTTCCATGAATATGTTGAGAATAGTAAAGAATGTGAGTGAATATCTGTACTTTTTCTAATTGTGGGGATGTTGATGCTTTGTTGTTCAATTGTGACTACTCTGCAAATGATTATGCTGCTAAGATCTTGTGTTGGCAGTGATAACTGTGAGCAAGATCATCTGAATACACAATCAATTGGAAGAAATTTGTGGTAAAAAAAACAACAGTTTTTTTACATGATAAACTTTAAAGGCTGTAATAAATGAAGCTCGTAAGATGGTTTGCTTGATAAACATGCAAAATAGGTGGCATGAATCCCTCTTAAAATTTTGATTCTTGGTTTATTTAGAAGGGTGCCAATACTTGAACTGCAAATGTTAATTATTTTGCAATTTTTATGTGATGAAAACAGTGGTCCTGAAACCTGGTATGAAGGGAAAGCTCAATAACCTGCTAATCCAGCTAAGAAAGAATTGTGCCCATCCTGATCTTTTGGAATCTGCTTTCAACTCTGCAGGCACGCCTCTGAAGCCAACTTTGGTTGATTATATTTTTAATTTTCTTATATGGAAGTGATGAGCGTTAAATGATAAAAATGTTTACATCTTTTAGACATGCATCGATCTGATTTTTCTTGCAATTTCGACTTCCATTATATCTCTCTCTAGAGTCTGTTACTGTGTTTAAACAGAAGATATAAGCAACTTGAACAAATTTACAATTGGGTATAGTATGATCATTTTAACTGTGTGGATGAGGGTGTATATAAAGTTCACTTTTATGATACTTATGTGGATTTATTTAATTCTTCTGCTCAGGTATCTTTTACCCGCCCATAAATGAGCTTCGAGAGCAATGTGGCAAATTTCAACTTTTGGACCGTTTGCTTAGCTTGTTACTTGCAGAAAAGCACAAGGTCCATCTGCTTCTTTGGAACAATAAATTCTATTCTAACTATCCATGAGTTAAAGAAATCATGGGTACACAAAATCTATCTGTAAATATAAAATAAACAGAAAGAAACAGCAAGGTACCAAAAGCAAACCATATTTCCTTTTCCAATTTTTCTTTATGAAATTCTGATGGAGGGTTGCTTCCATTTAGGTGCTGATATTCTCTCAATGGACAAAAGTACTAGATCTCATAGAGTATTATTTGTCTGAGAAGAATCTTGTAGTTTGCCGCATTGATGGTAGTGTTAGGCTTGATGAAAGGAAGCGTCAGGTATCATCATTTTACTGAGTAATTTGTTCAGATTCAGTTTGAATCCCTGTTAAAAGTCAAAATTGTGGTTTTGTGTTGTCTAATGGTAATTCCCTTTTCATCTCACAATGGCAGATAGAGGAATTTAATAACGTGAACAGTAATTTGAATATTTTTCTCCTGAGCACCCGTGCTGGTGGGCTTGGTATCAATTTGACAGCTGCTGATACTTGTATTTTGTATGACAGTGACTGGGTATGATCTTGTTTGTTTTTATTGTGCATTATAAGCTTTTTTTCCTTTTAATAAACTGATTTTACCTTTAAATGAGTACTTCAGAACCCTCAATGTGATCTGCAAGCTATGGACCGCTGCCATAGGATTGGCCAGACTAAGCCAGTACACGTGTATCGCCTTGCAACAGCAAATTCTGTGGAGGTATGGTTGAGAGCTTTAAAACACCAAACTTGTTTTGTTTCCCCTTTCATTTGTCCTTCCCCTCTCGTTCTCTGCATGCCTTTCTAAAACACACTTGAAGGTAGTGTGGTCTGCTATATACATTTTCATGCTGACTAGGTGATGCTTGCTTGATCGTGTAATTTTTTTTTTGCAGGGTCGCATCATAAAAAGGGCTTTCAGTAAGCTGAAGTTGGAACATGTTGTCATTGGTAAAGGGCAGTTCCAACAAGACCGAGTCAAACCAAACACTCTGGAGGTGTAGTTTATTCTCTGGATGGTTACTGCATTTATATTTTATGAAATCCCATGAAAAAAGATGTAACCTAAGATTATGTTTTTTATCCCTGCAATTTCAGGATGAAGAGCTGCTTGCAATGCTCAGAGATGACCCAAGTGAAGAAGACAGACTGATACAGGCTGATATTAGTGATAATGATCTAATGAGAGTCACAGATAGAAGTGAACTTGTAGGCCCTGTTGATTGTGTACTCCCCCTAAAGGGACCTGGATGGGAGGTGGTGGTCCCAGCTAAGAGTGGTGGAAGTGTTCTCTCCTCTGTTAACAATTAGGTGTGAAGTGCTTCTCTGGTTAACAAGGGCCTTGGTCTCTTTTTTTTGTTGGTGCCCTGAAAGAGAAACAATCTGGTCACATAATTACCTAGAAAGTTCTGTATAGGACTTTGCGCTGTCTTGAAGAAATTTAGAGCTGTATGTTGTTAGGATGCTTTGATTTAATCTTTTAGTAAACTCTGATGAGAATCTGGGATGCGTTGGATGCTGCAATTTTTTTATGAACACCTATGCAGTGACTTCTAGATGACAGACTTTAATAGTTATATAACTATTGGTGGTCTTTTTGGGTGGATTTAAGATGGCTGTTATGATTGATTGGTTTATCCTGCTTTCAAATATTATTGTTATTGATTTGGTGGCCTTTTTCATTTTGTCAGTAAACTTGCTGCATCTGGTATCAAATGTAATTGTACGTTTTAATGTATGGTCGAGTGATATAAGAACGTCTTTCGTATTTACATTTCATTGTTGCATGTAGATTGAAAATACTTGAGACATTAACAGGCGTTGATGCCACTATGCCGGATTGTACCCGGAAAACTGAGCATGGCCTAGTGAGTAGAGAGTGTTTGCTTTTGTTTCTTTTTATTATTAATTATTTTCCAAACAATAGTGCAAAGGCTATGGAAAAGCAAAGCTGCTACTAAAGGACCTACCAAGCTCTCTTGTTTAATGATGCGCTTGCTAAGAGGGAGCGCACTTCAATGTAAATTATTTCAAATGTTTCCTTTCTGTAGCAGGAACAAAGCATTTCTTAGCAATTAAGCAGACTACGTCAGTTACTCGTATTGCCTAGTACAATTGAAGCAAAAAGAAAAAAAAAAAATCTAAAAATAATAAATAATGCTGGTACAATATCTGCTAATGACCTAAACCGTTTGATAAACATGCTTGATATATTATAATCACTGGATCCAAAACTTTGATTGCATTCTTCGTCGTCTGAACCTTCAAGATAATTCTAGGTGCTTCGGGTTTTGTTTTATATCTCCTTCCAAGTAAATGACAAACTAAGCAAAATTAAAATTCCTCTAATTCTACACTCTTTATAGATTCAAAGATAGAACATAAAGGCAGAAGAATGTAAAAGTTGTAAATCCTTTCACAGGCATGCTTTGCTGGGCCGCGGTTGAACTAGGGAGCTCACAATTGGTACCTAAGTCTGGCTGGATAGTACCATTAGCCTCGGTCCGATGTACCGCTACACAACTTGGGCTAATTGATGGGCTGGCAACTGTTATTGACTGAGTTGGCGCCCCCTATAACCAAAACAAAGAAGAATATTACATGCATAGGATTTTAATGGATATATGTGTGCTTAACTATAGATATTAAATGAAAAAAATTGAGGGGGAAGGAACCTGAACTTGTGTTCTAGCTGGTGCAGGGGCACTGGTAACCTTGGTGATGCTAGTGCTAGGACCAGGGGCAGGTGCAGAGGCAGGGGCAAAGTCGGAAGCATTTTTTAACAAGCCGGCATCATAATTCTCTGTCAGATTAAGACTGAACAAACCAAATGAACGCTCAGATGTGGGGCCTGGTTTGAGATCCTCATCATACAGAGCAAACAGGTATGTCTCAACAGACTTCCCTGGTACACGTGGTGTACCGGAAAGTGACCGAAGATGTGACACGAGATTACTAGTGTATTCACGTGCATTTTCCACTGTTGCTCCTGGTTCGTTAGCATCCCCATTGTGGGGCCACCCCGTCTCAGCCACTACAATTTCCACTTTGGTAAACCCCTTTGCATCAAGAGCAGCACGAATTGCATCAACTTGTGCATCAAACATGTTCATATAGGTCAGACCTGAGTTTGCATCCACCCGGCCTGGATTTGGTTGGAATAGGCAAAATGCAAGTGTTTCAGGTCGAGTATCAGATGTATAAGCAAAATATGGGTATGGGTTGATCATGAGCGGTGAACCTGTACGGTTTAGAAATTCGAGTAATGGGTCAAGGTAAGTCGCAAGATTGGAGTGAAAGGCACCAGCTGAAGGTGGATCTGACTGAGACATAATGTCCATTGCATGAACAGTTGAGATTTTAATATCTGATGAAGAAGGTAAAGCTGAGAGAAGGTTTTCCATGGCCGGCACAAGTTGTGCAGAGATTGAGGGCCCAGCAAAGGAGAAAACCTCATTGCCGACTGAAATAGCAGATATAGATTTGAGAGAAGGTAGGTTGGAGTTGAGCCAAGAGGTGGCGGCAGCAGGAGACGATGCAAGGACAGGAATATCTCCATTTGATACGCCAACAAGGAGCGACATGGAGGGAATGGTTTCGACGGCTGAGATTATTTTAGGATTTGTGTCATACAGGCGGAGCTTTTGAAATGCAGTCGAAGCGAGGAGGTGAGCAGTGGCTGATGGAGGAGGGAGGTTGTCCGCCAGTTGACCATAGTTTACTCCCAAAAATGGCTGTGATACTGTTTAAAGAAAATGTTGAGTTAGTGTGATATACAAGGAATATGTCAAATTGTTGATCTTAAGATGAGCTTCATGCTGTTCCAGTGCATTACACAAGGTTTTATGGTTTTAAAATTAAGCCATATAAATAGTATACTCTCACTGAGCTAGAAAAAAATTCTTGGCAGTTCAATTGTACAGATATAACCAGTATAACACTGATACAAGCACAAATCCACCGTCCTGACTAATATGGTGCTGAAACTATCTAGTGAAATGATGGTTAAATGGAAGGCATCAGCTACAAATTTAAAAGGTTACAAATTAAATTAAGATCCCCAAGTAAATTAATACTATAAACCTTCCAAAAATCATAGGACGAGCCATTCTCTTTACTGACACAAGCAAAGTGCACTTGATCGATGAAATTTAGCCTCAACTGAATAAACAACAAGCAAACGAACATACCAGCAAAAAGTACGGAGATGTAGAAACCTAAGATCGCCACCAGCAGTCCTTTCATCTTCTATGAGAGAGAATAGAGAGAGCTGTTTTCGTTGGCTTGTAACTTGTTGCGCTAGTGCAGTGAAGTGTGTAGAAATAGTGGAGGCGGTATGGTGGTAGAAAGGTTCAATTAAAACAATCTGCAATTATTAAAAAAAATATAAAGGTTATCTTTTGCTTCTCCCTTCCACTGCGATTTCTTCATCGACTGAAACATAAGACGCTTAAACCAATTTGAAAAAGCAAGATTTTCCAAAAGCGAAAAGTGGCCAGCGCTGGGACTTGCTTATCCCACTCAAATTGCATCGCTGCTAAGTAAACAGCACGCGGAATTCTAAACAATACTGACCTAACGTTGACTCATTAAATTCAGGAGCGAAACGAACCGACTCCTTGACAGTTTATTTAATAATTAATAAAAATTTTAAAAATAAAATCAATGTCAAAATTTTATATCCATTCCATATAATAATTTTAATATATATTAAAATTATAACTTATATAATACACTAAAATCTATAATAAAATGATATAAATAATAAAAAATAATAGTTTAATGAACCTAATGAACTTAGTGAATTGAGTCAGACCTAACTTAAATTAGACTTATTAATTTAATGAGTTTAATGAACAAATCAAATTCGAAACGAATGATCCACTAGCTATAAAATTTTCTGACCGCTCCAATGAAGCCTGAGAAATTATGAAAAATGTATATGCATTTGCTTTTAAAAATAAAAGTTTCCTTAGCTAAACAAAGTAGTACTCACGGAGGCTGGTACCTATAGTTACGTTAATTTGACAAAATCTTATACCGCTAGCTAATTACGGTATATTATAATTTTATAATTAATTTCTTGTTGTTACATCTTGGAAATTGAAGTGAAGATTTTTAGTATAAGTAAAATGTTTTTCAAGTTGTCATATTGTGTATTTGTGTTAAGATTACTTCTCAATATAAACTATGAAACATATGTTATAATGTACTCGGAATTTTACTTTTAAATCTGAGTAAAATGAAAAAAATCTGCCAGCTGGACTCTATTCGAAGTTTCGAACAGCATTCCGAAAATATGAAAAAGGTCAAGATGTCAAGTTAACCTCTCCTCTGAGTAGTCTCCATACAGAAGTAGCCACGTGTCCACTTGAATATTTAATATATCCAGGAGCAGTTGAAGTATAGAATTTAGGGTGGGATAACTTGACAATGGGTTATTTTGTTAATTTTAATAATGAATTTTTAAATAAATACTAAAAAAATTTTAAAAATAGAAAAAACCTTATAGGTATGTTCTTCTACTTAAAGATTGACGGTGATTTAAATTTTATGCAATTTTATTATCATTTGATACTTTATTAAGTGCCATCAAAATTTTATATAATTTACAATGGTTATAATTTGATGGCATTTGATGGAGTATCAAATGATAATGAAATTATATGATATTTGAATCATCATCAATATATAAAATAGAAGAACATATTCATAATTTTTTTTTATATTTTTAAGATTTTTTCATATTTATTTAAAAATTCATTGTCAACATTGCTTCTCTAGAATTTAAGTTTATAAAAGATCTGCCACGTGATCGGTTCAATTACAGCAGTAAGCCAACGGATATGCAAGAGAAAACTCATCCTCAAATCGAACAAATTAATTAGCTTTCCTTTTTATTGTTTATTGGCAGTATGTGAGGACTATTAATGAAGGCTGACAAAAATAAAATAAAATAAAAAACAAATAAACCCTCATTTTTTTACGCTTGAAACAACATGGATTTAATTTAGCTACTGTATGACAGGATAAGGCATTGAGAAATTGTAGTATAAATATTAGGAATTTTTTTAATTCCCGCTGGCAATGACGCTGCCCCAATAATTGGTTGAATTGAACATATCTCTTGTGTTAATGCATTGTTTTTGCTCGACCAGATTTGGAACTGAAAGAGACAAGAACTCAAGCTGGATACCACAATTCATTGATGCCGCCCGCCCCCACATTGTCTCAGCTCGTCCACAAATGGGCCACTTAAGCAACAAGTTTCTTGGATCCATAATGAAAAATGAAGAAAATAAATAGAATAAACCCTTTGCCAGACAAAAATTACAAGATATGTAAGGAGCCACACGGAAGTTCATTTGCTACAGAAAACATGATTGACAACAATTGAGACGGAGTAAACGAAACCAAGCAAACAAACTGGAGCGGCTTCAGATCTAAAAACAAGTTAAAAATAAACAAATAAGAAAACAATTACAAGCCTGCACCAACTAAAATGAAACAAGCCGGCAAAAAAAGGGGGAAAAAAAGAAGAACACATCATTCACAACCTCCTCCATGGCACCCAAAGTAACCCGTACTGAATGTTAATATTTCTCTGTAGAAAACTAGAAACGAGAAGGTTGGGCTGTAACCCCAAAAAAAAAAGAGCGCGCAAAACACAACAAACATGAAGAGAATTTCACCCAGCAGAATGGGTAACAGGTGAGGTAACAAACTGTCCATCCTTGAACGTATGCACAAACTGTTCTGGCAGTGAGTGTTGCACCTGTATTAGCACATAATGAAACTAAATAAATAATATAGTATAATATAATCTGATAAGAGCAAGTGTGAGATTACCAAAAATACCCATGTCATTTGTACAATCCACAAAGACTGTTGAGTTCAGAAATTAAACCGCAAATGACAACAAAAGTTCCTTCTTAATTACTATTTCTTTGTAAATGAATAGTTTGTACAAAAAATGGTACTGCTTAGTCTATCGCTGGATTTAATTCAAAGAATTAGGAACTCTAGATAGAATTTGACAGAAAAGTCTGAACTATATGTTCTTCAATCAGTTTAGAGTTTTTGGGCTCTATCAAATTTGATCATTCTGCCCTTAACAACATATCAACTACAATAATAATAATTTTAGTTAAGACTACCAAACCTTAATAATCCCCACTAGTGCCACATTATAATCATAAAAGTTCTGTCTGTCAGGATCCATTAACTATTTAATTCTAAAATTATGACAAACCTCATAAATGAAGTCTTAACTCAAAACTAACATATGTGCATAATTTGCTACATACTCATGCACATACAACTCATCCTTATTTTCTTTAAACTTTCAAACAGCTAATACTGACTCTTGACGCATTAACAAATAATACTCATATTGTCAAGGAATTTCATGGGTAGGCATCCATGCACAACTTATTTTTAGAATTCCAAGCTTATTTGAATAATTCATCCTAAAAGTTATATTTCCTTGTTCCGAGAGTAATAATAAACTATTATAACATATACATGAGATTAGACAAAGAGAGAAATCATACCCAATCTCCATCAGGTTCAGATCCAAGGACAAGGATATTAACTTCACTTGATTTGGCAGTGGTAACAGAAGCACCAAGGGCATCCTTCCCTAGGTACAGCTGGCATCCTGATGTGTTATCTATTGAAATTGTTGGTGCAGATCCCTGCATGTTTTAGGAAAATGAAATATTTAGAATCCAGATGGAAACAAATTCAGTTAGATAAAGGCTCCAAAATTACTAATACGTTAGTAACATTCGAAACTCAAATTAATGGCTACTTTTGGAGTACAAACTAGCATGAACGAGTGGTCATGTAAAGCAGTTTCCTGGAAAGGGATTATCTGAAACACACCTGTTTGGTATTAAATAGGCCAAGCTCAGTGCTGGTACTCACAGCAAATATGGAAAAGGAAAAAGACAGGTTAAATATAGGCTGGTACAACAATTCTAGTAAGGTGCATTTTGCAAAGAATTGCTGTCACCTGGCATTGCACCTCAACACCATTGCAGTTGACAATCTCAAAGGCTGCCACAACATCCTGAATTTATCAAATGATAGTTAGCATTGGTATCTTATGCTTTAGTGAAGCTAAAACATCAAAAATGATGCTCTACTATAATTTGGTACCAACCATGAACAGAATTCCCATCTTTGTGCACTTGTCGAGGGTTATGTTGTTCACTTTACCTGAAAAAGGAGCTTTTCAATTTAACTACAAACCAAATAATTTTTTGAATGAATGTAGCGAAATTACTTGGGAAAACATACCTTTGACTTGTAGAACAGAATCCTTGCACCCAAACACATACAGTGATTGCTTTGAATCACAGTCATCAATTACCAAGTTCTTCTTGCCAACTTGATTTTCAACAACCCATCTATGAAAGAAGTATCAAATACACAGTTTTTAATTATAATTATTATTATTAAAAATAAGATTGAGAACCGTAAAATTTCAAATATACGAATGGCATCGCCACTGCCAGTGGCGCGTTTCATTAAAATAGGCAAGCGCGCCACTGGCAGTGGCGCGTTTACCTCTTATATAAACAAAACGCGCAGCTCTTCATCTCATATCTGCGCTTTGTTGGTATTTATAGCAACGTTTGGTCAAAACGCCACTGGCAGTGGCACGTTTTAAACGTGCCACTGCCAGTGGTGCGCTGTCATTCGTATATTTGAAGTTTTACGGTTCTCACTCTTATTTTTAATAATATTAATTTAATAATAATTATTGTTATTAAAAACTGTCAAATATATTATCTGTTAAAAAACTTCAAAATACAGTCACAATACCATGCTTCCAGAAAGGTACGTTAGAGTAACCTTTATCCCCTTTTCTAAATCCCAATTAAGCACCAGAAAGAATGCTAAAGGAACAGAATAAGAATGATAAAAATAAAATGAAACTGAGATATGGATAGTATCTCAGGAACACAGGTTTTGCCGCATCATAGAAGACTGAATTTGAATATATGAAACACACACACACACACATGCATGCACAGAGGATAGGAAGAGAATGGGAGGGGGGCTAACTTGCGGCCCATTTGAAGCTCCATTTTGGGCGGACCAGTTTTGAAAGAAAAGGACCCAGCACGAGAAGAGGGCTTTTCCGGTGCAGTAACAACTCCTGTTCTGTCCGTGCGGTTTTTCGTCTTCATGTCATCTGTCACCTTCCTTAAGCCTGCAAGAAAACAAATCACTTTGATGATGCATCCATTTACTTAAAAAATCTTTATTTTTCATAATGTTAACTTATTGACTAACAAGAAACAACAAAAATCTAAATACTTACCAGAAGAGACAGGTTTTCCAGAATTGATCTCTTGAAATACTGCAGATATGCCTGCTTTGGGTTTGGAGGAAGTGGTAGAAGTTTCCCCCTCAAACAGAGACTTTGCAGGTAGTGGTGGTGGGGCTGGTGCCTTAGGTGCAGATGCAGTTGTTGCAGGAAGTGTTGCAGGGGCAGGAGCTGGTGCTTTAGGTGCAGCCCCACTGTCAGCATGGCCCCACACAGGACCTAGAGGGTTATTCTTCTTGACATAATCCCTCAAGTTGGGGACATATAGTTCTTTCAGAGCCTTTGACCACTGTACGTGATCTGGATTTGTGTTTCTATATTCCACAAGTACCTGAATGGAGAGAGGAAGGTTTTAAGTAATTTGTACTTCAAAATGAGAAGAAAAAATTGCTGCAGCTGAAGATAGTAAATCCTTTCATGTGCCCTATGAGAGACATAATAACACACATTTTACAATGGAAAGTAGAAGTGAACCCACTTTATCCTTTCCATTAGGTTTCCTTTTTTAGCTTTCTTCATTCAACAATTGCTTGCAACAAAAAGACAATTGAAGACCAACGATCATTCAATGCTCCAGTTGATAAACCTTCTGGTTGATGTCATTTCCAGGTAATTCTCCTATGAAGGGTCAAAATGTGCTACATGTGTTATTATGAGCATATCAAAAAGAAATAATACCTTGTTATTGTAGAATTCAGCCATCTGCCAGCATTCTTCAACATGTGCAGTCGGGAAACTCATTCCTTTATAGGAGAAAAAGAACCAAATAAGTCTACAGCACTAATATTACCCCCCCCCCCGACAGTGAGATCCTGAAGGGGCTTCTAACAAAAGATTTGGGACGGTTTTCAAGGTTCCCGTGATCTCCAATTAAACCATTAAGACCCAAAATTAACTAATAGCAAGATGTTGGTATTGGATTCAAATTCCTACGTCAGAACAGATTTATATGGTAACAAAAGATTCAGGACTCCGAACCTGAATTAAATTATAAATGAAGTAACATCACACTAACCACAATCTTTTCCTAAAAATGCAACCCATGCGAGAGCCGCCAGACTGTCCGCAATTGTCTTCAAATGATTAAAATGCTCGGACTTCCTTCCTTCTGTCAGTTTATGTGCTCTAGTGACCACTTCATTTAGAGGCTTCACAAATTCTTGCACACTGGCAATGTCTGGTTTCTATAATATAGGTCACAATTTCATTCATTTGGCACCTCAATGAAATAACTGAATCAAAACTTTCTCACCTATGAAATAACACCAATGTACCAATCATGTTAATGCACTTCTCCCCCCACATAATCAGCAATGAAGTCCCCAACTTCACAACATTCAGAAGATCAAGCCTATTAGCTAAGATTTTATGCACCTGATCGAAAATGTCATTCAGAGCTCCTAAAATGCTAGCATCCCATCTTATCAAGGACCAACTATGTTCAAAGACGATGCTAATCTAAATATGAAGCCAAAAAAAATGGGAGAGAGAGATCTTGCTCAGCCTAACATCATTGGACTAACCAAAACAATGATAAATATAGAAGTAATATCCCGACAATCTGGAAATAATACAGGTCTCTAATGAAATTTCAGCAGATAACACAAATCCAAACCTGGCTCTGCTTCGCTTTAATCAAGAGCTCCTTCTGCACCCCGAAGGCCTGTTCCAGAATCTTCGTGGATTCCAGAACCTTTCCGCCGATTTTCTCAGCCGCGGCAACCACACGGCGCACCGGCCCATCCATGAGCTCGTCCAAGGCTAAGATCGCCGGATCAGTCGCCGCCGGTAAGTCTCCGTCAATCTCCCGAGCAGAGGCGGAGACAGATCCGCTGGCGATCGCCGCCTCCAGGCGCGCCACCGCCGCCTCAAGCCTCTCCACTAAAGCTGTCTCCATCTATGAATGCGTCTCGTGCAAAGAACGGATCTCTGTCACTCTCTGTGGGATGCGCTTCTGTTTCAATTTTATATCCCACAAGATTTCGCGTATCTCGCGCTACTTTTGTTCATGTTTTTGCTTTTCCGATGGGGCAGGTTCCACCGCCTCATCTGTTGAGTGCGCACCCATCGCTTATCGGATCAACTTGTGATTTCATGTGAACACGAATCTTGAGCAATCTGGACGGTGAATATGGTGTGCCTACGATCCTGCGCTTCTATATATCTGAACGAGGTTTGAGACTTTGAGGCACTTGGATGTTCTTCGAAGAAATTTATTGTTATTAGACAAATGATTCTCCGATAATTATTTTTTTGAAGCTAATTTAAATAAATATAAAAAATAATACGCACAATATTTATTACTAAAATTTTATAACGACGCCTCGAATAAGTCTATTCATTTTTTAATCAATCTAGATCCAATTGTGCAGTGCACCATTGTGATTTGTGAATGTTTTTGGTTCGGCTAGTTGTTATTTTAATTTGTTTCTTGATAAAGATTGGCCTCATATGAATATGGCATCTCATTTGGTAGGTTGAAAGGATTGGAATATTTATCATCCTTAAATGTATAATTCAGTGGCACAGGCATAATCAACAAATATGTAAAGAATTTCCACTATAAGCAAAATTTATATAAAGGAAAACGAATCCTCAACACAATAGTGTAAAACAAGTTTGGACTCAGCTCAGCTCAGAATCGATTCGGACTCAAACTAATTCGACTCCATAATAAAATAAAATTGAGTTCAATTTAAAATTGGCTTGCTTGTGAGCCAAAAGCATTGGCTTCAGCTTGTGAGTTTCAGGCTCTTTTTGTTCTTTATTCCTTGTTATTCTTTTTCATTTTGTTTTGTTTATACGAAAAGTTAAATTAAAAAAAAAAAGAAAAGAGGCCCCAAAAAAATGGTTGTTGTTTCTTCCTTATATAGTTGCTCCGATAGCTTAGTTTCTAATATTATGAATGAATACATATGTATTGATTTGTGATCACGAGCTAGATCGAAATATGACGAGTTAATTTCAAACTAAATCTTTTATCTCGTAGTGTTTCTAAGTTAAGTTGGACTTGACTTGTATTTTTATAAACTGAGTTTAACTTAAATTCAGCTCGCTCGAATTTGACTCCTTTGCGGTCCTAGCCCTTACAATAGCACCCCTTTTAAGTTTGCAATCCATTATACATCATAGCCCAATTGGAAATTTCTAAACAGGCCGGACCAAATCAATACCAATTGAAATCGGCAATTGGGGCTAGGACCAGTCAAAGACACTTGACCAAACCCAATTAAACATCCTTCACAGTACTGATGGAAACTTGTACTGGGAACGTTTGTACTCTCTGAGAATTTGATTCTACTCTCGCTACTGTTGGTACGACAGATGGAAAAAGCAATCAGTTCTCCCTTCTATAATGAGGTTGCCTAATTTTGGTACTGAGAAAGGGACAAGAGGAGTTATGGAGTGCAATATTTCATGCACAGTCAGACGCAGACAGTCAAGTGAAGTGCATCAGGACCACTTAATTGGGCAGCTTTTGCATACTTTCACTTCTAGGCCCCATTACTCTTTGCTCTCCGCAAACAAAAAAACATGTCACCCCTAAGGCTTTGGCACCAGCAATTTTGTACCAGAATTAATTGGGTGTGGATGGATACATGGTGCACGATCCGATACTAATTGCACACTGTTTGTCTTCTTTGGTACAGTAGATAATAGGGGATGAATGATAAATGAAATTGAAATGAGCACGGAATTGAAATTTCTAATTCATTTATCCGATAATTTCTAATGTGGTACCGATGTGATTTTATTTTGATAACATGCATGGGGTTGATTTGTTGCTCAGATTAGCAGTCATGTAATTCCATATTGCCATTTTATTGAAAATCGGTGCTCGACTAGGTGAAATACATGTGCAGGATATTGATTGAACCAAAAAAGTGAGCGTGTTTTTAAAGTTCAATAGAAAACTTCCTTTCCTTTTTATAAAATTGGCACGTACATCCTACTGCTCTGAATTATTATAAATACACAGGATCGAATTATATGTATATATATATGTCCACCATTGAAGTTACGTCTTAACTACATGTACTTTAATATATTAATTTCATGATATATATAACAGCCAGTTGGTTTCGTACAAGCAAACCTGTAATTAATAAACCAATGAAAAACCAATCTTTGTTCTTTTGTGTTAGGTTTGAACTCGAGATGCGCACACATGCATGCATGCTTTCCAACAAAATCAACTAGCATTTGAGCAATAATACCATGCACCATACATTCATGTCTAGATGTTGTCAGTACGTAAGTGGCCGGTACTATTGCAAACTTCAATTAATATGGGAAATGAATTGGTACTTGGGAATGCAGAAACATCAATGCACTGTTATACTGAGCCTGAATCCCTTCATGCTGTCAAAAGGTGTTTAGTGTAAAAGAGGTCTTGAAGCAAAGCTGTGGTCATGAAATTTGACCCTCTTTTTGGTTGCCTTTTCTAGTTTTTGATCAGGAAAAGGAGAAAAAAGTGATGGATGGAAAGAATTATCAATTGGAATGGGAGATCTCTATTTGCTTTCGGTTTGGGATTAGAAAATGACATGCTGGACAGAGCTTTACCTGATGTGGCTCAGCACATCTGGTGTGAACTCGACTCGTGGGAAGTGACCAACAAATCCAAAGGAAGAAAACTGAGAATGAACAATGGAGAGAGGTCGAGAAAGAAAGTGATTGGATGTGGACTGCTCAAGTGTGGGGCCAAGTGGGAAATAGTTAGATTGTCAGAGGTACACCTGGTTCACTGGTTTACGGTACACTGGAACTTGAAGACCATGGAACCAGGAAAGGGCAAGCTAGCATCGGGTTGTCACCTGAAATTAGGTGTGGTAGAATTTAACCTGATACAATATTAACCTGACCGATTTGAAATGATCCCCAGAATAATTGGGAGGATATGGATCAAGATTTTTTAATCCATCACAGATCGGTTTGAATATGAGTCGACCCGATCTTATTCATTTAATAATATTTTTAGATTTATTTTATGTTTAACATAAATCAAAGCTTATATATACTAATTAAGATTAATTATATATTAATTGATATTGATTATTTAAAATATATAAAATAGTTAATAAATACTTAATTATTTTATTTGATCGACTCAAAAAATATTGATCTGATCTTAAACGGGTCGAAACAGATTAGGTCAGAAAAAAATAAAATAATGAAGCAATCCCTACCTGAGACAGTTTTTATCTACCCATTATTATTATTATTATTATTATTATTATTATATTAGTTAAAGTTTAAGAGTGAAGATTATATACATGTCAACAGTATATGTAATGTTGATAGTAGCTAAAGAATAATTTATTATTTTAATTTGACCTAATATTATAGGAATTAGATAGCTTTATTTCAAAATGATATCCGACCTAATTTGAAAAATAATGTGGCTTGATATAAGTGTTGCGATTTCATGAAATGACTTGAAAGTTTAAACTCACAATGATTCATACGTAAAAGCATGTAGTATCAAATAATACTGAAATTGTTTGAAAATGGATACATAATCAAATACAAAAGAAATCTCTGCTTGTTGTTGTACGTTATTTTTTCATTGGGAGCACAGTAAAAAAATAAATTAAGAAG
Organism: Schoenoplectus tabernaemontani; assembly: GCA_037127355.1. Lineage (NCBI taxonomy): Eukaryota > Viridiplantae > Streptophyta > Magnoliopsida > Poales > Cyperaceae > Schoenoplectus > Schoenoplectus tabernaemontani. The sequence goes on from CM073752.1 coordinate 17,632,167, forward strand.
AAGAAAAACAACGAACGACTTGTATTTATATGTATGCATTGAAGTGCATGAAAGATCCTGGATTAATAAAAACTGTGTCCATTCAAAAGGGTTCTCTAACTGAGTGAACCTCACTTTAGAAGCCACTTCAAAGGGGGAACTGGAAGAAAAAGACCCTACATTTGCATTTGCATATGATCACACTACCATTCTCCATTGGTTCTCACTCCTCTTCTCACAAAAGATATCAAGTGATTGCTCTCATAATTATTTCCTTCTTACAAATCTCCACTTTCACCGCCTAATGGAAAGAGAAGGAGAAAAGAGAAAAAGAGAAAAGTGGAAAAAAAAATCTATTTGATGGGTTCTTTTTGAAGTCTAACCTGGGAACTAAGTTTCTTTTGATCGAAGTTCGAAGATTTCCTTCTTCTTTTTTTAAAAAAAAAACACTTTGGGTTTTTTTCAAAAAAAAAACACTTTGGGTAGAAGATTGAGGATTTTTCTAATTTTTAGTGGTAGTCATTTTTCAATAAAAGTTTAATAAAAGCAGCAGCCTTAATGCAATTCCAGAAATTATAATCAAAACTTCAAGAAATATAATGTATATATATTATGTCGACATCACTTGTTACGCGTCAGTGTTGACCGTTGAATCCGATATTTCTCACTATCAAAACTGGAATTATTTTATTTAAGACAAAATTAGTATTTTTCAAAATTAATAAACTTGATCTTAAATTACAAAAATCGAGTGCACACACATATCTAATAAATTAAAACCATGCCATATTGAGATTTTTTTTATGATAAATTAAGATTTCAGGAGTCCATGTATTAATGTGCTGAAAAATAAAGATTCTGTCAATTATACCTAGCTGCCTTATTACACTGATCAAAGACAGTTCTGGCAAGTTGGCAATTAATTATACATGGGAGCTAGTTTAACTAGCTCTGTTTACCGCATCAATACTTAAGTAGCATATGTTTTGTGCTTTGTTCCAGTAATTTATGCTGACAAATATTTTAAAGCTCAAAAGGGAATTACTTCAATACCCCTGCAAACTTTGCTTTATTTGCATTAAGAAACCTCTCTCGCTCTGCTTTTTTAAATCAGGGCTGCATAAAAAAGTTCGAACTTGGTTCATGATATTTGGTTCGAGTTCATCTCTCATTGTCAAATCTCTCCATCTCGAATAATAATAGTTTATATTTTTTTTCCTGTCAAATTTAATATGATAATTCATCTCTCATCATCTCTCCATCTCAGCAGCTTAAGAACTTCTTTTACTCGCTAGTAATTCGACTCGAATATCTGACTCGATAGTTTTTTTGCTAGTTTATCTAATCAAATTAATGTAATAAAAATATCATTGAAAATATAATTCGTTAATATACTAATTTTGTACTAACTCATATATCAATTTTATAATTTATAAATATACTAAATTTAAATGTCAAACTTAATTAATATATATGTATCACGAATAACGAGTCAAACTTAAAACTAAATTTTTTAACTAAAAATATTTCACAAACTCTACTCAAATTTTTATGCCTAACTCGGTGGAATTCGACTCCAGCCCTATTTCAGACTTTCAGTCCTCGTCCAGGCTTCAAGATTACTGATCCATGCAATTGTCCATCAAGAGGTCACTTTCAGGTGGGGCCCAGTCAATTTGCGATGACCTGGGCTGGTGGCTGGTGATCCCAGTACAAAACTCCAAATGTCCCACGAGGTGGGGCAAACGCCCGGACCCACACGCTGTCCTAAAAGAGCAGTGATTTGCTGGATGATAGGCACACTGGGGCCACTTTCTCTGTTGGAGTACAAGCCTGCTTTCTTGACTGGTTGTGCAATGTGCATGCTTTTAATAATAATAAGTTTTGATTTAACACACAGCATAAGCCATCAGGGCTCAGGCCATTAGCTCTCCTCATTTGTCCGTTCTGCTTTCCCACTTGTTACCTGTCACTTGAGAACAGCGACTGCTCCATGGGAAATTGCAACGGGTACTGCTATTTTGAACATAGTTCGTGCATTCAGTACATAGGCCCTTGGGTTTGCTTAGTGCTCATTAGACATAGTTTATAAAAGTCGAACTTTAAATCTGATTTGACCGGTTTTATAAATAAATTAGTCCTCATAATTTCAGCCTGATTATTTTTAATAGTAAAGGCTGAGATCAATCTTCAAAAAACAAATTCTTTTGATCCGGCACTTATCAAATCCGACCTTTTTCCAATCCTTATCCAGTCCTTCTCAATTCATTTCTTTAATATTTTGTATTATATTTTAATTACATTTAAAAATCTGAAAAAATAAAATAAAATAGCAAAATAGAAAAACATAATTTTATATTTTTATACAAATATAAATTCATATTAAAAAAATACTCAATCAGCAAATATATATATATCATGTCCCTACCCGTTGACTCTTATTTGCCCCTTATCATGTCCATACTCGGCCCTTAGAGCCCGGAGGGCTTGGAAAGGGTCGGGTTTACCCCTTAATAATCTAGCCTTTGAATTTGCCCCTCTAAAAGTCCTTATCAAACCTGATCCTTACCCGGCTCTCTTGTAGACCCGTTAGGCTCAGCTTTCAAGAAGCTCGGTCCGACCCTTGAGGATGATGCCTAGTGCTCATGGTGTTTTCCTGTGCCACAGAAGTTGCTTATTTGGTTAATGGGAGGGACACCATAATGGATTATTTAGATAATTTTCATAATAAATTTTCAAATAAATATAAAAATGTCTTAAAAAGTTATAGATTTATTTTTTACTTCGGATTGATAGTGTTTTAAATTTCATAAAATTTTATTATTATTTGATAATCCATCAAAAATCATAAAAAAAATTATATAATTTGTAACGATTTCAATTTAATGGTTTTTAAATGAACTATCAAATTTTAATGAAATTACATAATTTTTAAAGCATTATCAATTTATATATAAAAGAAAATATCTATAATTTTCTTTGTAATTTTATTTTGTTAATTTATTTAAAAATTCATTAATAAAATTTTCAAATAAACATTGCATCCCTCCCCTTAATTGATTGTCGGTCAGGGGCGGAACTAAAGGTAAGCAAAAGGGGGGCCAAACCCCCCTTAAGAAATAAAAAATTATATTTTTGACCATTATATTTTATATATTTTTAAATATAAATACTATTTGGCCCCCTTTAAAAATAAAATTTATTATTTGGCCCCCCTCTGTCAAATTTTTAGTTCCGCCCTTATTCTCGATGCATACTGGCATGACCTCTTTCCTTTGACCATATATAACGCCTCCTTCCCGTAGAAATATAAAATAATTTGATTTAGAAGCTAAATTTTTTTTTAATATAGAAAGTTGTATGTCTCAAATTCAAATAAATTTATTTGGAAATATTTAAAACCATAAGACTTGACTCCATCAATATCAAAAAAAAAGTTAAGAGCACATATATATGTGAAAAAAATATTTAAAATAGTTTCCAAGTCAATATAAATTAAAAAAATACCGTAGAAGTGTCTAAATGTATTTTTAGGCAAAATTGGGTATATAGCCCTCAACACATTCCAATTTAGATATTTTCCTCTTTTAATTTTATAATTGAGTATTTATCCCTGAAAATATTAAAATATTAGATAGTTACCCATAACTAGTATTATCCTAAAAAAATCAATTTAATAATAAATTAAAATTATAATAAAATAAAAATATCCCTCTATATTTTTTCGTCATAGAACTCACACCGTAACAAAATCAATGATGATGCATTAAATTATTTTATTTTGCTATGCTCATTGTATTACTATTATATAGCTACTTACACTTGCTCTCTCTCCTTGACCTCCAACTGTGTGTAAAGATAACCTCAAATAAAGTAATAAATTTTCACGAAGTAGAACCGACACAATCCAAAAATGGTACAAATCAGACCTGATCGGAACTAGTGTCTACCTAATGATATTGGTATTTATAAATATCTAAAGTTTTGACTTTTTAGGGATAAATATCTAATTTTTAAATTTGAGAGGGTAAATATCCAAATTGGGATGTATTGAGGGGTATATATCCAATTTTGTCGAAATTTTAGTGCCTTCTTTATGTCTTCATTTTTATTGTCAACTTTCTTACAAGTTATTTGTGTCATCAAAATAATGTTTAAATTCCACAATTAAGGAGTAAATTTTCTGAAAGGTCACTTAATTTCATATAAAATTTATATTTGATTACTGAATTTCAAATAATCCATTTTTAGTCACCGAATATCAATATGTATCTAGTTAAAATCACTCTGTTATTTTTTTTATTAAAATACTAATGATGCCGATATGACATTCTACGTGGGATATGTAACATTATCAATAAAAAATAACAACACTAATAAATGACTAAATGAGATAAGAAAAGAGAAGAAAATATTTGTTTCTTATCACTAAGAGTACAACTTTATGTACCCGATTTGAATAATAACTTTTTACTATAGTATAACTAAAAATATAGAGTCCACGTAGGATGCGATGTCAGTACCATTAGATATTGGATGAAAAATATGATAAAAATGACTAAAATTGGATATATATTGAAATTCAGTGACTAAAAATGAATAATTTGAAATTTAGTGACCAAATATGAATTTCATATAAAATTGAGTGACCTCTTAGAAAACTTACCCGATTTAATAAAAATCAAATCTAATGATTTTATTTTAAATAGGGGTAATATGAAGGCATTTGAATGCTCCTCAAAATAATATTTTATAGACTTCTCAAACTTTTAGTTTGTCACAAAATCATTAGATTGATATATATGTTCGTACTAGGAAAATTACAAAATTGTTCAAAATCTTTCAAAACCATAACATGGTAGTGACTAGTGAGATTGATATATATGTTCGTACTACTAACATGTAGCTTGATATTATTGATACTTAAAAGTACGGTGGATAGAATGGATGTTCTGGATGATAATTAATACATTTGTTTAGTTGAGGTCTCGGGGGGATTCACATCATCTGAATTTTTTTTTTCAAATAAAATTGTTCGTTTCGTAAATCTAAGAAAGCATTGTGGTCCCCACACCTACTTTTTTTTTTTTAGTAAAAGCCCTTAGGCATGCATTTTGATATGTAAAAAGTCCTCACACCTCCTCATCATGCAGATTGACGGTCCAAATCTATTTATGTGCCCACTGTAAATTTCAAGAAATGTATTCTTTGGGGGCAAAAAACTTGTGAACTCGTGATAGAATGGTTCATTTTTTATTTTACAAATGTGACAATAACATATAATATAGTCAACGAGTCATGGAAGTTCACCTAGCGCTTTTTGGCATTGGCTCGTAAAACAAACCAAAAATTATTTGAAGGAGAGGGCATGAATTGAAAATTTTCAAATTGAAATGTCAAATTCAAACTATGAATCTTTTTCATTTTCGTTAGAGATCATGTATGCGAATTTTTAAAAATATTTAAATTCATTATATATTATATGGAGCGATAAAATAATTAAAAGCAATATTATTTGAAGGTTTGCAGAAATAATTATAAAATAGATAAAATTAGATATATACCACTCAACACATTTCAATTTTAAATATGAATATACATATGCATATGCATGCATGGTGTTACTGCAACAGTAGGTGGACGCATGGCATTTTAATGTATCAAATATCTTCCGCTGAGCCATGAGGTAATCCCTTTCTCTCTCTCTCTCTTTATCAAACTCCTTAATTATTATGCTGCCTCCATCTTATGAAAGCTAGTGGTTAAAAATAATATTGCTTGATCGCATCCTTGCTGCGTTAATGTCAGGTGGGCCCAACTAATTTAAGCCAACCAACAAGCAAGAGAACAATTTACTGAAAAAAACGATAAATTGAATCCAATTCTACATACATAGATGAAATAAAAACGAATTATAATTGCAATTTTGTTTTTAGAAATGGTAACATAGAAGAAATAAAAGGAATTTAAAATGAAATTTTATTAGTTCCAAAATTAAAGTTGAAATCCAGTGCCCAATGATAAGAAAAGGACCAAGTTTTCTTATTGTACCCAAAGATCAGGGAAGAATAATTAATAATTGAATAAATTGCAATATTATTTTCAATATAAAAAAATATAAATATTTAAGTTCGGAACTTTAAAAAATTCATTATAAATATTGATGATATTAAAGGCTTGACTTCCATTATTTACTAAAAAAACATCTGATAAGTTAATATCTAGAGGTTTTTAGATCAAAGGAGAGAGTAGCTCAGATAGGAAGTATGATTGGAGCATTCATTTTCCATTAGTTGCTACTTGCTAACTGGCTCATGTCTTCATCCTCAATTAAACGAAGAGAAGCAGACTGACATAGTGACATGGTTCTGTATGTTTCTGCACCATAACAAAGCCATTTTTGTCCAATATATAAATATTCTTTTTCAGTTGTTTGGTTTGGTCATTTTTTGTTTTTTAAATGTCGTTAAGACAAACCTGGTAGGGACTGCTTTGCGTCACATAAAATTCAAGAGAAAATAATTATTAAAATTTTATTGGAAGACGACACCAAAAAGTAGATTAGCGAATAGTTGCAAGTAAATTATAAGGATCAACTAGTCTTTTCCTATGGCAAAAATAATTCAATAGGTGAAAATGCATTAGATAAGGTTGCGATTGGTGCCAAGGAATGGATCATAGAAAATCAAAAGAAAAAGGTCTGGAGCATGGGACCCACAACCGACGGCTATCATACGGATGACGTCGACAGATGCATAGAGCACTGTTCCAGGCACACAGAGCGAAGCTGGAGGTCAGTGGGTCCCACATACCAGAAATGTGTATTTATTTTACTTGACAAATTTTTTTTTTAGGATATACTTGTCAAATTACAATGGCCTCTTTACATATTTACCCTTTTCAGCTTTTATATGTTACCGTACCCTTGCCAACTTGCCACAAAACCAAGCTTTCAGTGGGCAATTTTTGTAACATTTAGAAATAAAATTATGCATGGAAAGTATATATATTTCATCGGTCCTCTTATTCTATACAAGCGTACTATATTATTTCATATTTAATATTTTTTAGATTTTTACGCATGAAATTGCCCATTAATGTCCTGTCACAAAATGGTAGTGCGCTACATCCAATTTCGGTTGTCAGTATCAAGACAAATAATTAATTTTATTATTGTTATAATTATTATATGATAATGATGATGTTGATGTTGTATTCGATTGCCAGTTTGGCAAGGGCCAATCATCACATGGCAATTTTGATTGTATCCGACGATGGTGCGGACATCTTTCTGGACAAGCAGGCAAAATTTTGTGGAGTTTCCTAGTGTTATGCATAGTATGTGCTCTCTTTATTATAGATCGGTTTCATAATTTTTAAAGTCTAAATAATTTTTGCCTGCTTTACCATATGAATGTGTAGTTATAGATCAATTATCGGTGGCGATTAAAATTTTGTCTCAGTAAAATCATTGTATATATTATATGTTTGTCTCAAGTGAAATTAAATTTGTAATTTTAAAATGAGCTGAAATTAGATAGAATGGAATGGAGTCCCCTTTACAATTATTATATATCACAATGAGGTTATTATTCTTTAATTACTTAGAATTGACTTCAAACTGAGTGTCAAATTTGAGTTAGGCCATGTGACCCCACTTATTTAACTATGACTTTGGCACTACAAACTATATATATATATATATATTTATTTATTTTTTAATATTTTTAAATAACTAAAAATCACTTAAATTTAACTATTATGAGTCATTTAAAAAATGATTTTATAATTATAAAAAAATAATTATAAATTCAAAATATTATAAAATTTGATTTTTAACTAGATATTCATATGAGAATAATTTTCAACAGTTCGAATTGACATTTTTTATTTCAGAAGTGAATAATTATTCTAAAGCACTAGATGATCTATGCTATGCATAAAATCATAGTCCTCTTTCTAATTTTCTGTGCAAAAGATATACTATCAAGGAAGGGTGATTACCTAATTTGGAATTAGATTCGAATCTGCTGCTTTTCCTGATATACGAGCATGATCCTATTCTTCAAATTATATCGTAAAAAAATATCCATGCGTAGTTGCGAAAAAAAAAACCAGCTCGCATCGTCGGATATTGAAAAGCAGGATCCTGCTTGTTCATCCGAAAACAACATATTTTGTTGCCCTGATTTGCAGCGCATATATGCATTAACTCAGATCTAAGGCATAATGCAAATGTTCAAATGTTACGAAACTAGACCTTCCATATTCGATGATTATTTTTCATCTGTTTAATTTCTTTATTATACGTTCATTTTTTTAGAAATGTGGGCTCTTTAAGATAGAATGAAGTTGATTTTTTTTTAAAAAAAATCTACATAATGAATTTGAACACTGCATCATAGATTTCGAAGTCATTATTTCTCTGTTGACTGTAATTTTATTTCTAAATCCGTGTTTTACAGGGGCAGATTTACAGTGGGGCTGGAAAGCTCCAATCGGTATTTGAAGTTGATTTTTGTAATATATTATTTTCAATTTAAATTTTAAATTTGAGTTATTGAATATATAATATAGATAAAATCGTTAAAATCTAATGATCTTTTTCATATTTCAATTTTAAATTTGAGTTATTGAAAATTAAAAAAAAAGGCATGATGGAGACAAAAAAAAAATGCATTTGAACCCTCCTCATCATTATCATTAAAATTCACTCACATGAAACATAAATATGTCGGCGAGTTTATTATTTGAAGTTTGGGTTAATTGTTTAGCCATATATAGGATCATCAAAACTTTTGTAATTGTCTATTTCTTATCAAAACTTCCAAATCGCTTATATCTTCATCGAAACTCAAAAAGCTTTAATTTCTCCTCTACATCTCTGAAAGAAGAACAAAATGGAACGACAGTTGGAACGAGAAATAAAGTTTATTTAATTTTTCAACATCAAATGTATTAAGGCAACTAATTTTATTGATTACATCCATTAAAAGTAAAAAAAGATTTTTTTTATTCAAAATTAAATAATTTAAAATGTAATAAACTCTAAATTGCTTTTTATCTTTTATCTTAAAGATTTTATCTCTGTTACATATAGAAAGATAAATTTTGAAGAAGCTTAAAAATCTTTTCTAAAGTTATTTGGGTCGATTTTCTTGCTAAGTATTCCGCAAGACTTTAATTCTTCAATTTTCATATTGAATTTGCTGAAGTTAAAATATTATTCATCTTCTCTAGTAATTTATGACACAACGCCTCGTATGAACAAAAAACTAACCATATCTTGCTATAACAAAAAGATGAACGAAGAAGAAATAAAAAAAAATTAGAAGATAATCAATAGAGAGGAAGTGGAGATGAGAGAGGTAGCGAGGAGAGAGATCAATTAACCATCTCTCCCTTTCAGCGAATATTTTTCTAAAATGCTGCTTAGGATTTTCTTTAAAGTGTATTTATATTTTACTATACAAAAAGTGATTGTACAATGGTAATTCAGTCTTTAGGGGAATGATTTTTTTATGGGAAGACTAAATTACAAATGTACCATAACTTTCTATATTTATTTTTTAGAAGGGATCCTTTATAATGAGTTATTTTGACAATTTTGATAATGAATTTTTTTATAATTATAAAAAAAATTAAAATTAAAATTTATAAGTATAAGAATATATCTAAGTTTTTTTTTAAGATTTTTTATATTTATTTGAAGATTCAGTGTCAAGATAATCCATTGTCAAGGGATCTCTTCATATGTTCTTATAGATTGATAATGTTTCAAATTTCATACAATTTTATTATTTTTTGACGGTCCATCAAAATCCATCAAAAAAATATATAATTTACAATGGTTCATATTTTATAATTTTTAATTAACCATCAAATAATAATAAAATTACATAAAATTAAAAATATTATCAATTTATAAGTAAAATAATACACACATAATTTAATTGTTGAATAATTAATCCTGAAAATTTTGGTAAAAATTATACAACGTCCCAACTGTTTGAAAAACTAATAGTAAAAATACAAAATTCCTCGCGGTTGGATCGAGGTCAGACCGTCAGAGCAAGGACCGGGGTCCGGGGCCCCTGAGCTAGTCCCGCATGCCGAGTGTCAAGCATTTTTATGGTTAGCTTAGAACATGATTGATCATTGGATGCTAAAAGAAATTAAAAAAGGATGGGTTTTAAATTATTAATTATACTACACATATCACGTTAAATGCCGTGATTTTTCCATAATAATTAAATTAGTTATATTTTTAATAATAAAATTTATTAAGTCATAATTTTAATATTAAAAATGATAGTACGTCAGTTATCACTATTTTAATAAATTTTAATAAATTGTTTGTCATGTGTATACGGACACATGCTCCACGAAGACATCTTATGTGGGAAGAAACATCATTCTCAATGATGTGTTCAGAGGAGGAACAAAAAACGATCGATAGGGGTGCTCGGTTCAAAGAAATAAAATGTTCGGATTAAAAAAAAATATCTTTTATCATATAATTTTTATTTTTTAGTGAACCGAGAGGTGCCCGCGTTCTGGCGGCCCTTGAATGTCTTTATATAAATTTTTATAAAATTTATGAGTTTATGAAATGTCATTAATATTTATTGTTATTTTTAAAATTAAAATTATAATATCTTATTAAAAATATTATTAATTATATTATATAATATCATTAAAAAATCACGACTTTAAGATGACTTACAATCTCGGAAGGTGAGTCGATAACTGCTGTCTGCAGTCATGCCTGACACGGAGACGAGCAGACGACACGTCAGTTGCACGCTTGACATGGCATGGGAGATACAGGCACGACCTCCTTTCTTTTCTTGTCTGTCCTTGGTCCAGACTGTCGCATCTCTTGGTGCTGGTCTTTATAGTCTGACTGGTCTACTGGCTACTTCCCTATTATCTGGTTCGTGGATCCCACTTGTCATCGATTGGAGGTAACGAGTCGAGTACCTTGACACGAAGACTCGGGACAGATGCATCTATCGGGAAGGAATATGTTCTAGGTAAAAGTTTAGAATTAACTCGTTGAAATTAAAAAATACAGTGTTTAATTTATAGGATATATACGATAAATTTCAGAAAGGACTATAATAAAAAGTATAATAATGAAACATCATGGCATGAAGTCTGAGTATGTAATTCGTTGGATTATTTTGAGATTCACGTCAACACGAATCACGAAGAAATTCATTGTGTACGTACTGTTTTGTATGGTGTTATGCAGCATATATAGGATAATAATTCTTCTAACATTGAAACCACCCTTATAAATTAAGGATATCTGTGAATTAAAGACATTACCCCTACAATAGATAACATAATGAAGTATATATTTTTATTTATTTTTTACACAAAACATCTTTCTTTGTTCTTACACTACATAATGTGAAAGGTTTTGAACATAATTTAGCTGCGTTCATAAACATGTCCCTCTTGCACATTGAAAAAAAATGGCCGTTGAGAGAGAAAACAGGAACAGTATAAAAATTATTAATGAATATTTACCATGAAAATGAGCTAATTAATGTATTTTTCCATATATGATACTTTTTCAATTTTCACGATAGCTTGTTAAGCTGAGAGTGTGCTTACGCGTTGGGTGTTGGGGTTCACTAATTAAGGAATTTGAAATAACTCAAACATATAAATGCAATGAATAATTCTTACCAATACAAACTTGTCCATAGCATCAATGGATCATTTCCCTCTCACAACCTATTTCACGGAATACCCATTGAATGATTGAAAAGTATTTAATCAATGTAGGAATTCCAAAGATGTTACACCATCTTGTCTGTTCCTTGATATTTTTTTAGAAAGAAATCAGAGAATGTAAGTTTTACGGGAAGAAATATATGGGATGGTTTGGATGGGTACGGGGTGCAAGCATGTACGCACAATAATAAGTTGATTTTGTTTGGGGACGGTTAATTTGTGAGCGAATGTATTTTAATATATTTCTCTCTTGTTTTTTTTTTCTTAAATAAGCACACGCATGTAACGTGTGCTATAAATATGCCGGGCTAGCTAATTTAGTATTTTGACATGTACTTCTAAGTTCTAACTAGAGGTGTTACTATTAGAGATGTCAAAAACTTGATTTGACTCAATGGGTCAATTCGATCCGATCTGAATCTAATCTGACTCGAAATGACCTGAAAATAAATGAGTTAGTTAAAGGTCAAAAAAATTTGACCCGTCATGGGTCGAGTGGGGTATAGATTGACCCGACCTGATCTGTTTAATTATATTTTTAATTTAATAATTTAATATTAAATAAAACTTAAATATACACTAATTATATATTAGTTAAGATTAATCATAAATTAATATTTAATTACTTAAAATTATATAATAATAATTAATAAATACTGAATTATTTTACATGGGTCGATTCCGGTCGATCCATGACCCGGTCGGGTCGGATATGGGTCAAAAATTTTTGACATGAATTTAAACGGTTCAGATCGGGTCAAAAAAAATAATAAACTAATGATGACCTGACTCGAACCCTACTCGAACCCTACTCGAACCCTAGTTTCAACGGATCAAATAATATTCAATTTTATCAGTGATGAGTGATCTGATCCGAAAAATAGTAATAAATAATCGGATAATATCTAACCAATATGTGCTATAAATATGCCGGGTTGCTGTCCTACCGAACTAAATTTTTTTGGTCCGAGGCTTGCATAGAGGTGGCAATTCGACGGGTCGGGTTAGATATTGGATCGTACATTATCGGATTTTTTAGGTTTCAGGTCATTTCGGGTCGGACCAGGTCGGGTTTTGGGTTCTTAGTAGGTCAGGTCATCTCAGGTTTCGGGTCATTCGGGTCTGGGTCGGGTCAGGTTTCAAGTCATCTGATATAGGGTAGTGTCGGGATTCAGGCTGGGCCAGACCGGGTCGTGTTTTTTTTGTAATGTTTTATTTTGGGTCAAGTCGGATTGGATTTCGGGTCGTCAGAATTTTAAAAAAATTTAAAAATTCATTTTAGACAATGTTAGGTCTAGATTATCAATTATGTTATAATCAATTTTACTTTTCAAATAATATGAATATGATTAATTAATTTGAATCTAGTCAGATCAGTTACAGGTCGATATACTTCATTTATTTTATTAACAAACTGAAGACATGCTATTTATGATAATTTTGATTAATAGACATTAATTTTTTATGATAATTTTTATTTTATGATGTACAAATTTTGATTGATAGACATTATAATTATGATTCAAAAAATATTTTTTTTAATTCAGTATATATATATATATGCATGTAATTTGTACTGAATTAAATGATTATAGTAAAGAAATGATTATAGTAAAGAATAAAAGTGATTATACAAAACTATACATCAAGGCACCAATGCTTTGGATCAAGGGCATCAGTGTTGGTTGGATGTGTTTATAGTATGGGTGTTTTCAATCAAGCCACCCGTATTTTAAATCAAGGGCATCGGCAGTAGATCGATATTTTGCTGCAATATATGATGCATTGAATCAAGGCATCAGTGCACTGAATGTTTGAACTGATTATATTATACTAAATATTTACATTGATTATATAATGTTAAGGAATATATATAAAAAATATTTATATTAATTATATTACATTAAATGTATTTATACTAATTATGTCAGATTTAAAATATTTATATAAAAGTTTACATTGATTATATCAGCTAGCATCTGCTCAGTTCATATGCATATGAGAGTGATTTGCTAAATTCATAATTTTAAATGATGTATTGAATAACAATTATTGGCTAGGGGTCATTTGTCATAAACTGAAATAGTTCATCGAGGGAGGGATCGGTAAATTTGTCAAAATTAAAAATTCGGATACCAACTCATCACAATCCAAAATTTGATTTGGGAGTAGGGGTGTCAATGGATCGGGTCGGGTCACATTATTTTATTATTATTTTTGTCCCGATCCGAACCTTACCCGATTAAATTCGGATCAAAAAATCTTGACCCATACCCGACCCGTGTAAAATAATTAAATATTTATTTATTATTTTTATATAATTTTAAATAATAAAATATTGATTATTTTATAATTAATCTTAAGTAGTGTATAATTAGTGTATATTTAAGCTTTAATTAGTACTAAATCACAAAATTATTTTAAAAAAATATAATTAATCGGGTCGGGTCGGGTTGATCCGAACCCGACCCCATCAAATTCGGATAAAAAAAATTGAACCCATACCCAACCCATTTATTTTCGGGTCGGGTCGGGTCAAAAATTGACACCCCTATTTGGGAGCAACTTGAGAGATTAAAATATGTAGAGAGAAGATTTTTGTGTTTTTACTTGAGCGCGCACTTCTGATATTTTTTTTTCAACACGATAGTTAATAGATCATTCAAATTATAGTAGAATCTTTTTGAAATGATTTATTAAATTGATTAAAATATTTTTATTTAAAACTTTGGAGTAACACTTTTAGTTATATATATGGTGTACGTAATTATTCGTTCAGCCCCGCCCCGTATCAGATATCGGTACCGATAGAGATGGTGAAGAAAGAAGAATAGGCACGCTTAATTCAAGTGAAGAATTGGTCAACAGGGCAGCAACGAACAGTCAGCTATTCAAATTAAATAAAGAAGCTGCATACGGGACCCGTAGTGTCAGTAATTTAAATAGCTGACCGACTAACCAACGGTTCTTTCGATATTTCAACAAAATAGCTGACGTGACAAACGGATATCACATCTGAGTGGATTCTTGTTAGAATTAGTTGAAAATTGCTGTAATTCATTGTCTATATATATGTAATAGTACTACTAATGTGGGTGTGGAAGAATTAATTGTATTGGTCATTCAGATTAGAACAATCAATTGAATCCTCCTTATCTTTAATTCTTGCTCAAATTCTTTTCTTTCCTCCAATTATTCACAATTGATCTTAAGTACATGACACCCCGCCCATCTCAAGATTCTGATTACGCCGTGTCGATGATATTTTTAATTTATTAATCTCTACTAAATATGTGTCATGCAGTAATCAGGTATTGGTTTGATTTATTTCATCTTTTTCTTTAGCGTTCGCTGACTAGTACTGACTGTTACGAGGAACCAATTATATCGATGGCATATTGCACGGAATCTAACTAACGAGCGGCGTGGTGTTTTATCTTTCATTTGTATATTTTCTTAATTTTATTATTATACAAAATTCATATATGGTATTAGCAGTGAAAAAAAACACTCAATACGTACCGTGAAAAATAGGGTGTGCTATTAACAGTGAATAAAAAACATAACGTACGTGGGAAAAAAATACGGCATTTCTCGATTGTGATGTGATTAAAATATATTTCTATGTAACATGTTAAAAATATAGAGTGAAGATAGATCATGCTTATGACACTGCACGCTTGAAACACATTATAGTTAGACACGTTGTGTCATAATGTAATAATGTGTCTAACGGTGTCATGACGTTGAACATATACAATAGATTATGTGTTGTCAAGTTTATAGTTATAGTTAATTACATTTTGATATATTTAAAGTCATGATTTTTTTGAGTTTTTCTTTTTTTCATTATTTTTTTAACTTGTAGAAAAGTGAAGTTAGAAAATTTTGCACGTGAAATAATATATATATATATATCTAGATGTACAAAAAAAATTATACGGCCTCGTGACTACGTGATATGCCGTATCTTATCATATCATGTAACATGTTAAATCAATTTCTTTCATGACGTAAGTATCACTATTTGTTGAAATAAAACGTGTCAGGCGTGAAAGGATGAATGAGACACAAAACACATCACGTAATAAGCAATCGTGTCATGATATGCTGTGAGACGCTATGACCTTTTTTTTTTTTTTTTTTTTTTTGAATTCTTAAGTTGTCACAGTTTTATCATCGTACATAAAACATATTTTATTTTGTCTTAGACACGGTCATGATTTTAGATTGAGAGAGTGACGAGATTGAAGGGATTAAATATTTATTACTGAAAAAATTAAAGAGACCAAACATAATTTTTGATTTTTTTTTTTATAAAATTATATATATTTTCAAACATTTTAAAAAATTAGGGAGGAGGAGGGCGAACCCCAAGCCATCTGAATCTACCACTATATTTAGTTTTTGTACAGAAAATATACTAGTTCACAAATAAATTTGAGTGATGATGTCAATAGATAATTTTAGGAAGACTTAGAAAACATAGTTCGAGTAGTGTCTAGTAGTGAAAAATTCTTCATTATAGGATATCTTAACGGTAATGTTAGCACAACTAGAATGAGTTTTGAGATGGTACAGGGGGGTTTTGAATACGGCGAACATAATCAAGAGGGAGAAAAAATCTTGAACTTCGTTGTAGCTTACGACCTCATGGTAGAGAAATCTTCTTTAGAAAGAAAAAATCTCATTTAATTATTTTCAACAGTGGCCAACGTTCGAGCTAGATCAATTTTATCCTTACTAGAAGGGAGGAGAAACCAAACTGCAAGGGTTATAAGGTCATACCCGGCGAGTGTGTCGTCACACAACATAAATTTTTCGTGGCTGATTTTCATTTTCATGTACACGTCCAGTGAGATATAGGTACGAAAATCACGAGAATGAAGTGGTGAAAACTCAAAGTGGATGTTTCTCATGTGTTTAAGGATAGAGTTATTGCAGAAGGACCGTGAAACGTAAGTGAAAATGCAGATAGTATGTGAAATCTTTTTTTATTACTTCTTCCCATGTCAGTCTTAGTCGACTTCTTTCTCTTTTTGTGTTTTCGGAACGATTTAGAACACAACTGCGTACTGGTATCTCATGAGGTCTTTTCGTTGGATATGACCAAACCAACGCAAACGGTTTTGGACCAGTTTCTCTTGAATTGGTGTTGCCCCAAGTTTGTCCCGTATATCATCATTTCTGATTCCCTTGTCTGGCCGCATATCCAACGTAACATTTGTATTTCAGTTACACTCATATTCTTGATGAGTTGTCCTTTTGTAGCCTAATATTTTGCGTCATATATCATCGCGGGTCTAATCGTCGTCATGTGAAACTTACATTTTAGTTTATTTGGATCTTCTTATCACAGAGAATACCATATATTTGTCTCTATTTCATCCATTCGGCTCTAATTCTATGACTAACATCTTCATCGATCCCTCCGTCACTTTACAATATTGATCTCAAATATCAAAATGTATCATTCATGGGTACTCTTATCTGTCAAAATTAACATCTCCATCATATGAGTTGTTCCCTTTGAACTGACACCTTATATATTCGATTTTGGTTCTACTAAGTCTAAAACCTTTTAATTTTAAAATTTGTCTCCACAACTCTAGTTTCTGATCGACTCCAATCTTGCTCTCATCAATCAACACCACATTATCGGCAAAGAGCATGCAGTAAGAAAAGTCTCCTTGTATGTCTTTTGTAATCTCATCCATCTCTGAGATAAAAACATATGGACTCAATGCTAATCCTTGATGTAGTTCTATGTTAATAGAAAATACATCGGATTCGCCGTCACATACTCTGACATAAGTTACGATATTTATGTACATATCCTTAATAAGGGTAATATACTTTGTTGAGACTCATTTCTTTTCATGCGCCCACCATATGATATTTTTTGATATTTCATCATACACTTTCTCTAAATCAATAAATATCATATGTAGGTCATTTTTATGTTAATAATATCTCTCTACGAGCTGTCTTATGAAGAAAATTGCCTCTATGATGGACCTCTCAGATATAAAACCAAACTGATTTTTTGAGACGGTTGTGAATTTTTTTAAACGATGTACGGTCACTCTCTCCCAAATGTTCATGATATGACTCATGTGTTAATTTCTCTATAATTAGTACAACTTCGAATATCTCCTTTATTTTAAAAGATTGATACTAATATACTTGTTCTCCACTCATCAGGCATCTTGTTGGACTGAAAAATAATATTAAATAGCTTATTGAGTCACACTATTGCTACATCTCTAATACATCTCCATACCTCAATTGGGATGTAATTAGGTCTTAACACCTTACATATTTTCAATCTTTTTAAAGTTTTTTCACCTGAGACTCTTGAATTCTTCAAACTAATCACTTGTTAGTGTCATCAAATGAGTCATCCAAGTTATTTGTGGTTTTCTCACTCTTTTCACTGAATAGTTTGTCGAATTATTCTCTCCATCCGTTCTTAATCTCATCATTCTTCACCAAAAGTCTATCAGTGATTGAAGTATCTTGTCTTCCTTTCTATAAGCTTAGCCATCTCGTGGACATAATTTTCGTCCTCTTTCGTATCTAATTTATTATATAACTCCGCGTATGTCTGACCCGTTACTTCGCTCATAGTTTTCTGTGTTTTTCTAGTTTTTTTACACTTCTCTATGTTTTCATCACTTCTGTGATAATGTAAACGTTTGTAGCATTTTTTTCTCACCGATCATTTTTTATACATCATCATTCCACTACAAAGTATTTTTAAATTAATATTTATTTCCTCTAGTTACTCTAAACACATCTATAGTCACCTTCTGAATGTGAGTCGACCCAAAGAGTTTGCTTTGGATAGGAGTGCTTGGAAGACGACGATCCATGTATCAGAATCTTGATTAGGGTTAGAGTCTAGTAGTAGAGTTAAAGATTTTAGGTTCTTAGATTTTAGAATTTTAAAATTTAGAATTAAGAATTTAGAAATATGCTTTATAATGTAGATTTATTGTATTATTTTATAATCATTATTAAAATTACTATATTTATTAGCATATTATAAGTATCATTATCATTTTTATTATTATATTATCATCATTATTATTTTTATTTATTTGTTACTATTATTTTTGAATCATCATTATTATCATTGATATTTGAGATCTCTGATTTTATATTTTTATATTATATTTTATTTCTTTTATTTATTTGAGATTAAATGATTTGTTATTGTTGAAGAAAAATACACCAGTTCTTCATATTTTATTGTAAGTTATTTTGAGGCTGTGATGATCCGAATCGACAAATGAAATTACGTGTTCTTGTGTACAGCTTTGTCAAATGGGTTAAACTAATTGAAATTTGTTTATTTAAGAATATTTAGTCACTTTGATAAAAAAAGAATATTTAGTCGGTAATTAATCAATGATAATAGAACTGACAGATGATAGACGTGGCCCCAATAAACGCAACAACAACAATAACAACAACAAAGTCTTTAATCTCAAATAAATTAGGGTAGACTAGAAATGAAATCCAATCGGAAAGTATAAGATCAAATATCTTAAATATTAGTGATAATAATGAATATGATGAAAGAAAAAGAAAATAAATAAATAAAATAATAATAATAATAATAATAATAATAATAAAAAATAAATAAATAAAAATGATAATGATTATGATGATGATAATATGCTAATAGTAATAGCAATAATAATAATAAACGCGTTTTCAGAAAATTATTTTATTTCCAAATCAATGCGCTTTTATTCAAAATAAGTTTCATTCTCCTGATTGGCAAACTATGTGAATTCTTTATTTCTCAATAACTAAAAAAAATAAAAGAAAAGAATCATCGTTATCTTTTTAATTTAAGATTAAACTCGACCATTGGATACACTCTAAGGCAAAATGCACTTTATAATTTGAGTGGACGTTGATCTCCCGCAAATATATAAACAGAATTATTAATATAGAGAGTTTGATGGGATTTTCTTGAAGTTGATTGAAAGGGGATCTGTATCAGTTACGATCCAATCGCGATCGAAGGATCCTGTGATTCCGAGTAGAACCTTCTAATCGGAAATGATCATACGAGATTGGTTTAATCTATTACGATTTAAATTTTGGGGGTCGATTTTTAAAAGAGATCTCATCCATTAGAGTTGAATCAGATGACCTAAACTCTGACCTTAGAGTCCTGCGATTGAATTTTAGATAATTAGTGATTTCATTGCTATTGAAAAATGGAGATGGTGGGTTTTCTGATTTCAAAACTTATCAATGTGACTTCAAGTGATTGGTGCGCTTTCAATCAGTCAACTATTTAGAAAACGAAAAATATATTTTTTTCTCCAAAATTTTAAAATAATAAAACATACTTAGTGAACTGGAGCAACATGTTATACCTGCAGTCTAGAAGGCTAGATGATTAATTAAGCTGCTAAATTTCAGACATGGGCACAGTTTACGACAGCTCAAGGTCTTCGAAGAAAAACCCAAAAAATAACACGTAGACTGTTATTGAGATTTTTGTATTAACAAGTCGTGGATAACTTGGAGGAGATATAAAATATTGGGTACCATGCTGCACTAACTCGGAGTGAAGAAACAGCTTTTTTCAATGAATGGAAACTATGAAAAGCTTACATAAAGCTCCTGAAATTGAATAAAACCACTTTTCCTACAGGGCTACAGAGGATTGTACTGAAACAAACAATGCACCATCCCAAATATTGCGTCCGTACAGGGGGCTAAAGCGATCAGTCACTATACCTGTGGTGTACAGGTACAGGTACAGCCACTGTCGACTGATTCCAAGACTTCTTTACTGTCCTCGCCGTATTCCAGCTACTTCCTCTTCATAGTATTTATCTCTATACGACGACTATACCGTACAACTATGCGCCGATTTATTTTACCGTTGTGCGCACACTAAAAAGCCCGAATCCTCTATTACACGTATCACTAAGAAACTCTGTTCGAAGAAACTGATTTGTAGGGCCTACCAATAAAAGCCACAAGAACTCAACTCTAGTGATTTGTTACGGATTCTTTACGAAAATTGTTGAACAGAAGATCTGGAATCAGAGATCAGCGAGTAGAGACGTAAGAGTAGAGTACGCAGGGGCATTTCCGACTTTTTCCTCTAAAGAGCCACTCTCCTGTCTCCACTCTGGTCTACTCTACTCTCCCTCCCACCACTGCCCCATTGTGTGGGTTTTAAATCCCCTACCGCTCTCTCCTGCCTCCCCCCTTTCCCCCTTTCTTTCCCTCTCTAGCAACCAGTGGTGCTTCGTTTGTCCTTTTCCTCGCAATCACCCACCTACTCCTCAGCCTTGATCTCATCCCAAACAAAACACCTGAGAGCGTGGGAAGGCACTGAAGGGGGGAGGTCAGAGAGGCCGTACAGATGGCATTCATGTGTACGGACAGTGGCAATCTAATGGCGATCGCCCAGCAAGTGATCGCGCAGCAGCAACAGCAACACCAGAGACAACAGCAGGAGCAGCTACACCAGATCCAGTCGTCAACCGCCTCTGCCTCCTGGGCACCTCCGCCGGACCACCACACCTCCTCCTTTGCCTCTGCCTTCTCCGACCCCTTCTCCTTTCCTACACCTCAGCCTTTCAAGCTCTCTGATGATTTCGATTCGGATGAGTGGATGGACAGCCTTATTGGATCGGGCGACCTCTCCCCGCTGTTTGCTGATCCGCCTTCTTCCACTGATCTCGACCGCCTCATCATGCCTCAGGCTGATATTATGACCGTTGATCCGCTGCAACAACCCATTAAGCCTGATCAAGAACCTGATCCCGACCCTGATCCTGAGCCTAACTCTAAGGCCACAGTTTCTTGCTCTTCTTCGCAATCCCTCACTTCTTCATCCTCCTCTCACCCAGTTCTGAAATCACTGTTAGACTGTGCCCGGTTTGTAGGTTCAAACCCGGATATTGCAATAAAAACCCTTGCCCAGATCAGACCTTTGGTTTCGAAACTCGGTGATCCAATCCAACGAGTTGGATTTTATTTCACTGAGGCATTGTCAATTCGTCTCGGTTCAACCACCTCACCTCCTCCTCCTTCCTCCAGTGAAGAGCTCACATTATGTTACAAAACCCTAAATGACGCTTGCCCCTACTCCAAGTTTGCACATCTCACAGCGAACCAAGCAATATTGGAGGCCACCGAGCATGCATCCTTGATCCATATTGTTGATTTTGGGGTCATGCAAGGAATCCAATGGGCTGCATTTTTGCAAGCACTTGCAACCCGGCCCGGTGGGAAGCCAACCCGGGTCCGCATATCTGGCATACCATCCCCTGTACTTGGTTCGTCTCCGATAAGATCACTTACTGCAACAGGCAATCGGCTCCGTGAATTTGCAGAGATACTAGAGTTAAATTTTGAGTTTATACCCATTCTTACCCCGGTTGATCAGTTGACCGGGTCAGATTTTCGGGTTGACAAAGATGAGTCTGTTGCAGTCAACTTCATGCTACATCTGTACCACTTGCTCGGTGACTCCATGGAGAGGGTCCAATCTGTGTTGCAGGTTGCAAAATCCCTCAATCCAGAGGTGGTTACTTTGGGCGAGTATGAAGTGAACTTGAACCGGGTTGGCTACATGAACCGCTTTGCAAATGCATTGAATTACTACTGTTCTGTGTTTGAGTCAATTGAACCTGCCATGCCACGGGACTCACCAGACAGGGTTGAGGTCGAGCGAGTTATATTTGGTAATCGAATATTACGGGCAGTTGGCCTTGCTGAGGGGATTGAACGGACAGATAGGATGGAAGAGACGGGTGAATGGATTGCTCAAATGGAGAACTCTGGTTTCAAGCCTGTTCAGTTCAGCAATTATGCTGACAGTCAAGCTAGGCTACTACTTTGGAACTATGACTACAGTACAAAGTATTCCCTTGTGGATTCCCCTCCTGGTTTTCTTTCTTTGGCTTGGGATGGGAAGAAATTGCTTACAATATCATCATGGCGGTGATGTTTGAGATGAGATTGTTATATTTTTTTGTGATAATTTTGAATATTGCTTGTGAAATGAGGGTAGATTAAGATTAGATGATGTGATTAGGTGGGTGGTTTGGCGTAGGAAGCTGGTTAATTAACTAGTTGATTAGGGGATGTGTAGTTTGTCAGATGGGGATTGGTAGAAGAAATTAGTAGTGCTAATTGTAAAGAGGGGAATGGTGACAAAGAGTTACTTTCTGATGGGTATTGCATGTTAGTTGTTTTGACTGAAATAGTTACCCTTGATTGAGGTTTGCCTGTTTTATGGTATGAATATTGGTGCGGTTTACCTTTCAAAGAGTTGTTTTCTGATAAGCTCTACCAAATTTTTCGTAAAATCGCAATGCTAGCACAGGCGTACACAAGCTACACTTCTAGCACATTGCCATTTCCGGAGGCTTCTAAAACGAGCCTTCCATATTTCGAATCCATTTTGTATTATACTAATCTGTCGGAAATGTGTCCACTGTCATGCTTGCGTTTTTAGTAGTTGTTGTCATATTTTTTTCGGTTTCCACTAAACCCCACTAAATAATAATAAACATTTAATCATAATTGTTTAAATAAATTCGATGGTCCATACTTTTTCTATTATAGTTTTTATGACAGCAAATACAAATCCCCAGTAAACTTGATCATGTTCCTTGTAAACAGTAAACTTGATTCAATTGCCCCAGGAAACTTTGGTTCTTCAGCTTAGTTAATGTTTGCAAACTGATTCATTCTGCCTGGGATTATTGTTCCATTCTGCGACATTCCAGTGAAACAAACAGCAACTTGCCCCTTGCTGTTGGATTGCTGTATCAGAAGGAATTTCATTTGAATACTATGTGGCAAAACCCTTCCGACAATCTGTTGGGTTCGCATTGCCCGCCACCGACGTAAAAATATATTCGCTTTCATGGTTCTCAAACCGTCCGATTTCATTCGTACGCTCCAGATTCAATAATTACGGTGACTTTTCCTATTATATTCTTCGTTCACATAAAAAAAAACTAAACTATGGCACAGATATGTTTAGAAAAAGTTTGGCAGTTGATGCCAACTAGCAATATGATGATTCAATCTCGGTTTTGCACAAGATATAAATCTTTCTTGATTGTAAAGCGAATTATGTAATTCTCAATTTCATTTGCAATTTAACACATCAATTTAATCATTTCAATTAGACAATAATTTTTGAAAGGAGAATGAAGGCATCGACAAAAATTTGTAAGTTGTCCAATTTTAAAAGTTGATTAGACAATAACTCTCCGCGGCAGAATTGACTCATAAAGTGATTGTCAAATTTTGTAAAATTATCAAATTTTGTAAACTCTATGCAGGCAATGAATAAATCACTATATAAGTTCTAATTAGGAATGGGGCGAGATATTTGTTACATACAGAACTAAATGAGTACAGCATTATATAGTATTGGCGGCAATGATATCTAATTAGCAAATATAAGAGCGCATTTGCTGAATTTCCTATTACTAATTTTGATTTATTGGTTATTAAAAAGAATCACTAATCAAAAATTTTTTTGTCGAAGAAAGAATAATTACTAGTTATAATATCTCAAAAGAATTTGAAATTTTTAGTATATTATATGCTTAATTATTTATATCTATGTCTATACTATATTATAAAGATCACATGTACTGGATTTGGTCAGTATTGTTTTGCTTTTCAATATTTTTTTAATGACCGAAATATCTCTAACCGAATGACATAGAATAATATTTTCAAAATGTAACAATGTAGATTTTATCTAATGTCATTTATTCTCTATTTTATTTTTTTATCACATTTTAATGGGAGATCTAGAAAAAAATTCAATTAATAATCAACTATTTTTAAATAAAAAAACAATCTACAATAGTAGTTTATTTTAGAAAAATATTATATTTGTAAATTATATTATTTTTAAATAATTAATTAATTGTATTTACAAATTTAAGTGTCATTGTAATTATATATGATTTAGAAATAAATTATATCTAAGTAAAATATATTATTTATTTATAATAAAAACGTACAAGTAATTTATAAAAGTAAAAGAGTTTTTTTGAAGTAGAAAAAGTAAAAGAGTTATGTACAACGGGCGTGTTATTTTCCAGTAGTCCATAAAGAGAGTTGAGTACTCTAACCTCTTACATACGCCACATCATCAACAATTCTCCAGCAATTATTTTACTTAAAATATTTTTATCTAGTTGAATTTAATGGTTTATATGTGATACACTTAAGATAAAATTTAACTCTTAAAATTATTTAATTTTTTAATGAAACTTTATAAATTATCATGTGTTAGATTATATTTATTTAATAATAATAATAATATACATTTATAGCATTTAAATAATTATTTTTATATTTTTTTGATGTGAAATTTATTAGTTATGTTTAAATTTTAATATTTTTTAATTATTTATTTAAGAATTATATTGTCGTACCAAACGGTTACTCTAATTTTGAGAATGATAAGATTGAGAATGGATAATTTGTTTCTTTGGTGCATAAGGGGAAGGAAAATACTGTTAGAGAGCAGTTTTTGAATTGCGGAGATCCAGGCTGAGGTACACTCAACATTGTATTGGTATCTGGGTCTTTTCCTTTCTGGGCTCAGGTACTCTTGACATTGAATGGAGATCTGGATCTTTTGCTTTATGGGTCCATCTCTATCTCTAGCCTTTTAAAATCCAATAGCACACGGTAATTTACGTAGCCTAGTTTCCTTGTACCAATTATTACGAGTTCACGACTGAGCCATTTAGCATGTAGGTCCTTGAAGTTTTCAGCAAATTGGATCTTTTCTTTTGAAATTGGTTTGGGCTTTCCTCAGCCTTAATTCCCACTAGGATTTAATGACCTTTCTTTAAGCAATTTTCGGATACATATGTGGAATAAGGCCCAACAGAGAACTCATCCATCATCACCATGCCTACAGAAATGATGGGCCCACACAAAAGCTCCATTTGGGCTCCACGTTTGCGGTGATAAATAAATAGACGAGACAGCCCGTTACTATATATCCATCCTGTTGTCCGTAGCATCGTTGATCGTCTGAAGTTGTGAACTGTGTCATTCTGATGTGTTGTATTTATATCCGAAGTTAAATAAAGATGTTTTATAATCTCTTATTAACGACTAATTATTCCAAAAATACTTATTCTCAGTTTTATAATAATAAATCATTTCATTATCATCCAATGAATTCTGATTCCGTCTGTATTAAAATTCACCACGAATAGAAGCTCCTAGCCGCACAGATGGATGCAGAGATTTGCACACAAGATAACCCAATTTGTAATGACGCATGCAATGACGTTTTTCGTGAATGGACCTACCATGAGTTGGAACTTGCACGCCAAAACAGCCTGTCGACCTGTCGTTTTCTTCTTTTCCATATTTTCAATCAGTTTAGACTTTAGATGGCCTGTCACGCAACGCAACCTTCAAACCGACGTAAAGAACGGGTCTCACGTGGCCTGTCCAATAGGAAATTTACGCGTGGGTAGATCTTCACCGTTGATTACCGAACCGACTTATATCCACAGTCGAGATTTTGGAACTCGCACTATAAATACATAAACCTATTCTTTTCTCTTCGTCGCAAATTTTAGATCTAACGCTCTCTTTCTTTATCACGCCATCAAATTAGCTGTCTTTTTTGGCGGTGCTTTCGGTGGGCGTGAATTGTTACTGCGAGGGAGCTGCATCGGATCTTCAATTTCTTTCTGGGGGCTCTAAATCTCTGAGATCTCTCGACAAATTTGTTTCTATTATTATCTACGACGATTTTGTAAAGATGAATTTGAGTTTTTCTCATACTATTCAATACCTTCTTATCAGAAGCGGTGGTTGACTGGGTGATGGTAGATCTGGCAATGGTGTGACGCACTATGTCGGGAACTTCTTTGTTGAACTTCAGATCCGGTATTGATCCGTCGCCGATCTGTGAAGTATTACAGCCGGAGTTGTGGATCTGGTTTTGGAAGGCTCGTGAGTGATCTCATCTAATAGCTCGACCTTGGTCATCTGGTCCGATTCCGTACACGGCCTCCCCTTTTTAAAGATCTATTGGTTGAAGAGACGGCGGTGTTAGATCCTAATCAACTGCATTACATCTCGGAGGAAATATGATGACATGCAGATCTGCGATTGAAGTTTCGTTTCGATATTTGATTCTGTCAACTGGAAGGTTTTGGTAAGTGTGTATGGTTACAGCTGTAAGCTTTCTGATCTGACAACTTGTATTGTATAGATTTTGTACTAAGAGACCTTTGCCATGTCGGGTGCGCTCGCATGGCAGGTCAATCACAGTAATAAAAATATGATTTTGTTGTTTGGGGGAGATCGCATGGGGAATTTTTTTTCAGCCCCAGGTTCTCCCTCCTGTGTGTCCCTCTCCCTCTCTCTCCCCTTAAATTTTTCCTACAGAGTATCTTCATGCTACACCACTCATGCGTTGATGATGGAAGCCTTGCTATTGAAGCCTGCTGAACTACTATTTTGAGGTATATTACGAAAACTGACTTAGTTTAATTATCATAAAATTTATATATTTTTATCAATATTTCATCAAGTGTTGGTAAACATAAACATCACGCGGTTACAATAATTGAAGCAAATATCTAATTGATTCATACCGGGCTAACATCAATGTCACTTAAAATGTTGTTTCTGGCAAGCTGTTACTGTCGGCTGATAAAATGATTTTGTGAAGATGGAATATCAATAATTGTTTTATTCAAGTTATACATATTGGATGCTTGAAGTTAAAAGGGTTTCTATCCATTCGTAAAATCATACAGCGTTGTGCGCACCTAAATAAATTATGGGAAATTTGAGTAGCGTGCTATTTGTTGTTGCCAGGATGTTCACGAATTGAGCCTCTATTTGAGGCATGAGAAGTGACATACAATCACATTTGAACAATCTTGTGCATTTTTATGTGTCTGTTCTGTTATTCCCCTAATGCGGGTTAAGATTTTATATCCGGACTGTGACAGGCAAAATGGTCTTCCTTTTTTTGTTTGATGAGTTTTAACCTATTATGGATTAATAATAGTTTCAGAGTTTTATTTGATTGTGTTTCCCTTTCATCTATGATTAAAGGTTGTGTATTAATATGGATATTTTTAATTAAGGGACTTTTGGAGTTGTAGGTAGTTTTCTATTATTAGAGAGGGTGTTGGGCCTCAAGTTTTGTATTTCATGTCGTGGAATCTTAAGTTATATTGTTTAGGTGTAAATGATGGTGATTTAGTTTTAGATGTAAATCATTGTTGAGACTTCGTTACTGAAGATTTAACTCATGTTTTGTCATGTATCAACTTATGCTATTAGTCTCCTGTTATTACAGGTTATTCCGGTGATTTTTTTTTCATTGTTTCTTCTAACTTGGATTTTCTTTAGTTGGTTGAATTGTTTCGTTCAAGCTGTAGTATGGATTTTGAATGTTTTATAGGTTTTATGAACCAGGCTAAAGCAGAATGGAAGTCGCAACGATAGTATGATACTTTTATTTTTGTGATGAACGTGGTGAAAAATGGGCAGATCGTGATTAAAGCTTGTTTCGGTGTGTTGTTTTTCATTTGGTTATTATCGGTTAAGGTACGAAATTGATACAACGTACGAGTGTATCAGATTATTATTTTGATTAATTGTTGTTATGGCCTGTATTATTTACCATTGTTATTATTTTGATTAGTTTTTGTTATGTCCTGTGTTATTAACCACTATGAAACAAGCCACAAAATCTCATTTTTGGAGATCTTTTCATAAAAGGAAAATCAATGGTTCTAAAGTAGTTATGTCATTAATTTCCCGCCCGTTTAAAATGGATCTTTAGCTCAATTTACTTGGTCAGAGTCCCTGAATCTTCGGGGGGGTGATGGTTCGAATCCATCAAGATCCTTAAATGGAAACCATTATATAGATTATTAGAATTGAAATTTTTTAGTTCATTGGTGTATATTTTGATTTTATGTACGTAATAAATGTTGTAGCTTAGATCTTGTAGGTAAGAAGAATTAAAAAAAGGATGGTAACATCAATTTTTTAGTTCGTTGGTGTATATTTTGATTTTATATACGTAATAAATGTTGTAGCTTAGATCTTGTAGGTAAGAAGAATTAAAAAAAGGGTGGTAACATCCATTTTTTAGTTCATTGGTGTATATTTTGATTTTATATACGTAATAAATGTTGTAGCTTAGGTAAGAACAATTAAAAAAAGGATGGTAACATCAATTTTTTAGTTCATTGGTGTATATTTTGATTTTATATACGTAATAAATGTTGTAGCTTAGATCTTGTAGGTAAGAACAATTAAAAAAAGGATGGTAACATCAATTTTCTTTCAACACTGAGGCTTAATCAAGTATTATTTAATTTTATAGTAATTGAGAGAACTATGAGAGAATCAGTATGTACTAAAGTTAACTGTTATTTTTTGTCATATATTCATTGAAGAATAAATATGTGTCATACATTCATATAAGAAAAAATATAAGATGTGTCAAATCTTTAGATATTAGATCTTGTTAGTACAACAAATATAGTTATAGGTCGAGAGTTGATATTGTTTTCTTTTGTTAAATATATCAGTTGTTAAAAAAATTCATTATTTTTAATCATTTTTGCTGTTAATTTTTTCACTAATGATAATTGTTAAAACTTTATTATACTAGATCATTTGATTTATTTATTATTTTGAGTTGATAATGATAATTTGAAAATTCATTGATTAACATTGATATACTAATTAATTACTGTTAAACATTTATTTGAAAATTCATGGTAATTTTAATCATTGGTATTGTTATATTGAAGATTTCAATTTTTATTTATTACTTAGAATTTTATACATCTGACGTGTTTATTTTATTAATAACTTTTCAAATCTATATCGGTCTAAATTTTGCCATATCATTTTTCGTTGTATTTAAACATTATGGGTTAGCCTAATCATATTTTTACCATTATGCTCTATATAATAAACGTGATTTTTGCTAGTTTGTTTATGTTTGTGTGTTGTTTCAGATCAATAAGTTTTGAGGGCAGGGCAATGTATCACAGCCCTTCATATAATGCTGATTCCGATAGGGAACCAGTATGTGATTCCAATAGGGAACCATCCCGTTAGTGAGAACAATGGATGAATAATGTCGAAGTTAGTTGTAACGGATTTTCCGTTCCCTCTGTCAATTATTTGTTGTCCCTTTTCGTATTCACATCAATAGAAAGGAGCGCTCAAAGAAGTCATCATAATGTATATCATTTCTCCAAATAAATTCAATCAATTTATAATTTGGTAATTTGAAATTTCAGTCAAAAAGGTGCAAAAAAATGTAATAAATTGTCATATTCAGTTCGCTGCGCGCCTCTGTGTAGTATAGATTTGTTAACAAGCAATGCCGTTATTATGGAAAGAAGGAAGGTGCATTGCATATGAATTGAATAAGCATCATCGACTTTGACAGAATGTGCTCACTAGGTAGGATCGATCTTAAAGCAAAATTAGAACATAGTTTCTGGATGAGGATCCATGTTTCCCAGGGTTAAAGCAATTAGTATTCTTGCTTCTTTTTTTTTTTTGAAGTTTCAGTAAGCAGAGCTGAACTTGTAGCTATTATTCCATCTCAAATTCTCTGCTCAACATGTCTTCATAAGGCTCGATCTAAGGAAAATTTTACGGTCATGGTAAGTTTGGATTCACAATTCACTTCTTTGCGAATTATGAACTTGAAAACGTGTCAGATGTGTATTAAACTTCAATCAGTTTAAATAGCTTAAATCGTACTGTCTACTAATTTTCAAACACTGGTTTGGCTGTTTCGCAGGCTTTTCCTCAAATTCAAATCCGACCATTTGATTAGGAAATGGGCGACTCAGAACAGCAGATCCTCCAACGAACAAGACTGGAACGATGTCAAAACAAACCCATTGTCAGGACAGCGACAAGATATAGCTCTCCTCGTTTGAACAGTGTGATGTTTCGGTGAGTTCTTTCCTTGTGGATATAATTTTGAAATTGTTAGCAAAAATTCGCATGATCTGCATAATAACATAACAAAATTGCTGTCTAGGTTCTGTTTCAGTGTAGGTAACTGATCAAACATTTAATGTTCTGCTACTTTATGCATACCATAAGTATGTGTATCTACCATCCAAGTATTTGCATGCCCAATTACATAGTTCCATCATGTTTTAGTTGCAGTACCATTTTGCTCTATGCCCTGAGTTTAAAAATTCGAAGATTATTACCAGTACAGACTTTACTGGAATAAGTTGTACACGTTTATCAAAAGCCACATAGCAACTATTTGGTTCTTTTCAGTATTAGTTCAATATGTAACTCCCTGTTTGTAATACAAAGACAAATAATTAGATCAAAGTTTGAAACAAGATATACAAGTAGAGGTCAGTGATCATGAGAAGTTTCGCAGGTATTTACTTGCCCCACCAAGAGGGCAAGCAACAAGCAAGATATTTACTTGCACCACAAGATTAGTTTTGAGACTAGTTCAAAAGTATAAGCACTTCTAATTATCTAATTATGCTATTAGAAATGGACTCTAAGCACATTTAACAACTAGATCTATGGATTGTGTGATTTTTTTTTTAATATTTCTCTTTGTGCAAATGCATTTTTAGCTTACATTTCACCATCTGATGCAAGCTCCATCTTTTTTTTTTGAATGGCGCTCTTCATCTTAATTAATGAATAACAAAATAGGTATTAAATAGTTATCTTCAAAAATGATGTAGGTTTAATCATGGAAGTGCGCTATACTTTAATAACCTTGTCAACATTTCATATAAATATATATAAATCTTTACTGGTACGAAGATATTCGAGCATAACAAATTCCAAAATACAAGATGCTTTGTTCCTTGTAAGAAGCAGTTGATGCAGTAACAGAGGTTGAGGCAATTCAATCTCTAATATTATTGTCAGATTCTCTTTGAATAACTTAGTCATTTGTTCTTCTGTTGTAAAAAAGAAAAGGAATTTATCATCAATGCATCTTACTTTTGGGTCCGTTTGGCAAATTAAGAAATAACTTTGGAAGAGTGATAATTTTGGAAGAGTGATAGAATAGTATTTTTTTGGAAGAGTGGTAGAAGAGTGGTATTTTTAACTATTTGGAAGAGTAAAAACATCGTTTGACAGTTGTTATTCAGAATAGTTAAAATATGAATAATTATGATACTAATAATGATGATAATAATAATAATAATAATAGTAAAATAATAATCATAATAGTAACATAATAATAATAATAATAATAATAATAAAGTAATAAAAAATAATCATAATAAATAATAATATTATAAAAGTAATATAATAAAATATAAACATAATCATAATATAGTAATATAATAATAAAAATTTATAATTACAATCATAATTATAATAATAATATAATATTAAGTAATCATAATTTTAATAATATAATCATAATATAAAAATCATAATCATAATCATGATAATAATAATTATAGTCATAATCATAATAATATAACGATAATCATAATCATAATAATATAATAATAAAAATATAATCATAATCATAAAAATAATTATAAATAATTATAATTATAACAATATAATAATTAATTAATCATCACTATAATCAACATATAATAATATAATACAACATAATAAAAAATAATAAGTAATAAGTAATAATAATCATAATCATCATAATATAATAATATGATAATAAATAATCTTGATCATAATAATATAATAATAAAATAATTATATTTATATTCATAATATAATAATATAATATTAAAATTATATTTATAATAATAATAAATAATATAACAATACTAATGGTAACGATAATATAATAACAATAATGATAATAATAATTTAATAATAATAATATAATGATAATAATAATAATAAATATTAATCATAATATTAATATAATAATAAATTATAATCATAAATATAATATAATAATATAATAATACTAAATCTTAATCATAATAATAATATAATATAATATAATATAATCAAACAATAATCGCTATTCTCGACGAGAGCTAATCGTATTCCACCTATAAGTTGGTATACCGGATTAACACTATTCCGCACTCTTCTACTTAGTCTAAAATTCATTTGGCAAATTAATTCGTCGAAATAGCTATTCTATTCTAACTTTTTGCTATTCCATTAAGTGCCAAACACTCTGAGATTAAATAGACAATAAGGGTCTGTTTGGCAAATCAAGGAATAGCTTTGGAAGAGTGGTAATTCTTAACTATTCTGAAGAGCGAAAATATCGTTTGACAGTTGTTACTCAGAATAGTTAAAATATGAATAATTATGATACTAATAATGATGATGATGACAATAATAGTAAAATAATAATCATAATAGTAAGATAATAATAATAATAATAAAGTAATAAAAAATAATCATAATAAATAATAATATTATAATAGTAATATAATAAAAATATAAACATAATCATAATATAGTAATATAATAATAAAAAATTATAATTACAATTATAATTATAATAATATAATAATAATAAGTAATCATAATTTAATAATATAATCATAATCATAATCATGATAATAATAATTATAGTCATAATCATAATAATATAATCATAATCATAATCATAATAATATAATAATAAAAATATAATCATAATTATAAAAATAATTATAAATAATTATAATTATAATAATATAATGATAAATTAATCATAAATATAATCAACATATAATAATATAATACAACATAATAAAATAATAATAAAGTAATAAAAATTAATCATAATAAATAATAATATAATAAAAATATAAACATAATCATAATATAGTAATATAATAATAAAAAATTATAATTACAATCATAATTATAATAATATAATAATATAATCATAATATAATCATAAAATTGATGAAGCACGAATTTCCACGAGCATCGAATGACGTCAAAACCGCCACAGACGACAAGAATTCCATCCCTTCTCTAGTCACACCAAAAATATTTATCTCAACCATCCACTACTCAAAATTAATCGGACTAAAATTATTTTGATCCATAACATAATATTTCTATTAAATTTATGTATTTTAAAATTTTGTAATTATTTTTTAGATATTCTTTAAATGATAACAAAATAAGTAGTTAAGTATATTTTTGAGCAATTTATATTAAATTCTATTTTTGAGTTAACCTCATATCGAACCATATATTATATGATATTATCTTAAATAATTTAAAATTTATTTTTAAAATGAATCATTATTTTTTTTAATATCACATGAAATACTTATTTAGAAAAAAACAAAAAAAACTGTTTTAAGTATTACCGAAGTTAAAAACTCACTCTATGTATAGTAGAATCAGACTGACGCAATGTTAAAAATTAATATTTTTCAGAGAATCAATGTAGATATATTTTTTATTTTTTAAAATATAATAGTTATAAAAATATTTCTAAAAAAAAATCTGATCCTAACCTCAGCTCGATCCGCCCCACCTAATACTCAAATTTCTCGTTAAATCACCCAAATTCAAAGTTTATAATACGCGGTCATCAAAATTTTGGCAGTTTGTAATAATTATTATTATTAAATTAATATTATTAAAAATAAGAGTGAGAACCGTAAAATTTTAAATATACGAATGACAGCGCTCCACTGTCAGTGGCGCATTTCATTACTTTTATAAAACGCGCCACTGACAGTGGCGCGTTTGCTTCTTATATATACAAAACGCGCAGTGCTTCTCCATCTCATTTGCGCGGAGTTTGAATGAAACGCGCCACTGACAGTGACGCACTGTCATTCATATATTTAAAATATTACGATTCTCGCTCTTATTTTTAATAATATTAATTTAATAATAATTATTATTAATAAAACTGAAATTTTGGCGAATGGATATACCGACCTCGCCTCGACAGCCAGCCTGTCAATGAACGGAATTCACGTGTCCGTAGGTTCCAGTCAGGAACCTACCGCGTGGATTGATCTGGTCCATCAAAAACCAAACCGACTTACATCCACCGCCTAACTTACCAATCTCGCACCATAAATAGGTTAACCCGGATTAGCCCATTTCAATGACAACAGCCCGGCCCCCGTCTATTTATTTAGGAGCAGTTCTCTCCTTGGCCGTTCCATCGCCTCTTAATTTGTTTATGTTTTGTTGGTGGTTGTTGCGCCAGCGAGGCTTGCTGTTCGGATGGTGCGGCTATGGATCTTCGATTTCTCCATGGAAGCTCAACTTTCTAAGATCTTTCCATACTTATTTTCTTTTAGGACGATTTTGTGAAAGATTTAGCTCAGGTATCCTCATATTCGGTTCTATCTTACCAGATGGTGGTGGATTGCTGCTTGCTTGTAGATCTGGCGCCGATCTGAAATAATAGCCGGGAAATTTCGAAATCAAGTTCAGATCTGGCTGTCAACTATCGGATCGATCTGATCTAATAAATCTGACTTCAGTTATCCGATCTGATTTAAAAAACGAAGCCTCGGGTTCAAAGCTTCTGCATCAAGCGAAATTTACATGTAGATCTGCGATTGTAAGTGGTGATTTGGTGTTTGATTTCATCAACTGGAAGGTTTTGGTAAGCGTCTTGTTACAGCTGTAAGCTTTCCGATCTGATATCTTGTACAAATTTTGTATTTAGAGACCTTTGCCATGTTGGGTGCGCTCGCATGGCAGGTCAACCATAGTAATAAAAAGTTCTTTTGTGGTCTGGGGGGGAGATCGCATGGGGAATTTTTCTTTTGAAGCCCCAGGTTCTCCCTCCTTGTGTGTGCGCCTCTCTATCCCCTTTTTCTTAGATTTTATCTACAGAGTACCTGATTGCTACACGACCTGCTTTATAACTTGTTGATGACGGAAGCCTTGAATTTGAAGCCCACTACTTTGAGGTATAACATAAATCTAACCCGTTTAAATTACAGTAAAATGAATTTATTCAATATGTTGCTGGAAATATACGGTAGTAAAAAGTTTTCAAGAAAAGCAGAATTATTGAAGGCCAACGTCACTTTATATTTTTTATATGTTGTCATACCTTTTTCTGATAAAATCATAACATATGAACAGTTGAAACATTGATGAATTCATTCGCTTCAAGGTTGTTTACTGGGTTGCATGCTTACAAAGTCGTCAAATAGTAGATTTAATTCTCTAAAATATACATGCTTGACGAATATGGCCTCGTGTCCTGGAAAACTTGGGCAGATTTTCTTAGTACTGCTGTTGATGATGCTATTGATTGGCTCATTAGTCGTCTTTCTGAATTGAATGATGACCCTAATGCTGATGGATTTTTACCAACTTTTATTATGAAGATTCAATGGTTCAAATAATTAAATCATTTATCAAGTTATTTCATGAAGTTTGGGATTATTATAATAGTTGGAGCTGATTGGGGCGGGTATACGCTTTTAAGCTCAGTTATGATCTCTCCCCCTATCAGTTTGTATTAGAACAGTCTCAAGTTGTATTTTAAGCTTGTTATATTTTTGTTGTTGAATGATTGGAGATATACTTGAAAGTTGGTTATTTTGTACTTGCGACATTCTTCTAGGAAGGGATGGGTAAACATGAGACTCTGTTGGTCTCGATAATTAATTTGTTGGGTATGTAATGTAAATATGGTTGGGGGTGGGAGGTGTTTTCGTAGTTCTCTGCAGTTGTTAGTTTGTACGTTGCGGACTTCTACTAAAGGAACATATGCTTTTTATGTCATGCAAATTTGGTATTGTTTTTGTTCTCATTAGTTTTTTTCTAATAATTTGATTTTTTTTTTTTAATATCTTGTCATTGCAATTGGTTTTATGCAATAGTGCCAGTTGGATTCCAAATATTTCAATTCTGGTCAAAGAAAAATATGAATTTGCTAATGTTTGTTGAATTGATGTTCTAGTTGTTGTGATGTCTTTACTGGTAATGGAGGACGCAAAGATGATATATTTTTTCTCTGGATGGTTTGGCTGATTCTTTGTAATAATGGGGATGGTAATGGAAGGAGCAGGAGCAATGGTTACTCGTGATTTGCAGTGTTGGTTGGTCCAATGAAGGCGTAAGTTAGAACTGGTCATCAAAGCTGGAAGGGGATCTTTTTATTGCGTGGGTTATGAAAAATATGAACGGATAGCTTACAATAGTGTTTTCCGAGTGCTTGGTCAATTTATGCATCAAAAAAGGGAAAAAATGATAATAAAATTTCGGAAAAAAATTGACATTTGGGCGGTAGCAGCACTTTTATTCATTTATTCTGTTATAATTAGAGGTGGCATAATTCTTAAAAAATTATCCGATTTGTTTGGATTTAAACTGATTTGATTTTTTAAAAAGTCAAATTGATCTTAATCAAATTTGATTCGATCTGAGATTAAATAAACTTTAATCCGATTGAAATCCATCAAAAATCTGAAAAAAAATATAATATATAAATTGATATGATCTTGATTTGATTTGATTTCTTCAAGAAGGTTGAACCCGAACTTGATTTGTTCGATTGCCATTTCTAGTTGTAATGGATCTTTAGCTCAAACATAGGCTAGAGTCCCTGAATCCTCAGGGGGATGATGGTTCGAATCCATCAAGATCCTTCGTTTTATACTCTTTAATTAAGAGAAAGAGTATTTGTAAATTTAGTTTTGCAGGTTAAAAAATTCGTTTATGCCATCCTCGTAGCTTACCTTCTGTAAATCCAACTGTAAAAATGATTACAAGATTCTTTTCGTCGCTGTCACATAAGATCAAGGGATTGATTAGTTAGTTGAGAGGTTAGTTAGTTAGCTGCATTAGTTTAGTAACTTGATACATTGTATCTGGTAAGTTTAGCTTATCAGTATTAGCTATAAATAGCATTGTACAGTCAGATATGAGTATGTAATCTTACTCAATTCAATACTACAATACTAGTCTTATTATGGTATCAGAGCCACATCAAGATTTTTCTTCAATTAACTATGTCCCATTTATCAAATCAAGGAAACCAAGATCCTTCTTCCTCCCCGATTAATTCAACAGCCACCAATACAATTCATACTAATCCTAATTCTATGGATTCCATAATATCTCTCAATCTACCTATCGCCATCAAATTAAATGAGTCAAATTTTCTGACCTGGAAATCTCAAATTCTTCCAATCATCCAAGGTTACGACTTAGGTCGTTTTCTTGATTCTTCACCACCTGACACTACAGTTCGTACTTCCAATGGTGATATTGTGATTAATCCTAATTATTGTACAAAAATTGATTGTTTGTAGAGATAAAGATTATAAGATCCATGATTAATTAGAATTAAGGTTGAAGCCTTGAAGGATCGGTCTGACTACAAACATGGACGGACCCAGCACAGGTACTATATTTTAAAATCTGTAACTGATATTTTCATAATTATATTTGTATCAAAAAAATGTTATGAAATTTTCTATGATGCTGCAATTAACTGAAACAAATCTTTCTGATACATCGGACACATGCTGTTTCTGACAGCGTACCCTAGCAATTTATTGAAAGCTGGAATTGCATTTACCAGCTTGGGTCACATGGTGCCGTGTTGATAAATAAACATCACTGTAATGCAGGAAAGCAAAGGGAGAGTAACAAGACCCGGACCAGTGAAGGTTGTGACAAGTTTGGGTAAATATTAAGCATATGATCAGCAAAGTCTTTTACCTAGCCTGATCTAAGTTGTGACCACTGTTCATCAAATCATTGGCAGTGAGTTTTAGGCATTTAGTCAACCATTCAAACGGGATCATTTGATATCAGATGGACAACTCAAGATGACACTCTTCAGTGAACCAGAAGCAGGAGCAAATGTGTAATTTTAGTCAAGGGGTAGTAATCAGATTACAATAACACATCAAATTCAAATTCATTAGTTAATATGATACTAAATATAAAAATCAATAGTTCAACATACATTCTACCTAATAAATTCAAAGGATCAAAAATTAAGTCAGAGATATTAGATTAGCAAAAATTTGATCTAAAAATACTATTTTTCAAAATTCAGAGCGATCAGCTGACATCCACCCCTAATCAGATAGCAAGGTTGGCAAATGCTATTATTGGTAAATGCAATAATCAACAACCTTGAGAACAATCAACGGTTGTTAAGTAGTTTCTTAGAGATAAGAATGATTGTAAGAAAGTTAATGATGTTTGTTAAAGAGCTTGTTAGATGTATTAGGAGGTTAGAGATAAATATTCCAGATTATGTATGGGCCATAAAAAGCCACACTCATGTAATTTCTGATGATGGATAAAAAAAGAGATCATTTACTTTCTAATCCTCTTCTACTATTCTTTTTAGCAATAGTATATGATGTTACTAAAAGTTCATATGAGCAGTGTTGTTATCATAACGAAATTGATGTCTAATTTATGTTCCAACGAACTGGATACTCATTATTTGGTACAACTCAGTATTTTTCTATGCTTCTGAGGAGCTTCAGTTGATCTAGGGTACAATAAGTATCATTTTATGATTTTTATGTGTTTTTATTCTGTGATCATAAACATGTTTACATAACCTTGGTTCCAACATTTTGTTTGCTCTACTCACTGTGCTTAAAATTTGAAAAATATCACTGGTATGGTGCCCAGAGGACCTTGATTTGGAACAACCGAACAAGTAATGCATATTTATTGATCAATTATGCCATAAATTTGGTTTTTTTCAGTCCAGTTCAATATATAACCCCATGTTTGCAGTACAAAGGCAAATATCTGCGCAGCACACAAATTCTGTACAGGGAGAGGTTGGTGATTTCAAAAACAGCTTTGCAGAAAAAGGTCAATTACATAATAACTGATTCTGACAGCAACTACGGTGTCAATCAGTTATTCTGACAGCAACTGGCTCAGAACAATATGGGCAATTCCCAAATAAAACATCAAACGACCTGCCAAAAAGAAAAAGATGGTACAAGATCAAATAAATTTTCAATTCATTTCCAGTTACAAACAAATTTAAATTAAAAATGATATAATTGCCATACTGTCTAGTTGTCGTAATAGTACGCAGCCAATCACGAAGGCACACTGTGTGGAAGGCTCTCATACAACTAATGTTTTCACATTTATAATCTGACGCACATCCACTGTCTGATCCAAGCTCTTCATCTTAATGAATATAAAGAGGAATATTGATCAATCAATGTTCAAAATGAGATGTGCGCTACTTGAAATGATGGAAGTGCACTATTGTTTCACTACCTATCAAGAACATTTATAAAACACTAGATATTCTAAAGTACTCATTACCTTACCTGTGCACAAATAAGCTTGTATCATTGTATTGTACAATTCACATTTTCATAATTGTTTGAAATTGCATATGTTGTAGTCGCTTGAATAATATTTGATTCTAAGGGCAGCTACTGAATTTATTTCATCTCTCTTTTATTTTCTTCTCTCTATTTCTGGATGGGAGCATGGATCGGAATAATATAAAACTTGGAAGGAGTGCATGCACTATATACTGAAGATTACCAATTGGAAGGTATTGGGCATAACAAATTCCACAATCCATGGTTTCATCTCCTTTTTGAGAAGCACTTGTTGCTGTAATTGGAGGTTGATGCAGTTCAGTCTCTAATATTGTTGCCAGATTCTCATGGAATGCCTTGCCACTCTTCCTTCAGTTGATAAAAAATAAAAGGTAAGGAACTAAGGAGATAATAGTTAAAAACATTTTCAATTCAGTCTCTAATATTTTCGGGTTTAAACATATGCCATTTTGAAGGTATACTAGTACCTCACCAATTGAGATGTAAAGTGAACTTATTTTCTGAGTTGCAGAGAACTATTTTGTCGCCAAATAATTGTTCATCCCATCACTTTATGATGAATCTCAACCGGACTACCTATAAATATGAACTAGTGGCAATGACTGTGGCATTCAGTCAACATTGATTGAACCCTAAATATTAAAGATTAACAAAAAGCTGTAGCATTGAGGTGGAAAGGAAAATTCCAGATAGGGTACCATTTTCTGCTATTCTTTTTCCAAATTTTCAGCAACTGGTCGACCTTTTGGTCTGAGCCAAGAAATCGACACCTGGAAGCAACTAAAGAGATTAGAAATTAGCATTTATAGGGGTGTCAACTATTGATCCAACCTGATAGGTTAACCCGATCCGAAAATAAATGGTGAGGTATGGGTTTAATTTTTTTGACTCGAATCGGGTCGGATCGGATTTGGGTCAACCCGACCCGATCCGATTAATTATGTTTTTTGAAGTAATTTTGTGATTTAGTACTAATTAAAGTTTAAATATGTGCTAATTATATACTAATTAAGATTAATTATAAATTAATTAATATTCAGCTGCTTAAAATTATGTAAAAATAATTAAATAAATATTTAATTATTTTATACGGGTCGGGTTGGGTCGGGTATGGGTCAAAACTTTTTCATCCGAATTTAAACGTGTTGGGTTCGGATCCGGCCAAGAAAAATAATAAAATAAAATGACCCGACCCGACCCCCATTGACACATCTAATAAATGCTATCATTGTCCATTCTTATATCATTGAAGTGGACTTACTCTGGTAAGGAGTTTGGTTTACATGGGTTGATGTGCAGCAAAACTGAACAGCCCTCACCTGAAAGATATAGTTATTATCTAAATTTTTGTGGGAACCTGTAAACAATTATTTAGTTTTAGTTTTGTCAGGCACTGATTCCTTTTTGCAATATTATGTTTTTCAATAATTTTGTCCTGAGTGATTACCATCAAGATATCAACAAGAACTCCTTGTCCTTTTTGCCATGGCTTAAACTTAAAGGTGTCATTGATGCATGCAACTGATTGTTAAGAGGGCAACACTTACAAAGAGAGATATGCCGCTGTGTAATACCAAAAGATTGCTCTTTGGGACCAATAACAGAGAGGTGGTTATCTATGCATTCAAGTGTAGACCACAATACTTGCAATTTCTTCAGATGCTATTTGTGTGAAAAAAAAGGATATAGATATGAAACAGTTTAGAAGCATGTGGTAGAAACAGAAGTAGGAAATCACCATCTGTACTTTTCTACAATAAACATACCTCACGAAACTGATTAATGACATCGCTCAATTTTGATATGTTAGTCCACTTAATTTTTGGTAAATATGGCAAGTCCTAAAATTGACAGAAGCAACAAGGAAAAAGGTTACTAGTGCAAAGTGAAGAAAAGCCAGTATCATGTTTTCCAAAATTTAATATAGGCTAACAGCATTGATTGAAGGAGGAGCTTCAGAGTAGTTTTGCAACAGAATTATCTCCATGACATGGTAGATCCCCTTCTCATCCCTGGAAAAAGAAAAAAGAAGTGAAAGAAATGTCAAGCAAATTGCAGAATTGTATCACAATTATATATTTGACACTGTTTTTTGTGGGAAACCTAGAAGCTTGTAGACTTAATGTTAATAATCGATGCTATTGGCAATTACAAGTTTATTTGGTTTTTTGTCATGAAATCAATGCATATTTGAAAATCTCACATGATGCGGAAGGTAAGGGCAGAGAGGTTCTCATCAGCCTTTATTAGATGCTCCCAGCCGATCTCTTCTATCTGTCGATGCCAAAGAAAATGTTTACTCCCTTAACATCCGCAGAACTTGAATTTTCCATAACGCCTCCAAATAAATTAAAAATAAAGGAAGCCCCGGACTGTCATTTTCTTCTACAATATACGTATGTCCTCTAAATATTCTTCTTATTCGTGAGGGAGAACTTAGTGAAATGGCAGTGAGCAGAGCAACTGTTCTCTTTCTCAGCGACATTCCACCAAACACTTTGCATACCTGAGAGAAGATGGAGCGGTACAGGGCAGGAGGTCGCAAAGAGCCCTTCCCCTTTCCGTGCATTGAGCCCTTCAAGTCTTCAACCGCCACAATAACTAAACTAAATGAGCCACCTCCTGCGTTATACATTTGCAGGGATGTCATGCATCTCGGTCAAATAGCCTACGAAAGAAAGGAAGGGGAGGTTCAAAGCACTTTGAACAAAAAAATAGTTTAAATTTTTTAGAATTATTGATTTGATATTAAGATTCGTATTTATAATAAAATCTAAGTTCAAAATTCATACTTTTAATAATCGGTATGAATCTCGATACAAAATCAACGGTTCTAAAAGACTTTGAACCATTTTTTTGGTTCAAAGTGTTTTGAACCTCCCCCTCACTCGCAAAGCCTGATTCCCTTTTCCATAGGTAGAGTAGCAAAATCCGATCAGACCCGATAAACCCGGTCGATTAGTCCGGATCTGAACCTGATCCGATTTGATTTTTTCAGAAAGTCAAGCTGATCCGAACCTGACTTGACCCGAACCCGAATGACCCAAAACTCGAGATGATCCGAGATCAAACAACCCGAAACCCGACCCGATCTGAACCTGAACGACCCGAAAATCCGAGATGATCCGAGATCAGACAA
This sequence comes from Schoenoplectus tabernaemontani, assembly GCA_037127355.1. NCBI lineage: Eukaryota > Viridiplantae > Streptophyta > Magnoliopsida > Poales > Cyperaceae > Schoenoplectus > Schoenoplectus tabernaemontani. The sequence goes on from CM073752.1 coordinate 17,675,355, forward strand.
TTTGAATCCCGACCCGATGTGAACCCGAACGACCCAAACCCGAGATGACCCGAGATCAAACAACCTGAAACCTGACCCGATCTGAACCCGAACGACCCGAAAATCCGAGATGATCCGAGGTCAGACAATCTGAAACCTGACCCAATCCGAACCCGAACGACCCGAAATCCGAGATGACCCGAGATCAAATGACCCGAAACCCGACTCGATCCGAACCTGAAACCTGAGATTACCAAGATTAGACAACCCGAAACCCGACCCGACCCGATTTGTGCTGCATATATGATATATGCATCTAATTACTTTAAAATTATACTTTATAAATATTAAACTTCTCTTTATAAATTCAACTTGTACTTGACTGTCATTTTATTTTGAGGGAGGTCAGCTTGTATTTGACTATCAGTTTATTTTGAAGGAGGTCGGATTAAGCACGGGTTTAAAGGAGGACCAGGTTAAGCACAAGTTTCATAAAAACAACAGACTGTCTATTTATTTTAACACAAATTAATATATATTTTTTATTAATATAGCACGTATAAATAGTTGCAAGTATACTTTTAATTATTTTAATTAAGAAATTATCTACATGCATATATATTATAAAATAAAATTATCATAAAAAAATAATGTTTATTAATCAGAATTATCATAAGTAATATGTCTTCACTTTGTTAATAAAATAAATGAAGTATATTGAACTAAAACTGATCTGCCTAAACCCAAATTAATTAATCATATTCATATTATTTGAAAAGTCAAATTGATTATAACATAATTGATATCTAGATCTAACATTGTCTAAAATGATTTTCTGAAAAAAAAAAATAAAGTCTGACAATATGAAATCTAACCCAACCCAAAATAAAATATCACAAAAAAGAATCCGACTCGACCCAACCCAACCCGAAATAACCCAAAACCCTAGATTACCCGATATAAGATGATCTAAAACCCGACCCGACTGGACCCGAATGACCTGAAACCCGAGATGACCTGAGCTACTTAGAACCCGAAATCCGATCCAGCCATACATGAAATCCAAAAAACCCGACAATGTTTGACCAAAAACCGATCCGACCCAGATCAGGTTGACCCGAACCCGACCCGTGACCCGATAATTTTTTTGCTCAAACTAACCCGACCCGCCCGATTGCCACCTCTATCCCTAGGGTTGTGCAAACGATCGGTTCGTTCAAACCGAAATAATTATATGCATCCGAAGTTTTTTTCAGTTTGTCAAATTATGAACCGAACCAAACTTTTAAAAATATCAACTGAATAATTTGAAAACCGGATAAACCGAAAACCGAATAAACTGAAAATTTTATTTGGTTTATTCGGTTAAACCAAAATTATATTATTTAAAGAGGAATAAAAATATCAAAAGTTATAAAAATTGATATAAAAAATAAATAATTTAAAAATGAAATAAATAACTAACTAAAACCTATAGAAAATAAATATATTCGGATTATCTTTGATATAATCCTTATTTATATCAAGTATAATAAAATTATTTGATAAATTTTGGACTATTCGGTTTATCCAATTTAGAAAAATTAAAATCGAAACAAAAATAAAAACTGAATTAGCTAAAATTTTCAACCGAACAGAAAATTTTAAATCAAAAAATTAACCCAAATAGATCAAAATTTAACGATTTTATTCAAAACTAATTAAATCGATCCGTTTGCACACACCTACTTACCCCGATCCCGAAGGCTCCTGGGATACATTGGCAATGGGCGTACACCACTGATCCTTTGTAAACTAGGTAGCTGTAAACCGAAGCCTTTGTGATTGTTTTGGTATATACAATTGCCAGAGGTACTCGTTGGCAAGAACAATACACAAAGCAGCAATAAAGAAATATTTGGTAGAATTAAAGGGAGTACTACTGTACTAGATAACGTTGATAGGCCCCTCTGCCCAGGCAGCCCACAAACCGCCATACCGACTAGCCTAGTAAGGCCCGGTACTCGGACTCAGAGCTGGTGGTGCCTGCCCGGCCCAATTTCGCTAAAAGAGCCCTAGCCCGGGTGATGGACGCCCCCCTGGGATGCGAACACGTGTTGGATTAACAACTTACGAATGAGGACATAAACTGATATAAGTGTTGAAAAATAATAATCAGGTCTAATGTCTTAATTATATAATAATGACGGAAGCGTTTAAAACTAAATAAGACAATTCAAACAATTCAATCATTTTTCTCGAATAAAAATATTATAATAGAATGTAAATAGAGAAGAGAGAGAAACACAAACACAAGAGTTTTAACGGAGTTCGGATATTGACGATCCTACTCTCCGGGACTCCCGACCCTCGATACGGTAACAAGGTCGAGCCGATGTACTAAATGAAATACAATTTACAAAGTTGAACATTTTTCTTCTCACACAAAGCAAATGGAAGGTGAAAGGCTGGAGCGAGATCACATCGTCGAAGGAGCGAGCTCAAAGGCTCCAAAGATGCGAGTGCATAATGTCTCGAAGGTGCTATCTCAAGGCTAGATGAAATACTAGAGAAATGAAGAGAGACTAAAACTCTAAATTTGATAATAGAGAAAGAGATTAAACCAATTTAATTGAGTCTTTGAATTTTGCCAATTAGCTTAAGGTTGGTTGCTCTTTCTATAATAATTTTGCTCTTTTAAATATGAGAATATATTTTGCTAGAATGAACTCTTATTGTTGAGGGAAGAAAGAGCCAACCTTTATATAGAAAAAATAACTCTGAAAAAGTGATTATGCGCACAAACCATTATAGAACGGTTTTCAACTGTTACACAATGATTTATTGCGCACTACTGACTATTTTAATCATATCTTATTTATATGATGTCAGATTTGGATGATAAAAGATGTTTTGAAAAGATAAGAAAAAGATATATAACTTTTATGTTTTGATTATTTTCAAATTTAGAGATCATCATAGTCTAAAATATGATTGAAAATAGAAAATTTTTATGCTTGCAACCATTACAACGGTTTAAGGAACCGTTACATCAATTTGCAGGAATATAGCCATTACTAGCCGTTATTTTTGTCTTTTTCTTCACAATGTTACACAATGGTTTGGACCGTTTCCAACAGTTTAGAACCAACAACTATAAAGAAGAAGTTCAGCAAACCGTTACAAAATAGTTTGAAACCGTTACATAACGGTTTATTGCGCATTGCTGACTATTTTGCTCATAACTTTTTCATACGATGTCAAAATTAAATAATTAAAGATGTTTTGGAAAGTTAAGAAAGATACTACAACTTTTATATTTTTATCTGTTCCAAATTCTAAGCACATTGTATTCTAAAGTCTGATGAATATGACTAGATAACTTATTTTGGCTTTTTCCGACTTATTTTGACTCAATTAATTTGATTTAAATTAAATAATTATAAAAGAAAAAATCTTCTAAATATCCTATTCTATGTCTTGATTTATTTTCTTGTCCAAGTGTTTGATTCTTGTCCAGGTTCTTGATTTTGCTTGTAAGAATTCGTACAAAATAACTCAAACATAGAAATTATAAAATTCAAATTTATTATTTTACAAATCGAAAAATCAAAGAAAATATATAGTGCAACAATATTCCCCCTTTTGATAATTTACAAAACATGAATGCATGCACAATAGCATTCTTAACATTTCTCCCTCTTTTTCTAAATCGGGCAAAATGGCAATAAAATGAATCCCTTTATAATCAAACTTCCCCTTAATAAATCTTCCCCTCAAATTATGCATATAAATTTGAGATAAATAATCAAATTAATTTGATTGAACACACAAATAATTTAAAAAATACATACGAGCTCGCCTAAATATATGACATATATCACATTGGAGGGATTTATGCATTTAAGCCCATATACTTTGGATTTAGGAATCTAAGCAATATTTTTAGTGTTGTTTCCTTTCCTAAGTGGACATCAAATAAAATGTGACCTAATTTGTAATAATAATTGCAGAAGACACGAGTGGAGAAATTCTCATTAGTCTTTACAAAATGAGTTTGAAAATTATTTTTTTAATTCTTGAGCTTGATTCCTTAGTTGATATGTGTAATTAAAAATTAACTTGTGTGATTTTGAATTATTTAGTTGTAGGAAACAACTCTTAGTTTTTCATTATATTGAGGAACAAATTGCATAGGATTTCTATTTTTAACTTCATAGCACCAACCGTCTGATTTCTTATGGTATATGTTACTAGACCATGATGGATTAAAATTATTATACCTTTGGCTCGATTTGTTCTTGACATACCTACCATTGTTGGACCTATATCTAAAGGCATAATTTGATGAATTTCTAATATTTTGGTAATATACATTCTTATCATTGTAGCTTTGAGTTTGTTTTCCTTTTCTTTTTGGGTTTTGATGTTATTGGATGACAAAGAAGATGAGTTTTTCTTATATCTAAGTCCCGATTTGTCATGAGATTTTTGTCCCTCATATAATTTGCTTAAATCCATCCTAGTGTCACTCTTCAATACACTAGTGGATTTTTTGACAGACTCCGGCGTTAAGTTTTTGAGAAAAAACAGATTTAACGGATTTTCTGTGATTTAACCGTTTTATCTCACGTTAAACCGTTAATTTTTTTTGAAAAAAATGCATTTAACGACTAAATTTTTTTTTTCAAATCTTAATAGTTAGTGACAATAAAATTTTATTTCTTTTTTATTTTTTGAATGTAAATTAATGTCCTAATAAAAATATGAAGCAAATTCATTATATAATAGTTTAGTATAATTTAAGATTTTAACTTTTAAGTACTTAATTAATATTATAATTATTATTTTTACTTAATTTAGTTAATTATTAAGCACTAATGATATGATAATATATTTCTTAGACTTTTTAAATATGAATTAGTAGGTAAAAGTGATTGACTATTTTTTAATTTAACGCCCATATAAAACCGTTAACTGGTCACTTCACCATTAAGAACCGTTAAATGGTTTTTAAAAGATTTATATTAATTATAATTAATGTTTTATTGTGCACATTATTATTATTATTATTATTATTATTATTATTATTATTATTATATTTTACGTTATTTTTTAATATGCACATTAATTATATTTTATATTGTATATTATTTTTGTTATGTTACACATAACTGTTTTTATTACGCACAAGGGGGAGAAAACAAAATTACATATAATGTAGTAGAAATAATGTGCAACATGATATAATTAAAGTGCAGATGTAACATAATTAATATGTATAAAAAAAGAGATACAGCCCAACAGAAATAATCTACAACACAATATAATGTGCATATAATAAAAAAAGAAGATACAACATAACATAATCAATATTCGTAATAAATAAAATTAGATTATACCATTACACACGATATCCGGTTCGTGACCTCTTATCTTAACCTTTGCCGATCCCACTGACCAGGGGTTCCCACTCTCATTTTACACCACACACACATATATAATTATGGGCATGCAGGGATTTTAGTCGGGGGGGCAAATCAATCAATAGTTTATCGGGTTTAAATCACTTTAAAAAAAATAATAATTTAATATATATTCTTACATTAGAATAATAACATTTTATATATTAAAAATAACAATAAAATAAAGCACATATAAGAAAATTTTCGTCTATAAAATCTCAATAAAATTAATCGACTTTAAAAAACACTATTTTTCAAAATTCAGGGGCCGTTGCCCCCTGGGCACTAGTGCATCCGCCCCAGTATGTAATCCAGTCGGATTCACGCCACGTACACTCGCACACTATCACTTAGCTAGATATCCGACACGTTCTCACGCAGCACGGATCAAATGTATTCTCTAAATGATATATAGCATAAGACTTAATCCGATTTTGTTAGATTCTAGACTACAAGTGCAGCACACGTCCCAAATTAATAGTTATCCTACAGAAACTTTACAACTTTAAAGACAATCAGAAATTTACGACAGCTACT